>CM038145.1:285273681-285895869 GCA_021437245.1 Aegilops speltoides
GCACATGAGGATTTTCCGGACTTGTTGTTCGTTGTTTCCGGCCTCATTTAAACTTGCCTAGGTAGGTAGTTTTGTTATGCTTCACCCCTTGCCATGTTAATCAACATTTAATATTGTTGGGTACATAAACGAGATCAAACTAAATAATTGCATGTGGTGTTTTGTCAATATGCAACTCGTTGCATATTGAGCTCCACTTAATTTGTAGGATTGTTTGTGCACTTTGCCATGCCATGCATATTTAAACGGACATGCATCATCCTTGGTTGTGCATCATGCCATGTTTATGTGATGGTTGTTTACTATGTTGTTTGCTTCTTTCGGTTTGCTTCTTTCGTTAGCCGGTTTCGTTCGGAGTTGTGAGGATTCGTTCGACTACGTCCGTTTGTCTTCTTCATGGACTCGTTCTTCTTCTTTGCGGGATTTGGGCAAGATGACCGCTACTACGATCTCACTACTATCATTGCTATGCTAGTTGCTCCGTTCTATCGCTATCTGCGCTACCTATTACTGTTTATCAAGCCATCCCATATTGCCATGAACCCCTAACCTTTGACACCTTTCCTATGCAAACCGTTGTTTGGCTATGTTACCGCTTTGCTCAGCCCTCTTATAGCGTTGCTAGCTGCGGTGAAGTTGAAGATTTCTCCATGGTGGACAGGGTTTTGTTGGGATATCACGATATCTCTTATATTATTAATGCATCTATATACTTGGTAAAGGGTGGAAGGCTCGGCCTTATGCCGGTGTTTTGTTCCACTCTTGCCGCCCTAGTTTCCGTCATACCGGTGTTATGTTCCCAGATTTTATGCGTTAACGCTGGTCGGGTGATTTATGGGACCCCCCTGACAGTTTGCTTTGAATAAAACTTGTCCAGCAAGGCCCAACATTGACTTTTACCATTTGCCTCACCACCACCTACTTTTCCCTTGGGAGTAATTAACCCAAGGGTCATCTTTATTATAGCCCCCCCGGGCCAGTGCTTGTCTAAGCGTTGGTCCAAACTAGAGCACCGTGCGGGACCATCCCTTGGCAACTTGGGTTACGTCGGTACCTGTACGCTTCGCTTATCCGGTGTTGCCACGAGAGCGAGATATGTGCAGCTCCTATCGGGATTGTCGGCGCATCGGGCGGCTTTGCTGGTCTTGTTTTACCATTGTCGAAATGTCTTGATGTACCGGGATACCGAGTCTGATCGGAGTGTCTTGGGTGAAGGTCTATTCCTTCGATGATCGCGAGAGCTTGTCATGGGCTAAGTTGGGACACCCCTGCAGGGTATAAACTTTCGAGAGCCGTGCCCGCGGTTATGTGGCAGATGGGAATTTGTTAATGTCCGGTTGTAGATAATTTGACACTTGATCCGAATTAAAATGCATCAACCGCGTGTGTAGCCGTGATGGTCTCTTCTCGGCGGAGTCCGGGAAGTGAACACGGTTTCTGGATTATGTTTGACGTAAGTAGGTGTTCGATCACCTCTTGATCATTGCTAGCTTCACGACCGTTCCACTTGTTCTCTTCTCGCTCTCATTTGCGTTGGTTAGCCACCATACTTGCTTAGTCGCTGCTGCAACCTCACCACTTTACCCCTTCCTTTCCCATTAAGCTTTGCTAGTCTTGATACCCATGGTAATGGGATTGCTGAGTCGTCGTGGCTCACCAGATACTTCCAAAACCAGTTTGCAGGTGCCTATGTTATCGAGCAGGTGACGCAACCAAGCTCAAGGAGGAGCTCGATGAAGATCTTACCCTTTGTGTTGTTTCGTTCTAGTTGGTCAGTAGTGGAGCCCAGTTGGGGTCGATCGGGGACCTTTGTCGCATTTGGGGTTCTTCTTTTATTTTGGTCCCGTAGTCGGACCTTGATTGTATCTGGATGATGTAATGCTTTATTCATGTATTTGTGTGAAGTGGCGATTGTAAGCCAACTATGTATCTCTTTCCCTTATGTATTACATGGGTTGTGTGAAGATTACCTCACTTGCGACATTGCTTTCAATGCGGTTATGCCTCTAAGTCGTGCTTCGACACGTGGGAGATATAGCCGCATCGATGGCGTTACACATCATCACCGACAACGGCACGAACTTCACGGCCGATGAGGTCAAGATATGGTGCAAAAATATGGGCATTAAGCTCGACTATGCGTCAGTCTATCACCCTCAAACCAACGGTCAAGTGGAAAGAGCAAACGGTCTAATAATGAGCGGCATTAAACCCAGATTGATGAGGTCACTCACCAAATCCGATACCCAATGGGTCGAGGAGCTCGACTCCGTACTACGGGGGCTGCGGACAACGCCTAACCGTACTACGGATTCACACCATTCTTTATGGTATCTGGCGCAGAGGCAGTCTTGCCTGCGACATTATTCATGACTCACCTCGAGTGCGCATGTATGAGGAAAGAGAAGCCGAGCTAGATCGGCAGGACAGCTGGACACATTGGAGGAAGAGCGGACGTCGCGAAGGCTCGTTCCGCATTCTATCAGCAGCAGGCGAAGATATCAAAGCGTAGAAGCACGGGCCAAGACCTATAACGTTGGCGAACTAGTTCTCGCTCACGGACAAGAAAAGGACAAGCTCGAGCCGGATGGAAGGCCCTTCATTGTTGATCAAGCATCTTGTTGGCGGAGCGCATCGTCTCATTTAAACGCTGTCGGACAACCGACTCGAGCCGAACCCATGGAATGCAGCCCGACTCCGACGATTCTATGCCTAGCACCGGACTAAGGGTTCGTCCCCCTTCCCCCGTCAAACCTTATATATTTCGGCTGTCTTCTTTTTCTCTTTTTATCCTTTTAAATCAACAAAGCCCATCGGGGCCTATTTTCACATTTTTTGCATGCATACGATGTGCCATTAGCACTCGTTATTCCTGGGGGCTTCTTTTATAGAAGCTTAACTATACGGGTTTTATACCCAACACATGTGTCATGCTTCCACATGTACCTTTTACTCGCCATTATATGCATCGATATGACTTAAGTTTTGGCCAAGCTGGGTTGCCTGGCTCCTGTGCTTACCCCTACGTTCCCGATTGTTCGGCTAGGTGGTAAAGGAGCACCTCTGCGATTATTCTGCCGGGTCACCGGATGTGTACCTCGGTGGGTGAAGCCGAAAGCTAAGCGTTCTTAAGGGAATATTGGTCGGTGATTTAAAAGATGACTTTTACCTATTTTTCCATCTGCCCCGGATGATTCATCGCCCATTGGCAGTCCGGACATGCACTTTAGGGCATGCCACCCCAAATAAAGGAACCCTTAACGGAACTATTCTCTCTGGAAGATGTTTCTTACTAACCATGTAATATAACATAACTAGTTGGGCACTTGTCTGATAAAGCACTAATGACCCCTACGCCTAGTCTCCATGCATACCACGGTTATTTCTTAACCACAAAGGTATTGGACGCACTCAGGACTCTAGCGCCCCGAGGTTGAAGCGAAAAGGTCGGCAACGACAAGCGATCTACAATCCGGCTAGAAGACATTTCACATGTCATTTTAAAGGATAACATACATCGTCAAGTTCATTGATTGTCTTCCTCCTCAATCCCGTCTAACGGGCTGTCTAGCTTACAGTCCCGTTGGGAAAATTTAGCAGCCGATTCTACGGCTGTACACTAAACTCACAGGGATCCCCTTCCCGTCGGGCCCCACCGGTCCAACTTCGGCCATATGGTTGGGATCCGCCTTCTTGTACCGCGTCTTCACCATGGCCCAAGCCTCCCTGGCACCTTGACGGCAGGCCGAAACCTTCCACAAACGGAAGCGCTGCCGCACTCCCTGTAGCTTCTCTGCAAGCTCCCCGAGGCTCTCGGGCGGGACGAGGGATGGCCATAAAACCTGTACGACTCACTGCCTGCCGAACTCGTTTGAACAGTTGCAACAGTTCGGGAAGTTGATCACCCATTGATACGGGCATCTCCTTCGAAGGATGGCCCGTGAGTATGCCTACAAGACATATGATGTCAAAACACTTCCTCGCCGAACTCTTCTTACTTAGCGAGTTCGCTCAAGCACTTACTATAGATGCCGCGACGAAGCTGTTGATTCTCCTTGATGGAGCCGACAGCTCGGCCTGTGCGCCTTTTAGCTCTTCTCCGAGCTTGGCGTTGGCATCTTGGAGTTTGTTCCTTTCCTGCTGAACTCTGTTCAACACATTCTCGCCGGCCTTTAGCTGGCGCAGTAGCGCTTGCCTGTCCGGATTTTGTTCGGCGGCACCTCTGAGGTCATTATTAGACTCACGCGATACCGCATAGCGCTTTTATTAATTTATACAAATGTGTTACCAGGAGGGTCTTTCCGTCTCCTCCTGTGGCAGCAAGTCTTGACCTCAAGTTGGGCCTTGCAATCTTGCAGCTCCCGAGACAAGCGGGCATTCTTCTCGTTAAGAGCACGAAAGTTCATATGATCCTTAAATCAGTTAACATAACTAATTTAAGTCTCAAGGGCTCTTGGTGTATACAACCATTAAAATTCCCTTACCCGTATGTCTTTAACATACTGCTCCGTGGCCCTGGTAAAACCATTTTGGGCAGCCCGGAGATGCGCGTCCCCTGCGTGGAAGGCATTCAATGCCTCCGGAGAAAAGCACACCTCTTGAAAAACTGTCCGGCGGCGTCTATGATTCATAGCGCTCTCCACCTCCGACTTGGTGGCGGACAGTCTGTCGGTATCCTCCGTTGGAGTAGGATCCGGTTCGCGTCTTGCGCTTGCCTCCCCCTCCAGTCCAGGCGCGGGAGCCCGGCCGGTATCGGTGGGATCGGCAATTCCTATGCTCGCAGTCCGACGAGCGCTTTTTCTTCTATAAAAACCATGAGCACTTAGAAGTTTCCTCGGAACATCGCTCAGAAATATTAAACACGAGCTATACCTCTGCGGCGACGTTTCCGCCCGCACGGCGCTCCTTTTCCTCCTGCTGGTTTGGCCTGACCTCCGTAAGTCGGCCGCCGCAGGCTCGGCTCTCGGCCGGATTGGCGTTTCCTGCAAGTCACCATCGTTCGCGAAGGTCAGAATAGGCAAGGATAAGATAACGGTGTCCGGACTTTGGTCTTGGTCACCTGGGATGCCGAACTTAGTCCGGGGTAGTCCGCCGTAATGGCGACCAACGCATCATCAACGCTTAGCTGGTGATGCACCCCGTCGATTAGCTCCACCCCGAGGTCCGGATCCTCTTCGGAGGCCGGACCCAGGGACCCTTCCGGGTCCTTGGGTTGTGGAGCAGGACTCACCATGTCCTCCACAATCCGGCGTAGACCCTGCGCCAAAGACATAATATAAGAAGCTTAAACTTCGAGAATACGGGTAAAGGCCCTTTTGAGGTGTTCGCTTACCCATCCTCTGGGATTGATCATAGAAAACCCATCCACAGGATTCGGACGAAGGAAGTCCTCCTTCTCCCCCTTGTACAGACCGGACAAGATCTTCACCAGATCCTCGGTCGAATCCGGCCCTTTGCGGCCGTGGCGAGTGGCGTCGTCCTCCCCATTAAAATCCCACATGGGGTGGCCTCTGTATTGCAGCGGCTGCACCCCCCGCTTGATGCACGTCGCCATGACTCCAATCATGGTGAAGCCGGAATGAGCCATTAGTCTTATTCGGCCCATCAAGTAATGGACGCCTTGTCCTCCTCCAAACGGGGCTCGTGGGCGCCCGGAGGCGTTTCTTCAAGGGGCAGCATCAAACTCCGGAGGCCAATCCGAATCGGGTCAGCGTGGAGCGTCTACAATATAAAACCACTCCGAGGGCCAGTCTTCGGACGCCCTCTTGTGGGTGCCGGATAGGTATCCGGTCCCAGCAATGCGCTATATTTCGGCGTCGCCCACTTGATATATGGACCCCTGGTGAGAACGGGGTACGAGGCAGAACAACCTCTTCCACAATGCGAAATGGGGCTCGATGCCCAGGAATAGCTCACAAAGAGCTACGTAGCCCGCGATGTGCAACACAGAAGCAGGCGTGAGGTGATGGAGCTGGAGTCCATAGAACTTCAGGAGCCCGCGGAGGAACGGATGTATTGGAAATCCGAGACCCCTTATTAGATAAGGGACGAAACACACCCGCTCCCCCTGTTGGGGCTTGGGGTGTCCTCCGCTGCTCCCTCCTCGAGCAGTAACCAGTCCGGCTCGGACCGAACCATGAAGGCCGGAGGAAGCCATCCTCCGTTTGGAGCTTTACTAGCTCGTTGTGCGAAATGGAGCACCTCCTCCAATCCCGGCGATGGGCTGGGAGCGCGTGAGGAAGAGCGCGCTGACGATCCATGGTGGAATGGATTTCAGGTCGAGGCGCTCGATGGAGTATACGCTGGAGGAGGATGGTGCGGTTTGATCGGATCCCTGCCCTTTAATAGGCAGGTGACCCGCACACCCCGGGGTAAATGTAAAAGACTCCTGGCTTTTCGCATTAGTGCGGACGCGTGGAAGAAGGCCATAATTTGGCGTAGAAGCCAAGAAGCTGAGATTCGAGGTGAAGCGGACACTGCTTCGGCAGAACATGGAATTGAAGGAGAACCCGCCTTGCAACGCCAAGACTACAAGCACGCTGGACTTATCGCCATTGAAGCCTGGTTCGGGGCTACCGAGGAGTCTGGACTAGGGGTGTCCGGATAGCGGACTATCGATATCCGCCGGACTCCTAGACTACGAAGATAGAAGATTGAAGACTCGGCTCGTGTCCGGAAGGTACTTTACTTGGCGTGGAAGGCAAGCTTGGCGATCTGGATATGTAGATCTCCTACCATTGTAACCGACTCTGTGTAACCCTAGCCTCTCCGATGTCTATATAAACCGGAGGGCTTTAGTCCGTAGAGACAACATTACATCTCAACAATCATACCATAGGCTAGCTTCTAGGTCTAGCCTCCTTGATCTCGTGGTAGATCTACTCTTGTACTACCCATATCATCAATATTAATCAAGCGGGGCGTAGGGTATTACCTCCATCGAGAGGGCACGAACACAGGTAAAAACATTGTGTCCCTCGTCTCCTGTTACCATCCGCCTAGACGCACAGTTCGGGACCCCCTACCCGAGATCCGCCGGTTTCGACACCGACAGTTTGCATTTGTTCCAAAAAGATCTCTCCCAAAGGTTTCATCCCGTTTGGACTCTGTTCGATATTCCTTTTCTTCGAAACACTAAAATAGGCAAAAAAAACAACCATTCGGGCTAGGCCTCCGGTTAGTAGGTTAGTCCCAAAAATGATATAAAAGTGTAAAGTAAAGCCCATAAACATCCAATACGGGTAATATAATAGCATGGAATAATCAAAAATTATAGATATGTTGGAGACGTATCAGGCCCAGTGCTAGTTTCTGTTTTTTTGCTTATTTTAGAGTTTTGCAGAAAAGGAATACCAAACGGAGTCCAAATGGACTGAAACCTTTGCGATGATCTTTCTTGGACCGAAAGCAAACCAGAAGACTTGGAGATGAAGTCAGCGACGCAACAAGGCAGACACGAGGCAGGAGGGCACGCCCCCACCCTCGGGGGCCTCTCGTGGCTCCTCTGACCTAGTTCCTTCGCCTATATATACTCTTATGCCCTAAAAACATCCAGGAGAGCAACGAAACCACTTTTCCACCACCGCAACCTTCTGTACCTGTGAGATCCCATCTAGGGGCCTTTCCCGGCGTCCTACCGGAGGGGGATTCGATCACAAAGAGCTTCTACATCAACACCATTACCTCTCCGATGAAGCATGAGTAGTTTACCATAGACCTTCGGGTCCATAGTTATTAGCTAGATGGCTTATTCTCTCTCTTTGATTCGCAATACCATGTTCTCCTCGATGTTCTTGGAGATCTATTCGATGTAATATTCTTTTGCGGTGTGTTTGCCGAGATCCGATGAATTGTCGATTTATGATCAAGATTATCTATGAATATTATTTGGTTCTTCTCAGAATTCTTATATGCATGATTTGATATCTTTGCAAGTCTCTTCGAATTATCGGTTTAGTTTGGCCTACTAGATTGATCTTTCTTGCAATGGGAGAAGTGCTTAGCTATGGGTTCAATCTTGTGGTGTCCTTTCCCAGTGACAGTAGGGGCAGCAAGGCACGTACTGTATTGTTGCCATCGAGGATAACAAGATGGGGTTTTCATCATATTACTTGAGTTAATTCTTCCACATCATGTCATCTTGCTTAATGCGTTACTCCGTTCTTTATGAACTTAATACTCTAGATGCATGCTGGATAGCGGTCGATGTGTGAGTAATAGTAGTACATGCAGGCATGAGTCGGTCTACTTGACACGGACGTGATGTCTATGTTCATGATCATTGCCTTAGATATCGTCATAAGTATGCACTTTTCTATCAATTGCTCGGCAGTAATTTGTTCACCCACCGTAATATTTGCTATCTCGAGAGAAGCCACTAGTGAAACATATGGCCCCCGGGTATCTTTTCCATTATATTGAATCTCGTTTACATCTTGCTAGTTTCCGATCTATTATTTTTCAATCTTTACTTTCCAATCTATAAACCAAAAATACCAAAAATATTTACTTTACCGTTTATCTATCTTTATCAGATCTCACTTTTGCAAGTGACCATGAAGGGATTGACAACCCCTTTATCGCGTTGGGTGCAAGTTGTTGATTGTTTGTGCAGGTATTCGGTGACTTGTGCGTTGTCTCCTATTGGATTGATACCTTGGTTCTCAAAACTGAGGGAAATACTTACGCTACTTTGATGCATCACCCTTTCCTCTTCAAGGGAAAAACAAGGCAAGCTCAAGAGGTAGCAAGAAGGATTTTTGGCGCCGTTGCCGGGGAGATCTACGTCAAGTCAAGCCATACCAAGTACCCATCATAAACTCTTCTCCCTTGCATTACTTATTCGCCATTCGCCTCTCATTTTCCTCTTTTCCCCCCACTCTAAAACGATTTTCGAAAACCTTTGCCTTTTCTTCGCCCCTCTTACGTTCGTCTCCTTTCGCTTGCTTCTTGTGTGCTCGTTTGTTAGATTGATTTGTTGCCATCATGTCTGAAACCGGGGAGGTTATCATTGAAAATCTTTAAGAAACACTTGAGTCTTGTTCTTTGAATCATGAAATTGAAACTCCACCTAATTACAAAACAAAAATATTTCGCGTGGGGGACGGTAATATTATTGGAAAAAGTGTTATCCAAGAATTCTTTGATTACACGGGATACATGCCTATTAATAAAAAAGTCTATTCTTCTTGAGAGCAACTGCTATGCAGATGCCATTGTTATGCTAGTTGAGAAATTAGAAAGAACATTTGTGCATATTCATCCTGCTTTGCAAAAGGTGTTTTATGAACTTTCCAATATCAATCACCCAATAGCTAAAAAGATTGCCACCATTATCCTTATGCGCGAATTTGATTTTATTATACAAGAAATTAGGGATATTTTTGCTTTCTATAAAAAGGATGTTGAACACCCTCTGATTATAGATATTCTTTATGATAAAGAAACCATGCGTAGTTTGTAAGCTAGAGATTATCAATCTTATAGTGAAAATCTTAGGAAGAGAGTTCCCTATCCTGAAATATCTCAATCTTTGTACCTTGAGGCTTTTGAAGAGTTTGATTGGATTACTAGAGGAATTTATGTAGGATTCAGTAGGGATTGTTTGTATAAAATGATGAAGGAACCGTTAGAAATGAACTACACATTTTATATGATGATATATACGGTGATGATCCCGACTATGGGTTTATGAATGTTAAAATTACAAATCAAAGTCTGTTCCATGATTTAAGTTCATCTTCTAAAAGGGAAATAAGGGAAAGGATAGATTTGCTAATACGAGTTTTGGATGATTTGATGAGGAAAGGATTGCATACCAAAGATGGTAGTACCTAAATCTATTCGCGTTTTTATGCCTAGCTAGGGGGGTTAAACGATAGCGCTTTTTGGGAGGCAACCGATTTTTTCTTTGTTTTTTACTTTTTGCTCCTGTTTAGTAATAAATAATTCATCTAGCCTCTGGTTAGATGTGGTTTTAAGTTTTAACTAGCACACATGCCCGTGCGTTGCAACAGAATTTTTTTTAATGTTTTCTGTAAGCATAATGTCCGACAACACAGGATTCACTATAAAGAACATGCTGGAATGCAACATCCTTCTACAAAATGAACATAAAAAAATACGTTGCAATTTAGCCATGTTCATATTTTATTTTTCGGGCATAATCTCCCACTGATTCCATTTAAGTATAATACTTTTTAATGGCATTTAAGTATAATGCTTCCATTAATTACCATGACGTCCTCACCCGTTTTAGTCGGGAATCAAATCCTTTCTTTTCTAATTTAGCAGCCCCAACACATTGAAGCCTACATGTCCTTCTTTTTAATTATCCTACCTTTTTACTACCTCAAATCCTTCATGTAGAATTTATTAAGACCACAATTTTTCTTTTATTTATTCCACCGGCTTACCCATAATTCTTTCTTCAATTGGCCATATCCGTTTAAATATTCTATCTAAGCTCACAATCCTTCCTTTATTAGCTCATTCGCTTACTTAGCTCGCTCTAAACATGATGACTGCCACTCGTATATTTAGAGTGAGTTGGGATTAGTAAACGTGAAAGGTGCATAGGTGGTTGGTCCTTACATTGGGGAGCTAGACATGAGGTCTTGTGTTCAATTCCCACAATGTTGATTTATTTTGACCCAATTATTTTTCGCGGTCTCTATGAAAGCCCATAAAAGGCCCATCAACATACAAGTACCTGGCCCGGATCGCTTAACATGTGTAAACCAAACAAAAATGACTAAACCAAACCAAGAATACCTATTCCCTTTAATAGTAGGTATAGATTAGTGTTTGTGCCAAGTAGAACCGTTGGGAAGACTTGGGTGAAAGTTAATTTGATCTTGCTGAAAAAAACAGAAACTTTGCACTCACGAGAATAATTTTCCTTTTTAATAGAAGAGTGCTTTTAAGTTGATTCTTTTTTAAGAAGATTAATAGACAAATTCCTCACGTCCACCAATTTATTTCAGAATTTTTGGAGTTACAGATTACTACAGACTGTTCTGTTTTTGACATATTCTATTTTTTGCGTGTTGTTTGCTTATTTTGATGAATCTATTAGTATCGGGGGGTATGAACCATGTAGAAGTTGGAATACAATAGATATTACAGCAATATAAATAAAGAATGAGTCCCTAACAGTACCTTAAAGTGGTGATTTATTTTCTTATACTAACGGAGCTCATGAGATTTTCTGTTGAAGTTTTGTGTTGTGAAGTTTTCAAGTTTTGGTTAAGGATTTGATGGACCATGGAATAAGGAGTGGAAAGAGCCTAAGCTTGGGGATGACCAAGGCACCCCAAGGTAAAATTCAAGGACAACCAAAAGCCTAAGCTTGGGGATGCCCCGGAAGGCATCCCCTCTTTCGTCTTCGTCTATCAGTAAATTTACTTGAGGCTATTCACCACATGATATGTGTTTTGCTTGGAGCGTCTTGTATGATTTGACTCTTTGCTTTTTAGTTTACCACAATCATCCTTGCTGTACACACCTTTTGGAAGAGACACGCATGAATCATGATCTATTAGAATACTCTATGTGCTTCACTTATATCTTTTGAGCTAGACAATATCGCTCTAGTGCTTCACTTATATCTTTTTAGAGCACGGTGGTGGTTTTATTTTATAGGAATTGTTGAACTCTCATGCTTCACTTATACTATTTTGGGAGTCTTTTAGAACAACATGGTAATTTGCTTAAGTTATAAAATTAGTCCTAATATGATGGGCATCCAAGATGGATATAATAAAAACTTTCATATGAAGGGCATTGAATACTATGAGAAGTTTGATTCTTTATTATTGTTTTGAGATATGAAGTTGGTGATATTAGAGTCGTGCTAGTGGAGTAATTGTGAATTTGAGAGATACTTGTGTTAAAGTTTGTGATTCCGGTAGCATGCACGTATGGTGAACCATTATGTGATGAAGTTGGAGCATGATTTATTTATTGATTATCTTCCTTATGAGTGGAGGTCGGGATCGCACGATGGTTAACTCCTACCCACCCTTCCCCTAGGAGCATGCGTGTAGTACTTTGTTCTGATGACTTGTAGATTTTTGCAATAAGTATGTGAGTTCTTTATGACTAATGTTGAGTCCATGGATTATACGCACTCTCACCCTTCCACCATTGCTAGCCTCTCTTGTGCCGCACAATTTCGTCGGTACCATAACACTCACCATTACCTTCCTCAAAACAGCAACCATA
Source organism: Aegilops speltoides (assembly GCA_021437245.1). NCBI lineage: Eukaryota > Viridiplantae > Streptophyta > Magnoliopsida > Poales > Poaceae > Aegilops > Aegilops speltoides. Next base: position 285,285,907 of record CM038145.1, read on the forward strand.
CCTACCTATTATGGCATTTCCATAGACATTCCGAGATATATTGCCATGCAACTTTCCACCATTCCATTTATTATGACATGCTTCATCATTGTCATATTGTTATGCGTGATCATGTAGTTGACATTGTATTTGTGGCAAAGCCACCATTCATAATTTTTTTCATACATGTAACTCTTGATTCATTGCACATCCCGGTACTCCGCCAGAGGCATTCACATAGAGTCATATTTGTTGGGGAACATAGTAATTTCAAAAAAATTCCTATGCACACGCAAAATAATGGTGATGCATAGCAACGAGAGGGGAGAGTGTTGTCCACGTACCCTCGTAGACCGAAAGCAGAAGCGTTATGACAACGCGGTTGATGTGTCGTACGTCTTCACGATCGACCGATTCTAGAACCGAACGTACGACACCTCCGCGATCTGCACACGTTCAGCTCGGTGACATCTCACGAACTCTGATCCAGCAAAGTGTCGAGGGAGAGTTTCGTCAGCACGACGGCGCGATGATGGTGATGATGATGCTACTGATGCAGGGCTTCGCCTAAGCACCGCAACGATATGACCGAGGTGGATTATGGTGGAGGGGGGCACTGCACATGGCTAAGAGAGATCAATGATCAACTTGTGTGTCCTAGGGTGCCCCCCCGCCCCCGTATATAAAGGAGCAAGGGGGGAGGCCGGCCTGGCCTTGGGGTGCGCCAAGGAGAGGGGGAGTCCTCCTCCTAGTGGGAGTAGGACTCCCCTTTCCTAGTCCAACTAGGAAGGAGGAAGGGGGAAGGAAGGAGAGGGGGGGAGGAAGGAAAGAGGGGGCGCTGCCCCCCTCCTTGTCCAATTCGGACTCCCAAGGGGGGGGGGCAAGCCCTAGGCCCTCTCCTCTCTCTCCCACAAGGCCCATGTTGGCCCATTAGATCCCCCGGGGGTTCCGATAACCCCCCGGCACTCCGATAAATATCCGGCGACCCCCGGAACTCATCCGGTGTCCGAATATAGTCGTCCAATATATCAATATTTATGTCTCGACCAATTCGAGACTCCTCGTCATGTCCGTGATCACATCCGGAAGTCCTAACTACCTTCGGTACATCAAAACACATAAACTCATAATACCGATCGTCACCGAACGTTAAGCGTGCGGACCCTACGGGTTCGAGAACTATGTAGACATGACCGAGACATGTCTCCGGCCAATAACCAATAGCGAAACCTGGATGCTTATATTGGCTCCCACATATTCTACTATAGGACCTTGAAGTATGTCTAGAGGGGGGGGGATTAGACTACTTGACCAATAAAAACTTAACCTTTTCCCAATTTTAGAGTTTGGCAGATTTTAGCTACTTTAGGACAAGTCAAGCAATCATCACACAATTCAAGCAAGCATGCAAAGAGTATATAGGCAGCGGAAATTAAAGCATGCAACTGGAGACACGGATGTTTTTGGCATGGTTCCGATAGGTGGTGCTATCGCACATCCACGTTGATGGAGACTTCAACCCACGAAAGGTAACGACTGCGCGAGTCCACGAAGGGCTCCACCCACGAAGGGTCCACGAAGAAGCAACCTTGTCTATCCCACCATGGCCATCGCCCACGAAGGACTTGCCTCACTAGCGGTAGATCTTCACGAAGTAGGCGATCTCCTTGCCCTTACAAACTCCTTGGTTCAACTCCACAATCTTGTCGGAGGCTCCCAAGTGACACCTAGCCAATCTAGGAGACACCACTCTCCAAGAAGTAACAAATGGTGCGTTGATGATGAACTCCTTGCTCTTGTGCTTCAAATGATAGTCTCCCCAACACTCAACTCTCTCTCATAGGTTTTGGATCTGGTGGAAAGAAGATTTGAGTGGAAAGCAACTTGGGGAAGGCTAGAGATCAAGATTCATATGGTAGAAATGGAATATCTTGGCCTCAACACATGAGTAGGTGGTTCTCTCTCAGAAATGGTAAGTTGGAAGTGTAGGTTCGTTCTGATGGCCCTCTCCACGAATGAAGAGGAGGTGGAGGGGTATATTTAGCCTCAACACAAAATCTAACCATTACACACAATTTACCAAACTCGGTGGGACCGAATCGTTAAACTCGGTCGGACCGATTTAGTAAACCTAGTGACCGTTAGTGATTTTCGGTGGGACTGACATGCATCTCGGTGAGACCGATTCGGTTAGGGTTAGGGCATAACGTAATCTCGGTAAGACCGATTACACAAACTCGGTGAGACCAATTTGGTAATAAGCTTTCTAGAGAGTTGGTCAGGTAAACTCGGTGGGACCGATTTGCTCTTTTCGGTGAGACGGAAATGTTACAAAAAGGAAACAGAGAGTTTACATTGCAATCTCGGTGGGACCGATCGCTCACTTCGGTTAGACCGAAACGTTACGAAGGGAAACAGAGAGACTACAACCCCATCTCGGTGAGACCGAGATCCCTATCGGTAAGACCGATTTGCTTAGGGTTTGTGGCAGTGGCTATGACTTTTGGAATCGGTGGCGCCGGATAGGAAGAATCGGTGTGACCGATTTTGGCTTTGGGTTTAGGTCATTTGTGGATGTGGGAAACTAGTTGAGGGTTTTGGAGCATATCACTAAGCACATGAAGCAAGAGGCTCATTAAGCAACACCTCATCCCTCCTTGATAGTATTGGCTTTTCCTATAGACTCAATGTGATCTTGGATCACTAAAATATAAAATGAAGAGTCTTGAACTTTTGAGCTTGAGCCAATCCTTTGTCTTTAGTATTTTGAGGGATCCACTTTCATCATCCATGCCATGCCATTCATTGAGCTTTCCTGAAATAATAGTCTTGGAATAGCATTAGCTCAATGAGCTATATGTTGTTATGAATTACCAAAACCACCCAGGGATAGTTGCACTTTCAATCTCCCCCTTTTTGGTAATTGATGACAACATATAGATCAAAGCTTCAACAAATGATAATAAGATTGAATAACATCGTCGCTTTGAGAAGTATGTGATAAGCAAGAGCTCCCCCTAAATTTGTGCATGGGTTAAGATTTTCTTTGGATTGCAAATGCACAATGAATTAGGCTCATGGATTACTCTTCCATGTCACATACATCTTGGTGGAGCGCTCAAAATAATAAACAATGAATACATGCACTCATCACCAAGCATAGTGAGTGATCACATATGATAGATAGGATAATATCATCAAACATGCATAAGTGTAGCTTATGATCAAACACATGATCATCAATGTCTCACAAGCATAGTATCTCAACCAAAAGCAAACAAAGTTTGAAAAACCACCAAATAAAGCAAGAGAGAACAAAAGCAACACACTCTCTCTCGAAGCCTATGATCTATACATTTTTCTCCCCCTTTGTGTGACACCCGGATAATTAAGCTACAGTAATCCCAGGCTAATGGTGCCATGTCACCACGGTTACTGTTGTTAACCTTGCGATGATTCGAAACCGTTTCAAAATTCAAATTCAAATTAATGTCAATAATAAAAGTTTTCAAACATTAAAATAAAAATGTTTGGTTTGTACTAAATATTACATAGATAATTATGGTGTAGAAGACACAGTTTTATAAAATGCATAAATATTTTAAATTGAATGAAAACAGAAGAGAAAATAAATAAAAGAAAGAAAATACAAAAGAGGCAAACAAACAAAAGAAAGGGAAAAGGAACCCCCATCGGGCCTCGGCCCGAGTCGACGGACCGCCAGCCGCCCACCCCGTCCCTTTATCCCCCACGACCTCACCCAAACCCTAACCTAACCACCCCCACTCGCACCACTCCACCCCCGCTGGATCTGGATCGGGAGGACTCCCGATCCTACTTCTGACGTCGACGCCGACGCCTGGCCGCCGAGTCCAACCCCCGCCGGACTGCTTCCTCCACCCCACCGGCCTGCCTCCCGCTCCGCTGTGTCGTCCCCGTCGTCCTCCCCAACCTTCCCCGAGCCCATTGCCACGATCCCTACTTCCCCCGGTGAGGTCCGGGCCTCCTCTCTCTCCCTCGCCTCGGCAGACACCCGCCAAGGCCACCATGCGCCACATCTGCCACGCACGCTGGAGGTCCGTGCTCACCGTCACGCGCCCGGCCAAGGCCACCGTGGCCTCTCCCGCCCGGCGTGCCCTCAGACACGCGGCGGCGCGCACCGATGCTCGCCCCCCTCCTCTGGCGCTCGCTGGTGGCGCGCCCTGTTCGCCACCCCGCGCCCTGGTGGTCTGCTCGTGGATGCCGCGCAGCCGCCTCCTCCCTCGTCGCCCCGTCTCCCGGCGCTGCCGCCATCCCGTCCTCCGCCTCGGTTGGCGCCCGCGAGCCCCGCGTGGTCACCAACCCCTGCTCCGCGATCCGCGGCCTCGCCTCCTCGTGGTGCGCCAACGAGCGGGTGTTGGCACCTGCTGCGCCCGCGCCTGCTCAGCGACAATCACGCGCCCATGCGCCCGAAACCGCAAGGCCCCTATGGCCCTATGACATGTGGGGCCGCCCGTAACGTAATTAAGAATAAAAATAAAATAATTAATTTATTAATTAATTAACTTAATTAATTTTGATTAATTAAATTAAACAACTAATTAAACTAATTACACATTAGTTATCTAATTAAACGATCTATTAATTAGTTAATTAAGTAGTCAATGACATGGGGCCCACCCTAATTGATACTAATTAGGTTAATTAATATGTCTAATTAAAATGTGTCAGCGACCGGTGGGACCCATGGTCAGTTGACTACCAACCCTGTTGATCACGACATCAACATGACATCATCTTGACATAAATACATTTTCGTATTAAATTAAATAATTAATTAAATTCCAGAAATTATTAAAATCTTTAGAAAATCATATCTTTTAATCCGTAACTCGGATTAAATTATATTCAACATGAAAGTTGCTCAGAACGACGAGACGAATCCGGTTACGCCGCCCGTTCGTCCGACACACACCCCTAGCATACCGAACACGCAACTTTCCCCCTTCGGTTCACCGGTCCGAAAACGCGGAACACCGGGAATACTTTCTCGGATGTTTTCCCCCTTCGTCGGTATTACCTACTACCGCGATTGGGCACACCTAGCATCGTTACTTGTCATGTCATGCATCAATATGCATCTGTTTGCATGGTATTCATTGTTTCTTCCCCCTTTTCTCTCCGGTAGACTACGAGACCGACGCTGCTGCTGCCCAGTTCGACTACGGTGTTGACGACCCCTCTCTCTTGCCAGAGCAACCAGGCAAGCCCCTCCCTTGATCACCAGATATTGCCTACTCTTCGCTATACTGCTTGCATTAGAGTAGTGTAGCATGTTACTGTTCGGTTACTCCTATTACATTGCATAGCTTTGTCATTGTTACTCATAATATTGATACCTTACCCGCAATCCTAAATGCTTAGTATAGGATGCTAGTTTATCATCATTGGCCCTACATTCTTGTCACCGCCTTGCTATACTATCGGGCCGTGATCACTTGGGAGGTGATCACGGTATATACTATACATACATACATACTATCTGAGATGGTGACTAAAGTCGGGTCCGCTCAAGAGTACCCATGAGTGATTCACTTGATTGGGGGCTGAAAGGACCTTTGTCCCGATGGACCTCTGTGTGGATCTTTGTGTCGGAGCGACAGGCAGGTTGAGACCACCTAGGCGAGAGGTGGGCTGGCCTTGATCGGCGCCCATGGTTGCTTCATAATAACACGCTTAACGAGATCTTGGTATTTGATCCGAGTCCGCCATTTGGTCTATACGCACTAACCATCTACGTGGGAGTAGTTATGGGTATCCCGACGTCGTGGTATCGGCGAAGCCTTCTTGACGTCGCCGATCGAGTGGCGCGCCGGATTGGAACGTAAGCCCGCACTTGTATTAAGGGGCTGGTTTACGCTTCCGCAGCGTTATAACGTCTTGGTGTGCAAGGGCGATGGGCCTGCACCCTGCGCCATAGGAGTTAGACCGGCGTCTTGACCTCTCTGTTGTGCCTAGGTGGGGCTACGACGTGTTGATCTTCCGAGGCGGGCATGACCCAGAAAGTGTGTCCGCCAAATGGGATCAAGCGTGTTGGGTTATGTGGTGCACCCTGCAGGAAGTTTATCTATTCGAATAGCCGTGTCCCTCGGTAAAGGGCGACCCAGAGTTGTACCTTGACCTTATGACAACTAGAACCGGATACTTAATAAAACACACCCTTCCAAGTGCGGATACAACCCGGTGATCGCTCTCTAACAGGCGACGAGGAGAGGATCGCCGGGTAGGATTATGCTATGCGATGCTCTTGGAGATGCTACTTGGAGATGCTACTTGGAGGACTTCAATCTACTCTCTTCTACATCTTTGCAAGACGATGGCTGCGAGCGTAGTCTTCGATAGGACTAGCTATCCCCTCTTATTACGGCATTCTGCGATTCGGTCCACCGATATGGCCTCCTTACACATATACCCATGCATATGTAGTGTAGTTCTTGCTTGTAGTACTTTGGATGAGTACTCACGGTTGCTTTCTCCCCTTTTCCCCCTTTCCCTTCTACGGTTGGCGCAACCAGATTTGGAGCCCAGAGCGACGCCACCGTCGACAACGACTACTACTTTGGAGGTGCCTACTACTACGTGCGTGTCTGGCGGCGGCGACCTGGGAGTAGTTTAGGAGGATCGAGCAGAGGCCCTCGCCTCTTTGATCTGTATCCCAGTTTGTGCTAGCCTTCTTAAGGCAAACTTGTTTTAACTTATGTCTGTACTCAGATATTGTTGCTTCCGCTGACTCGTCTATGATCGAGCACTTGTATTCGAGCCCTCAAGGCCCATGGCTTGTATTATGATGCTTGTATGACTTATTTATGTTTTAGAGTTGTGTTGTGATATCTTCCCGTGAGTCCCTGATCTTGATCGTACACATTTGCATGCATGATTAGTGTACGATTGAATCGGGGGCGTCACACTTTGGCAACAAGTTACCAAAAAGTTCATAGAAAATGCATAGTGCCAGATCGACTCTCAGGCTTGATCTTCTGGTGGTGGTGTCCTGATGACTCCTTGGACGAAGGCTTTAGTTGAAGTAGAGGGTGCTGGAGTGGATGTTGGAGCTTGTTGCACTGGAATTGTAGGGGCAGTAGCTGGTGATGAAGTTGTTGCTCTAGTGTACATCATCGCATCAAGAATCGATCTCTCGAGCTCTAGGCACTCGCAAATGCATCGATGGTTGTCTTGCCCTTCCTCTCTGCATGTCATCCTGCAGCTGCTCTACAACCGATCAATCTCAGCCATTTTAACATCAAGATCATAGAATTTTTGTTCCATGATTCTTTCCAGGCTCTCCTGATTCTGAGTGAGGGTGTCCAGTCCTTTCTCAATCCTCAGTGTAGATGCTATCAAGTAACCAAGATGCTCCTGTTTGGTTTCCAAGAAATACTCAGATGCCTCCTCTTGAGTTGGCATCTTGGCAACCTTCTCCTTCTTCTCCTGAGCTTGAACTGATTGTGGATCATCTTCATTCATGACAACCTCATTGTCCTCAAAGTCTGGATAAAGTGGAAAATGTTCCTTATCCAACTGATATCTCCCTGTGCCCATCTTTGAGTTGATCAATTCTTGAATCTGAGGTGCATATCCACAGCTCCTCTTCTGATCTGCTGCAGTCCTCTTGATTGTTTCAATCATCAGGCTCATGACTTTGAACTTCTGTGGCACATCAAACACATGCAACATGTTGATGGCATGCCCTCTGATCATGTTATGGTCACCAGACTTGGGCAACAGAGTGTGCCTCAGAATCCAATTGATGGTTGGCAACCCTGACAGCAGAAAATGAACTGATCCAAACTTGTGAGTCTCTACTGCCTTGTCTGGGATTTCCTTGTACATGTGAGCCATTGAATTGTGACCCAACTTCTTTTTTGCATAAATGTCCAGGTCATCCTCATTTTCCTTGGGGGAATTTATCAGATTTTCCCATTCTTCAACAGTGGATTGGTACCTTGTACCTTCAGACATCCAAACAATTCTACCATCTGGGTAAAAATATGCTGTGGAGTAGAACTGCATGATAAGCTCATCATTCCAGTTGGTGAACTTCTGGCCAACAAAATCAGCAACTCCACAAGCAACAAAGCTTTCTTGCACTCCAGGATAGTGCTCTTCATTGTCCTTGATGTAGGTCCAGTCGACCCACCTCATGTCACAGACTATAGGCTTCTTGTCCAATAGAATTGTTTCATAAAAGTCCTAATGTTCCTTTGTGTGGAACCTGTAGTCAACAACAGTTCTTCTTCTTGAAGCATATGGGTCTTCCATCCTCCACAGTCTCATCCCTGAATCCTTCCTGATTCTCATGTCCTCAGCCACAGGATGGGCATCATTGTGGTCTGGTATCTTGGGCTTGAGCTTTCTTAGGACCTGTCCTTCTTCATCCTCATCTTCAGCAACATTTGGCACTGGGGCCTTGTTCTTTCAAAGCATTTGGAATACTCCTAGTATTCCTCTTTGGAACTTGCTTGGCCTTGGAGGCAGCTTTGGGCGCTTCCTTGGGCTTGGATGTTCTTGCCTCGATCCGATTGCATCACCCATAAGCTTAGGTGCCTTAGGTGGTGCGGCATCCTCTTCCTCTTCATCTGAACCTCTTCTCATAGAGGGCTTTCCAAGGACCTTGGCAGTTGTGGTTCTTGCTCTCTTCTTTTTCTTGTCCTAATCACCATCATCCTCTGATTCAATTGTGAACTTCATAGATTCACCAGTGGGGACTTTCTGAGGTTTGGAAGAAGTGACTTTCTTCTCAGGTGCTTCTTTGGGTTGAGCTGGTGGCACTTGAGTGGACTTTCGGCCTTTGGCATTGGTGTCCTCTTGGCGGGAACTTTGTTCTTGGACACGGCTTAGTGCTGTGCAGAGCCATATTCTTTCTTGAGAACTATCTTCTTGGAAGTAGCCTCATCTTCCTCGACTTTGTAATCTTCATCTTACGAATCGAGGTTCTTTTCCTCCTTTGCCTAGTAGCAGCCTTAGGCAAATTGCTAGGAGTACTTGCTCCCTTCATCGTAGTTGAGGGACTAGTGCCCTCACTCAAGTCCATCTGCTCTTGACCTGTTCGGTGTCACTCGATCGGACATCTTGCAAAAGTCGACTGCTGACCCTATGAAGAGTTATAGATGAGATAGAATAGATGAGCATCACAAAATGCAGAGATTTTTGCAAAAGAATGATTCAAAAGTTCAGTTTTAGTTTTCCACAAAAAGTGTCGTGGATTTGTCACGGCAGATGTCCTAGTAAAAGGACTTAGTCGTGGAGCCATCGCTACGGGTTGACTTGAAGGGGTTAAAGCGGACACAAAGACACAAGGGTTTATACTAGTTCGGCCCCTTCAATGAAGGTAAAAGCCTACATCTAGTTGTGATAGAATTGATACGGTCTCGATGGCTAGGGAGCAAACAAGCTTCGCCTAGGCTCGAGTTGTTGTTGTCTGTCCTTGAACCGCCACCGGGTCGTCCCCTTATATACACGGGTGACGCCCGTCGGTCCACAGAGTCCCAACCGGTTCATACTCGTATCCCGGTTGGTATCTCTCTATTCCTAACTTACAATACAAGTTTACATATCATGCCGGTTTACGGCTACAGTTTCTAAACCGACTACAGGCCTTGGGCCTTCATCTGCTTATACTACTAATGAAGTTAATCCGACCCAGGTAGGCCGGTTCACGCCCAGTGGTAATATCCCCAACATTAGGCCCCAGATTGATTTGAACTGGTTCATTTCAATCCTTCACAAAAATCTTTGTCTTCAACATCTTCTGGTAATTGGTAAACCGCCATGTCGTCATCATCTCTGGTTGCTGTAAACCGACATGATGTCATCACGAAGTTAACATTTATGACACCTTCTTTTATTAATAGATCTGCGATACCCAAGGCATCAGCTCCACTTCCGAAATTTTGGCTCCTGGATTCACGCGCCTGACACACGTCTGTTGCCTTATAAATAGGACCGAAGGGTCATTTCCTTTTCTCCCCTTCGTCTCTTTCTCTTCGTCTTCCTCGGGTCGCCAGCCTCAGAGCTCCGCCGCCGCCGTGGACCTCTGCACCGTCTTGGGCCGCTGCCTCAACCTGAACGCACCAGAGCACCGCGGTATCCTTCCGCGTCTTCCTCGATTCTGGTAAGCCTTCTGTTCTTCTCAACATAGATCTGTTCTAGGGTTTGTGTTCTTGCCGTGTTCATAACTTGTTCATGCTCATACCCAGACTCCTGGATAGATCTGTGAAACCCTGCTCTGACTAGCAGTAGCTTTGTAGCACCCGCCTGTAGTTTTACACTCAAGTTTACAGATCTCATCCATATACATGCCTATTGATTTACTTCCATTCCGCTTTATCCTTTTGAATATTTTCTGTTTTTCTGAACTTGCTTCAGATCCGTTGCTGCAATAAGACTTTGTGAAACCTGTTTCTGCATACTTAGCCATCCACAATTGCCTTCAATGTTTAGATCAGGCGGTTTAACTTAATATAGAAAAAGTTAGTAAACCGGTATACACCATTAGTCCCCTTGCTGAACCGCCAGAATTCTTTATCCATATGATGCCACCTCGTAGAAATCCAGTTTACATGTACTGCCTCCGGTTTAACATTGTTCAGACCATCACCTTCTTTTATCCAACATATTCTTGAACCGGAATCACCTATTTCTTGTAGATCTCACCATGGGCAAACAAGTATATGAGTGCAATTGGGTTCCTTCTCGCGTCACAGAAACTCAGCTGGATGATTTAGTCTTGATCGGCGCTTTAGACAGCAAAGATACTATCCACTGGAGGGTTCCTGGTGATGAATGTCCTCCCACACCCCAAGAGGGATAGGTTGTGATCTTTGCAGATCATTTAGCCCGGGGCTTCAAACCGCCCGGTTCTAAATTTTACCGGGATGTGTTAGCCAATTTTCAGCTCCGCCCGCAAGATATCGGCCCCAATTCTGTTACCAACCTATGTCATTTCCAAGTGCTCTCTGAGGTATACCTTCAAGAGGAGCCTTCAATTGAATTGTTTAGAGACTGCTTCCACTTAAACCGCCGCACAGAATTCACTGATGGCCCCAATACCGAATTGGGCGGTATGGCAATTCAAAAAAGAAAAGAGATCACTTATCCCCACGCCAGACTACACAGTCACCCCAAGGAATGGAATGCAACATGGTTCTACTGCAAAGACACCTCCCCTGACAATGAAAATCCTTTGCCTGGCTTTCGTCCAGAACGGCTCAGCAACACTCACCCCTTTCCACAAAGATTAAGTGCCAAGGAGATAAGTAAATATGCTCCGCAACTGTCCAAGCTCCGGGCCTTCATGGCCAACGGTTTAACAGGAATAGATCTTGCACGCTGCTGGATATCATGGAGCGTACTGCCTCTTAGCCGGCGCTTCGGTTTAATGTGCAAGTATACTGACAGCGTCGATGACCCACTCCGACACACTAAAATCCAGCTCTCCGATGACGAAGTCACAGATGCTGTGAAGGAAATGTTGAACGAACCGGAACACCTCTGCGCTCAAACCGGCCTGCTTCCCTTCTGCACTACTAACAAACCGCCAGCTGTAAGATTTTGCTTGTATTTTTTACTGAACCTGTTACCGCCATTTATGTCTAACATCAGCTGCTGCTTAACCAGGGGGATAATCTGTTTTGGAGCAAGAAGCTTCCGCAAGACAAACCGGAGAAAACAGAACGGTCAACCCGGCCATAGACCAAGGTTATCAAGAAGCCGGCTCACAAAAGGAAAACCACCGCCTCATCTGATCCGGCTGTTGATGATGATGTGGGTAACTCGGACCTTGAGGTAGAACTCGATTCACTAGGCTTACTTTTTACACGCCTTATTGATGATGATACTTGTCAGGACGACGCTGAAGCCAGTAATGCTGATGTCGCTGAGGTAACTATTCTTTCTTCCGATTCAGACCCTTTGCCTTTGCCAAAACTTCGCCAGGCAAAACCGGAAAGTTAAATTTTCTCATCCTCTTGCTTACTTGGATCCCAAATTTCTTATGAAGACTCGGCAATATGAAGCTACGCCGACAACCCAAGACAATGCCGGGTAGTTACCTCTGCCGGTTTACCAAACAGTCCGGTTAACGCCGCTCAAGGTCTCGACCTTTTATTAATTTATATCCTAAAGCGGGTTTCATCCGTCAACCTCTTAATCCGTCCGACTCCGATTATCAGGTTACTTCTCATTCATCCTCTGGTGAATCGTCGGCCACTCAGCTGCCACCACTGAAAACGGTTCTTGGGTAAGCTAGACTGAACATATGCTTCTGGTATACTATGTTATAACTTATACTGTTCCTTGACTCCTTGTTTCTCTTTCAGGGCTAAATCCAAACCGAGCAAGAAAGCCCGTCTGGATAAAGCGGTCGAGGAAGATGTTGCCCCTGAACAGGACAAAGCACCAGATCTTGAAGCGTTTGTTTATGAAGCTGTTCCGAGTGACCCTCCTTTGCATGATGAGGCTATTATTGAGAAGAGGCCTACCAATACTTCAGTCCCTGTTGACCAACCTACCAGCCCCGTCCGGATTGAAAAATCCCGCAGTCCTTCAAGACCTGCTGATAAACCGGTAGCACCAACGCAAAACGGCGAGTCCAAGGATGATGATGTTGTAATTACCGGCGTAGGCCACTTTGAACCAGGGAATCCTGTCGCTTTAGCTAAGCATACTGTGAAAGAAGATTCTTCTGCCATGAACAAAGGCAAATGGGATGTTGATCTGGAAACATATGCTGCTCCGAGTGCCCAAGATCTTCATTCTGGTTACTTGAACCGGCTATATACTAGTCGTGGATCGTGAAGCTGGCCTCAGTAAAGATGATGAGAGATAAATTTGAGGTAACTTCCTTGTGCTTCTTCTTCCTTTAATTACTGCCACTATACTAATCCTCCTCGCCCCCAAGGGCCGGTTTGTAACCTTCTTCAAACTGGGACGTGAATATTGTCCTCAATAGTTTGAAATCCATCAATATAGCCCCCAAGGGCCGGTTCAACTTAGTATAGTTAAACCGGGACTCCAACAAAGATTCTAACATCAGAACATAATTGAGCAAATAGCCATTAGCCCCCAAGTGCCAAGTTGAATACCTGTATTGAGCTTGGGACTTTGCGATTGAGTAATAGATGGCGAAGGTGCATTAGCCCCAAGTATCAAGCGTATAACTTGTTATGTGGTTGGTACTTCAAATTCTTGTACCGTTTGTTTAAAGCCAAACACTGTCTTTATGCAGGCTGAAGTGAGGATCAAAGAGGACCGGATTACTAATCTGCAGGAAACTTTGAAAACCCAACAAGCTGAAACCGACAAGGCAAGGGAAGAATTAACCAGCGCTTTGAGCATCACAGAACAGCTGAAGGAGGGCATCAAGAAAGAGCGGGCTGATTGGGCCACTGAGAAGGCCGCTTTAATAAAAAGAGCTGAAAACGCTGAAGCTGCCCTTAAACCGGTGGTAGATGAGCTGACCACCGTAAAGCGGCAAGTGCATGCCATGACCGCTGCTATCTTTGGTAAGCTCCTTTTGGTTTGTTTGACAACTTTTGCCTTCTTATAATAGATCCGGTTTGTGATCGTTCCTGTATTGTTGCAGGCACACGCATTGGTCACTTAGGGTCAGATGTTTGGAAGAAGCTGAAGGCTGCCTACACCTTAATTGAACAGCTGTATACCGGAGCGCAACGGATCATCACCACGGCATCTCATAACAATCTGGCACCCACTTTAATCCAAGATACTCTGAAGAGGTTGTCAATGCTTCCTGCCCGGATTGAAGAACTGAAGAAATCTGCTGCTCGAATGGAGCAATTAATGCCTTGATCCGCAAAAGCATGGGTGCCGGATTTCGATCCTGTTGAAGCAGGTCAAGGCTATCCCGGTTTGAAGGAAGATTGCTCAGAGTTCAATGAGGATGACCTGAGGGCGATAAACCGTGCAGTGCGCCCTCTGGCTTGTCAATTGGCTGAAGAGGCAGACTTGTCACATTATCAAGCTCAGTATAATGATCAGAACAAACGTGTGGCTGCACCAACTCTTGAAGCGGAGAATCTAATTCCTCCAAACCGTAAGCATACTTACGCTCCTGATATTGAACCGTCTTCTCTGATCCATGAAGAGGCTGTCTTTCAAGCTTTAATGGGAATCGACTAGACCACTGTTGATTTCCAGCCAATGGATAGAGATGAGGAAGCTGAAGCGGCGCGGGACGATGAGCAGACTTGAACCGGAAGCCGGTTTAAATAGCTACTTTATTATGATCCGCCAGAAGAACAATGATCTTATTTGGGCAGCGCGTTGCCTTGAAATAGAATAGCCAATACTTCCGCTTTAAATATTTATATTTCCTGCAATCAGAAAATCTTGAACTGCGGTGGCGGTTATACTGCCAGCCGGTTTATGATCTTGATGTATATATATCATCAATGCATTTAAGACATGTAACCAAATATGCGATACAAAATACCTGCCATCGCTGGGCATGAAGGTGGCTTAGCCAGGCTTGAAACGGAGGTTTAATAAACCATGACCGTCAAAGGGGAGAAAACAACTCCCATGTAAACCGTGCTGGGCTATTATGAGCCCCCTTGTTACTCCATGATGTTAACAGGAAAGGTAAACCAGGCATATTTCTCCGGATTAAAAATGAACCGAATCCGTCAGCTGAACCGGTAAAAAAGTGTTGTTGGTTTAAAGGAAACACAACAAAATTAAGGAATAGTCATAAAAGAAATATGAAAGCAAAGGCAATGATAAAAACCGTTTGCAAAAAAACATGCTTTACTGAGCTGATCAGATGGTGTTACCATGGTCGACAGGACCAAGCCCCCAATAGGAGTGACAATGGTTCAAGTCAGCCAGGTCCCCAAATGAAACCGTGGCATATATGCCAATCAAAAGGCGTGGCAATGGTTCGGGTTCGACCAAGCCCCCAAGTGATTTTGTGGCCTTAGGCTGATCAAGAGGCGTGACTGGTTCAGACTTGACCATGTCCCCAAGTGATCTGGTGGCTTTCGCCTATCAAAAGGCGTCGCGTTGGTTCGGACACGACCAAGGCCCCAAGTGATATGAAAAGCAAATTTCAAGGGGTAAATCGAAGGCCGCTTTAAAATAGAACCACTCCATGTAACCACACATGATATGAAAGGACATAGACCCCGCTTTAGCTGAGGCTCCGGTTTTATTATATCAAAGATAATATATACACTGTCATAATATGTACATAGATAGAGCCAATGGCTCAGGTGTAGTAAGGCCGAAGATGAGCTATGTTCCACGGCCTGTTGGTTTCCTCCTCTGATGTGCGTGAGTCTTTATGCTCTCGAATATCAATCGATAATACGACCGTTGTGCAGATTCTTGCTGACCACGAAAGGTCCCTCCCAAGGTGGGGATAACTTGTGCATATCCGTCTGGTCTTGGATGAGCCGAAGCACCAAATCTCCTTCTTGAAAAGTTCTGGTTCTGACCCGATGATTGTGATAGCGACGAAGATCCTGTTGATAAATCGCCGAGCGGGCAGCCGCTATGTCACGCTCCTCATCCAATAGGTCCAAAGCGTCTTGCCGTGCTGTCTCATTGTCTGCTTCAACATAAGCCGCCACACGAGGCGAATCGTGCCGGATATCACTAGGGAGAACCGCCTCCGCTCCGTAGACCATAAAAAACGGCGTGTATCCTATAGATCGGTTGGGCGTAGTATTGATACTCCATAGCACAGATGGTAGCTCTTCAACCCAACATCCCGGTGTTCTTTGCAACGGAACCATAAGCCGGGGTTTGATGCCTCGCAAGATCTCTGGATTAGCTCGTTCTGCCTGCCCATTGGACTGGGAGTGAGCCACTGATGATACGTCAAGTCAGATGTGCTCACGTTCACAGAATTCCTTCATAGCACCCTTGGATAAATTGGTACCGTTGTCAGTAATGATACTGTGTGGAAAGCCAAACCGAAAATCACCTTTTAATGAACGCACGCCAGTAGCTGCATCACACTTGCCGACAGGCTCCGCTTCAACCCACTTGGTAAACTTGTCAACTGCCACCAAAAGGTGGGTTTTCTTATCCTTGGATCTTTTAAAAGGTCCGACCATATCCAACCCCCATGTTGCAAACGGCCAAGTAATTGGAATCATCCTCAATTCTTGAGCTGGCACATGAGCACGCCTTGAAAATTTCTGACAGCCATCACACCGTTTAACCAAGTCCTCCGCATCAGCATGAGCTGTCAACCAGTAGAACCCGTGACGAAACGCCTTTGCCACCAGAGACTTTGAACCTGCGTGGTGACCACAATCCCATTCATGGATTTCACGTAAGATTTCACAGCCTTCCTCCAGAGAAACGCAGCGTTGAAATGCCCCTGATACACTGCAATGATGCAATTCGCCATTGAAAATTGTCATAGACTTGGATCGCCGGACTATCTGCCTGGCTAGAGTCTCATCCTCTGGCAACTCTCCCCGGTTCATGTACGCAAGATAAGGAACTGTCCAATCCGGTATAACATGCAGGGCTGCCACCAATTGAGCCTCTGGATCAGGAATAGCCAAATCCGCTTCACCCGGGAGTTTGACTGAAGGGTTGTGCAACACATCGAGAAAGACATTAGGTGGGACCGGTTTACATTGAGAGCCCAACCGGCTTAAAGCGTCCGCCGCTTCATTTTTTCGATGATCCACGTGCTCTACCTGATAACCTTTGAAGTGACCCGCAACAATATCCACCTCACGACGATATGCAGCCATAAGCGGGTCCTTAGAATCCCAAGTGCCAGACACCTGTTGAGCCACGAGGTCCGAATCACCGAAGCACTTAACCCGACTTAGATTCATCTCTTTAGCCATCCGGAGACCATGGAGCAAAGCTTCATACTCAGCTGCATTATTAGTACAAGGGAACAGTAAGCGGAGAACATAACAAAACTTATCACCTCGTGGGGAAGTTAATACGACTCCAGCCCCCGAGCCTTCCAATTGCCTAGATCCATCAAAATGGATAGTCCAATACGTGTGATCCGGCTTCTCCTCTGGTGCTTGCAACTCTGTCCAATCATTAATGAAATCAACAAGTGCTTGAGACTTCACTGCCGTCCGAGGTACGTATTTCAATCCGTGCGGCCCAAGTTCTATAGCCCACTTGGCAATCCGGCCAGTCGCCTCCCGGTTCTGTATTATATTGCCCAAGGGAGCTAAACTGACCACTGTGATGGGGTGCCCTTGGAAATACTGCTTCAACTTCCGGCTTGCCATAAAAACTCCATATACCAACTTTTGCCAATGCGGATACCTTTGCTTAGATTCAATAAGCACCTCGCTGATATAGTAAACCGGCTGCTGAACCGGATATTCCTTGCCCGCCTCCTTGCGTTCTACCACAATAGCCACG
The DNA here is from genome assembly GCA_021437245.1 of Aegilops speltoides. Lineage (NCBI taxonomy): Eukaryota > Viridiplantae > Streptophyta > Magnoliopsida > Poales > Poaceae > Aegilops > Aegilops speltoides. The sequence goes on from CM038145.1 coordinate 285,303,298, forward strand.
CTAACTGCGCGAGCATTGGCCGCTACATATAATAATAACGGCTCCTTGTCGACCGGAGCTGCAAGAATGGGCAGATTGGCTAATTGCCGCTTCAAGTCCTCCAACACTTCATCAGCAGCCGGACTCCAGATGAATTGCTCCGTCTTTCTCAGCATCTAGTATAAAGGGATGGCCTTCTCTCCGAGGCGGCTGATAAACCGGCTCAGCGCGGCAATCCGACCTGCCAAACGTTGAACGTCGTTGATACACTTCGGTTTAGCCAGGGAGGTGATAGCCGTAATCTTCTCCGGATTAGCCTCAATTCCTCTGTTGGACACAAGAAAGCCCAGCAACTTGCCTGCCGGAACACCAAAAACACATTTGGCCGGGTTAAGCATCATCTTGTAAACCCACAAGTTGTCAAAGGTTTCCCGCAAATCATCAACCGGCGTCTCCTTCTGCCTTGACTTGACTACAATATCATCCACATAGGCGTGCACATTACGGCCGATCTGTTTATGCAGCAGATTCGTACACACCGCTGATAAGTGGCTTGGCGCCACGAGCCCAAAGGGCATAGATACATAGCAGAAGGCTCCAAAGGGAGTAATAAATGCTGTCTTCTCCTGGTCCTTAACCGCCATTTTGATCTGATGATACCTAGAGTATGCATCCAAAAAACTCAAACGCTCACAACCCGCTATGGCATCAATAATCTGGTCAATGCAGGGGAGGGCAAAAGGATCCGATCGACAAGCCTTGTTAAGATTCGTGTAATCCACACACATACGCCAAGTGCCGTTTTTCTTAAGAACCAGCACCGGATTAGCAAGCCACTCTAGATGGAACACTTCAATGATAAAGCCAGCTGCTAAGAGCCTGGCCACTTCCTCTCCAATAGCCTTGCGCCTTTCTTCGTTAAACCGGCAGAGAAATTGCTTGACCGGTTTATACTTGGGATCAACATTAAGAGTGTGCTCAGCGAGTTCCCTCGGTACTGTCAGAAGGCTTCCATGAAAAAATGTCCCGATTCTCACAGATGAACTCGATGAGCGCGCTTTCCTATTTAGGATCCAAGTTGGCACTGACAGTGAACTGCTTGGACGAATCGCCAGGCACGAAGTCAACAAGCTTGGTCTCAGCTGCCGATTTGAACTTCAGATCTGAATCATGCTCCGTAGTTGGCTTCTTCAAAGGGGTCATGTCCGCCGGATCAACATTGTCCCGATAATATTTCAACTCCTCCGTGGCACAAACCGACTCTGCATAGGCCGCATCGCCTTCCTCACATTCCAAGGCAATCTTGCGGCTCCCATGAACCGTTATTGTCCCCTTGTGGCCCGGCATCTTGAGCTGCAAATAGATATAACAAGGTCGTGCCATGAATTTGGCATAAGCCGGCCGCCCAAACAAAGCGTGATACGGGCTCCGGATTTTCACCACCTCAAAGGTTAGTGTCTCGGATCGGGAATCATGCTTGTCCCCAAAAGCCACCTCCAGGGCTATCTTACCAACAGGATATGCTGATTTGCCAGGCACCACACCATGAAACACCGTATTAGACGGTCTGAGATCTTTGTCTGTTAGCCCCATGCGGCGGAATGTCTCATACTACAGGATGTTAATACTGCTCCCTCCATCCATGAGAACCTTGGTGAATTTATAACCTCCCACCTGAGGGTCTACCACTAATGCCAACTGGCCCGGATTATCAACCCGGGGTGGGTGGTCCTCCCTGCTCCACACGATAGGCTGCTCCGACCAGCGTAAGTAACGTGGTACAGCCGGTTCAATAGAGTTCACCGCTCGCTTGTGGAGTTTCCGGTCGCGCTTATCCAAGCTAGTTGTGAAAACATGATGCTGCCCATTGTTCAACTGTTTTGGTTGGCTCTGATAACCCGACTGCTGCTGCTGCTGCTGTTGGTTGTAACCCCCTTGACCGCTCTGATTATTCTGGTTGTTGTGACCGCCCTGATTGAAACCTGAACCGGAAGCTGCATCATGACCCGGCCCATGGAAACCGGATCCTGAGCCACCACCTGACCCACAGTCATACCGGAAGGCATTAGAGTTCTTAAATTCTTGCATGATGTAACAATCCTTTCAAAGGTGGTTAGCCGGCGCCTTCTTCGTCCCGTGCTTTGGACAAGGCTGATTCAACAAATAGTTTAAGCGATCCGGGTTAGGATTTGGAGCCCCATTACGATTTGCCGCTGTACCTCTGCGCCGCTGACCCTTGTCCTGTGCATTAGTGTTAGCCACAAAATCCATGCTGCCATCCGCCTTACGCTTGCCTCCGCTTCCATGGCCCGTCGGTTTGTATTGATGCCCCTTGGAGTTGCTATTCTTCTTTCCCTTCCCTGCTTCGTCATCGTCAGTCTCGGGATCCTTGGTACTATCAGAATCAGCATACTTCACCAAAGCGGCCATGAGAGTTCCCATGTCATTACAGAACCGCTTCATACGCCTCAATTTCAACTTTAAAGGCATAAACCGCGGTTGCCCTCGTGGTTAAGATTGCGAGTCAAGATTGATCTGTCGACGAGTGCAAGACTTCAAACAGCGTACCTAATCGGTTGTTGACTCTCCGTCCTCCGAACACAAGCCGCCAGGTCTACTATGGACTTGGGCTGCTTACACGTATCTTTGAAATTCGGATAAACCGGCCCAGAATCGGGCATGAATCGATAGAATTAGGCGGCAGGCTCTTCAACCAAGTACGGGCCATGCCTTCAAGCATCATTGTGAAGTACTTTGCACATGCGGTCTCATCCACATCCAACATCTCCATGGCCATCTCATAACTCTCTACCCACGCTTCTGGAGATAAATCAGCGGTGTAATTCGGCACCTTGCGTGGACCCTTGAAATCTTTGGGCAAGCGTACATTGCGTAAAGCGTGGACTAAACAGGGTACTCCCAAAGCGGATGCGACCCCTGGCCCGGCAGAGGTGGTAGGACGAACTGGTGTAAGCTGACCCGCCTCGTTCTGCGCTGCTAACTCGGCCTCCCTTCGTGCCCGGGCCCGGTCCACTACATCCTAAGCATCACGAACACCACCTGCTAGGTTATTGCCACGGGCTGCTTCACGGCCTCGCGCATTGCTCGATATGGCCGGTTCATCCAGGCACCTGCTATAGCTCCGGCTTGGACGAGGTGTGGAGTGAATCCGATCGCGGCTGTATGAATATGCCTCCTGTTGAATCAAAGCGGTCCGGAGAAGTTCCTTAACCCGGCGCGTCTCTATTGCTTTCGGAGAGTCTCCTTCCACTGGGATAGCTTCTAATCGCGCAGCAGCTGCAACAAGATTGTCCATAGGATTAGAATAATGACCCGGAGGTGTCTGAACCGGCGGAGGAATCACAATGTTCTGTCGAGGAGGTTCCATCAGGTGGGGTTGGACCGTCGCTCCTGGCCCTGGTGCCTTGACCCGGTTTGCCTCCAGGTGCCTCGGAGGATTACTGGTTCCAGCTCCCGGAGTGTGAAAGAGATTTCGAGGGTCGAACCCTAACGGCAGGCGTGATCTGTGCTTCCGCTTCAAGACCTCCTACGATGCATTCTCGTCGAGCATGAGCTTATAAGCCTGGGCATCCAAAGCGGCCCGCTCTGTGGCCATCCTGTCCTTCTCTGCTGCCAGGTCGGCTTTGGCCTGTACGATCTGCTCTCTCACCTTTGCAATCTCTGCATCATGGGCCTCTGATCCGCCGGATTGGCCTCTGCTATAAGTGCAGCTAGTGCATCAAACAGTCGACAGAACTTGAACGGTGGGCGACAAGGCCTCCTGCCGCCCTTGCTGCTGCTGCCGCTGCTGATCCGGAGAGCATTGCTGCCGCGGTCGAAGAGTGATTCGCTGCTCGCGTGCCGCCATGAATATTCCAACCCGGTTGATCTGGTCAGGGGTCCGAATATCGCCGCCATCGGAACAGCCCCTAATCTGGTCGTCTTGCAACTGGTACAATGATTCGGTCTCTCCGATTGAAGATTCGTCGCCGGAATAGACGACGGTCTCGCTACCGTATTCTGACTCGTCCTCATGTTCTCCTCCGTGGATGACTCCCACGAAGGCACGCTTCATGGCCGGTTTAACCTGGGTAGATCTCGCCCGCTGAGCCGTCTCGACGAGGTCGGTGCAGATGTCCGGCTCAGGCCCAGGCTCACCAATCTTGCCGATAAAAACGTGTATGCCACCAAAGGGGACCCGGTACCCATACTCGATCGAATCGGCTTCGGGACCCCATCCTACGTCGTCGATGTAGATCTTGCCACGACGACTCTTGGTCATCCGGCCCATAGCATAGCCTTCGAGTCCTTTGAGTTTGCCCTCCAAGATCATCAAACCGTCGTGCGATAGCCCCACGGTGGGTGCCAACTGTCGTGGATTTGTCACGGCAGATGTCCTAGTAAAATGACTTAGTCGTGGAGCCATCGCTACGGGTTGACTTGAAGGGGTTAAAGCGGACACAAAGATACAAGGGTTTATACTAGTTCGGCCCCTTCAATGAAGGTAAAAGCCTATGTCTAGTTGTGATGGAATTGATATGTTCTTGATGGCTAGGGAGCAAACAAGCTTCGCCTAGGCTCGAGTTGTTGTTGTCTGTCCTTGAACCGCCGGTCGCCCCTTATATACACGGGTGACCTTTGCCGGTCCACAGAGTCCCAACGGTTCATACTTGTATCCCGGTTGGTATCTCTCTATTCCTAACTTACAATACAAGTTTACATATCATGCCGGTTTACGGCTACAGTTTCTAAACCGACTACAGGCCTTGGGCCTTCATCTGCTTATACTACTAATGAAGTTAATCCGGCCCAGGTAGGCCGGTTCACGCCCAGTGGTAATATCCCCAATAGAAAGCATTTCGGATCAACCGATTTTCAAACTCGGTGATACCGAAGCAGTTTTGGCACCTAAACTGATGATCTCGGTTGGACCGAGTCACAGTTCGGTGGCACCGAGACTGCTAGGGTTTCACAGAATCCTCAAATCGGTCGCACCGATTAGTAATTCTCGGTCAGACCGAGAGTCACTAGTGCAATGGCATAAGCCAAATCGGTGAGACCGAGTTTTTCAACTCGGTGGGTCCGAGATGGTTGCGGCGGAAACCTAACCCTAAAAGTTTGAATCTCATCTAATCTATGGATTACTTTGGCTGGATAGAAGAGTTCCAATCGTGGCAAGATTCAATGAAAATACAATGTGCTTGGAATCAGACGTGGATAGCAAAAATATCAAGTCCATACCCTAACTTGGCGGTGGACCTGCTACGGCGACAACGGTGGGGACGAAATCCGTTGACGGCGGCGAAGACCAGCGGCAGGAGGCTGTTGGTGACGAGGAGACGATCCGGAGACCTCCGATGGCAGAGCGAGCTATTGCACGGGCGAAAGGTTTCGAAGAAATTTCCAAAATTTTGCCCGTGGCTATATATAGCCCGACCCTGTCGGTGTGACCGAGTGGAACAACTCGGTGGCACCGAGATGCATAACTGTGTTCAGTTACAGCAAATCGGTGAGACCAAAAAGTTCAAATCGGTGAGACCAAAAAGTTCAAATCGGTTGCACCGAGATTGAAAACTCAGATCTACTTGATGATCTCGGTAGGACCGAAATGGAGGAATCGGTCAGACCAAGAATCACAAAGAGGTTTTGGAAGTTTAAGTCTATGACGAATCGGGGACTCCGAGTGCTCCTCACACAGAGTGGTTCGAATCTGACTTGATCAAATTTTGTGATGTAGCATGAATAGAGTTTGAGATGAGAAAAGCACAGATAGCTAAAGAAGGTTCTTAGGCATTCTTGTCCATCCACTTGGCAAAAAGAAAATAAACCAAACAATCAAAACAACAAGTGGATGTCCTTGAATGAGTAAAATATGCACCAACATGCTCACACAATAAGATGGCAAATGAAATATGTGGCAAAGCATGCACAACCAATTCTAGCATCTATCAAACAATTGGCGATGACTAGGTCATCTATATATGAGTATATTCACTTAGGAGTCAAATGAGAACATTTGATCATAGGTCATACTCATCGTTTAAGCTCAAGTGGGGTTACCACTTTTACATAATGCATTGATGTGTTCACACCTTTAGAGTTTCTTTGACTCAATTCTTAGAGTTAAGCTCCCCCTAGATGTGAGATCCCCCCTTAGAGGGATGAACTAACCTTGGGTTTTGTCGATGATGACTTCATGTAGGTGTTGAAGATGTAGATTCTCAATGTTGATGTAGATCATTTGGAGCAATCCTTTGGAGTGAGTTGCACTTTCAACTTACCTACATGGGTTAGTCCCACAAGGAACAAACAAGAATATCCATAGACATAGAGTGATGCACACACAAGATGATGTCCATGAATTCATTAGGTTACCTTGTCCCTTGCCTTACCAACATGAGGGTTTGTGACTCCTTGAACTAGTGCAAGATGTGGAAGTTGATTGCACTTTTATTGCCAAAATGATATGAGTGAAGAATGTTATGAGTCACCCTCAAGAACTCTCTAGTTCTTCTTTTTCGGGATCCACATCATCTTGATGGGAATACTTGGAGTTGTAGTTGTACTTGATGAAGTAGAACTTGATGTAGTCTTGGGAACCCACTTGAACGAGGCTTTAGGTGCTTCTTCAAATGCATCAATCTCTTCTTGAAGCTTGTCCTTGCCTTTGTTCTTGTGGTCTTGTGGTGGAAGATCATCTTGAGCTTGTGTTCTCTTGAAGGAAGTAGGATCATACTTCTCTTGTTGAGGAACAAACTTCGTCTTGGGGTATTGATCTTCTTCCCACTCAACTCCATTGCCATTGAACTTCCGTTCAAAACCAACACCTTGATTCTTCCGGTGCCTTCCTTGCTTGCGTACAATTTCCTCGAATTGCTTACTCCCGGCAAGGCTCTTGTAAACACCTTTCTCTATAATTCCCTTCAATAAGCTATTTTCTTGCTCAAGTGTAACTTGGCTAAGATAATCATTAGTGGAATCAAGAGAACCACTAGAAGCAACAATATTGGATTTGACATTATTATTGTTACTACTAGAGGAAGTATCTTTCTTGTACTTGTTACTAGACTTGACATGAGGCATGTAAGTAGATAAGAGTAAACACTTGCCAATATAAGAAGAACTTTTCTTGCGAAGATCATCATTGATTGCTTTTAAGAACTCATGCTCTTGCTCAAGATTGAGCTTTTCAAAGCATAACTTCTCACGAGCCCTTAAAAGTTCTCGATGATCTTCGTAGATAGTTTCATGAGCTAACTTAAGAGAGTTTAGTTATTTAGTTAGAATCTCAATCTTCTCCTTATCATTGTCATTCGTTTTATCTTGATTAGCATGATTAATTGACGTTTCATCATAGTATTCATCACTAGAGTTGTCAACAAGTAAATCATCATCCACAAGCAAGTCATCTTCATCACTATTGAAATCAACATACTCAGGATGTGTTACCTTTGGACCTTTGGCCATGAAGCATCTTCCAACACCTTCATTTGGTGAATCAAATATGTCGAGGAGTTGGTTGACACAAGTGCTAGACCGCAACACCTTCATCTTGAGTATATTCGAGTCGGAGTGATAGCTTCTCTCGGAGTGATTGTCGGAGTCGGGCGGATACCCATTCACCAACATGAGCTTGATGTCTTTGTTTTGTGTAGCTCCTTGATGACTTGTCCTTCTTTTCCGAATCCTTGCTTCTCCGTGAGGGTCTTCGTTCATAATGATCATCTCTACTCCTTCTCTCTCTTGGTGGTGATTCTTATCTTTTGCTCCTTCTTCTTGGAGAATCTTCTCTTCTTTTGTAGGGTGCCGTACACTCATTGGAATAGTGTCCGGGTCTCCCACAATTGTAGCAATTGCGCTCTCGACTAGAAGATCTCTTGTCATTGTAAGACCTTGACTTGGAGCTTCTTTCTTTGCTTTTACTCTTGTAGAATTTGTTGAAGTTCTTCACCATTAAGCTCAATTCTTCATTGAAGGTTGGTTTCTCACTTGATGATGTGGGGGCTTCACTTGAGGCTTTGTAAGCACCACTTGACTTGTTGTGAAGTTCCTCCTTATCCTTGAGTGACATCTCATGAGCAACAATTCTTCCAATGACTTCCATTGGCTTGAGATCTTTGTAGTTTGGCATCATTTGGATCAATGTGCACACGGTATCATACTTTCCATCCAATGCTCTTAAGATCTTCTTGATGATGAATTTGTCGGTCATCTCTTCACTCCCTAAGCCAGCAATCTCATTTGTGATAAGAGCAAGCCTAGAGTACATTTCGGCGACTTTGGAGCACATCCAACTTGGATTCCTTGACGGACTCGGTACCTTCATGCATATCAATCAAAGTATCCCAAATTTCCTTTGCATTCTCAAGACGGCTGATTTTGTTGAATTCTTCGGGGCACAATCCGTTGAAGATGATATCGCATGCTTGAGCGTTGTATTGCATCATCTTCAATTCTTCCGCATTAGCTTCACGGTTCGGTTCTCTCCCATCGAAAAATTCACCTTGCAAGCCAATACAAATAATTGCCCAAACAGCGGGGTTATGTCCAAGAATATGCATTTTCATCTTATGCTTCCAACTAGCAAAATTAGTACCATCAAAGTAAGGACCTCTACGGTGATAATTTCCCTTGCTAGACGCCATACTCTCCTAGGTTGTAAAACCAAGGCTATGACCACCAAAAGCTATGGAAATCAAAGCAAATGGAAACCTGGCTCTGATACCACTTGTAGGACCATGAAGTATGTCTAGAGGGGGGTGATTAGACTACTTGACCAATAAAAACTTAACCTTTTCCCAATTTAAGAGTTTGGCAGATTTTAGCTACTTTAGGACAAGTCAAGCAATAATCACACAATTTAAGCAAACATGCAAAGAGTATATAGGCAGCGGAAATTAAAGCATGCAACTTGCAAGAAAGTAAAGGGAAGGGTTTGGAGGATTCAAACACAATTGGAGACACGGATGTTTTTGGCGTGGTTCCGATAGGTGGTGCTATCGTACATCCACGTTGATGGAGACCTCAACCCACGAAGGGTAATGGTTGCGCGAGTCCACGGAGGGCTCCACCCACGAAGGGTCCACGAAGAAGCAACCTTGTCTATCCCACCATGGCCGTCGCCCATGAAGGACTTGCCTCACTAGCGGTAGATCTTCATGAAGTAGGCGATCTCCTTGCCCTTACAAACTCCTTGGTTCAACTCCACAATCTTGTCGGAGGCTCCCAAGTGACACCTAGCCAATCTAGGAGACACCACTCTCCAAGAAGTAACAAATGGTGCGTTGATGATGAACTCCTTGCTCTTGTGCTTCAAATGATAGTCTCCCCAACACTCAACTCTCTCTCATAGGTTTTGGATCTGGTGGAAAGAAGATTTGAGTGGAAAGCAACTTGGGGAAGGCTAGAGATGAAGATTCATATGGTAGGAATGGAATATCTTGGCCTCAACACATGAGTACGTGGTTCTCTCTTAGAAATGGTAAGTTGGAAGTGTAGGTTCGTTCTGATGGCTCTCTCCACAAATGAAGAGGAGGTGGAGGGGTATATATAGCCTCTACACAAAATCTAACCGTTACACACAATTTAAGAAACTCGGTGGGACCGAATCATTAAACTCGGTCGGACCGATTTAGTAAACCTAGTGACCGTTAGTGATTTTCGGTGGGACTGACATGCATCTCGATGAGACCGATTCGGTTAGGGTTAGGGCATAACGTAATCTCGGTAAGACCGATTAAACAAACTCGGTGAGACCAATTTGGTAATAAGCTTTCCAGAGAGTTGGTCAGGTAAACTCGGTGGGACCGATTTGCTCTTTTCGGTGAGACCGAAATGTTACAAAAAGGAAACAGAGAGTTTACATTGCAATCTCGGTGGGACCGATCGCTCACTTCGGTTAGACCGAAACGTTAGGAAGGGAAACCGAGAGATTACAACCCCATCTCGGTGAGATCGAGATCCCTATCGGTAAGACCGATTTGCTTAGGGTTTGTGGCAGTGGCTATGACTTTTGGAATCGGTGGCGCCGGATAGGAAGAATCGGTGTGACCGATTTTGGCTTTGGGTTTAGGTCATTTGTGGATGTGGGAAAGTAGTTGAGGGTTTTGGAGCATATCACTAAGCACATGAAGCAAGATGCTCATTAAGCAACACCTCATCCCTCCTTGATAGTATTGGCTTTTCCTATAGACTCAATGTGATCTTGGATCACTAAAATATAAAATGAAGAGTCTTGAACTTTTGAGCTTGAGCCAATCCTTTGTCCTTAGTATTTTGAGGGATTCACTTTCATCATCCATGCCATGCCATTCATTGAGCTTTCCTGAAATAATAGTCTTGGAATAGCATTAGCTCAATGAGCTATATGTTGTTATTAATTACCAAAACCACCTAGGGATAGTTGCACTTTCATCTACGAAGATCTTTATCGGTCAAACCACATAACAACATACATTGTTCCCTTTGTCATCGGTATGTTACTTGCCCGAGATTCGATCATCAGTATCTCAATACCTAGTTCAATCTCGTTACCGGCAAGTCTCTTTACTCATTCCGTAATGCATCATCCCGTAACTAACTCATTAGTCACATTGCTTGCAAGGCTTATAGTGATGTGCATTACCGAGAGGGCCCAGAGATACTTCTACGACAATCATAGTGACAAATCCTAATCTCGATCTATGCCAACTCAACAAACACCATCGGAGACACCTGTAGAGCACCTTCATAATCACCCAGTTACGTTGTGACGTTTGGTAGCACACAAAGTGTTCCTCCAGTATTTGGGAGTTGCATAATCTCATAGTCATAGGAACATGTATAAGTCATGAAGAAAGCAATAGCAACATACTAAACGATCAAGTGCTAAGCTAACGGAATGGGTCAAGTCAATCACATCATTCTCTAATGATGTGATCCCGTTCATCAAATGACAACTCATGTCTACGGCTAGGAAACTTAACCATCTTTGATTAACGAGCTAGTCAAGTAGAGGCATACTAGTGATAGTCTGTTTGTCTATGTATTCACACATGTACTAAGTTTCCGGTTAATACAATTCTAGCATGAATAATAAACATTTATCATGATATAAGGAAATATAAATAACAACTTTATTATTGCGTCTAGGGCATATTTCCTTCAGTCTCCTACTTGCACTAGAGTCAATAATCTAGATTACATTGTGATGATTCTAATACCCATGGAGTCTTGGTGCTGATCATGTTTTGCTCGTGAGAGAGGCTTAGTCAACGGGTCTGCAACATTCAGATCCGTATGTATCTTGCAAATCTCTATGTCACCTTCTGACACTTGATGATGGATGAAATTGAAGCGTCTCTTGATGTGCTTGGTTCTCTTGTGAAATATGGATTCCTTCGCCAAGGCAATGGCTCCAGTATTGTCACAAAAGATTTTCATTGGACCCGATGCACTAGGTATGACACCTAGATCGGATATGAACCCCTTCACCCAGACTCCTTCATTTGCTGCTTCAGAAGCAGCTATGTACTCTGCTTCACACGTAGATCCCGCCACGACGCTTTGCTTAGAACTGCACCAACTTACATCTCCACCGTTCAATAAAAATATGTATCCGGTTTGTGACTTAGAGTCATCCAGATCAGTGTCAAAGCTTGCATCAACGTAACCGTTTACGACGAGCTCTTTGTCACCTCCATAAACGAGAAACATATCCTTAGTCCTTTTCAGGTATTTTAGGATGTTCTTGACCACTGTCCAGTGATCCACCCCTGGATTACTTTGGTACCTCCCTGCTAAACTAATAGCAAGGCACACATCAGGCCTGGTACACAACATTTCATACATGATAGAGCCTATGGCTGATGCATAGGGAACATCTTTCATTTTCTCTCTATCTTCTGCAATGGTCGGGCATTGAATCTGACTCAACTTCACACCTTGTAATACAAGCAAGAACCCTTCCTTTGCTTGATCCATTTTGAACTTCTTCAAAACTTTCTCAAGGTATGTACTTTGTGAAAGTCCAATTAGGTGTCTTGATCTATCTCTATAGATCTTAATGCCCAATATACAAGCAGCTTCACCGAGGTCTTTCATTGAAAAACTCTTGTTCAAGTATCCTTTTATGCTATCCAGAAATTCTATATCATTTGCAATCAATAATAAGTCATCCATATATAATATTAGACATGCTACAGAGCTCCCACTCACTTTCTTGTAAATACAGTCTTCGCCAAAAGTCTGTATAAAACCATATGCTTTGATCACATTATCAAAACGTTTATTCCAACTCCGAGAGGCTTGCAACAGTCCATAAATGGATCGCTGGAGCTTGCACACTTTGTTAACATCCTTTGGATCAATAAAACCTTCTAGTTGCATCATATACAACTCTTCTTCCAGAAATCCATTCATGAATGCAGTCTTTACATCTATTTGCCAAATTTCATAATCATAAAATGCAGCAATTGCTAACATGATTCGGACAAACTTAAGCATCGCTACTGGTGAGAAGGTCTCATCATAGTCAACTCCTTGAACTTGTCGAAAACCTTTCATAACAAGTCGAGCTTTGTAGACAGTAACATTACCGTCAGCGTCTGTCTTCTTCTTGAAGATCCATTTATTCTCTATGGCTTGACGATCATCGGGCAAGTCAACCAAAGTCCATACTTTGTTCTCACACATGGATCCCATCTCAGATTTCATGGCCTCAAGCCATTTTGCGGAATCTGGGCTCATCATTGCTTCCTCATAGTTCATAGGTTCGTCATGGTCAAGTAACATGACCTCCAGAATAGGATTACCGTACCACTATGGTGCAGATCTTATTCTGGTTGACCTATGAGGTTCGGTAGTAACTTGATCTGAAGTTTCATGATCATTATCATTAGCTTCCTCACTAATTGGTGCAGGGATCATAGGAACTGATTTCTGTGATGAATTGCTTTCCAATAAGGGAGCAGGTACAGTTACCTCTTCAAGTTCTACTTTCCTCCCACTCACTTCCTTCGAGAGAAACTCCTTCTCTATAAAGGATCCATTCTTAGCAATGAATATCTTGCCTTTGGATCTGTGATAGAAGGTGTACCCAATAGTTTCCTTTGGGTATCCTATGAAGACACATTTCTCCGATTTGGGTTCGAGCTTATCAGGTTGAAGCTTTTTCACATAAGCATCGCAACCCCAAACTTTCAGAAACGACAACTTTGGTTTCTTGCTAAACCACAGTCCATACGACGTCGTCTCAATGGATTTAGATGGTGCCCTATTTAACGTGAATGCAGCCGTCTCTAAAGCATAACCCCAAAACGATAGCGGTAAATCAGTAAGAGACATCACAGATCGCACCATATCTAATAAAGTGCGGTTACGACGTTCGGGCACACCATTACGTTGTGGTGTTCCGGGTGGCGTGAGTTGCGAAACTATTCTGCATTGTTTCAAATGAAGACCAAACTCGTAACTCAAATATTCTCCTCCACGATCAGATCGTAGAAACTTTATTTTCTTGTTACGATGATTTTACACTTCACTTTGAAATTCTTTGAACTTTTCAAATGTTTTAGTCTTATGTTTCATCAAGTAGATATACCCATATCTGCTCAAATCATCTGTGAAGGTGAGAAAATAATGATAACCGCCGCGAGCCTTAATATTCATCGGACCACATACATCAGTATGTATGATTTCCAATAAATCTGTTGCTCGCTCCATTGTTCCGGAGAACGGAGTTTTAGTCATCTTGCCCCTGAGGCATGGTTCACAAGTACCAAGTGATTCATAATCAAGTGATCCCAAAAGCCCATCAGAATGGAGTTTCTTCATGCGCTTTACACCAATATGACCCAAACAGCAGTGCCACAAATAAGTTGCACTATCTTTATCAACTCTGCATCTTTTGGCTTCAATATTATGAATATGTGTGTCACTACTATCAAGATTCAATAAAAATAGACCACTCTTCAAGGGTGCATGACCATAAAAGATATTACTCATATAAATAGAACAGCCATTATTCTCAGATTTAAATGAATAACCGTCTCACATCAAACAAGATCCAGATATAATGTTCATGCTCAACGCTCGCACCAAATAACAAGTATTCAGGTCTAAAACTAATCCCGAAGGTAGATGTAGAGGTAGTGTGCCGACCGCGATCACATCGACTTTGGAACCATTTCCTACGCGCATCGTCACCTGGTCCTTAGCCAATCTTCGCTTAATCCATAGTCCCTATTTCGAGTTGCAAGTATTAGCAACAGAACCAGTATCAAATACACACACACTACTGCGAGCATTAGTAAGGTACACATCAATAACATGTATATCACATATACCATTGTTCACCTTGCCATCCTTCTTATCCGCCAAATACTTGGGGCAGTTCCGCTTCCAGTGACGAGTCCCTTTGCAGTAGAAGCACTCAGTCTCAGGCTTAGGTCCAGACTTGGGCTTCTTCACTTGAGCAGCAACTTGTTTTCCGTTCTTCTTGAAGTTCCCCTTCTTCCCTTTACCCTTTTTCTTGAAACTGGTGGTCTTGTTGACCATCAACACTTGATGCTCCTTCTTGATTTCTACCTCTGCAGCCTTTAGCATTGCGAAGAGCTCAGGAATTGTCTTGTTGATCCCTTGCATATTATAGTTCATCATGAAGCTCTTGTAGCTTGGTGGCAGTGATTGAAGAATTCTATCAATGACACTATCATCGTGAAGATTAACTCCCGGTTGAATCAAGTGATTGTTATACCCAGATATTTTGAGTATATGTTCACTTGTGTAACTATTCTCCTCCATCTTGCAGCTATAGAACTTATTGGAGACTTCATATCTCTCAATCCGGGCATTTGCTTGAAATATTAACTTCAACTCCTGTAACATCTCATATGCTCCATGACGTTCAAAGCGTCGTTGAAGTCCTGGTTCTAAGACGTAAAGCATGGCACACTGAACTATCGAGTAGTCATCAGCTTTGCTCTGCCAGACGTTCACAATGTCCGGCGTTGCTCCTACAGCGGGTCTTGCACCTAGCGGTGCTTCCAGGACGTAATTCTTCTGTGCAGCAATGAGAATAATCCTCAAGTTATGGACCCAGTCCGTGTAATTTCTACCATCATCTTTCAACTTAGCTTTCTCTAGGAACGCATTAAAATTCAACGGAACAACGGCACGGGCCATCTATCTACAACAACACAGACATGCAAAAAACAATCAGGTACTAAGTTCATGATAAATTAAAGTTCAATTAATCATATTACTTAAGAACTCCCACTTAGATAGACATCCCTCTAATCATATAAGTGATCATTTGATCCAAATCAACTAAACCATGTCCGATCATCACGTGAGATGGAGTAGTTTTCAATGGTCAACATCACTATGTTGTTCATATCTACTATATGATTCACGCTCGACCTTTTGGTCTCAGTGATCCGAGGCCATATCTGCATATGCTAGGCTCGTCAAGTTTAACCCGAGTATTCCGCATGTGCAAAACTGGCTGCACCCATTGTATGTGAATGTAGAGCTTATCACACCTGATCATCACATGGTGTCTCGGCACGATGAACTTCCGCAATGGTGCATACTCAGGGAGAACACGTGTACCTTGAAATTTAGTGATAAATCATCTTATAATGCTACCATCGAACTAAGCAAAATAAGATGCATAAAAGATAAACATCACATGCAATCAATATAAGTGATATGATATGGCCATCATCATCTTTGTGCCTTTGATCTCCATCTCCAAAGCACCGTCATGATCACCATCATCACCGGCGCGACACCTTGATATCCATCGTAGCATCGTTGTCGTCTTGCCAACTATTGTTTCTATGACTATCACTACCGCTTAGTGATAAAGTAAAAACAATTACAGGGCGATTGCATTGCATACAATAAAGCGACAACCATATGGCTCCTGCCAGTTGCCGATAATTCTGTTACAAAACATGATCATCTCATACAACAAAATTTAGCATCATGTCTTGACCATATCACATCACAACATGCCCTGCAAAAATAAGTTAGACGTACTCTACTTTGTTGTTGCAAGTTTTACGTGGCTGCTACGGGCTGAGTAAGAACCGTTCTTACCTACGCATCAAAACCACAACGGTTTTTCATCAAGTATGTGCTCTTTTAACCTTCAACAAGGACCGGGCGTAGCCACACTCGATTCAACTAAAGTTGGAGAAACTGACACGCGCCAGCCACCTATGTGTGAAGCACGTCGGTAGAACCAGTCTCGCGTAAGCATACGCGTAATGTCGGTCCGGGCCACTTCATCCAACAATAAAGCTGAATCAAAGTATTAAATGTTGGTAAGCAGTATGACTATTATCACCCACAACTCACTTGTGTTCTACTCGTGCATAGAACACCTACGCATAAACCAGGCTCGGATGCCACTGTTGGGAATGTAGTAATTTCAAAAAAAAATATACGCACACGCAAGATCATGGTGATGCATAGCAACAAGAGGGAAGAGTGTTGTCCACGTACCCTCGTAGACCGAAAGCGGAAGCGTTATGACAACACGGTTGATGTAGTCGTACGTCTTCACGATCGATCGATCCAAGTACCGAACGTACGGCACCTCCGCGATCTGCACGCGTTCAGCTCGGTGACGTCCCACGACCTCCGATCCAGCAAAGTGTCGAGGAAGAGTTTCGTTAGCACGACAACGTGATGACGGTGATGATGATGCTACCGAAGCAGGGTTTTGCCTAAGCATCGCAACGATATGACCGAGGTAGGTTATGGTAGAGGGGGGCACCGCACACGGCTAAGAGAGATCAATGATCAACTTGTGTGTCCTAGGGTGCCCCCTACCCCCGTATATAAAGGAGCAAGGGGAGGCCGGCCTGGCCTTGGGGTGCGCCAAGGAGAGGGGGAGTCCTCCTCCTAGTGGGAGCAAGACTCCCCTTTCCTAGTCCAACGAGGAAGGAGGAAGGGGGAAGGAAGGAGAGGGAGAGAGGGAGGAAAGAGGTGGCGCCCCCCTCTCCTTGTCCAATTCGGACTCCCAAGGGGGGGGGCACGGCCATCCCTAGGCCCTCTCCTCTCTCTCCCACAAGGCCCGTGTTGGCCCATTAGATCCCCCGGGGGTTCCGATAACCCCCCGGCACTCCGATAAATATCCGATGACCCCCGGAACTCATCCGGTGTCTGAATATAGTCGTCCAATATATCAATCTTTATGTCTCGACCAATTAGAAACTCCTCGTCATGTCCGTGATCACATCCGGAACTCTGAACTACCTTCGGTACATCAAAACACATAAACTCATAATACCGATCGTCACCGAACGTTAAGCGTGCGGACCCTACGGGTTCGAGAACTATGTAGACATGACCGAGACATGTCTCCGGCCAACAACCACTAGCAGAACCTTGATGCTCATATTGGCTCCCACATATTCTATGAAGATCTTTATCAGTCAAACCGCATAACAACATACATTGTTCCCTTTGTCATCGGTATGTTAATTGCCCGAGATTCGATCGTCGGTATCTCAATACCTAGTTCAATCACATTACCGACAAGTCTCTTAACTCGTTCCGTAATGCATCATCTTGTAACTAACTCATTAGTCATATTGCTTGCAAGGCTTATAGTGATGTGCATTACCGAGAGGGCCCAGAGATACCTCTACGACAATCGTAGTGACAAATCCTAATCTCGATCTATGCCAACTCAACAAACACCATCGGAGACACCTATAGATCACCTTTATAATCACCCAGTTATGTTGTGACGTTTGGTAGCACACAAAGTGTTCCACCGGTATTCGGGAGTTGCATAATCTCATAGTCATAGGAACATGTATAAGTCATGAAGAAAGCAATAGCAACATACTAAACGATCAAGTGCTAAGCTAACGGAATGGGTCAAGTCAATCACATCATTCTCTAATGATGTGATCCTGTTCATCAAATGACAACTCATGTCTATGGCTAGGAAACTCAACCATCTTTGGTTAACGAGCTAGTCAAGTAGAGGAATACTAGTGACACTCTATCTGTCTATGTGTTCACACACGTACTAAGTTTTCGGTTAATACAATTCTAGCATGAATAATAAACATTTATCATGATATAAGGAAATATAAGTAACAACTTTATTATTGCCTCTAGGGCATATTTCCTTCAATATTTTGTTCTAAGTATTGAGTTGTAAGTAAATAAAAGTGTGATGATCTTCATTATTAGAGCATTGTCCCATGTGAGGAAAGGATGGTGCAGACTATGATTCCCCCACAAGTCGGGATGAGACTCCGGACGAAAAAAAGAAAAAAAGAGGACATAAAAAAGAAGAGAAGGCCCAAATAAAAAAATGAGGGAAAAAGAGAGAAGGGGCAATGTTACTATCCTTTCTCCACACTTGTGCTTCAAAGTAGCACCATGATCTTCATGAGAGAGAGTCTCCTATGTTGTCACTTTCATATACTAGTGGTAATTTTCATTATAAGAACTTGGCTTTTATATTTCAATGATGGGCTTCCTCAAAGTGCCCTAGGTCTTCATGAGCAAGCAAGTTGGCGATACGTCTCCAACACATCTATAATTTTTGATTGCTCCATGCTACTTTATCTACTGTTTTGGACTATATTAGGCTTTATTTTCCACTTTTATATTATTTTTGGGACTAACCTATTAACCGGAGGCCCAACCCAGAATTGATGTTTTTTTGCCTATTTCAGTGTTTCGAAGAAACGGAATATCAAACGGAGTCCAAATGGAACGAAACCTTCGGGGTCGTGATTTTCCAACTGAACATGATCCAGGAGACTTGGAGCCTACTCCAAGCAGTGCCAGAGGCGGTCACGAGGGTGGAGGGTGCGCCCCCCTACCTCGTGGGCCCCCTGACACTCCACTGACGTACTCCTTCCTCCTATATATACCTACGTATCCCCGAACGATCAGAACAGGAGCCAAAAACCTAATTCCACCGCCGCAACCTTCTGTACCCACGAGATCCCATCTTGGGGCCTGTTCCGGAGCTCCGCCGGAGGGGGCATCCACCATGGAGGTCTTCTACATCATCACCATAGCCCCTCCGATGAAGTGTGAGTAGTTTACTTTAGACCTTCGGGTCCATAGCTAGTAGCTAGATGGCTTCTTCTCTCTTTTTGGATATCAATACAATGTTCTCCCCCTCTCTCGTGGATATCTATTCGATGTAATCTTCTTTTTGCGGTGTGTTTGCTAAGACCGATGAATTGTGGGTTTATGATCCAGTATTATCTATGGAAAATATCTGATTCTTCTCTGAATTCTTTTATGTATGATTGAGTTATCTTTGCAAGTCTCTTCGAATTATCCTTTTTGGTTTGGCCAACTAGATTGGTAGTTCTTGCAATGGGAGAAGTGCTTAGCTTTGGGTTCAATCTTGCGGTGTCCTTACCTAGTGACAGAAGGGGCAGCAAGGCACGTATTGTATTGTTGCCATCGAGGATAACAAGATGTTTTTTTTGGCATATTGCATGAATTTATCCCTCTACATCATGTCATCTTGCTTAAGGCGTTACTCTATTTTTTACTTAATACTCTAGATGCATGCTGGATAGCGGTCGATGAGTGGATAATAGTAGTAGTTGCAGAATCGTTTCGATCTACTTCTTTTGGACGTGATGCCTATATACATGATCATTGCCTAGATATACTCATAACTATGCTCAATTCTGTCAATTGCTTAACAGTAATTTGTTCACCCACCGTAGAATATCTATGCTCTTGAGAGAAGCCACTAGTGAAACCTATGGCCCCCGCGTCTATTCTCATAATATCAATCTATATCACTTTATTTACTTGCTTTGTTTTTACTTTGCCTTTTACTTTACTTTGCATCTATCTATCAAAAATACCAAAAATATTATCTCTATCAGATCTCACTCTCGTAAGTGACCGTGAAGGGATTGACAACCCCTAAGCGTTGGTTGCGAGTTGCTATCATTTTGTGTAGGTACGAAGGACTAGTGTGTGGTCTCCTACTGGATTGATACCTTGGTTCTCAAAAACTGAGGGAAATACTTACGCTACTTTGCTGCATCATCCTCTCCTCTCCGGGGAAATCCAATGCAGTGCTGAAGAGGTAGCAAGAAGAATTTCTGGCGCCGTTGCCGGGGAGGCTCACGCAAGCAAGTCAACTATACCAAGTACCCATCGCAATCCCTATCTCTCGCATTACATTATTTGCCATTTGCCTCTCGTTTTCCTCTCCACCACTTCACCTTTGCCGTTTTATTTGCCCTCTCTTTCCCAATCTCCTCCTCTCTTTCCCGTTTGCCTTTTTCCCGTTGTCTTTCTATTTGCTCGTGTGTTAGTTTGCTTGTTGTCATGACTAGTTTCATATCGTCTCCGTTATCTCCCGAGAATGAAGTCTTAAATTTTAAACAAAGGGAGGGAGAAAATCTAAAAGATGCTTGGTATAGAATTAGCAATGCTCAAAATAATTCTACCAGGAAGCAATCTACCTCAGTTTTCTTCGCAATTTTTACGTAGGTGCTAATCCTTGGTATAGATATATCCTTGATACCATCACCGGAGGGAATTTTTTGGGTAGCTATACTTTTGATTCTTATAATGCTTTAATAGATATATTTGGCTCACCACCCCTTTTGATTAACGGAACTACGTTAACTTTGGAGCATGTTATGCAAAGGCTTCAAGCTAGTGAAAATAAAGTTGCTACCATTGAATCAATTGAAAATCTTGATAAAAAGATCCACAATCAAATTACCCAATATGGATCTAAGGTAGGAATGACTTTGAAAAATATTAAGGAAAAAGAACCCATAGTTAATGAGAAAATAAATCTAGATTCCACAAGAATCAATAAACTTGAGGGTATCATTACCAATTTGGGAACCGCTTTTTCTTCCGTTCAAAATACTCCAAGTTCATCTACCAAAAATACTAAGCTTATTTATGTTCTGAAGAATAAGGGTGAATCATCTAGTAAGGAAACTGCGGATCTTAAATCTATAAGTGTTCATCCCAGTCTTTTTACCATCATTAAGGAACCATTTGCTACAGATGAATTTTTTGATCTTTTGCCTGAAAATTTGTCAATTACTAGGAAGAAAGAAAATTCTAAAGAAGGTAGATGCCTCATTGAAGAAGTGCCTACCAAAGATGGCAGTACCTAGATCTATCCTTGCTTTTATGCCTAGCTAGGGGCGTTAAATGATAGCGCTTGTTGGGAGGCAACCCAATTTTATTTTGTGTTTTTTGTTTTTGCTTCTGTTTAGGAATAAATAATCCATCTACCTTCTGTTTGGATGTGGTTTTATGTTTTAATTAGTGTTTGTGCCAAGTAGAACCTATAGGATAACCTACGATGATAGTTGATTTGATTCTGCTGAAAAACAGAAACTTTGCACGCACGAATTTAGTTATGATAAAACACAGAAACGTGCTTTTGCCTTGATTCGTTTTGCTGCTGTTCAATAAAATTTTTTTACAGGACTTCCTATTTTGGTAGAATTTTTAGAGTTCCAGAAGTTTGCGTTAGTTACAGATTGCTACAGACTGTTCAGTTTTTGACAGATTCTGTTTTACGTGTGTTGTTTGCTTATTTTGATGAATCTATGGCTAGTAAAATAGTTTATAATCCATAGAGAAGTTGGAATAAAGTAGGTTTAACACCAATATAAATAAATAATGAGTTCATTATGGTACCTTGAAGTAGTCTTTTGTTTTCTTTCTCTAACGGAGCTCACGAGATTTCTGTTGAGTTTTGTGTTGTGAAGTTTTCAAGTTTCGGGTGAATTCTTTTGATGGATTATGGAACAAGGAGTGGCAAGAGACTAAGCTTGGGGATGCCCATGGCACCCCCAAGATAATCCAAGGACACCAAAAAGTCAAAGCTTGGGGATGCCCCGGAAGGCATCCCCTCTTTCGTCCACTTCCATCGATAATTTACTTGGAGCTATATTTTTATTCACCAACATGATATGTGTTTTGCTTGGAGCGTCTTGTATTATTTGCGTATTTGCTTGTTAATCTACCATAATCATCCTTGCTGTACACACCTTTTTGAGAGAGCCATATATGAATTGGAATTTGTTAGAATACTCTATGTGCTTCACTTATATCTTTTGAGCTTGATAGTTTTGCTCATAGTGCTTCACTTATATCTTTTGAGCGTGATAATTTTTGCTCTAGTGCTTCACTTATATCTTGTAGAGCACGGTGGTGGATTTTTTTTAACTAAACTATTGATCTCTCATGCTTCACTTAGATTATTTTGGGAGTCGTTAATAGCAAGGTAATTTGCTTAATGTTAATATACTTTGTGTTCAAGACATGTGAAACTTTCTTTTGAGTAAATTGAATACTAAGATAAAGTTTGATGCTTGATAATTGTTTTGAGATATGGAGGTAATAATTTCAAAGTCGTGCTAGTTGATAATTGTGAATTTGATAAATACTTGTGTTGAAGTTTGCAAGTCCCGTAGCATGCACGTATGGGTAAAGTTGTGTAACAAATTTGAAACATGAAGTGTACCTGGCTTGTGCATCCTTATGAGTGGCGGTCGGGGATGAGCGATGGTCTTTTCCTACCAATCTATCCCCCTATGAGCATGCATGTAGTACTTGAATTTTTTGATGGCTTCTAAATTTTTGCAATAAGTATATGAGTTCTTTTGACTAATGTTGAGTCCATGGATTATACACACTCTCACCTTTCCGCCTTTGCTAGCCTCTTCGGTACCATGCATTGCCCTTTCTTACCTTGAGAGTTGGTGCAAACTTTGCCGGTGCATCCAAACCCCGTGATACAATATGCTCTATCACACATAAACCTCCTTATATCTTCCTCAAAACAGCCACCATACCTACTTATCATGGCATTTCCATAGCCATTCCGAGATATATTGCCATGCAACTTCCACCATCATCATCATGACATACATTACTTTTGTCATATTGCCATTGCATGATCATGTAGTTGACATCGTATTTGTGGCAAAACCACCATGCATTATTTTCCATACATGTCACTCTTGATTCATTGCACCATCCCGGTACACCGTCCGAGGCGTTCATATAGAGTCATACTTTGTTCTAACTATCGAGTTGTAATTATTGAGTAGTAAGAAAAATAAAAGTGTGATGATCATCATTATTAGAGCATTGTCCCAAGTGAGGAAAGTATGATGGAGACTATGATTCCCCCATAAGTCGGGATGGGACTCCAGACGAAAAAAGGCCATAAAAAAGAGAGGAAGGCCCAAATAAATAAATAAAAATGAGAGAAAAAGAGAGAAGGGACAATGCTACTATCCTTTTACCACACTTGTGCTTCAAAGTAGCACCTTGTTCTTCATTTAGTGAGTCTCATATATTGTGCTTCAAAGTAGCACCAAGATCTTCATGATAGTGAGTCCAATAAGTTGTCTTTTTATACTAGTGGGAATTTTTCATTATAGAACTTGGCTTGTATATTCCAATGATGGGCTTCCTCAAAATGCCCTAGGTCTTAGTGAGCAAGCGAGTTGGATGCACACCCACTAGTTTTCTTTTGTTGAGCATTCATAGCTCTAGTGCATCCGTTGCATGGCAATCCCTACTCCTCATGTTGACATTAATTGATGGGCATCTCCATAGCCCGT
Source organism: Aegilops speltoides (assembly GCA_021437245.1). Taxonomy (NCBI): domain Eukaryota; kingdom Viridiplantae; phylum Streptophyta; class Magnoliopsida; order Poales; family Poaceae; genus Aegilops; species Aegilops speltoides. Next base: position 285,326,883 of record CM038145.1, read on the forward strand.
TGATTAGTCTCGTCAATGTGAGACTTTCTGCTTTTTTGTCTTCTCCACACAATCCCCATCATCGTATTCTATTCCACCCATAGTGCTATATCCATGGCTCGCGCTCATGTATTGCGTGAAAGTTGAAAAAGTTTGAGCTTATTTGAGTATGAAACAATTGCTTGGTTTGTCATCAGGGGTATAGAAGTTGGGAACATCTTTGTGTGACAAAAATGAAGCATAGCCTAACCATATGATTTTGTAGGGATGAACTTTCTTTTGCCATGTTATTTTGAGAAGACATGATTACTTTGATTAGTATGCTTGAAGTATTATTATTTTTGTGTCAATATGAACTTTTGTCTTGAATCTTTCGGATCTGAATATTCCTATCACAATTAAGAAGATTTATATTGAAATTATGCCAAAGTATCACTCTGCATCAAAAACTCTTTTTTATCATTTACCTACTCGAGGACGAGCAGGAATTAAGCTTGGGATGCTCGATCGTCTCCAACGTATCTATAATTTTTGATTGCTCCATGCTACTTTATCTACTGTTTTGGACTATATTGGGCTTTATTTTCCACTTCTATATTATTTTTGGGACTAACCTATTAACCGGAGGCCCAACCCAGAATTGCCGTTTTTGCCTATTTCAGTGTTTCGAAGAAACGGAATATCAAACGGAGTCCAAAAAGAATGAAACCTTTGGGATCATGATTTTCCAACCAAACGTGATCCAGGAGACTTGGACCCTACTCCAAGCAGTGCCAGAGGCGGTCACGAGGGTGGAGGGCGCGCCCCCTACCTCGTGGGCCCCCTGACGCTTCACCGATGTACTCCTTCCTCCTATATATACCTACGTATCCCCGAACGATCAGAACAGGAGCCAAAAACCTAATTCCACCGCCGCAACCTTCTGTATCCATGAGATCCCATCTTTGGGCCTGTTCCAGAGCTCCGTCAGAGGGGGCATCCACCACGGAGGGCTTCTACATCATCACCATAGCCCCTCCGATGAAGTGTGAGTAGTTTACTTCAGACCTTCGGGTCCATAGCTAGTATCTAGATGGATTCTTCTCTCTTTTTGGATCTCAATACAATGTTCTCCCCCTCTCTCGTGGAGATCTATTCGATGTAATCTTCCTTTTGCGGTGTGTTTGTTGAGACCGATGAATTGTGGGTTTATGATCCAGTATTATCTATGGAAAATATTTGATTCTTCTCTGAATTCCTTTATGTATGATTGAGTTATCTTTGCAAGTCTCTTTGAATTATCCTTTTTGGTTTGGCCAACTAGATTGGTAGTTCTTGCAATGGGAGAAGTGCTTGGCTTTTGGTTCAATCTTGCAGTGTCCTTACCCAGTGACAGAAGGGGCAGCAAGGCACGTATTGTATTGTTGCCATCGAGGATAACAAGATGGTTTTTTATCATATTTCATGAATTTATCCCTCTACATCATGTCATCTTGCTTAAGGCGTTACTCTGTTTTTTTTACATAATACTCTAGATGCATGCTGGATAGCGGTCGATGAGTGGAGTAATAGAAGTAGATGCAGAATCGTTTCGATCTACTTGTTTTGGACGTGATGCCTATATACATGATCATTGCCTAGATATACTCATAACTATGCTCAATTCTTTGAATTGCTCAACTGTAATTTGTTCACCAAGCGTAGAATACTTATGCTCTTGAGAGAAGCCACTAGTGAAACCTATGGCCCCCTGGTCTATTCTCATCATATCAATCTCTATCAATTTATTTACTTGCTTTGTTTTTACTTTGCCTTTTACTTTTTACTTTGCATCTATCTATCAAAAATACCAAAAATATTATCTCTATCAGATCTCACTCTCGTAAGTGACTGTGAAGGGATTGACAACCCCTAAGCGTTGGTTGCGAGTTGCTATCGTTTTGTGTTGGTACGAGGGACTTGTGCGTGGTCTCCTACTGGATTGATACCTTGGTTCTCAAAAACTGAGGGAAATACTTACGCTACTTTGCTGCATCTCATCCTCTCCTCCTCGGGGAAATCCAACGTAGTGCTCAAGAGGTAGCAGCTGGATGCACACCCACTTAGTTTCTTTTGGGGCTTTCATGCACTTATAGCTCTAGTGCATCCGTTGCATGGCAATCCCTACTCTCTCACATTGATATCTATTGATGGGCATCTCCATAGCCCGTTGATATGCCTAGTTGATGTGAGACTATCTTGTCCTTTTTGTCTTCTCAACAACCACCATTCTATTCCACCTATAGTGCTATGTCCATGGCTCACGCTCATGTATTGCATGAAGATTGAAAAAGTTTGAAAATACTAAAGTATAAAAACAATTGCTTGGTGAAACCGGGGTTGTGCATGATTTAAATATTTTGTGTGATGAAGATATAGCATAGCCAGACTATATGATTTTGTAGGGATAGCTTTTTTTGGCCATGTTATTTTGAGAAGACATGATTGGTTTGTTAGTATGCTTGAAGTACTATTGTTTTTATGTCAATATTAAACTTTTGTCTTGAATCTTTCGGATCTGAACATTCATGCCATAGTAAAGAAAATTAGATGGATAGATATGTTAGGTAGCATTTCCACATCAAAAATTATGTTTTTATCATTTACCTACTCGAGGACGAGCAGGAATTAAGCTTGGGGATGCTTGATACGTCTGCAACGTATCTATAATTTTTGATTGTTCCATGCTATTATATTATCTGTTTTGGATGTTTAATAGGCATTTATATGCTATTGTATATTATTTTTGGGGCTAACCTATTAATCGAGGGCACAGTGCCAGTTTCTGTTTTTTTTTTGCCTATTTTAGAGTTTTAAAGAAAAGGAATACCAAACGGAGTCAAAACTGAATTAAACCTTCGCGATGATCTTTCTTGGACCAAAAGCAACCCAGAAGACTTGGAGATGAAGTTGGAGATGCAACGAGGCAGCCACGAGGTAGGAGGGCGCGCCCAGGGGGTAGGGCGTGCCCCCACCCTCATGGGCCCCTCGTGGCTCCCCTGACCTAGTTCCTTCGCCTATATATACTCTTATACCATAAAAACATCCAGGAGAGCAACGAAACCACTTTTCCACCACCGCAACCTTCTGTACTCGTGAGATCCCATCTAGGGGCCTTTTCCGGCGTCATTCCGGAGGGGGATTCGATCATGGAGGGCTTCTACATCAACACCATTACCTCTCCGATGAAGCGTGAGTAGTTTACCATAGACCTTCGGGTCCATAGTTATTAGCTAGATGGCTTCTTCTCTCTCTTTGATTCTCAACACCATGTTCTCCTCGATGTTCTTGGAGATCTATTCGATGTAATATTCTTTTGCGGTGTGTTTGCCGAGATCCGATGAATTGTGGATTTATGATCAAGATTATCTATGAATATTATTTGTTTCTTCTCTGAATTATTATATGCATGATTTGATATCTTTGCAAGTCTCTTTGAATTATCGGTTTTGTTTGGCCTACTAGATTGATCTTTCTTGCAATAGGAGAAGTGCTTAGCTTTGGGTTCAATCTTGCGGTGTCCTTTCCTAGTGACAGTAGGGGCAGCAAGGCATGTATTGTATTGTTGCCATCGAGGATAAACAGATGGGGCTTTCATCATATTGCTTGAGTTAATTCCTCTACATCATGTCATCTTGCTTAATGCGTTACTCCGTTCTTTATGAACTTCATACTCTAGACGCATGTTGGATAGCGATCGATGTATGGAGTAATAGTAGTAGATGCAGGCAGGAGTCGGTCTACTTGACACGGACGTGATGCCTATGTTCATGATCATTGCCTTAGATATCGTCATAACTATGCGCTTTTGGATCAACTGCTCGGCAGTAATTTGCTCACCCACCGTAATATTTGCTATCTTGAGAGAAGCCACTAGTGAAACCTATGGCCCCCGGGTCTCTTTTCCATTATATTGAATCTCGTTTACATCTTGCTAGTTTCGGGTCTACTATTTTGCAATCTTTACTTTCCAATCTATAAACCAAAAATACCAAAAATATTTACTTTACCGTTTGTCTATCTTTATCAGATCTCACTTTGCAAGTGACCGTGAAGGGATTGACAACCCCTTTATCGCGTTGGGTGCAAGTTGTTGATTGTTTGTGTAGGTATTCGGTGATTTGTGCGTTGTTTCCTACTGGATTGATACCTTGGTTCTCAAAACAGAGGTGAGGGAGTCCTGTACTAGGGGGTGTTCGGATAGCCGAACTATCATCATCGGCCGAACTCCAAGACTATGAAGATGCAAGATTGAAGACTTCGTCCCGTGTCCGGATGGGACTTTCCTTGGCGTGGAAGGCAAGCTTGGCGATACGGATATGTAGATCTCCTACCATTGTAACTGACTCTGTGTAACCCTAGCCCCCTCCGGAGGGTTTTAGTCTGTAGGACACAACAACAATCATACCATAGGCTAGTTTCTAGGGTTTAGCCTCCTTGATCTCGTGGTAGATCCACTCTTGTACTACCCATATCATCAATATCAATCAAGCAGGAGTAGGGTTTTACCTCCATCGAGAGGGCCCGAACCTGGGTAAAAACATCGTGTCCCTTGTCTCCTGTTACCATCCGCCTAGACGCACAGTTCGGGACCCCCTACATGAGATCCGCCGGTTTTGACACGGACATTGGTGCTTTCATTGAGAGTTCCTCTGTGTCGTCACCGATAGGCTCGATGGCTCCTTCGATCATCAACAACAACGATGCAGTCCAGGGTGAGACTTTTCTCCCTGGACAGATCTTTGTATTCGGCGGCTTTGCGCTGCGGGCCAATTCGCTTGGCCATCTGGAGCAGATCGAAAGCTACGCCCCTGGCTGTCAGGTCAGATTTGGAAGTCTGAACTTCACGGCTGACATCCGTGGAGACTTGATCTTCGATGGATTCGAGCTACAGCCGAGCGCGCCGCACTGTCACGATGGGCATGATTTAGCTCTGCTGCCGGACAGTGCCCTGAGGGCCGCACACGAGTCCGCTCCGACCCTCAATTCGGAGCCGGCTGTGCAGATCAAGGACGGGTGGCTAGACACCGCCTCGGGGGCTATAACCTCTACGGCGATGGAGCCGAATACTGACCTTGTCCCTTGTGAAGCTCGTGACTCCGAGGTGCCGGACTCCTCGCCGGACTCCGAACCTCCCGCGCCCGCTCCAATCGAATCCGGTTGGGCTCCGATCATGGAGTTCACCGCTGCGGACATCTTTCAACACTCACCTTTCGGCGACATCCTGAATTCGGTAAAGTATCTCTCATTATCAGGAGAGCCCTGGACGAACTGCGGTCAGGATTGTTGGGATGCGGACGACGAAGAAATTCTCAGCCCACCCATCACCCACTTAGTAGCCACTGTCGATGATCTAACCGACATGCTAGACTTCGACTCCGATGACATCGACGGTATGGACGACGATGCCGGAGACGACTGAGGGAGTCCTGGACTAGGGGGTGTCTGGACAGCCGGACTATCATCGTCCGCCGGACTCCAAGACTACGAAGATACAAGATTGAAGACTCCGTCCCGTGTCCGGATGGGACTTTCCTTGGCGTGGAAGGCAAGCTTGGCGATACGGATATGTAGATCTCCTACCATTGTAAAAGACTCTGTGTAACCCTAGCCCTCTCCGGTGTCTATATAAACCGGAGGGCTTTAGTCCGTAGGACATAATCTCCATTACAACAATCATACCATAGGCTAGCTTCTAGGGTTTAGCCTCCTTGATCTCGTGGTAGATCCACTCTTCTACTACCCATATCATCAATATTAATCAAGCAGTTCGTAGGGTTTTACCTCCATCAAGAGGGCCCGAACCTGGGTAAAACATCGTGTCCCTCGTCTCCTGTTACCATCCGCCTAGACGCACAGTTCGGGACCCCCTACCCGAGATCCGCCGGTTTTGACACCGACATTGGTGCTTTCATTGAGAGTTCCTCTGTGTCGTCGCCAATAGGAAGGATGCCTCCACCCGTCTTCAAGGACGGTATTTTCGCCAAAGGGACCTTGGCCTCCGGCCAAACTATCCGGCTAGGTGGTTTTCTTATGACCGCCTGTCCGGCCACTGCTTCGACGATGACTTCTCAAGTCGTCAAAAGCAATCTTCGCGTCAGCTCGGAATCTGCCGAGCAGCTGGATCCGATAGAGCTCTCGTCTGTCAACGAGCTCTTGGGTCGCATCGCCGCCCTGGGAGTCGCTACAGACTACAATCAGATCAGGCTTAAAACTGATCTGAGAGAGATTAACTCTCCCCAGGTTACCCACCACGTTGCAGTGGTAGAGGAACAATGCGGCAACTCTTCTCCTATATTGAAAACTAGTCACGTCCGGGTTCCCGAACCCTCCATGCCGGATTTCTGCGGAGGGTCGGACTTCGATCGAGCACTGAACTTAAAATCATGCATCGCTCCGGACTTGCTGGACTACGTCCAGCAATCCAAGCTTCCGAATTTGGAAACTTCCCGGCCTTTAAGCCTTGTGACGGGTAGGGTTCCGGACTTAATTCCACCCACCCGCCCAGACATATGCGATCTATCTCTAATCTGGCAAGAGCCCGCTAAAACAGTACATCACTACTGGGCCAGATTCCTCCTGGTCATGGATAGGATAAAGGACGGCCGAGAGGATAACGCAATCTCAATTTTTTGCAATAATTGCACGGATAAGGGAATCTTGAATGCTGTCAGCCATCGTAAAATTACACGATTCGCCGACCTGGCGTCCATAGTACGAAAGTACTGTGCGATGGAGAGTTTTCAGAAAACCGAAAATAATTTTTGGGACAATCCGGCCCCAACCCTAGCCCGCAACAAAAGGGTGCATTACACTCAGGCACCAGATACAAAAACAAAAAAGCAAAAACCCCATAGAGGGCACGGAACCGTACTGGAGGGATGGCTCAGCGGACCCTGTAAACTTCACAGTGCAGAAGGCGCCGTCCCAACACATAGCCTCCGAGCATGTTGGATATTACAACAGGTGGCCAAAAGTGGAGAGGAGCTTCTAGCCCCGGAAAACCACTCCAATAATACCGGTACGGTATCAACAGTCTTCGAGACCTTCACATCAAATAATATGCGGAAACGATCAATCCGCGGCCTCGCCGAAGTCTACCAGGTAGCAACAACAAATCCATGGAGCGACACGGCCATCACCTTCAATGCCAGCGACGAACCTAAATTCCGAACAGCCCGAGCACCAGCCGCACTGGTGCTTAGTCCTATAGTGGACGGCTTTCGACTTACAAAGGTCCTCATGGATGGCGGCAGCGGATTAAACCTCATCTACGAGGAAACTCTTCGAAAAATGGAAATAGACTGGAGCCGTATTGAGCGAAGCAGCATAACCTTCAGAGGAATAATACCCAGCCGGGAAGTGTGCTGCACCGGACAAATCACACTCGATGTGGTGTTCGGCTCGCCGGACAATTACAGATCCGAAGAAGTCACGTTCCAAGTGGCCCCGTTCAACAGCGGATATCACGCTATACTAGGACGGGAGGCATTCACAATTTTTCAAGCCGTACCCCATTACGGGTACATGAAGCTCAAAATGCCTGGGCCCGGCAGAATTATCACTCTCGTTAGTGATCCGGACATAGCATTACGCGCCGAAAACAAGACAGCCGCATTAGCCCTGGAGGCGCTATCCGAAGCCCTAGCGGCAGAAGAACTCACCGCGCTGCGCTCTACGGTGAACAGGGACGATGTGATACTCGATAAGAGATCCAAGTCCACCTCCTTTAAACCAGCGGATGAAATAGTAAAATTCCAGGTCCATCCAACGGACCCAACAAAGACGGCCTCCATCGGGGCACAATTGAACCCTGATGTATACGCCGCACTGCGAAAATTCCTTCGGGAAAATTGGGACATTTTCGCCTAGCACCCCTCGAATATGCCCGGAATCCCACACAAATTAGCAGAACACAGCCTAAACATCCTAAAAGGATTCAAGCCAGTCAAACAGGCTCTTCGACTATTTTCCGAACCCAAAAGACAGGCAATCGGAGAAGAGCTAGCCAAACTGTTGGAGGCCGGATTCATCAGAGATATCAAACATCCGGATTGGCTAGCAAACCTGGTAATGGTACCAAAGAAGGATAAATCCTGGCGCCTATGCGTTGATTTTAAAGACCTCAATAAGGCTTGCCCAAAGGATCCCTTCCCTCCCCGCATCGACCGGATAATCGATGCTCTGCGAGACACGATTCATTGTGCTTCCTCGGCGCATACTCCGGATACCATCAAATTAAGATGGCGGAAGCGAACCAAGCCATAGCGGCATTCATCACTCCATATGGACCATTCTGCTTCAACACGATGCCCTTCGGACTTAAAAACACTGGCGCAACATATCAGCGCATGATTCAAACATGTCTGGCCACCCAGATCGGCAAAACCGTAGAGGCATACGTAGACGACGTAGTCGTCAAAACCAAACACGTCGAAACTCTAGTAGATGACTTGAGGCTCACATTCGACATCCTCAGAGCATATGACATCAAGCTGAATCCGGAAAAATGTGTTTTCGGTGTACCAGCCGGAAAGTTACTGGGCTTTATTGTATCCGGTAGAGGAATTGAAGCAAACCCAGCCAAAATCCGAGCTCTGTCATAGCTAGATATCCCAAAAGACCTCAAGCAAATACAAAAATTGACTAGATGCGTGGTGGCTCTAAGACGCTTTATCTCCCGTCTAGGAGAAAAGGCATTGCCCCTCTATCGCCTCCTTAGGCGCACCGAACACTTTGAGTGGACGGATGCTGCCACTGCCGGACTCGAAGAAATAAAGGCCATATTGGCAACAAATCCGGTCCTGGCTGCGCCCAACCTGGGCGAACCAATGTTGTTATACATCGCAGCAACGCATCAAGTTGTAAGCGCGATACTCGTCGTCGAGCGAGAGCGAAGGGCATAAATTCCCTCTTCAAAAACCAGTGTATTATGTATCCTTTGTGTTAACCCCCGCAAGTCCGTTACCCACACTATCGAGAAGATAGCGTATCACGGTGTTCATGGCATCCCGGAAGCTCCGACACTACTTTCAAGAGTGTTCGATAACAGTGGCCTCCAAAGTACCACTCAATCACATTATAAATAACCGCGACGCAACGGGCAGGATTGAAAAATGGGCCATTGAGCTCTTACTATTCGATATAACTTACAAACCTCGGCGAGCTATAAAGTCACAAGTTTTGGCTGACTTTGTCGCTGAATGGACCGAAGCCGAACTCCCTAAAGAGTACGGTGCGTACTCCAATTGGATTATGCACTTCGACGGCTCTAAAATGTTGGCTGGGTGGGGGCTGGCGTCGTATTAGCGTCCCGACCGGGACACAGATCCAATCGTACTTCAAATAATGTACACGGACTCCAACAACGCGGCGAATCTGAGGCCCTTTACATGGTCTCCGGATGGCAATCTCCATGGGCATTCAACGCCTAGAGGTGCGAGGATTCAAACCTTGCAATATCCCAAATAAATGGAGATTTTGGCGCCAAAGATCCGAAAATGGCAGCATATCGCAGCGCTGTCCTAAAATGTCATTTCGGTTTGAAGGACTCGAATTCCATCACATAGCCGAGATAATAACCAAGCAGCCGACGTCTTGCACGCATCGGCGCAAAAGCGTGACGTTATGCATCGGTGTCAAAACCGGCGGATCTCGGGTAGGGGTCCCAACTGTGCGTCTAGGCGGATGGTAACAGGAGACGAGGGACACAATGTTTTTACCTGAGTTCAGGCCCTCTCGATGGAGGTAATACCCTCGTCCTGCTTGATTAATATTGATGATATGGGTAGTACAAGAGTAGATCTACCACGAGATCAAGGAGGCTAAACCTAGAAGCTAGCCTATGGTATGATTGTTGAGATGTAATGTTAGTCCTATGGACTAAGGCCCTCCGGTTTATATAGACACCGGAGAGGCTAGGGTTACAGTCGGTTACAATGGTAGGAGATCTACATATCCGTATCGCCAAGCTTGCCTTCCACGCCAAGGAAAGTACCTTCGGACACGAGCGAGTCTTCAATCTTCTATCTTCGTGATGCAGGAGTCCGGCGGATATTGATAGTCCGGCTGTCCGGACACCCCCTAGTCCAGGACTCCCTCAGTAGCCCCCGTACCAGGCTTCAATGACGATATGTCCAGCGTGCTTGTAGTCTTCGGCGTTGCAAGGCGGGTTCTCCTTTCAAATTCCATGTACCAGCCGAATAGTGCTCGGCTTCATCTTGAATACTGTGTTCCTCGGCTTCCACGCCAAATAATGGCCCTCTTCCACGCGTCGCACGGATGCGAAAAGCCAAGGTGTCTTTTACATTTCACCCCCTAATTGTGCGGGTCGTCTGCCTATAAAAGGGGCAGGGATCTAGATCCAAACCGCACCGTCTTCCTTCCGCGTGTTCTCCATCGAAGCGCCTCTGACCTTGAAATCCATTCCACCATGGATCGTCAACGCGGCTCCTCCTCACGCGCTCCTAGCCCATCGCCAGGGGATTGAAGGAGGTGCTCTATCTTGCACAATGAGCTAGCAAAGCTCCAAACGGAGGGATTTCTTCCTCCGGCCTTCATGGTTCCGGTCCGAGCCGGACTGGTTACTTATCAAGGTGGGAGGCAGGCGGAGGACACCCCAAGCCCCAACAAGGGGGAGCGAGTGTGCTTTGTCCCCTATCTAATAAGGGGGCTCGGATTTCCAATACATCCATTTCTCCGCGGGCTCCTGAAGTTCTATGGACTCCAGCTCCACCACCTTACGCCCGCCTCTGCTGCATATCGCGAGCTCGTAGCTCTTTCTGAGCTATTCCGGGCATCGAGCCCCATTTCGCATTGTGGAAGAGGCTGTTCTGCCTCGTACCCCGTTCTCACCAGGGGTCCATATATCAAGTGGGCGGCGCCGAAATATGGCGCATCGCCGGGACCAGATACCTATCCGGCACCCCCAAGAGGGCGTCCGAAGACTGGCCCTCGGAGTGGTTTTATATCGGGGACGCCCCGCTGCCGGATCCAGTCCGGATTGGCCTCCCGGAGTTCGATGCTGCTCCCTTGAAGAAACGCCTTAGCTGGCGCCCGTGGAGCCCCCGTTTGGAGGAAGACAAGAGCGTCCATTACTTGATGGGCCGGATAAGGTTAATGGCTCATGCCGACTTGACCATGATCGGAGTCATGGCGACGTGTATCAAGCGAGGGGTGTAGCCGCTGCAATACAGAGGCCACCCCATGTGGGATTTCAACGGGGAAGATGACGCTACCCGACACGGCCGTAAAGGGCCGGAATCGACCGAGGACCTGGTGAAGATCTTGTCCGGTCTGTACAAGGGGGAGAAGGAGGACTTCCTTCGCCCGAGCCCTCTAGAGGGGTTTTCCATGAACTACCCTAGAGGATGGGTAAGCGAACACCTCGAAGGGTTCTACCCGTACTTTCGAAGTTTAAGCTTCTTACATTATGTCTTCGGCGCAGAGTCTCGCCCGGTTGTGGAGGACATGGTGAGTCTGCTCCACAACCCGAGGATCCGAAGGATCCTGGGCCCGCCTCCAAGAGGATCCGGACATCGAGGTGGAGCTGATCGGCGGGTGTATCACCAGCTCAGCATTGACAATGCTCGTCGCCATTACGGCGGACTACCCCGGGCTAAATCCGGCTTCCCAGGTGACCACGACCGAAGTCCGGACACCGTTATCTTATTCTTGCCTATTTCTGACCTTCGCGAACGATGGTATTTTGCAGGAAGCGCCATTACGGCAGGAAGCCGAGCCTGCGGCGGTCGACTGCAGAGGTCGATTCGAACTAGCGGGGAGAAAAAGGCGCCGTCTGCGGCGAAGCGTCGCCGCAAAGGTACAGCTCTGTTTGATCTTTTCGAGCAACGCTCCGAGGAAACGTCTAAGTGCTCATGATCTTGATAGGAGAAAAAGCGCTCGTCGGACTGCGAGCGCAGGAATTGCCGACCCAACCAACACCGGCCAGGCTCCAGCGCCTGGACAGGGGTGGGAGGCAAGCGCAAGACGCGAACCGGATCCTGCTCCAACGGAGGATACCGACAGACTGTCCGCCACCAAGTCGGAGGTGGAGAGCGCTATGAATCATAGACGCCGCTGGACAGTTTTTCAAGAGGCGTGCTTTTCCCCTGAGGCATTGGATGCCTTCAACGCAGGGGACGCTCATCTCCGGGCTGCTCAAAATGGTTTTACCAGGGCTACGGAGGCGGTATGTTAAAGACATACGGGTAAAGATATTTTAATGGTTGTATACACCAGTAGCCCCCGAGACTTAAATTAGTTATGTTAACTGATTTAAGGATCATTTGAAATTTCAGGCTCTTAACGAGAAGAACGCCCAACTGTCTCGGGAGCTGCAAGATTGCAAGGCCCAACTTGAGGCTGCGCTTGCTGCCGCAGGAGGAGACGGAAAGACCCCTCCTGGTAACACATTTGTATAAATTAATATAAGCGCTGTGCGGCATGCGCTGAAGTCTAATCTTGACTTTGTAGGCGCCGCCCGAACAAGAGCCGGACAGGCAAGCGCTACTGCGCCCACTAAAGGTCGGCGAAAATGTCTTGAACAGAGTTCAGCAGGAAAGAACAAGCTCCAAGATGCCAACGCCAAGCTCGGAGAAGAGCTGAAAGGCGCACAGGCCTAGCTGTCCGGCTCCGTTAAGGAGAATCAACGACTTCGTCGCGGCATATATAGTAAGTGCTTGAGCGAACTTTTTTGAAAAGAAGAGTTCGGCGAGGAAGTGTTTTGACATGATATGTCTTGTAGGTATACTCACGGGTCATCCTGCAGAGGAGATGCCCGTATCCATGGGTGATCAACTTCCCGAACTATTGCAGCTACTCGAACGAGTTCGGCAGGCAATGAGTGGCGCCGTGCAGGCTTTATGGCCATCCCTTACCCTGCCCAAGGGCCTCGGGGAGCTTGCCGAGAAGCTGCAGGGAGTACGACAGCGCTTCCGTTTATGGAAGGTTTCTGCTTGCCGTCAAGGTGCCAGGGAGGCTTGGGCCATGGTAAAGACGCGTTACAAGAAGGCGGATCCCAATCATATGGCCGAAGTTGGACCGGTGGGGCCCGACGGGAAGGAGGTCCCTGTGAGTTTAGTGTACAGCCAGGTAGAACTGGCTGCTAAATTTTCCCAACGGGACTGTAAACTAGACAGCCTGTTAGACGGGATTGAGGAGGAGTACAATCAATAAACTTGACAATGTATGTTATCCTTTGAAAATGACATATGAAATGCCTTCTAGCCGGATTGTATATCGTTTGTCGTTGCCGACCTTTTCGCCGACCTCGGGACCCTAGAGTCGGAGTGTGTCGAATACCTTTTGGTTAAGAAATAACCGTGGTATGCATGGAGACTAGGCGTAGGGGTCATTAGTGCTTTATCAGACAAGTGCCCAACTAGCTATATTATATTACATGGTTAGTAAGAAACATCTTCCAGGGAGAATAGTTCCGTTAAGGGTTCCTTTTCGCTGGGGTGGCATGCCCTAAAGTGCATGTCGGACTGCCAAGAAGCGATAAAACATCACGGGGTAGATGGAAAAAATAGGTAAAAAGTCGTCTTTTAAATCAGCGACCGAATATTCCCTTAAGAACGCTAGCTTCGGCTTCACCCGGTCGAGGTACACATCCGGTGACCCGGCAGTAATAATCGCAGAGGTGCTCCCTTTACCACCTAGCCGAACAATCGGGAACATAGGGGTAAGCACAGGAGCCAGGCAACCCAGCTTGGCCAAAACTTAAGTCATATCGATGCATATAATGGCGAGTAAAAGGTACATGTGGAAGCATGACACATGTGTGGAATATAAACCCGTATAGTTGAGCTTCGTAAAGAAGCCCCAGAATAACGAGTCTTGATGGCACATCGTATGTATGCAAAAATGCAAAAATATACCCGAGGGGCTTGTTAATTTAGAAGGAAAAAAGAGAAAAAGAGGACAGCCGAAATGTAAAGGGTTGGACGGGGGAAGAGGACGAACTCTTAGTCCGGCGCTAGGCATAGAATCGTCGTAGTCGGGCTGCGTTCCATGGGTTCGGCTCGAGTCGGTTGTCAAGCGCATTTAAATGAGCGATGCGCTCCGCTGGTCGAAGACTTGATCAATAATGAAGGGGCCTTCCCATCTGGGCTTGAGCTTGTCATTTTTCTTGTCCGGCAGGCGTAGAACTAGTTCGCCAACGTTATAGGTCTTGGCCCGTACTTCTCTACTTTGATATCTTCGGGCCTGCTGCTGATAGAATGCGGAACGAGCCTTCGCGACGTCACGTTCTTCCTCCAATGTGTCCAAGCTGTCCTGCCAATCTAGCTCGGCTTCTCTTTCCTCATACATGCGCACCCGAGGTGAGTCATGAATAATGTCGTAGGGCAAGACTGCCTCTGCGCCGTATACCATAAAAAATGGTGTGAATCCGGTAGAACGGTTAGGCGTTGTCCGCAGCCCCCAGAGTAGGGAGTCGAGCTCCTCGACCCATTGGGTATCGGATTTGGCGAGTGACCTCACCAATCTGGGTTTGATGCCGCTCATTATTAAACCGTTTGCTCTTTCCACTTGACCGTTGGTTTGAGGGTGATAGACTGACGCATAGTCAAGCTTAATGCCCATATTTTTGCACCATGACTTGACCTCATCGGCCGTGAAGTTTGTGCCGTTGTCGGTGATGATGCTGTGGGGGACTCCGTAATGATGTACCACCTCTGATATAAAGTCTATCGTTGGTCCGGACTCTGCCGTTTTGACCGGTTTGGCCTCTATCCATTTGGTGAACTTATCCACCACGACCAACATGTATTTTTTCTTGTGGGTTCCCCCTTTAAGGGGTCCGACCATGTGAAGCCCCGGACATGACGGCGGGTAATGGGTATGGTTTTGAGGCGGTGGGTGGCATATGGCTCGATTAGCAAAGAGCTCGCAACCAACGCATCGCTGGACCAAGTCTGTAAATGCCCGAGCCGTCGGCCAATAAAATCCTGTCGGAATGCCTTTCCTACGGGGCCGGGCTGCTGCGTGGTGTCCACCTAGTCCGGCATGGATTTCAGCCAGGAGGTTTCGCCCTTCTTCTTCGGAGATACACCTTTGAAGGACTCCGGTAGTACTTTTCTTATAAAGTTCTCCCTCAAGGACCTTGTAGGCCTTCGATCACCGGACTATGCAGCGGGCCTCATTTTGGTCTTCGGGGAGTTCCTGCCTAAGTAAGTAGGCTAGGAAAGGTTCTGTCCACGCGGCGATTACTGCCATTATATCGTGGGCGGATGGTGTTATGTCGTCTGCTGAATCACCAGTTGGTGCGGCTTTCTCCGGTTTGTCGCTACCGGACTCCTCTTCCCATAGTACGGATGGCTTGAAGAGCCGTTCCAGGAAGATATTTGGAGGGACAGTATCATGTTTCGCACCGATGCGTGCCAGGATGTCGGTCGCTTGGTTATTATCTCGGGCTATGTGATGGAATTCGAGTCCTTCAAACCGAGCTGACATTCTCAGGACAGCATTACGATATGCTGCCATTTTCGGATCCTTAGCATCGAAGTCTCCATTTATTTGGGATATTGCAAGGTTTGAATCCCCGCGCACCTCTAGGCGTTGGATGCCCATGGAGACTGCCATCCGGAGACCATGTAACAGGGCCTCGTATTCGGCTGCATTGTTGGAGTTCGTGTACATTATTTGAAGTACGTATTGGACTATATCTCCGGTGGGGGACGTCAGTACGACGCCAGCCCCCTGTCCGGCCAACGTTTTGGAGCCGTCGAAGTGCATAGTCAATTGGAGTATCGCCGTACTCTTTAGGTAGTTCGACTTGATCCATTCGGCGACGAAGTCAGCCAAAACTTGTGACTTTATGGCTCGTCGAGGTTTGTAGGTTATGTCGAATGGCAAGAGCTCAATGGCCCATTTGCAATCCTGCCCGTTGCGTCGCGGTTATTTATAATGTCATTGAGTGGCACTTGAAGCCACTATTATCGAACACTCTTGAAAGTAGTGCACGAGCTTCGAGGCGCCATGAACACGCGTATGCTATCTTTTGATAGTGCGGAGTGCAGGATTTGCAGGGGTTAACACGGTGGATCGTAATACACTGGTTTTGAAGAGAATTTATGCCCTTCATTGCGCGTTCGACGGCGAGGACAGCGCTTACAACTTGATGTGTTGCAGCGATGTATAATAACATTGGTTCGCCCGAGTGGGCGCAGCCGGGACGGTTGTTGCCAATATGGCTTTTATTTCTTGAGTCGGCGGTGGCGGCATCCGTCCCACGAAGTGTTGGTGCGCCTTAGGAGGCGATAAAGAACGCGCCTTCTCTCCTAAGCAGGAGATAAAATGGCTTAGAGCTGCCGCATCCTGTTAACTTTTGTATTTGCTTGAGGTCTTTTGGAATATCCAAGCTGCGTGAGCCGGATTTTGGCGGATTTGCTTCAATTCCTCTACGGATCTGATGAAGCCCAGCAGCTTTCCGGCTGGTACACGAAAACACACTTTTCGGATTGACTTGATGTCATATGCTCTAAGGTTGTCGAATGTGAGCCTCAAATCGTCTACTAAAGTTTCGGCGTGTTTTGTTTTGCGACTCGTCGTCTCGTATCTCTCGACTATTTTGCCTATCTGGGTAGCGGACATGTTTGAATCATCGCTGATATGTTGCGCCGGCGTTTTTAAGTCCTAAGGGCATCGTGTTGAAGCAGAATGGTCCGTATGGAGTAATAAATGCCGCTGCGGCTTGATCTGCTTCCGCCATCTTGATTTGATGATAGCCAGAGTATGCGTCCAGGAAGCACAACGAGTCGTGTCCTGCCGTGGCGTCGATAATTTGATCGATGCGGGGGAGGGGGAAAGGATCCTTTGGGCAAGCCTTATTGAGGTCTTTGAAGTCGACACAGAGGCGCCAGGATTTATCTTTCTTTGGTACCATCACCAAATTTGCTAGCCAGTCCGGATGTTTAATGTCTCTAATGAATCCGGCTTCCAATAACAGCTAGCTCTTCTCCCATTGCCTGCCTCTTGGGCTCGGAAAATCGTCGAAGAAACTGTTTGATGAGCTTGAATCCTTTTAGGATGTTTAGGCTGTGCTCTGCCAACCTGCGGGGATTCGGGCATGTCGAAGGGTGCGGCGAAGATGTCCCAATTTTCCCGAAGGAAATCGCGTAGTCTTGGCGTCAACCGGGGTTCAAGCGTGCCCGATGGAGGCCGTCTTTGTTGGGTCCGTTGGGTGGACCTGAAATTTAACTATCTCATCTGCTGGTTTGAAGGAGGTGGACTTGGATCTTTATCAAGTATCACATCGTCCCTGTTTACCGTGAGCTTGATGCGGTGAGTTCCTCTGCCGCTAAGGCTTGGATAGTGCTTCGAGGGCTAGTCTGCGGCTGTCTTGTTTTTCGGCGTAGTCTTTGTGTCGGATCAGCGGCGAGAGTGATTATTCCGCTGGGCCCGGCATTTTGAGCTTCATGTACCCGTAATGAGGTATTGCTTGAAAAATTGTGAATGCCTCTCGTCCTAATATGGCGTGATAGCGGCTGCTGAGCAGGGCCACAGGCGTGACTTCCGGATCTGTAATTGTCGGAGGCGAACACCACATCAAGTGTGATTTTTCGGTGCAGCGCTTCGGCTAGGGATTATTCCTCTGAAGGTTGTCTTTGCTTCGCTCAATCTGGCTCAATCGATTTCCATTTTTCGAGGGTTTCCTCGTAAATGAGGTTTAGTCCATTGCCGCCGTCCATGAGGACTTTTGTCGATCAGCCGTCCACTATGGGACTAAGTACCGGTGGGGCTGGGGCTCTGTAGCTCGAGATGTGGGCTCGTCGTGGCGTTGAAGGTGATAGCTGTGTCGCTCCATGGATTTTGGTTGCTACTTGGTAGACTTGGCGAGTTAAATGGATTGTTCGTTTCGCATATTATTTGATCGAAAGTCTCGAAACTATTGAGACCGTCTTTGGTATGGTTGGAGTGGTTTCCGGAGCTAGAAGCTCTTAGCCACTTTTGGCCACCTGCCGTAGTATCCAACATGCTCGAAGGCTGTGTGTTGGGACAGCTCCCCTGTATTATGAAGTTCTGAGGTCCATTGAGCCATCCCTCGATGCGGTTCCATTTCCCCTTTGGGTTTTTCTTTTTGGATTTTGCATCGGGGCCTGATTGTGAGGCGCCCTTTTACATGGATGGGCTTGGGGCGGATTATCCCAAAATTGATTTTCAGTTTTCGGAAACTTTCCATCGCCTGATACTTTCGTACTATGGGCCTTGGATCGGTAAAAGCAGCGTAATCTTGCGACGATCAATGGCGTTGAGATTCCCTTGTCCGTGCGATTATTGCAGAAGATTGAGATTGTGTTTTCCTCTCGGCAGTCCTTTATCCTATCCATAACCAGGAGGTATCGGCCCGATAATGATGTCTTGTTTACGAGGGCTCTTGCGAATTAGAGATAGGTCGCGTATATGCGGGCGGGTGGGTGGAATAAAATCCGGATCCTGCCCGTCTTTGGGCTCAAAGGCGAGATTTCGAATTCGGAAGCTTGATTTCTTTGGAGACAGCCCAATGAGTCGGGCGACGCATGATTTTAGGTTCAATGCTCGATCGAGGTCCGTTCCTCGCGGGAATCCGGCGTGGAGGTTCGGGAATCCGGACACATATTTTTTCAACAACGCAGCGAATTGCGAGTTGTTCTTCTACCACTTCGACGTGGTGGGTAGCACAGGGAGAGTTAATCTCTCGAGATCGGTTTTAAGCCCGATCTGATTGTAGTCGTTGCGACTCGAGGCGGCGATGCGATCCAAGAGCTCGTTAACAGACGAGAGCTCGATTGGATCTAACTATTCGGCAGCTTTAGGGCTGATGCGAAGATTGCTTTTGATGACTTGAGAAGTCATTGCCGAAGCGGCGGCCGGACAGGCGGTCATAAGGAAGCCACCGAGCTGGATTGTTTGACCGGAGGCCAAGGCCCCTCCGGCGAGAACACCGTCTTTGAAGACGGGTAAAGGCATCCGCTCTATCGGTGACGACACAGAGGAACTCTCAATGAAAGCACCAATGTCGATTGTCAAAACCGGCGGATCTCGGGTAGGGGTCCCGGCTGTGCGTCTAGGCGGATGGTAACAGGAGGCGAGGGACACAATGTTTTTACCCGAGTTCGGGCCCTCACGATGGAGGTAATACCCTCGTCCGCTTGATTAATATTGATGATATGGGTAGTACAAGAGTAGATCTACCACGAGATCAAGGAGGCTAAACCCTAGAAGCTAGCCTATGGTATGATTGTTGAGATGTAATGTTCGTCCTATGGACTAAGGCCCTCCGGTTTATATAGACACCGGAGAGGCTAGGGTTACACAGAGTCGGTTCAATGGTAGGAGATCTACATATCCGTATCGCCAAGCTTGCCTTCCACGCCAAGGAAAGTACCTTCCGTACACGAGCCTGAGTCTTCAATCTTCTATCTTCGTAGTTTGGGAGTCCGGCGGATATTGATAGTCCGGCTATCCGGACACCCCCTAGTCTAGGACTCCCTCACTGTCCCTCCAAACATCTTCCTGGAACGGCTCTTCAAGCCATCCGAACTATGGGAAGAGGAGTCCGGAAACGACAAACCGGAAAAAACCATGCCAACCGGCGATCCAGCCGATGACACACACCTTCAGCCCACGACATAATGGCAGTAATCGCCCCGTGGACAGAACCATTACTAGCCTACTTGCTTAGGCAGGAACTTCCCGAAGACCAAAATGAGGCCCGCCGCATAGTCCGGCGATCTAAAGCCTACAAGGTCCATGGGGGAGAACTTTATAAGAAAAGCACAACCGGAGTCCTTCAAAGGTGTATCTCCGAATAGGAAGGGCGAAACCTCCAGGCTGAAATTCATGCCGGACTAGGCGGACACCACGCCACAGCTCGGGCCCTTGTAGGAAAGGCATTCGTCTGAGATTTTATTGGCCGGCGGCCGGGCGGATCTCGGGACTTAGTCAAAGATCGTTGGTTGTCGGCTCTTTGCTAATCGAGCCATATGCCACCCACCGCCCTCAAAACTATACCCATTACCTAGCCGTTCGCGGTGCAGGGGCTTGACATGGTTGGACCCCTTAAAGGGGAACCCACAAGCAAAGGTACCTATTGGTCATGGTGGACAAGTTCACCAAATGGATAGAGGCCAAACCAGTCAAAAGCGGCGAGTCGGGACCAGTGATAGACTTTATATCCGGGGTAGTACACGTTATGGTGTCCCCACAGCATCATCACCAATAGCGGCACGAATTTCACGGCCGCGAGGTTAAGTCATGGTGCAAAAACATGGGCATTAAGCTCGACTACGCTTCGATCTATCATCCTCAAACCAGCGGTCAAGTGGAGCGAGCAAATGGTCTAATAATGGCGGCATTAAACCCGGACTAGTGCGGTCACTTACTAAATCGACACGCCTTTGGGTAGAGGCTTCGACTCCGTGCTCTACGGGGCTGCGGACAACGCCCAACCGTACTACAGATTCACACCATTTTTATGGTATCACGCACGCAGTAGTTCTGCCTGCGACATTATTCATGACTCACCTCGAGTGCGCATGTACGAAGAAAGAGAGGCGAGCTGGATCGGCGGGACAGCTTGGGCGCATTGGAGGAAGAAAGTGGCGTCGCCAAGGCTCGTTCCGCATTCTATCGGCAGCGAGCTCGAAGATATCAAAGCGAGAAGTATGGGCCAAGACTTACAATGTTGGCGAACTAGTTCTCGCTGCCGGACAAGAAAAAGGACAAGCTCAAGCCCAAATGGGAGGGCCCCTTCATCATCGATCAAGTCCTGACCGGCGGGTCGTACCGTCTATGAAATGCATCGGACAACCGACTCGAGCCGAACCCATGGAACGCAGCCCGCCTCCGAAGATTCTACGCCTAGTGCCGGACTGAGAGTTCATCCCCTTCCCCCGTTCAAATTTTTATACTTCAGTTGTCCTTTTTTCTCTTTCTTCTCTTAACCCTTCTACTAAAAGGCCCTTAAGGGCCTACTCGCGCACTGTTCGCGTACACTTGATGTGCCATCCGCACTCATTATACCTGGGGGCTTCTTTTCCAGAAGCTCAATTATAAGGGCTTCATGCCCAACACATGTGTCACGCTTCCGCATGTACCTTTTACTCACCATTATATGCATCGATATGACTTAAGTTTTGGCCAAGCTGGGTTGCCTGGCTCCTGTGCTTACCCCTCGTTCCCGATTGTTCGGCTAGGAGGTAAAGGAGCAACTCTGCGATTATTCTTGCGGGTCGGCGGATGTGTACCTCGGTGGGTGAAGCCGAAGCTAAGCGTTCTTAAGGGAATATTGAGTCGGTGACGTGAAAGATGATTTTTTACCAATTTATTTATCTGCCCCCAGATGTTTTTCTGCTTTTTTAGCAGTCCGGACATGCACCTTAGGGCATGCCTCCTAGGGAAAGGAACCCTTAACGGAACTATTCTCCCTGGAAGATGTTTCTTACTAACCATGTAATATAACATAACTAGTTGGGCACTTATGCGATAAAGCACTAATGACCCCTCGCTTTGATCTCCATGCATACCACGGTTGTTTCTTAACCGAGAAGGTATTCGGACACACTCCGGACTCTAGGGTCCCGAGGTTGAAGCGAAAAGGTCAGCAAAGACAAACGATCTACAATCCGGCTAGAAGGCATTTTACATGTCATTTTAAAATACATTGTCAAATCTACTGACTGTATTCCTCCTCAATCCCGTCTAACAGGCTGTCCAATTTACAGTCCCGTTGGGAAAATTTAGCGGCCAACTCTACTTGGTCGTATACTAAACTCTTAGGGATCTCCTTCCCCTCAGACCCCACAGGTCCGACCTCGGCCATGTGGTTGGGATCCGCCTTCTTGTACCGCGTCTTTACCATGGCCCAAGCCTCCCTGGCACCTTGGTGGCAGGCCGAAATCTTCCACAAACGGAAGCGCTGCCGCATTCCCTGAAGCTTCTCCGCAAGCTCCCCAAGGCCTTCGGGCAGGGAAAGGGCCGGCCATAAAGCCTGAACGGCACCACTCATCACCTGCCGAACTCGTTTGAGCAGTTGCAACAGCTCGGGAAGTTGATCGCCCGTCGATATGGGCATCTCCTCTGCGAGGCGACTGTGAGAATACCTCTGAGACACATTTTGTCAATTGACTTCCTCGCCGAACTCTTCTTTTCAAAGGAGTTAAGCAAGCACTACTATAGATGCAGCGGCGAAGCGCTGATTCTCCTTAGCAGAGCAGACAGCTCGGCCCGAACACCTTTCAGCTCTTGCCCGAGCTTGGCGTGGGCATCCTGAGCTTGTTCTTCTCTTCTGCACCTATTCAGCACCCTCTCGCCCGACCTTTAGCTGGCGCGATGATCTTACTGTCCGGATCTTGTCGGTGGCACCTGCAATGTCATTATTAGACTTGCGGCATACGCCCGCCTGGCGCTTATATTTATCAATAAAAATGTGTTACCAGGAGGGGTCTCTGGGTTTCCTCCTGCGGCAGCGAGTGCGGCCTCAAGTTGGGCCTTGCACTCTTGCAGCTCCTGAGACAGCTGGGTATTCTTCTCAGTAAGATCCTGCGTTTCAAATGATCCTTAAATCAGTTAACATAACTACTTCAAGTCTCGGGGGCTACTAGCATATATAACTATTAAATTCTCTTACCCGTATGTCTTTTACATATTGCTCCGTAGCTCTGGTAAAACCATCTTGAGCAGCACGGAGGTGCGCGTCCCTCGCGTTAAAGGCATTCAACGCCTCAGGGGAGAAGCACGCGTCATGAAACACTGTCCGGCGGCGCATGTGGTTCATGGCGCTCTCCACCTCAGACTTGGTGGCGGACAGTCTGTCGGCATCCTCCGTTGGAGGAGTATTCGGCCCGCGCCTTGCGCTCGCCTCCCCCTCCAGACCGAGCACTGGAGCCTGGCTGGTAGAGGTTGGATTGGCAACCTCCACGCCCGCGATCCGTGGGCGCTTTTCTCTGCAAATATCATGAGCACTAGCGCTTCCTAGGAATGTTGCTCCAAATAATTAAATCGAGCTATACCTCTGCGGCGGCGTTTGATCCGTCTTTGAGCTCTGTTCCGCCCTCTTGGTCGGACTAGCCTTTGTTGGTCAGCTGCCGTGGGCTCGGCTTCCCTCCTTGAAGGCACTTCCTGCAAAACACCATCGTGTGCGAAGGTCAGAGATGAGCAAGGAAGAAACGATGGTGTCGGGACTTGATCACGATCACTGGGGAGCGGGCGCAATCCGGGGTAGTCAGCCGTAATGGCGACTAAAGCATTGTCCATGCTGAGCTGGTGGAACACCCCGTCGATTAACTCCACCTTTATGTTCGGATCCTCTTCGGAGGCCGGATCCCGGGATCTCTCCGGATCCTCGGGTTGCGGGGCTGGACTTATCATGTCCTCCACAGTCCGACGCAGTTCCTGCGCCGAAGACACAATATGAGAAGCTTAAGCTTGAAAAGCTGGTCGAGACCCTTAAAGTGTTAAACACCCAGCACGGGGGTTATTCATGGAGAACCCATTCAAAGGGTTCGTGCGGAGAAAGTCCTCCTTCTCCCCTTGTATAGGCGGACAGGATCGTCACGGATCCTCGGCCAAATCCGGTCCTTTGCGACCATGGCGGGTGGCGTCGTCTTCCTGTTGAAATCCCACATGGGGTGGCCTGTATTGCAGTGGCTGCACCCCGTGTAATGCATGTTGCCATGACTCAATCATGGTCAACCGGAGTGGGCCAATAACCTTATCGGCCCATCGGATAATGGGCGCTCTTGTCTTCCTCCGGTTAGGGGCTCATGAGGCGCCAACAAAGGCGTTCTTGAGAGAGCAGAACTTAACCCGGAGGCCGATCCGAACAGGGTCCGGCGCGGGCGTCTTCTATGTAAACCATTCGAAGGCCGGTCTTGGGCGCCTTCTTGGGGTTACGGATAGATGTCGGTCCGGCGATCGCCATACTTGGCGCCGCCCACTTGGTATATGGACCCCTCGTGAGATCGAGTGCGAGGCAGAATAGCCTCTTCCATAGTGCAAAATGGGGCTCGATGCCCGAAATAGCTCACAAGAGCTCGTAACCTGCAATATGCGAGGATAGAGCGGGCGTGGTGATGGGCTGAGTCCGTAGAACTCTAGGAGCCAGCGGAGGAGCAGATGTATAGAAATCCGAGTCCCCTTATCGGATAGGGGCCGAAGCATACCCGCTCCCTTTGTTGGGACTTGGGCTAGCCTCCGCTTGTTTCCCACCTTGGTAGGTGGCCAACCCAGCTCAAACCGGGACCATGAAGGCGGAGGAAATATCCCTTTGCTTGAAGCGCCACCAGCTCGTTGTGCGGGACGGAACATCTCCTCAATCTCTGGCGGAGGGCTGGGGCGCGCAGAAGAGGAGCAGCGTCGACGGTCCATGATAGAATGGATTTTTGGTCGAGGCGCTCCGATGAGGACTCATGAAGGAAGAGGTGTGATTTGGATCTGGATTCTCGCCTCTCTTATAGGCAGATTATTTGCACTGGTGAGGGTGAAACATAAAAGATACCACGGCTTTTCGCATTAGATGCGGCGTGTGGAAGAAGGCCATTATTGGCGCGGGGAGCCAAGCGCAACATTAATGAGGAAGCGGACACTGTTAAGGCGGTACATAGAACTTGAAGGAGAACCCGCCTTGCAGCGCCGAAGACTACATCTGCGCGGACTTATCGTCATTGAAGCCTGGTTCGGGGCTCTTGAGGACTCTGGACTAGGGGTGTCGGACATTTGGACTATCATCGTCGCCCGGACTCCAAGACTCTGAAGATACAAGATTGAAGACTCCGTCCGTGTCCGGATGGGACTTTCCTTGGCGTGGAAGGCAAGCTTGGCGATCTGGATATGTAGATCTCCTACCATTGTAACCGACTCTGTGTAACCCTAGCCCTCTCCGGTGTCTATATAAACCAGAGGGCTTTAGTCCGTAAGACATAATCTCCATTACAACAATCATACCATAGGCTAGCTTCTAGGGTTTAGCCTCCTTGATCTCGTGGTAGATCCACTCTTGTACTACCCATATCATCAATATTAATCAAGCAGGATGTAGGGTTTTACCTCCATCAAGAGGGCCCGAACCTGGGTAAAACATCGTGTCCCTCGTCTCCTGTTACCATCCGCCTAGACGCACAGTTCGGGACCCCCTACCCGAGATCCGCCGGTTTTGACACCGACAACGACCAAGAACCAGCGCCTACTGGGCACTGGAAAGCCACCTCATCATATGCCATATACATGGTGGATATCCCAAAGGACGGGAATGGCGAGGGAACAGCGGAGGAAGACCCCTCCAAGAAACAGCCTAAGCGCCGGCGTTAGCGGCGCCGCTCTAAATCCCGCCACCGCAAGAATGGAGATTCGGCACGGAGATAATAACACCCGAGCGATGTCGAAGACAACCCCCTCGGCAAGATTCAGCACGGGAGGGCCGGAGAAGCCAGCCCTCATGAGAGGCGGCGGACGAAGAGGTAGAGGATGATAATTACATGCCTCCCTCGGGAGACCGGGCAAGCCTCGGCGATGTGAATTCGTCATGCCTAAGGATCCCGTCGAACAAGGCGTTTTAAGCGCGGGCTTATAGCCACGGCAAGCAGCCTCAAGAAAAAGCAGCAACAGCTTAGAGCTGATCAAGATCTGCTAGCGACAGATGGACTAAAGTCCTTGCGGCCGAAGAACATGAACTCGAGCGCCCTCAAAAGTTACCCGAGCGCAAGCTGCTCCCCGATTAGAGAGGAGGCATATAAACTGCATCACCCGGCGCACATTACGGCTGACCGACCACCCGTGGCATGACGGAGAGGCCTCTAGGCCCTACACTAAAAGCGTACCCGGCATCGCTCGAAAAGCACAAAGCCACGAGGAGCGCTCCGGACTTCGCGAGATATATTGGAGGATAAGGCAAGACAATCAAGATCGATCTACGGATCGGCGTGGGCGCCCATGATCGCGAGCGACAACCGTCGCGCGGACCAACAAGTCGGCCGGGCCAAACCACGATGAACAAAGCTCGTTTGAGCTAAGTCGTGATATAATATCTGAGGCGCCGCACACCCACTATGCTTCACGGATGAAGTAATGGATCATCAAATCCCCGAAGAGTTTAAACCCGTGAATATCGAATCCTATGATGGCACAACAGACCCCGCGGTTTGGATCGAAGACTATCTCCTTCATATCCACATGGCCCGCGGTGATGATCTTCACGCCATCAAATACCTCCCACTAGAGCTTAAAGGACCAGCTCGGCATTGGCTTAACAGCTTGCCAGCAGAATCAATTGGGTGTTGGGAGGACCTGGAAGCCGCATTCCTAGATAACTTCCAGGGCACGTATGTGCGACCACCAAACGCTGACGACCTAAGCCATATAATTCAGCAGCCAGACGAATCGGCCAGACAATTCTGTACACGGTTCTTAACTAAGAAAAATCAAATCGTCGACTGTCCGGATGCGGAGGCCCTCGTGGCCTTCAAACATAACATCTGTGACGAGTGGCTTGGCCGGCACCTAGGACAGGAAAAGCCGAAATCCATGGCAGCCCTCACATCACTCATGACCCGCTTCTGGGCGGGAGAGGACAGCTGGCTAGCCCGCAGCAACAACCTCAACAAAAATTCTGGCAGTCCGGATACTAAGGACCGCATAGCGGCGGTCAGCGTCACAACAAGCACAAACGCCGCGTGCGGCGACAATCTCGAGATCTGGCGGTCAATGCGGACTCGAGCTCTAAACCGGTCGTGGAAAAAGCCATTCAAAAGAACTACTCCGGGTCCGTCCAATTTGGACCGAATACTCGACCGCTTGTGCCAGATACACGGCACCCCCGAAAAGCCAGCTAATCATACCAACAGGGACTGCTGGGTATTCAAGCGAGCAAGCAAGCTAATTGCGAAAACAATGACAAGGGGCTGCATAGCGATGGCGAAAAGAGACCCGACCGCCCGAACAATAGAGGACGAAGGTTTCCCCGAAGTGCGGACGGTGAACATGATATCGCAACCCACATACCCAAGAGGGAGCGTGCACTTTCGAGGGGCGTATGCGCGATGGAGCAGTCGCCAAGTTTAACCCATGGTCCTCCTGCCCGATCACTTTCGATTGAAGGACCACCCACAAAGTATCCGCCATGGCGGATTCGCGCGTGGTTTTAGACCCAATCGTCGATGGATTTCACCTCACGAGTCGATGGATGGCGGCGCAGCTGAACCTGCTTTATCGGGATACGGTCGCCAAGATGGGCATAGACCCTCAAGGATTAAACCCACAAAGGCGACCTTCAAAGGCGTCATACCAGTGTAGAGGCCAATTTTACAGGCTCAATTACTGGAAGTGGTCTTTGGATCCCGGATAACTTCGAGCGAGAGTTAATCTTGACATAGTTCCGTCACGGGCGGCTATCATGCTCTGCTTTCGGACGGACGCGTTTACAAAGTTCAGCGCGGTGCCGCACTCGCATACCTTAAGCTCAAGATGCGGGCCCTCGAGTCATCACGGTCAGCGGAAACACTAAGCGCTCCCTCGAGCGGAGGAACACCTGGCGGCTCTTGCGGCGGAAATCTGAGCAGCCTCTTAAGGCAATTCTCGAGTCCGGCCATTAAGCGGCGGACACTGCTAAACGCCGGAGTAACCTACCACAAGACCACAGCGCGCACCGAAACGCAGCGTAGCGATGCGGCTAACCCCACCCTTGCAAAATATCAAGACCGGTGCCAGCGTACATCATTACGCTCTGGAGATACCATGGGCATAGGGGAGAACACGACCACAACGAGCCCAGTGTGGCTCAACCACCGGGGGCTCCCAAGTGTGTCATCTTTTTCCTTTTTCTCTTATCTACAGGACTCCATTTACGGAGGCCTCCGTCGTCCAGAGCGAACCTGCCGAACTCACGATCTGGCTTGCCGGGAAGGAGAAAAGCTCTGACAGTATCGGTGGTCTCCATTATGAGCATTATACCTGTTTTATACACCATTCTGCAGCCTACCCCTGGAGGGGGACATGTTTAATAGTCCCATCCCTTGCTTATCGCACTATTTGTATCATGCTGCACTCATGGCAGTATTTCTTGAATAAACAATGCATCGCTTTTTGCTTATAATTGCATTTCTTTCTTATACATATGTTCATTTATGACATGTTGCATCTGTACACTTTGGTACGGCTAAATACACCAGGGGCTTAAGTTCCCCACATTATGGTGTGATAAGTCCGAACACTTTCACAAGTGCGGCACCCCGAACTTATAGCATTATATGCATCGGCTCCGAATCATGTCTTGGGTCAATAGTTGGGTTTGCCCAGCTCCCATGTTTTGGTACCTTACGTTCCGTTGTATCGGCTAAGGTAGCGCTAGGAGAACCACTGCGATTGCACCCCAGTTGAGCTGGGCGAGCACCTCAGTGGAGAAAGCTAAAATTGACCGTCATGATAAGGCGAGAGCTGGTCGCTGTTCGAGAGGTTTTTTCGAGTCCCTAAAGACTTATGCCGCTTAGAGCGAAGAACCGGCCTTGTCCGGTCTAGGCGTGGATAGCGCCCCGAATTCGGCCTTCCGAACACTAGGGGCTTCGCCGAAATTTAAAATTATAGAATTCTATGTCTAAGTGAAAGTGTTCAAGCAATATAAGTCCGGTTTCCTGGTTCGTTGTGTTGAACGCCTCCCTAGATGGACCCAAAAATGGGAACAAGAGCACTCAAGTTTATCCCGAACACCCCAGCACTCGTGGCATGGGGGCTGAAGCCGACGACTTGCCATCTCTCAGATTTTATAAACGGCCACACAGAAGGTAATATTTTTAAATTAACAAGCATTGCTTAGCGCATACGAACAAAGTTTTCGGCGCACAGGATAAAAAAATGCGAGTCTACTCAAATATTACATCTTTGGAGCACTCACCCGCAATAATGCGGGCACCCTTCAGGACACCTTTATAATACATCTCGGGTGTGCGATACTCCTTGCCCGGCGGTGGCGCGTCCGTCACAAGCTTCTCAGCATCCATCCTACCCCAGTGCACTATAGCACGGGCAAGGGCCTGACGGGCACCTTCAATGCAGGCGGAGTGCTTGATGACTTCAACCCATGGAAAAGCATCCACCAGCCGCCGCACCAGGCCGAAGTAGCTCCCAGGCATGGCCTCCTTGGGCCACAGCCGAACTATAAGGCCCTTCATGGCCTGTTCGGCCACCTTGTGGAGCTCGACCAGCTGCTTCAGCTGGTCGCTAAAAGCACGGATGTCCGCCTCAAACATCTTGAGACCAGAATACCTTCTCCGTCGAGCTCCCCTCCTCGGCTCTGTAGAAAGCGGCAGCATCGGACATGCCGTGGAGCAGATCTGCGAACGTTCCTGGAGAGCTCCGAATTCGGGTAAGTAACAGGTAATTCACTTTAACATGCTTGCTTTGCATGAAGAATGCCTTACCCGCCGCTATTTTCTTCAAATCCTCGATTTCCTGGAGGGCCTTGTGGGCATCGGCCTTAGAGGCTTTGGCACTCTCAAGAGCCGACGCAAGCTCGGACTCTCGAGTCTTCGAGTCACGCTCCAAACTCGTGCTTTTGCACGAGAGCCTGGAGCTCTTTCTGTACCTCCGCCACCCGCGCCTCCTGCTTCTCTCACTCGGTTCGTTCTGCGGCTGCATTGTGTTCAGCCGCGGACACCACCTCCTTCAGGGTCGCCACCTCGTTCGTGGCCCCTGTAGTACCCACGTTATCCTTGTTATTTCTCTTGCAACCAAATCCTTTTCTGTAAGGTACAACTTTAATACGGTGTTACTCACCTTCCTTGTCCTCGAGCTGCTTCTTGGCACGGACGAGCTCACTCTCGGACCGCTCGAGGCTTTGCTTCAAGGTATTGACCTCCGCGATCGAGTCTGGCAGAGGTCGAAGAAGACGGCTGCAATCCCATATTGACATATTTTTTAAGACTCCTACGTATATCTTTTTAGATCCTCAGTCCGGCTTTTGTTTCCGAACACCGAACCGAGCATCGGGGGCTACTGTCTATGCGGTATTATATTACATATCTTAAATTCTTACCTCAAAGCCTATTAGAAGGCTGCTGCAGGCTTCGGTCAGCCCGCTCTTGGCGAGCTGAACCTTCTGAATCACCGCACTCATAAAAGTACGGTGTTCTTCTTTGATGGAAGCGCCGTTGAGCGCCTCCAGCAAGTTATTCGGCGCCTTCGGTTGGACGGAGGCTGCCGGTGTCACAGTCTTGCCCTTCTTACGAAGGGGCCGCCCGCCGGACTCCGGAACCACTGCAGGTTCCGGTGCGGAGTCCGGTGCAAAGTCCGGGAGGTTGCCCTGCGGCACCTCCGGGGCCTCCTCCTCCTGGTGGGTCCCTTCCGGGATCCCACCTCGGCGTCGTCAGCGTCACGGGGGTGGAGGCGGTCGGAAGAGAATCCATATCCGACGTGCCCAAGGACCCGCTCGACGAAGCGGGAAGATCGTCCTTGGGTGGACTACAGGGTTGTATGCGGCATTAGAAAGACACCATGCGACAAAAAGAAAAATTATAAATCATCTAGGAGTCCGGATACTTATGATCTTGCCAGGGGCTTGGCCCTTGAGGGCCACTCCTCGTCGCCGTCGCCGACGTTAGCGGAACAGTTCGGGGGAAGGGTCCTTCCCTTCTTGGACCCTTCGGCCTCCCTCGTTGGGGAGGCCTTACTCTTCTTCTCTCCCCCCACTGAGGGAGAGGCCTTTTTCTTCTCCTCCTCGTCCTCATGGGAGGAGTCCGCCTCGGAGTCATCGGACGATGAGGCCGATACCACCTGAAGCCGGGAACTCCTTCGGGTTCCCGTGGCCTTCTTCTTGGCCTTCTTCTCCGGCACTACGTAAAGTGCCGGGACCAGCAGCCCTGTCAAATGGGCATCCGCTGGGTCCTCTGGAAGGGGATTTAGATAGTTAACATGTCCGGACGTCTTCTGCCAGGCTTGTTAAAGGTATTGGGAGTTTAGATCACGCATAGAGTCAAACTATGAAAAGCAAGTGTCCCATAAAGGATAACATAGCTTACCTCGCCAGCCGGACGCTGCGTGCTGAATCCGCGATCTTCGGTAGCGGATGCGGGAGCTTCGGCGCCCTTAAACAGCACTCTCCAGGCAGCTTCGTACGTAGTGTCGAAGAGCCCGCTCAAGGTCCGGTCTTGTGCGGATCAAATTCCACAAATTGAAGTCCCGTTCTTTGGCGGGGAGAATCCGTGGACGAGCATGACCTAGATCACGTTGACAAGCTTGCTTCTTGTTCACGAGTCTGGAGACAGGATCGAGTCCGTTGGCTCTTCAAACTACCCCATAGCAAGCCCTTCTCTTTCCAGGAGGTGAGCTGCATGGGGATGCCAGATCTGAATTCGAGGGCCGCTGCCCATTTAGGGTCACGCGGCTCGATGATGTAGAACCACCCCGATTGCCACCCTTTGATGGATTCCACGAAGGCACCCTCGAGCCAAGTGACGTTGGGCATTTTTCCCACCATGGCGCCTTCGCACTCCGCTTGGCTGCCCTTCACAACCTTCGGCTTGACATTGAAGGTCTTTAGCCACAAGCCGAAGTGGGGCTGGATGCAGAGGAAGGCCTCGCACACGATGATAAATGCCGAGATATTGAGGATGAAATTTGGGGCGAGATCGTGGAAATCCAGGCCGTAGTAGAACATGAGCCCCCGGACAAAGGGGTGGAGTGGGAAGCCCAGTCCGCGGAGGAAATGGGGAAGGAATACCACCCTCTCATGGGGCATGGGGGTGTGGATGAGCTGCCCCTCGTCGGGGAGCCGATGCGCGATGTCGCTGGACAGATATCCGGCGCTACGCAGCTTTTCGATGTGCCCCTCCGTAACGAAGGAGGCCATCCACTTGCCTCCCGCTCCGGACATGGCTGGAGAAGGTCGAGGTAAGATGTGCGGACTTGGGCACTGGAGCTCGAGTGCGCGGAGATGGATAAGCAAAGGAGGAAGAAGGCGTAGGTAAAAAAGGTGGATCCTTATCCCCTTATATATGGGCGGATGAAACTATGCCTCCCTACTGGCCTGGTAATACTCGCTTATCTCCCAAGCGCCGCAATCAAAGGCGCGGTTTGGTTACCCACGTCCGTATTGATGGGAATCCCGGAATAAGGGGAACACGATCTCTGCTTCGACAAGACGTACCAAGGAAACCGCTTCGCTAAACGCACTGAGGTGGTATAATAAAAACGATTCGAGTAAAAGCTTGGTTGTGGTGTGACGTCATGCCACCAAATACGTCAGCTGATTGAACTTGTGTAAATATTATTCTCTCTATGGTGGTATGTGGAATTTATTTTACAGAGCCGGACACTATCCTGGTGTTCACAATCTTCTATGAATTATTCGGAGGAGGAACCCGCCTTGTAATGCGAAGACAATATGCGCGCGGACTAAATCGTCATTGAAGCCTGGTTCGAGGCTCTTGAGGAGTCCTAGACTAGGGGTGTCCGGATAGCGAACTATCATCATCGGCGGACTCCAAGACTATGAAGATGCAAGATTGAAGACTTCGTCCCGTGTCCGGATGGGATTTTCCTTGGTGTGGAAGGCAAGCTTGGCGATACGGATATGTAGATCTCCTACCATTGTAACCGACTGTGTAACCCTAGCCCCTCGGTGTCTATATAAACCGGAGGGTTTCATCAGAGACACAACAACAATCATACCATAGGCTAGCTTCTAGGGTTTAGCCTCCTTGATCTCGTGGTAGATCCACTCTTGTACTACCCATATCATCAATATCAATCAAGCAGGAGTAGGGGTTTACCTCCATCGAGAGGGCCCGAACCTGGGTAAAAATATTGTGTCCCTTGTCTCCTGTTACCATCCGCCTAGACACACAGTTTGGGGCCCCCTACCTGAGATCCGCCGGTTTTGACACCGACAAGAGGGAAATACTTACGCTACTTTGCTGCATTACCCTTTCCTCTTCAACGGAAAACAAATGCAAGCTCAATTGGTAGCATCATTACATCGCCATCGCCATCGAGGATCAGGCACGCCGTCTCCACCACCAGAAGCAGCACTAGTAGTAGTGCTTGCCTAGCCAGCACCTGAGGTAGAGCACCCTGTGGGCATCTCCCATGGGAGCAAATCCAACACCCTGGACTCTATTGTCAAGCAGGTGGCTTAGAATTGTGACTATGATTTCACACATCTTGTTAAGCATGAACCCACCTCCTTCAAGCCCTTGTCAATCCTCACCCTACTGGCTATGATTTCACAAATCTGGTTAAGCACGAATGTCGACAAGAACGGTTGCCATTTCATGGCTTTCCACCTATCCTCCTTCTTATACTATGCGGCTGCCTATTGAGCACACTACACATTGACATCGTCAGTAGGAAATAACACTGAACATGGATAGTATGAACAAACACTACATATGGACAGTATGAACGAACACTACCACATGTGCAATCCGATGATCTAGTTCAACATAACAGCTCAAATCATACCAAGGAGTTCAACAAACTAGCACACATACTTGCATACTAGCATACTACACATCAAGCATACTACCAATCCATCCATCACCACTAGCCATCAATCCTTCCTGACATGGAAACAACTCCTAGCATGCTTCAAATCCATCACCACTAGCTACCAGAACATCACACACACGCGCGCGTGCGCACAGTGAGAGATAGATAGATAGATAGATAGATAGATAGATAGATAGATAGATAGATAGATAGATAGATAGATAGATAGATAGATAGATAGATAGATAGATAGATAGATAGATAGATAGATAGATAGATAGAGAGAGAGAGAGAGAGAGAGAAAGAAAGAAAGAAAGAAAGAAGAGAGAGAGAGAGAGAGAGAGAGAGAGAGAGACATCATCAATGTACAATGCTACAACATGGTCACAGATCTAACCCTGCCACATGCTCACAGATCTAGCTAGAACTAGCAGAGAGAAGGGGTTGATTGAACTCACAAACACCATCAGAGCAGCCGCGAAGGAGGCCCTGAACACGTCGGAGAAGAGGAGTCGAATCGACGTTACCATCAACCAGTGGCTAGAGTAGGAGCACCGCTTACCTGGTCAGCGATATCGACCTGCTTCGAAGGGTAAGCTCGAGAGGGGGGAACGGTGGTGAGTGATACGTCTCCATCGTATCTACTTTTCCTAATGCTTTTCTCTTGTTTTGGACCTAATTTGCATGATTTGAATGAAACTATCCCGGACTGACGCTGTTTTCAGCAGAACTACCATGGTGTTGTTTTTGTGCAGAAATAAAAGTTCTTGGAATGGAATGAAACTTTTTGAGAATTATTTCAGAATAAATAAAAATACTAGGACCAAGAACCACTGGAGGAGGTGCCCTGGTTGGGCAGGATACACCTGGGCGCGCCACCCCCTCCAGAGGCACCGTGGTGGGTTGTGCCCACCTCGTGGGCCCCCTGACCCTAATATAATCTTCTTAAATACCTATTTTTGGAGGAAAAAATAGAGGAGGAAGAATTATCGAGTTTCACAAGATGGAGCCGCCACCACCTCCCGTTCTTCATCAGGAGGCCAGATCTGGAGTCCGTTCGGGGCTCTAAAGAGGGGAATCTTCGGTCTTCGTCATCACCAACCCTCCTTCATCGCCAATTCCATGATGCTCCCCACGGGAGTGAGTAATTCCTTCGTAGGCTCGCTGGTCGGCGAGGAGTTGGATGATATTTATCATGTAATAGAGTTAGTTTTGTTAGGGCTTGATCCCTAGTATCCACTATGTTATGAGATTGATGTTGCTATGACTATGCCATGCTTAATGCTTGTCACTTGGCCCCGAGTGCCATGATTTCAGATCTGAACCATTTATGTTTTCACCTCTATATCTACGTTCTAGATCCAATCTTGCTAGTCATATGCACATGCTACGTGTTATGATCCGTAAACCCCAGGGTGACAGTAATTGGGATACTTTCCGGTGATGACCGTAGTTTGAGGAGTTCATGTATTCACTATGTGTTAATGCTTTCTTCTAATTCTCTATTAAAAGGAGGCCTTAATATCCCTTAGTTTCCATATGGACCCCGCTGCCATGGGAGGGTAGGACAAAAGATGTGATGCAAGTTCTTTTCCATAAGCACGTATGACTATTTATGGAATACATGTCTACATTATATTTATGAATTGGAGCTAGTTCTATATCGCCCTAGGTTATGACTGTTATATGATGAATATCATCCAACGGATTCACCGATCTAATGCCTACGAGTTTTTCACATATTGTTCTTGCTAAGTTACTACTATTGTTGTTACTGTTACACTTGCTACAAAATCATTGCTATCAATGTTACCGTTACTGTTACTTCTACCACTACTATCAAAACTACCATATTACTGTGCTACTGATCACTGCATTGTAGATATTCAATCTCCAGGTGTGGTTGAATTGACAACTCAACTGCTAATATTTGCATATACTATTTGACTCACCTTGTGTCGAATGTATAAATTTGGGCTACCCTCAAAAACTGTTGCGATCCCCTATACTTGTGGGTTATCAAGACCTTTTTCTAGCACCGTTGCCAGGGAGCATAGCTATATTTGTTGAGTCACTTGGGGTTATTATCTATTTATCACCATGAAGAATCTGAAGGACACCAAAACTAAGATATTTCCCTCTAAGACGAGGGGAGGTAAGGAACTGCCATCTAGCTCTGCACTTGATTCACGTTATATTTTGAGTAAACTTGTAACACCACCACATGCTATTAATCCTGATATGTCGCAAGTTATTGATGCCACTTCTGCTATGAATGATGCTTATGATGATGCTAGTACTTTGCTTGATGATCATGTGCCACTAGATGAATTTCTTGATGAACAACTTGCTAGAGCTAAAGAGAATGAAATTATTGAAACAGATGAAGTACTTGAAACTGAGAATTATGAAACACCTATTACATCTAGCTCTCCTAGAGTTGAAATGCCTAAGATACGTGAAGGTTATGTTATGGAGGAGGGGATAGCTAGAGACATTCTTGATTGCAATGATAGGGATGATCTTAAGAAATTACTATGCAAACTAAAAGAAAAATCATTGAATGCTAGAATGAAATGTGATCCTAAATTTCCTACTTAACCTATCTTTGTTACCGATAAGGATTTTGAATTCTCTGTCGATCCAGAGTTAATTACTTTGGTTGATTAGGATCCTCACGGCTATGAAACAAAAACTGTAGTGGCACATCTCACTAAATTAAATGATATAACCACCCTTTTTGCTAATCATGAGAAAATTCACTACTACTATATTCTCAAATTATTTATGTTCTCATTAAAGGGTGATGCTAACATATGGTATAATACTCTTACTCCTGGTTCTGTGCGTAGTCCCCAGGATATGATTTACTACTTCTCTGGAAAAATATTTTCCTGCTCATAAGAAACAAGTTGTCTTACAGGAAATATTTAACTTTGCGCAAATTGAAGAAGAGAGTCTCCCATAAGCTTGGGGGAGGCTTCTCCAATTGCTTAATGCTTTGCCTGATCATCCACTTAAAAAATGAAATACTTGATATCTTCTATAATGGAATACCGATGCTTGTAGGGACTTTCTAGATAGTTGTGCTGGTTGTGTTTTCAGGGAAAGAACTATTGAACAAGCTGAGGAATTATTGAATAATATATTGAAGTTATGATGATTGGACACTTCATGAACCACCACCTAAACCAACTCCGAAGAAGATGTTGGGGAAAGTAGTAATTCAAAAAAATCCTACGATCACGCAAGATCTATCTAGCAGATGCATAGCAACGAGACGGGAGAGTGTGTCCACGTACCCTCATAGACCGAAAGTGGAAGTGTTAGTTAACGCGGTTGATGTAGTGGAATGTCTTCACGATCCAACCGATCCAAGTACCAAACGTACGGCACCTCCGTGCTCAGCACACGTTCAGCTCGATGACGTCCCTCGAACTCTTGATCCAGTAGAGGGTCGAGGGAGAGTTCCGTCAGCACGACAGCATGGTGACGGTGTTGATGATGTGATCCGCACAGGGCTTCGCCTAAGCACTATGACGCTATGACCTGAGGTGTAAACTATGGAGAGGGGCACCGCACACGGTAAAGAACAATTGATGTGTCTTTGGGGTGCCCCCTGTCGGTGTCAAAACCGGCGGATCTCGGGTAGGGGGTCCCGAACTGTGCGTCTAAGGCTAATGGTAATAGGAGGTAGGGGACACAATGTTTACCCGGGTTCGGGCCCTCTCTATGGAGGTAATACCCTACTTCCTGCTTGATTGATCTTGATGATATGAGTATTACAAGAGTTGATCTACCATGAGATCGTAGGGGCTAAACCCTAGAAGCTAGCCTATGATTATGATTGTTGTTGTCCTACGGACTAAACTCTCTGGTTTATATAGACATCGGAGGGGGCTAGGGTTACATAGAGTTGGTTACAGAGAAGGAAATCTACATATTCGAATTGCCAAGCTTGCCTTTCATGCAAAGGAGAATCCCGCCCGGACACGGGACAAAGTCTTCAATCTTGTATCTTCATAGTCCAACAGTCCGGCATAAGCATATAGTCCGGCTATCCGAGGACCACCTTATCACGGACTCCCTAAGTAGCCCCTGAACCAGGCTTCAATGACAATGAGTTCGGCGCGCATATTGTCTTCGGCATTGCAAGGCGGGTTCCTTCTCCGAATACTCCAAAGAAGATTTTGATCGCAAGAATCGTGTCCGGCTCTGCAAAACAAATTCCATATTCCACCGTGGAGAGCACAATATTCCACAAATCTAATCTGCTGACAACTTTCCCATAGCGTGACATCACACCGTGGCCCGGTCATTATACAAACCGTTTTTCTCAACCTGCTACTGCACATCTTGCGAGGCAGTTTTATTGGCACGTCTTGTCGAAGCAGAGATCGTGCCCCCTTATCATGGGATTCTCATCAATACGGGTGTGTGTAACCCAACCGCGCCATCAACACGGCGCTTGGGGAATAAGCAAGTTTCCAGGGCAAGTGGGGAGGCGCATTGTTTCTACCGCCTTTATAAAAAGATAAGGATTCCCCTTTTTCACCCACGCCTTCCTCTTCCTCTACTCATCCATTCTCGAGCTTTAACGCCCAAGCTTTCACCTTCTCCGCAAAGTTGTTCCGAGCATGTCCGGAATGGGAGGCAAGTGGATGGCTGTCGGGGGTTGGGTGCGACATATGCCAAAGGATGGCTTATCATGGTGGGGGCGAGTAGAACGTCACGGTGCCAGAAGCAGGATGAGCGAAGACATGCACTGTGGGCGGATCTTACCCAGCTTGAGGGCTCTCCGAGGAGATAACACCCCTCTTCGCTGCTGCGGGGTCTCCGCATGATCACTAAGGCAAAGTGAGTACAAGGGTGCTCCTAGAGCTGTTTTACGGAAGGAGAAAGACGAGGCTAGTTCTCTCCCTCCGTTGCGTTCTGTCTAATGCTACTAGATGCCAACCCTTTGCATGGGTGCCTGCAGGGGTTTATATAGGCCTACCCCGGGTTACAATGAAATAAACCGGTAGCGGCGGTCCCATTCGCCGTCACGTCTCTCAGTGCCGTCTTCTTCGCCGACTCACAGGGGCCCGCCATCGGTGGGCCCGCCGGCTGGCGTGGTATGAGGCGTCGACCGCCGTCCTACCACTGGTGGGTCTGGCCGGCTGCAGTTACTGTGGCCGTGCTTCTAATGACGCTGGCTTGGTCAATGGGTCATGGCAACAGTGCCGCCGCTGCGGCGATCACGTGGCCATTCCTCTGTCGTCTCAGTTAATGGCACAATGGGGCCCGTGGGAGGCCGGCCGACTGTGGAGCCGACTCAACGGGTCCGACTCTCGGCGCTCCGCCATCTTCAATACTCGCTGGTGGTAGGCCCCGCCCGTCTTGAACCCGTCTGACAAAGGCGTCATGGGCATGAGGCCTGCCTCAGGGATCGATGTCGAGGGCTAGCATGGCAACAGGCTTGCGCCCGTGCGAGAGATCTCCGCATGTACGATGCCTTTGTGGCCATGCCCGCCTTTAATTATCGGGTGGTTGGGAGTCACGGGCCAACTCCCCATAGTCGGCTTCTTCGGAGTCGCCTCTGGGACTCGGCTTGGGTAAGAGTCGCCTCTGGGACTCGGCCGTCTTGGAGTCGCCTCTTGGACTCGGCTCTAATGGGAGTCGCCTCTGGGACTCGGCCATCTTGGAGTCGCCTCCTGGACTCGGCTCTAATGGGAGTCGTCTCTGGGACTCGACCATCTCGGAGTCGCCGTAGATACTTGAGGGGCGCAGTCGGCCCCGATGTCTTGAAAGGTCCTGGGGCTCGAGTTAGCCTACCCGTGGCCCATTACTCCGACAGTAGTCCCTGAAGCTAGTGAGGCTCTGAGGCCGATACGTCGTGTGCCTCAGCAGTTTCGTTCTTTAGATGGGGGAAAGCAAGCTTTGATGGCCGCCTTCCTCCAAGCCGATTGGCTGGAGTCAGATTCTCTGTGAGCCGTCATGCTCAAGCCGACTGGCTGGAGTCGGATTCGCCGAGGGCCGCCTTGCCCCTCGAGGTGTCTTGAGCGTCGTGGTGGGAACCCAGCGGCGTGCGAATGCGCTTCCGTGGTCGCCGCCCGCGCCCCTGTCGCGCTGGCCCGCGTGGCAAAGCGTCTGCGCCACGCAGCGTGTCCGACACGCCGTCGAGCAGGGGCCCGCCACTACGCGCCTCGCACGCGAACGGATCCGCTGTGGCCAGGCGGGCGGTTGGGCTCCCCGCGTTATTCCGCACGCAGTAACTTCTTGGGGTTTGTCGTGGGGCGTGGGGGCGCGGCGTGCGATTAATCCCCACGCTGCCCCATCGGCTTCTCGGCCTTTGGGACTATAAATAGGCGAAGCGGGGGGCGGCAGCCGCGCTTCGTTCTTCCCTGCTTCCCTCGCTTCCTCCTTCCTCTCCTTCTTCTGTCTTCGCGCATCACGCCGCACCGCTCGCAGCTATGAGCTCTTCCTCCGCCGCATGACCTCGCCGTCCGCTCGGCGCGTGGGATGGTTCCAGTGGATAGCGGCGCCATCGAGCACCTCCGCGGACGCGCTGGCTCGGCGCGCACCTAACGTGGCTCGCGCCCGCACCGGAGGGAGATAACGCCCGGCGCCGAAGGAAGGCGAAAGGGTCATATTCGCTTCGCACCTCATGCGCGGCATGGGTCTGCCGTGGCGGCTTCCTCCGCTCGTTCTTGGAGTTCAGCGGACTCCAACCGCACTACCTCACCTCACACAAGCAGTGCTGGCCGCCACGCCGCCACCCTGTGCGAGGGTTTTTCAGCGTTCTCCCCAACCTCGAGCTATGGGGAGAGTTCTTTCAATCGAGCTCTAAGACACGACCGCCCGACATACCGCCCATGGGCGGCGCCTTCATCGCCATCTTGCAGTCGACCGCCGACAACCCCTTCCCTCCATCGCTACTGATCAAGTCGGTGAAGATGTGGCAACAGCCGTACTTTATAGAAGAACGTCGCCATGGAAGGCGATCGTCAACCCGCCGCGATTATGAAGGCGGCGCGACTGCTGGGAGGCTTCCACCTGGTCCAATCGCCAAGACGCGTCTCTCGCCGCAGATCGCTGATGCCGCCGACTCCGAAGGCCGACGCATCGGAAGTCCTGGTCGGGCCGACTTAGCCGCCCGCCATTGGTGGCGCGCCGAAGTCCGCCCTCCAAAGGCCGACCTCATCGATCCGGCGGATGAGCGATCGCCGACACCCGAGCCGGATGAGCACAGGAGATGCCCCACGAAGGTGGCGAACATGGTGAACCACATCGCGAACAGCCCAGCTCGCTGGAAGATCGGGCAGCCCAAGGAGCCGTGACTCGGCAGGCATAACCCTCCGCCTATGGTAAGTCGGATCTTTTTGTTTCTGCTTTTTCATAGCCGATCACGACTTCTCGACTGCTTGGTTCTCGAGTCGTAACCCCTCATCGGCCTCGCAATGTGCCAGCGGTCGGCCACGCGAAGTTCGGCTTCGGCACATGCTGAGAGCGACATTGTCACCCGACTTGGGCGGCGCGCGCAAGCAGCGAGCGCCGGAAGGTGGGGGAGGAGGAGCGAAAAGCGGACTCCGGCCTCGGCGACCTTCGCCCGGCCCAGCGAAGGACGAGGGCGACGGCGAGTCAGTCGCCGCCGCCAACCGCAGCTGGCCATCCAGGCGAGTTCCTCCGCGGGCTTTGTCGGTCAAGTCGGGCGCTGAAGAAGCGGGCCATGCCGAGTTCGGCTAGGCTGCCGGCGAAAAAAAGTTCAAGGAGCGGCTGCCACTCAAGCGGGAGGAGGCGATCGTGAAGGCCAACCGCCTGCAAGAAGTGAAGAAACCGCCACGACCTCGCAAGTGCCTGGCTATCACTTGTTCTTGTTTCTTTGGACGGATCTGTTCCGAGTCTTTTTTCATTCTGTTCTTCCTTCAGCCCTCTTTCTCTTGAGAGGGTCACCGCCCCTCTCGTCATGGGGTCGGCCGAGACCTCTCGCTAACACTCAAGTGATCGACCCTCGGCCACCTCCCGGAGGCGACGGAGCACAACACGCTGGAGAAGCGAACGAGGAAGAGGCTGGCCTGTCTCGAGGAAGTGAGAGCCGAGAAGGCGGCAGCCTCCGCCTGTAAGAAGCCGGAGGAGACTGGACATCACGCCAAGAGCCAAACAATGGGCCGAGGAGGTTGCCACACAATGGGCCAGATTGCTTGTCGCCCCGCCCCAACTCAAGCGCACGCCCGGAGTTCACGGGCAGATCGAGAAGTTGGCGGGCGGACTCCATCGTGGAGAGGGACGGAGGAGGCCTGCTTGCACGGCTCGCCGCCACCTCCGCTCACAGACGGCAAGACGGGCAGCCATGGGCCTCCATGTGCTGGCCGAGGAGGAGGCGGTGGCGCAGGCTGCTTTTCGTCGCCTCACCGCGCACCGGGCTGCCTTGGCGGGATGTGTCCTGGGCCGCTTCTTAGAAGCCAAGGCTTTGCCACCGGGTTGCCTGCACGTTGAAGCATCAAGGCGTTGCGCCTACTAGATGGGTGCGAGGAGGCGGCGACGGCCGGCTTCAACCAGTGTGCTCGATGCGCAGCGGCCATGCAGTCAAGGAGAAGCCATCCTGTGGCTGTACCAGTATGCATCTAGCGCCGCGAGAGTCTATCCGAGTATGTTTTTCTTTTTGACTTCGCCTTTCTCATTCTTCTTCTCAGGCGCCAGCGACTCCAATCGGATGTAGAACCCCAGTTTCGCCTGTCGGTTGCAAGCAGCGCCCGAACTCAATCCGCGCAGCCTCTTTGTCTTTGTCTCGATTTTTATCGCAGAGTATCACAATCTCCAGATACCGCCTTCAACCAGAACGCTGAGCGGCCGGAGAAGCTGATCGTCGGACTTGGCGGAGAGTTTCGGAGTTAGTTCTTCCTTTCCCTGGGCACGTCACAAGACTCCATGTGGCTGTAGTCCCGAGATTCGGCCGATCGAGCGCCGCCGGATCTTCCTGGTGACCTTTGTCAATACTTCTAACTTAACATCTTTCTCTCTTTGTTTTTCAGAGGCCAATGCCACTCTTCAGAACAGCTTAATAAGTCGCATTTAATTCTTCGTGCTAAGGAGGAGGAGGTGGCAAGCTCGCCAAAGAGCGCCGACTTGTCGGGTCGAATAGCATGGGAGCAATATGAGCGTCAAGGCGGCCCGGACGCAGGCGGGAAGAAAGAGACCGCCTCCCGCCGAAGTTCGAGATGGAGCGCCTTCCTGGACCGACAGGAGGCAATGCGACTTCGCTTCCATTTAGATCGAGGACATTGTCGATGGTGAGTTCCTTTTCTTTCTTCTCGAGTCAGCCGACTACAAGTCGTGCCGACCGCTGATTTTCTTTTTTGCTTTCTTCGCTTTTGGGCGATTTCTTCTCGGCCACTCGCGAAGCGGTCACTTGAGCCATCGAGGCTCGATCGCGAGGGCGGAGGGCGATCGGCGAGAGATCGCCGCCAACGCCTCGACCGCCGACGAGCAGCTCCCGAAAGCATCGAGACTATCATGTCGGGTCCGCTTCACCGCTACACCAGCTTCAACGCACGGGGCCAAAGGATCTTTGCCTGGGGCTGTGCATGCGGCTCACAAGACCGCCAATAAACCGCCGACTGGCTGGAGGTCGCAGCCGGCTGCCTTGAGGCTTTGGATGTTCCTGCCCGGCCGAGCGCCGGCCTTGGATTCACTAAGGCTTGGTATCTGTGGCTAGACTCTAGACCGTCGGGCTGGGCTCCTGGCCAGAGGCTCAGCAAGAACGGGCGCTTCTGGAAGGCGCCCATCGAGCTGCGGCGGCAGCCGATCGCCGACTACACCGACACCAGGCCTTTCGTTTCGAAGGGTCATGAACGGCGCAGGAGGTGCTCCAGAGTGGTTCGATGAACCCCGACCATTTACGAGGACTGGCATGGAGGTGATTGGCTCAAAGACCGAGGAGGAAGATGAGGCGGGGACGACGAGACCGGAGGTGCAGTAAGACAGAAGCGGACGACTAGCCTCAACAATCCAGCACTCTCCAAAGAACGAGCATCGCCTCGACCGGGCCGATCGCAGCCGGGAGGCGATCAAGCCGAGACGCCCAGCCGCTTCGCCTGCGCCTCGACACCTGCCCTCTCGCCACCGGCCAAACTCCGCCTCACGCTTCCTTAGGCTGCCATCTTGTCTTTACTTTATCTTTCATAGTCTTTGAAGAACTTGTTAATTTGCACAATTCCACCCATGTGTATTTTGGAACACGGCCGTGAGGCATTGGCTTATGTAAATATCTATCTGCCGCTTTCTATCTTTCCTTGTTTATTGCTCTTCTTTGCTTTTTTCCTTTTTCGCTTTTCCATAGTCGCCGCTTGTCAGACGGATTAGCGCCTCCGCATGAATCACCGCAAGTCAAATGCTTAGCTACTTTAGGGAAGTGCAAGTACTTTTTTTTAGAGTTTTTTAATAAGTGGGATAGAAGGCGTGAGCCGACTACTCGAGAGTCGGCTTCCCAGCAGAGAGGGTCGGGAGCCGGCTTGGGCTATGCATACGCTTTTAAGTCCTTAGTCATTTTTCGTAAAGCGCCGTTTGCTTGTTCTCTCGCTTACCAACACAAGCTTCTCATGAAGCTGCGGTTTTTGACAGAGACGCTTTTAAGCGCAATACTACACTACTTGTCCGATCATAGAAGCATTTTATAGCAAAGAAGACTGCAAGTCCTCGTGCCGACTAGTCGAACCCGGTGCCAAGCGGCATGACAAAAGAGCAAAGATACTTTGTGAGGCATAATTCTTATCATACAGATAACAAAGGCAGTCCCCCTGTTTGCCCTCGGGGCCCAAAGTCTCGGCAGATTTAACACAAAGGATAGCATGGTACATAATGAGATAATCAGAAAATCTTCTTGAGAAGATTTGCGCTCCATGGCCGCTTTAACTCCTTGTCGTG
Source organism: Aegilops speltoides (assembly GCA_021437245.1). Classification (NCBI taxonomy): domain Eukaryota; kingdom Viridiplantae; phylum Streptophyta; class Magnoliopsida; order Poales; family Poaceae; genus Aegilops; species Aegilops speltoides. The sequence goes on from CM038145.1 coordinate 285,371,238, forward strand.
AGTCGCCCTCCCTCGCCGCCGAGGCTTCCTCACCGCCGATTAGGTAGTAGGAGCTGCCGCTTCAAAGACTTTGCTCGATGATGAAGGGGTTTTCCTATATGCCGGCTAACTTCAGGGCCGGGCTACCTGTTCGCTGAATCAGCCGGAGCACAAGGTCGCCTCTTGAAACAATCTCAGCCTTAACCTTTTGGTTGTAGTATCACACAGACTGGCTGTAGATGCCGACCGTGAGTGCCAACAGCCGCCCTTCCAAAGAGGTCGACGCTGCCTTGATGTGCTTTTCACTTCCTCTTCGTGTACATGGTGACTCATGGAGAGTCGAACTCTTCAAAACCTCAGACGAGGAAGAAAGGCGTGAAGCCAGTTGACTTGTCTGGAGTCGTACGCAGACTCAAGTGGATGGCTGGCAGCTCCTCGAGCCAACAGCCGGCCGAACGCTCGAGCAGCGCGACCAGTCGAGGCTTGATGCCGGACAGGATGAGGCCGCTGGCTCGCTTCCACCTAGCCGCTTGATCATGGATGGGCAACGGACGCTAAGTCCAAATGATGCCCCTGTCATGCAGTAAACGGCCAAGGCGCCTTTGGTGAAATTTGTGCCGTTGTCGGTTGATGATGTTGTCGCGGTATGTCGCATCAAGACCGTGATGTCGTATGATGAAAGTCACCGCAGCCGGACCGCTCAACTTCTTTGATGGGCTTTGCTTCTATCCACTTGGTGAACTTGTCCACCGCGACAAGCGTATGGGTTAGGTCAGCGTCTCGCGCCGTTTTGAATGGTCCCACCATGTCCAGCCCCAAACCGCAAAGGGCCAGCGACATGGATTGTCTTCAGCTGAAGCCGGCTGAGGGCTTGGAGCGGAACTTCGCACCCCTTGCATTTTTGGACTAACTCTTAGCCTCTTCCGTAAGTAGCTCATTAAGAAACCGCTACCAAAGGTTTTGGCGAAAGTGCTCTTGAAGTTTGCATGATGGCCGACTACTCGATGAATGTCTCGAGAATTGTTCGACCTTGTTCTCGTTTCACGCAGCGCTGGTAGACACCAAAGGACACCGCGCTCCTCGACCAGCCTCGCTGATTATGGTGAGCGCATTGCCGCGCTGCACTTGCCGAGCCAAGATCTCACAGCTTGGCAGCTCTGCTCACTAGAACTTGAGGATGGCTGCGCCTCATGAGGGTGCTTATTTCTTCAACCGCCACCACAACACTTGGACAAGGGTGGCTAGGCCGAGGCGGCGGTTGGAGTCCGCGCCGCGTCGGATTGACGGTCCCGGCCGATCAAGCAGCTTCCAGCCGATCGGGCGCAGCCCGGGTCGGCATGAGTCCCTGCCGGGTTCAAGTCCACGGGCTGGCTTCGATCAGAACTCTCTTTAGGGTCGCGGCTGGGCTTTGAAGTCAGATCCGCTTTCTTCGGAGGAGCCGCACAAAGATGGATTCTGATTTCGTGAAGGCTTGATGGACGGCTTAAGGAGGCGCTCAAGAGCGACACCGGACGGTATTGCTTGGCGGGTGGAGTTGATTCGTGCCAAGGCTTCGCTTGATCGCTGTCGCTTTTTGGCACGTGGAGGAAACTCGCACCCTCAAAGTATCCGCCGAAGTTGTCAGCACCAGAAATGGTAGTTCGCCATGTTTGCATCTTTTACGCCCCAATCGCTAGATGACTACGGACCACCAAATCGGAGTCTCCATAGCACATGATCCAATGAATGCCGAGCTCTTTTGGCAAGCCGGAGTCCGTGGAATGAGCGCCAGATTCGGGCGACGCTTTTGGAGGCTATGGCGGATCTGCAAAGATGTACTTGAGCTTGTCGCTTTTGGGGAGGTGAGACGACGCCGCTCCTGTGCTTGCGGTGCGCGATCTTGGAGCCGCTGAATGCATCCGCCAATGGTGGAGTCGCATCAAGGCAGGTATCGGGTCTCGCCCACCGACGAGGAAGTCGGCCGTGCTTGCTATTTGATGGCGTGAAAAGGTTGATAGTAGATGGTGTAAGGAGCCAGATCTATGGCCCATTTGGCTACTCGCTCGAGGCGCCTCGGCTTCCAATGATCTCGGCCAACAATGTGGTAAACCACGGTGATTGGATGCTCTTGAAAGTAAGGCTTTACTTCTTGGCTGCAAAATGCACACCGAGCACATCTTCTCGTAGTGGGGGTAGTTCTGCTTGAGGTTGAAGACTTTGCTCAGTAATATACCGTCTCTCGGATGTGAGCGCCTTTGCCTTCTCTTTGCGCCGACATATTAATCGGTGTCACCACTCGGCAGGTGGCGGCGATGTATGTGAACATGGGCTCTTTAGGAGCTCTGAGCCACCAACACAGGGGAGTAGTCAACATCTTCTTCACCTGAGAAATGCTTCATCCGCCTTTGTGATTCCACTTTAAAAGGTGGTCTTCTTCATCAATTGATACAATGGGAGAGCCTTTCTCGCCCAATGACCGATGAATCGGCCGATGGACGCCAAGCAGCCGTGAACTTCGTGACATCTAACCACTACCGGTACTTCCATCCTCTCGATGGCCTTGATCTTCACGGGTTGCACTCTATGCCGCTGCTTCAGAGACCAGAAGCCAAGGAGTTGGCCTGATGGTATCTCGAAAATGCACTTTTTCAGGTTGAGCTTGATCTCGAATCGCGCAGTTCTCAAAGGTCTCCTTGAGGTCCTTCTAGCGCAGTCTCCCCCGCCTCCGCTCTTCACCACCACATCATCCACGAGACATGGGCATTCCCGCCGAAGTTTCTTGAGGAGGCACTTCGCATGCAATGCTGAAAGGTGGCGCCGCATCGCTCAAGCTTCTAACATCATAGTCGCAGCGGTGGGGCTCCAAACGGGCGTGATGAAGGCGGTCTTCACCGTTCGCCGGGTTCAAAGCTTGATCTCGGTGATATCCTCGAGTAGGTATCTAAGAAACTCAACAGCTTGCATCCCGGCCGTGGAGTCTATCACCCGATCGATTCTTGGCAGGTCAAACGGATCCTTTGCAGGGCTTTGTTGAGGCTTGTGTAATCAATGCACATCCGCCGCCGCTTGTTTTTTCTTCGCATCAAAATGGTTTACAACCACTGAAAAAAACACTTCCATGATGAAGCTTGCGCTGCAAGAAGTCCGCCATCTCTTCTCCGACAACTCTTCTCTTCTTCGACAGCAGCGCAAGGGCTGCCTCGACGGGTTTCACATCCGCCCGACATGTAGCTTGTGCTCGCGAATTCACTGCAGACACTCGGCATGTCTTTGGGGACCATGCAAAGATGTCTTGATTCTCACAGAGGAAATCGATGAGCTCGCTTTCCTATTTGTCATCAAGGTTTGTACCCATGACAAGAGCATACTGGGTGTTCCGGTCCAAGGTTATCTTTGGTCTCTCTTTGGCCTGAATGAACCTCGCCCGACTTTGGGGTCAGCGATATCTTCTGCTACTTTTCCGCCATCGCCACGACTCCGGTCAAGGAGCCGCTTTCGGCCGCGATCACAGTGGACTCGCCAGCTGGGCTTGCTTCTGGCCACAGAGGCGGACGACTTCCTGTAGTCGCCGGCTACGGTCAGAATTCCCTTGGAACTCGGCATCTTCATCTTGAGGTAGGCGTAGTGAGGAACCGCCATGAACTTGGCCAATGCAGGTTGGCCACGCAACGCATGGTACGGGCTTTCAAGGTCCACTGCTTCAAACCAGACTGGCTCTTGGCGGAAATGATCTTTGTCTCCGAAGAGGACGTCTATCAGGATCTTGCCGATTGGTGAGCAGGAAAGGCCAGGTAAAATACCATGGAACATAGTTCGGCTGCTCTGCAGCTGTCTTTGCTTGATTCCTAGCTTCTCCATAGTATCTTTTGTACTGGTGATGTTGATGCTACCGCTTCCGCTCATCTAAGACTCGAAAAGCGGAAGCGGCCCGCTTATCAAGGCCAAGGTGGCACTTAGGACCGTGCATAGAGCCCGGATTCGCATCATCACCGGGTGATCTCGCTTCGCTTCCAACCGATAGGCCTCTTTGACCAATGCATGAATTTCGAGTATCTGCTACACCGTGATTTACTTTTTGCTCGCTGCAGTCACCGCTATGCCGATCATCGCCACACCGGTGAACACCACATAGGCCTGCGGTTTTCTCGATACTGCCTTGCATCAGGCTGACCGGCCGAAAGCCGCCGCTGCTAGGGCGGCAGGGAGGCGATGCGCCCAAGAGGGTGCGGAGGAAGGAGGCCGCCTCTTGGCAACTCGTGAGCTGCTGGCACTTTCGGTGGTATGATTTGACGGTTTTCAAGGCCACTGGAACTTGCAGGACCATCCAGAGTCTCTCATAGGAAAAGGCCGCCAACCAATTGATTTGCCGCCGTTGCTTGGCCGAGGCTGCCCTCCGGCTGTTGATCTTTTCGACGGTCGCGAACTCCGCCGATCACCGGAAGTCGGCTGTGGGCCTTGTGTTTGTTGTTGCTTTCTGTTGTCGCCGATCGCTGTCTCCACCGGGCATTCTGGGAGCCCGAGGGGCCACTTTGCCACCGCATTGACTTGAATCTCGCTCATGGCGGAGTCGGTCACGTGGCGATTTGTCGCAGGCATGATCGCAGCCTCGCCGAGGGTTTCGCTCGTCGGAGGAGCTTGTGCTTGAGGAGGGTGCCTTCTCAAAGACCCGCAAAGTGAAGTACTGAGCAGCTCGTGATCTCGCGGCCCGCCCTCGCAGAGTTCCGGGTCGCCCAGCCAAAGGTGAGGTAGTCGCTGTTGACTCATCGTACTTTGCACGACAAGGAAAGCCGGGCGCTGCTTGGGAGGTCACTTGCATGCGTCGTGAAGTCATGGATGAAGGCTTTGGTGAAGTCGACCCAGCTATTGATGCTACGGGCTTCAGATCGTTTCAGCCATGTCCGCCGTGCCTCGAGCATGAGTGAACGACTTCACGGCAACTTGCTTGTTGCCATTCGCTATACCGACGGTCGGAGTAATCTATCACCACTTTTCCCGCTTCATGGAGCCGGTACTGGGTGTGTCTCGGGGAGCGTGAACCCTTTGGGGAAAGGTTTGCCCTGGATGCAAGGTCCAAAGCAAGGCGGACCAATTTGCCTTCTTCTTCCAGCGCCAGGATCGGTGGAGTCGGGTCGGTCCGATGGCGGGCGTTGCCCGATTTCTCTCGGGCGCCAAGGCGCTACTAAGAGTCGGATGCTCAACAGCGGCGGGAAACTCGCCGTTTCTTCTGGGTGGGGAGGCAGTAGTCGCCCTACCGCTTCCATCGCTTCTCGCCGACCGCCTTGGTCACGCCGATGGTGATGCGAGTCCGATCGCGGATCGACAACCGCTCTTTTTTTTTCTTTCTCGACTCACAACCGGTGTCCGAGATGTCGCGCTTTGATCTCGGCGGGAGGTAAGTCATTATTCGTTGTTGCAACAGATCGCGCAGGTCGCCGCCGCTGCTTTTATGCAGCAACCGCCGCCGAGAGCTGACTCGCCTGCCCGCCATCATTCGGGCGCCGCCGTTCGTTCAGCTGGCCGCCGCTAGCGGCACGGATGTTCTCCGCAGGGTGGCGATATGGGCGATTGGCCCCAACAAGTTTGATGGTCGCGATCACGGGATCGGCGCGCCTCAGGCGACTCGGCCCAGCCGGAGCGGGCGAAGCGCCACGGCGCGATCCATTTCGCAACGGTAGGTTTTCACAAGCGCCTCATGCTCGCCAGCCTTCTTGGCGCTTCGATGATCTCAAGGCGGCGGTCTCCAAAGATTCTCGGCGCTCGCGTTCCTCCGGAATGGGCGCTTAGGGTCTTGCAGGTCAGCGACGAAGCGGGTCCCGAGCTTCCTCACCGAGCGCCATCGTGATCGATGACGCAGCACCTTCATCACGGGTTTCCGCCGCCTCCTCGTGAGGGAGCGGCTTGTCGAGACCACCACGCTAGGGGGAAAGTGTCAAGCTTACACGCACGGCCTGAGTAGACCAAAGATCGGGCGGTTGAGCCTACGGACCCAAGTCCACGGCAGCTCGGCCGACGACGCGGAGTTGGTCGAGGAGGCCCGCGAGGAGACTTCTCACACCTGCTCGCAGATCGGATGCGTGCTCGCTTGGAGAGGCGAACCTCGCCGACAAGTTTGGCGAGGCTGCTCGGCAGACAAGGGCTCTGGCCACACAAGGTCAATGCCGATGCAGACGATCCGGGCGAGCCTAGCTGGCTGCGCCACTGTGAGGAGGAAGAGGGTTCCTGGCCCAGACAGATCTCCTGACAACGTGCACCAGGTTCCACCAGTAGCGCCAAATGTCGGGTTGGGTGCGACATATGCCAAAGGATGGCTTATCATGGTGGGGGCGTAGTAGAACGTTGCCTGCCGCTCGAAATGGGATGAGGCGAAGACATGCACGCCGGCGGATCTTACCCATCTTCGTGGCTCTCCGAGGAGATAACACCCCATCACGCTGCTCACGGGTCTCCGCATGATCACTAAGGCAAAGTGAGTACAAGGGTGCTCCTAGAGCTGTTTCGAGGAAGGAGAAGACGAGGCTAGTTCTCTCCTCCGCTATGCTCCGCCTAATGATACCGATGACAACCTTGATGGGTGCCCTGGGTTTAGATAGGCCTACCCCTGTGGTTACAATGGTAAACCGGCTGGGCTGGTCCCACCACCGTCCCGTCTCCTCCGCCTTCTCCGCCGACTTTCTGGCCCGCCGATCGGTGGGCCCCGCCGACATGGCGTGGTATGAGGGCGTTAGGCTCCGTCCACCGCGGCGCGGTCCCGCTGGCCGCAGACATCAGAGCTGCAGCTTCTAATGACGCTGGCTTGGTCACGCGGGTCATAATAGTGCCACTACCGCGGGCGATCATCGTGGCCATTCTCTGCCGCGGCTCGGGTTATGATGCAGGGGGCCCGTGGAGGGGCCGGTCGACCTGTGGAGCCGACTTCAACGGGTCCGACTTCTCGGCGCCTCGCCGCCCTTCAATACTTCGCCGACCGATAGGCCCCACCGCCTTCGGGCCGCATACAGTTGTAACACCTCGACGCGGCATATATCTCCCACGGTCGGGCACGACTTAGAGGCATAACCGCATTGAAAGCAATGTCGCAAGTGAGGTAATCTTCGCACAACCCATGTAGTACATAAGGGAAAGAGATACATAGTTGGCTTACAATGCCACTTCACACAAGACATAAATAAACATCCATCATTCAGTTTACACTCAAGGTCCCACTACGGAACCAAAATAAAAGAAGAATACCCCAAATGCAACATTGATCCTCGACGCTCTAACTGGCTCCACTATCGATCGTCTGAAATGAAACATAGTAATCCACTAAGGGCCTCATCAAACTTCCACTTCAGCTTCGTCGCAGCATCTTCTACTGCATCACCGTAGACCAGATCCTGCTTTGTAGAATCTGTGAGCCATAAGGACTCAAAGAATCTCACACCGCGAGATCAAGACTATTTAAGCTTAAGGAAGGCTGGTGTAATGAGGTGGAGCATGCAGAAGCGACTAGCATATATGGTGGCTACGATCGCAAAAGAGAGCGAGAAGAGAAGCAAGGCATGGTCGTGAAGCTAGTAGTGATCAAGAAGTGATCCTAGAGCAACCTCGCCAAACATAACTCCAACACTGTGTTCACTTCCCTGACCACGAGAAGAGACCATCATAGTTACATACACGGTTGATGTATTTTAATTAAGGTCAACTTCGGTTTTCTACAACCGACATTAACAAATTCCCATCTGCCTCATAACCATGGCACGGCTGAAAAGATAATACCCGCAGGGTGTCCCAACTTAGCCCATCACAACCTCTTGCATCAACAAAGGAATAGACCTTCACCCGAGACACTGATCCGACTTCAGATCCCTAAGACATCAAGACATTTCGACAATGGTAAAACAAGACCAGCAAGACCACCCGACTGCGCCGACAAACCCGATAGGAGCTGCACATATCTGCTCTCGTGGCACACCGGATAAGCTAAGCGCATGTGCACCGACGTAATCCAAGTTGCCAAGGAATGGTCCCAAGACGGTGCTCTAGTTTGGACCAACACTCAGAGGAGCACTAGCCCGGGGTAATAGAAGATGACCCTTGGGCTCGCGAAACCCAAGGGAAAAAGGCTTAGGTGGCAAATGGTAAAACCAAGGTTGGGCCTTGCTGAAGAGTTTTATTCAAAGCGAACTCGTCAAGGGGGTCCCATAATCACCCGACCGCAGAAGGAACGCAAAATCAAGGAACATAACACCAGATGACGGAAACTAGGGTGGCAAGAGGAACAAAACACTGCATAAGGCCGAGCCTTCCACCCTTTACCAAGTATATAGATGCATTAATTAAACAATAGATATTGTGATATCCCAAAATATCCGTGTTCCAACCAGAACAAACTTCATCTTCACCGCAACTAGCAACGCTTATAAGAGGCCGAAAAAGCAAAGAATATAGCCAATCAACGGGTTGCTAGGAAAGGATGGTTAGAGGTTTGACATGGCAATATGGGTGGCATGATATAGCAAGTGGTAGGTATCGCAAAGATAGGCATAGCAAAAGAGCGAGCATCTAGCAAGCAAAGATAGAAGTGATATCAAGGTATGGTCATCTTCGCTCGCAAGGTTCTCGAGTTGTCGGAAGGCTTGATCCTCGAGGCATGCTCAACATGTTCTCGCACACGCATTTGTTCCCGCTCTACCCAAAGCAAGAACACAAGCAATGGAACAACAATCAAAGAAAGAGCAATGCACAAGCAAAATGATGCAATACATGACATGCTATGCGAGATGTGATATGCAATGCATATGTGTGTGTCTGAAGGAAAACGATGAACTGGCATCAACTTGGCAAACCAAGTATGCCATTGAAAGATGAGATGATTTCGCTGAAATCGATATAAAGATCACCGTAATCGGATGCACGGTTTGCAAATGACAAGCAAAACAAAAATGACGAAATCAAGGCTAATAAAGACGATGGTACTTATCAAGCAACAAGAAACTATGCTACAAAGACCCCAACATAAAACAAAGCATATGGCAGTGATCTACGTGAGATGCTTAACAAAAGAGGAACACTGAGCTACGGCTAAATCACATCATAACAAGTTCAAATAAGCATGGTGAAAGTGCAAAAAAATATCAGTTCACAGACTTAGTGAAAATACTAACATGCCAGAATTAACATCGTGAAGGCATGTTTAGAGCAAGCAAACAACATGCTACAGAACTTATAATAGCAAAACAAGGCATGACATGATTCTACTCAAAGCATAGATCAATAGTCCCTCATCAATTATAAGCCAAAAAGGACTAGAGGATATGATGGCACCCATGTAAACATAGCAAGTTTTATTACGATCTCGACTTGGTAAAAAACCGGGCATGGCAAAAACAGATATCAAGTAGGCATGTTCGTGAGCTCGATGTACTCACCACAGAGCATCTCATGATAAACTAAGCATACACCCATCAAGAAGACATGGCATAGAAGCTATACCTGGCAAGAACAACATCATAGCATACACGGATCAACTACAACGACCTCGTGAAAATTGAATCTCATGCAAACAATCTGCCAGAAATATTTTCAAGCAAAAGTAGAGCACGAAAATGACATGCTAGACTACTCCATAAATGCCAACAAAGGCATGGATGGATAGAGCACATCCATATGTTCAAAACACCTTACTGATCATGCTCAAAAGGGCATAGATCTCTCAGAATAACATGAACATATGGCATAAAATAATAACAGACAAGACTTAGTGAAACACTAAGATCCCAAATCAAGAACATTATCATCCCTACTTTGCATGCTTGTTCTAGTCACCACATAGATCACAAAAATACATGGCATACACCCCTGGAAAGATGGCATGGCATAGTTCAACACACATGTAGGACTCAAGTTCATAGGGTGCACACATTAATCACGGCAAAAATGATAAAAGTGCAAGTTCTGTTAAGAAACAGAAACTAACATCACATAGCCCTCTTCCAACAGCATTTCGGGCATCAAGATGAGCTCAAATGAAAATGGTGCAATGAGATGAAATGATCTACTCTTCGAGACGAACAATTTGATATATTATACGCCCAAAACGGAGCCACGGGTGCAGAGATGTGATGCGTCGAAAATGCAAGAAAAATAATCACAGAAAATACTTAGTGAGATTTTTTTTGGGGGGGGGAAGAAGTCAACCGCTAGGGTTCAGATCCGATCCGATCCGCCGAGTGGAGGTCGCCGCTGAGCGAGTTTCTCGCTGGGGGAATTCACCGCGGGTCGAAGGAGGCGGGCCGACGCGCGCTGGGCGGCGTGGTTTGGCGCGGCGGACGGCGGTACGGGCGCAGCGCGCGGCGGCTGGCGCGGCGCGATGGCGGCGGCGCAAGCCGGCGGCGGGCGGCGCGGAGGCGGGCGGCGGAGACGGGCCGGCGACGCGGCGACGGGTCATGGGGCTCATGGTCAAGGGCGCGCGGCGGCGGGCGGCTGGCGCCACGGGCGCTATTCGATGCCAAGGCAAGATACGCCGTTCCGGTCCGATCCGGACGTGTTCGGGCGCGAGAAGGGATTTGTTAGGGTTTGCCTGAATTCGGGGAGGATCTATATATAGAGGTAGAGGGAGCTAGGAGGTCCAAATGAGGTGCGGTTACCACACGATCGTGATCAAACGACCGAGAGCATAGAGGTGACTTAGATGGGTTGTTGGGCTGTTTTGGAGGGTGTTGGCTGCAACTTAAAAGAGGCCTTATGTAGAGCGCCGTTAACCGTTGAGTATTAATGACTTCTCCAATGACCAACTTGATGTGGTCTACCGGTGCTATACCAGGCCACTTGTCAAGGCTCGTCCATTCCGAGAATGTTCAAACCGACACACGGAAAATGTAAAAGGAGCGCGGGAACATAGGAGTGCCTGATTGCAAAACGGACAACGGGAAAATGCTTGATGCATGAGACTAACACGATGCAAATGAGATGCACATGATGACATGATATGAGATGCACGACATGGACAAAATGCAAATGAAAACAAAACCCAACCACGGAGGGAATATCATAGCACATATCCAAAATGGCAAGAGTTGAGTTGCAAATATGGAAAGTTACATCCGGTGTTACAACACTCCACCACTATAAGAGGATCTCGCCCCAGATCTAGGACTGAAAGAACTCCGGATATTCGAACGGAGGTGATCCTCGCGCCCTGTGTGGCTTCTGTCGGAATGGTGTGACCACTTTACTTTCAGGAATTTGATGTTGCGAGTCTTGCGCCGGTTTCTTCAAGAATAGCAACGGGTGTTCATGATAAGAGAGATCTTGTTGAGGTCAATTTCTTCAAAGTTGATAGTGCGCTTAGGAATCTATTGGCGGGTCGGCCGTCTGTCTCTCGAGTGCCGTCTTCTTCGCCGACTCACAGGGCCCGCCAGATAGTGGGCCCGCCGGCTCGTGGTATGAGGCGTCGGCCCGTGTCCTGCAGGTGGGTCCTGCTTGCATTCTGTAGCGTGCTTCTAATGTGTGAGCTTAGTCGATGGGTCATAGCAGTGTCTTGCCGCTTGACGATCTTTGTGGCCATTCCATCGCGTCAGTTAATGGCAATGGGGCCCGTGGGAGCGGCCGACTCGAGGCGACTCCCAGCAGGTCCGACTCTCGGCGCTCCGCCATCTTCAATACTCTCGCTGGTGGTAGGCCCCGCCGTCTTGAGCGTCTGAACAATCATGAGCCTGAGGCCTGCCTCAGGACTGTCTCGGGGCTAGCATGCAGCAGTGATGCCGCGCCGGGCGGTCAGCGAGTCACGGTGCCTTGTGGCCACTAATTGTCGGGTGGTTGGGAGTCACGGGCCAACTCCATAGTCGGCTTCTTCGGGGTCGCCTCTGGGACTCGGCTTGGGTAAGAGTCGCCTCTGGGACTCGGCCGTCTTGGAGTCGCCTCCTGGACTCGGCTCTAATGGGAGTCGCCTCTGGGACTCGGCCATCTTGGAGTCGCCTCCTGGACTCGGCTCTAATGGGAGTCGTCTCGGGGACTCGGCCATCTTGGAGTCGCCGTGGAGATGCTTGACGCCGATCGGCCCGATGTCTTGAAAGGTCTGGGGCTCGAGTTAGCCTACCGTGGCCCATTACTCGTGATAGTCCTGAAGCTAGTGAGGCTCACGAGGCGATCGTCGTGCCTCAGCGGTTTAGTTCTTTAGATGGGGAAAGCAAGCTTTGATGGCGCCTTCCTCCAAGCCGATTGGTTGGTCAGATTCTCTGTGAGCCGTCATGCTCAAGCCATTGGTTGGAGTCGGATCGCCGAGCTGCCCTCGAGGTGTCTTGGCGTGGGTGGGAACCGGGCAGCGTGCAATGCGCTTCCGTGGTCGCCCGCCGCGTACTGTCGCGCCAAGACCCGCGTCGTGGCGATCCACTTTGCCGCAGCGTGGCAAACCGTCGGCAGACCCGCCACTACGCGCCGACACTTGCGAGCGGATCCGCTGTGGCGAGCGGCGGTTGGCTCCCCGCGTTATTCTTGCGCAGTAACCGGGGAATTTGTCGTGGCGTGGGGCTCGCGTGCGATTAATCCCCGCGCTGCCCCGCCGGCTTCTCGGCCTTTGGGACTATAAATAGTGAAGCGGGGCGGCGGCCTTGGCGCTTTCGTTCTTCTGCTTCCCCTGCTTCCTCCTTCTCCTTCTTCTGTCTGCCGCATCACCGCTTACCGCTCACGCTTGAGCTCTTCCTCCTTGCCCGGCCTCTGCGTCCGCTCGGCGCGTGGGATGGTTCCAGTGGATAGCAGCGCCATCGAGCACCTCCGCGGGGCCTTGGCGGCTCCCAGCCGCGCACCTAATCTGCTTCGCGCCGCCAGGAGGAGAGATAACGCCCGGCGCGAAAAAGGAAGGCGGGTCATATTCCGCACCTCATGCGGCATGGGCCTGCGGCGGCGGCTCCGCTTTCGTTCTTGGAGTTCAACGGACTCCAACACCACCCCGAACACGGTGGTGCTGCTGGCATCGCCACCTGTGCGAGGTTTTCTCGGCGTTCTCCCAACCTCGAGCTATGGGAGAGTTCTTTCAATCAGCTCGACGCGCCTCGCGGCATATCCGGCCCGATCGCGGCGCCTTCATCGCCATCTGGCGGTCGACGCCGACAACCCCTTCCCTCCATCAGCTGATCAAGTCGGTGAAGATGTGGCAGCTCGTACTTCTATGTGAAGACGTCGCCATGGAAAGCGGCGGGTCAACCTGCCGCGTATGAAGGCGCGCTTTGGTGGGAGCTTCGGCTGGTCCCATCGGGCCAAACGGCTATCTCCTGCCCTGCCTTGCTTGATCGCTCGACTCCACTAGCCGCGATCGGAAGTCTGGTCGGGCGCACGCTGGCGCCCGCCGTGTTCGCCCGAGTCCGCCCACTCAAGGCCGACCTCATCGTCTGTCGGATGGCGACCGCCACCGGCGGATGAGTGCAGGAGATGCCCCGCGAAGGTGGCGAACATAGTGAACCTCGCGAGCAATGAGCTCGCGGAAGATGGCGATTGGCAAGGCGTACTCGCGTGCCAACCCTCCGCCTATGGTAAGTCGGATCTTTTTGTTTACATTTTTCTTCATAGCCGACTCGACTTGATGCTGCTTGGTTCTCTGGTGAGAACCCCTCATCAGCCTGCGATCGGTGCCACCGGTCAGCCTTGAGTTCGCTCCGAACCCGCGCGGAGCGACATATTGACCCGACTTGAGGCGGCTATAAACGAGCCTTGAAGGTGGGAGGAGGCGAAAGCGGACTCGGCCTCGGCGACCTCGCCCGGCGAAGGGCGAAGCGGCGCGAGTCGTCAGCCCGCCAACCAGCCATAGCCATCGAGGCGAGTTCCTCGCCCGGCTTAGTCGGTCAAGTCGTGGCGCCCGAGCCATGCTGAGTTAGCTCGGCTGTCGTAAAAAAAGTTCAGGCGACCGCGCGACCAGCGGAAGCGATCGTGAAGGCAGCTTCCGCAAGAAGTGAAAACGCCCGCCGATCTCTGCGTGAAGTCTTGCTATCACTTGTTCTTGTTTCTTTGGGCGGATCTGTTCGAGTCTTTTTTCATTCTGTTCTCTCCTTGAGCCCTCTTTCTCTTGAGAGGTCGCGTCCCCTCTTGTCATGGGGTCGTGAGACCTCTGCCAACACTTTCGTAGTTGACCCACGCCGACCTCGGGAGGCGGCGGAGCTGACTGTGGGGGCGCCTTGAGAAGAGGCCGTCCGTCTGGAGAAAGGCGAGGCGAGAAAGGCAGCCTCCGCCCGAGGCTGGAGGAGACGATACGCCGCCGCAGCCAAACAGCGGGCCCGGGAGGCCCGCGCGCCGCCGTCGGCATTGCTTGTCGTCCCGCTGAACTCCAGCGCCGCCCGCGGAGTTCAGGGCCGAGGATTAAGGCGCACTCCATCCGTGGAAGAGGCGGAGGAGGCCTACTGCGTCGACGCGGCCTCGCCGCCACCGCCGCCTCCGCCCGGCAAGCAACCCGGCCCGGGCCCTCAATGTCGCCCGGTGAGGGCGGCGGTGGCGAGCTGCTTCTTCAAAATCGCCTCACCGGCGCCTGCTGTCTTCTTGACGGTCGGCGCAGCGCCCATAAGCCGGCGCCGCCAGGCTTCGACGTTCAGACGTTGAAGCATCAAGTGTGCGCCTACTAGATGGTGCGAGGCGGCGGCGGTCCGCTCAACAGTGCTCTGGATGTGCGGCGACTGCTGAGCTGAAGAGAAGCCATCGAGGGCTATGCGGGCGCATCTAAGCGTCGCGAGAGTCTATCAAGTATGTTTTCTTTTTGACTTCGCCTTTTCTCATTCTTCTCTGTGAGGCGTAGTACCAGATGTCCCGAGTTTGAATTGGCTGCTGTGGTGACCCGGAACTCAATCTGGCGATTCCTCTTTTTGTCTTTGTATGCGATTTTTATCGCGGAGTATCACAACCTCCGCATTACCGCCTTCAACCGTAGCGTTGGCCTGGAGAAGCGGACTGCCGACTTGGCGGAGAGTCGATGATTCTTCTTCCCTTTCGAGGACGGCGGCGCTTGCCAGCGGTGTAGTCGAGATTGGGCGGCGCTGACGATCGGGCGGATCTTCGTGACCTTTGCTGCTGTGACTTAACATCTTTCTCTTTGTTTTTGAGGCCAATGCCACTCTTGGAACAGTTGGTAAATCAGCCACGACCCTTATGCCAAGGAGAGAGTGTGGCTTCATAAGCCAGACACTTCTTTGGCGAGCAGTTGGCGGGGCGAAGGAGCTCTTGAAAGGCGGCACGGAGGAGCGGGGAAGACCGCCCTCTGGCGAGTTAAGAGATGGGCGCTCCTCACAGACGGCAGGAGGCAATCTTGACTTCAGCTTCCACGAGATCGAGGACATTGTCGATGGTGAGTTCCTTTTCTTTCTTTCCTCGAGCTGCGACTACGTCCGGGCCATTGCTGATTTTCTTTTGCTTCTTTGTTTTGGGCAGACTTCTTCCTGGCCACTGGCGGTCCTTGAGCCGCCGAGGCTGATCCGGGCGTGGAGGCGGCCCAGCCCGAGATGCCGCCTGTTGTCGGCAGCAGCTCTGATCGAGACCGTCTGCGGCTTGACCCTTAATTGCTACACCAGCTTCGCGTCTTGGGGCGAGCGATCTTTGCCACGTGGCGAACATCGGACTCTGCGCACCGCCAGATCAAGCGCGGCGGTGGAGGTTCATGACGGTCGTCTTGAGCTTGGAAGGGTTCTCGGCGGGCTGGAAGCGCGCAGACTGGATTAAATCAAGGCTTGGTATCGAGGCTAGACCTGAACCCGGCTGGCAGCGTTCGGTCGAGCCCGAGCGGCTGGCGCTGTGGAAGGCGCCCTCGCCAGCGTCTTGGCGGCGATCGCCGACTACAGAAACACCAGCGTCTTCCGTTCCCGGCGGAGCGCGAGCAGCGAGGTGCCTCGAGTGGTTGGGATGAACCCGACTGACGAGACTTCGGCGGTGATTAGCTCGGCAGGGAGAAGATGAGGCCCGAGGCGGCGAAGGCGGAGGTGCGAAGGCAGGCCGGACGACTAGCCTCAGCTCGACCGCACCTCCAGCAACGAGCATCGCCCGACCGGGCCGACTGCCGCCGGAGGCGATCAAGCCGAGACCGCCCAGCCGGCCGCCCCGGCGCCTGACACCTCCGTCTCTGCCGACCCGCCAAACCCGTCTGCTGCTCCTTAGGCTGCCATCTTGTCTTTACTTTATCTGCTTTCATAGTCTTTGAAGAACTTGTTAATTTGCACAATTCCACCTGGTGTATATTTTAATTTCTGACGAGGCATTGGCTTATGTAAATATCTATCGCCTTCTATCTTTCCTTGTTTATTGCTCTTCTTTGGCTTTTCCTTTGCCGCCTTTCCATAGTATTTGCTTTGCGGAGCCAGACGGTCGCTCATGAACTACATAAGTCAAATGCTTAGCTACTTTAGGAAGGCAAGTACTTCTTTTAGAGTTTTTTAATAAGTGGGATAGAAAGGCGGTGAGCGACTACTCAGTCGGCTCTGCGGGAGGAGCTGGGCGGCTTGGGCTATGCATACGCTTTAAGTCCTTAGTCATTTTTTAGTGTGTCTTTCGTTCTTGCTTGTTCTCTGCCTACCAACGATGCTCTGCGACTCTGACTTCGACGAGAGGCGGCAAAGCGCAACACACTACTTGTCCATTGCAGGAAGCATTTCGCATAGGCGGCAAGTCCCGAGCCGACTAATCGAACCGGTGCCAGCGGCATGACAAAAAACATGCCGGAGGCATAATTCTTATCATACAGATAACAAAAGGGCAGTCCCGAGCTGCGTCTCGGGGAGCTAAAAGTCTCGATACTTTAACACAAAGGATAGCATGGTACATCTTGTATTAAGCGTAAAATCTTGGAGAATTTGCGTTCCATAACGTTCTAACTCCTTGCGGAGTCGTCCCTCTGGCCTTTCGAGCCGACCGTCGATTAGGTAGTAGGGCCGTTGCTTGGCACTTTCTTCGATGATGAAGGGCCTTCCCAAGGCGCCGACAACTATGCTGGCCATTTGTTAGCTGAATCAGCGAACAAAATTAAGCCCTCTTGAAACAATCTCGGCCCTAACCTTTTGGTTGTGTAATGTATCGTATGAGACTCTGCTGGTAGATGCGGACCGGTGAGTGCCAATAACCCGGCCCTCTTCGGCAGGTCGGCGCCGTCTTGATGTGCTTCCATTCCTCTTGGTGTACATGGTGACTCATGGAGAGTCGAACTCTTGGCGCCGTAGGCGAGGAAGAAAGCGTGAAGCCGATTGACTTGTCTGGTCGTCTGCAGAGACTCAAGTGGATGGCTGGCAGCTCCTCGAGCCAACGGCGGCGAGCGCTCGAGCAGCGCGACGGTCGAGCTTGATGCGGACAGGATGAGGCGTTTGCTCGCTCCACCTAGCCGTTTGACTGCGGATGGGCAGGGCGCTAAGTCGGTCGGATGCCTGTGTCATGCGAAAGCGCCAAAGCGCCTTTAGTGAAATTTGTGCCGTTGTCGGTGGATGATGTTGTCGCGGTATGTCGTGCCGCACCGTGATGTCGGCGATGAAAGTCACGCAGCGGACCGTTCAACTTCTTGATGGGCTTTGCTTCTATCCACTTGGTGAACTTGTCCACGCGACAAGCGAATGGGTTAGGCAGCGCCTCGGGCCGTCTTGAATAGTCCCACCATGTCGAGCCCCCAAACGCAAAGGCGAGCGTGCGGATTGTCTTGGCCCGGGCTTGGTGGGTAACTTGGGCGGAACCGGCACCTTGCATTTTGGACTAACTCTTTAGCCTCTTCGGGCGATTGGCGAAAAAAGCGCAAAAGCTTTGAGCGAAGTGCTCTTGAAGGCGCATGATGGCACTTTTCATACGATGAATGTCTCTGAAATGCTTGACCTTGTTACGGCTCTCGCATGGCCTGGTAGACACAGTGACCTGCTTGCTGACCAGCTCTGTGATTATAGTGTATGCTGCCCTTTCGGCGCTGCACTTGCGACCAAAGATCTCATCGGTTGGCAGCTCTCATTCACTAGAAACTTGAGGATGGGCTGCGCCCATGAGTCTACTATTTCTTCAACGCCACCACAGCGGACAAGAGGTGGCTAGGCAAGCGGCGGGCGTCTGCTGACGCTGCTGGATTGGCAGTCAGGGCGGCCCGCGCCGATCTCGAGCGGCAGCGCGATCCTGGGCGGCGGCGTAGTCCCGGGCAGGTTCAGAAGTCCGCAGGCTGGCCATTGTAACTTTCGGGTCGTCTGCGGGGCTCTTAAGTCGAATCCGTCTTCTTGGGAGGCGGCAAAATGATCGATTACGGTGAAAGCTTGATGGGCGGCTTAAGGGGCGAAGAAGCGACACAGGCGGTATTATGGCGGGTGGAGTTGATTCGTGCAAAGGCTTACTTGATCGTTGTCGTTTCTTGTACGTGGAAGAACTGCACCCTCAAAGTATCCGTGAGTTGCTGCACCGAAATAGTAGCTCGCCATGTTTGCATCTTTGGCGTCGATCGCTAGATGACTCTTGGACCACCAAATCGGAGTCTCCGCCGCGGGATCCGGCGAATGCAGCTCTTTAACGGCGGTCGTGAATGGCGCCTGCGTATGGCGGCGTTTTTGGAAGTGAAGTGGATCTGCAGCATGTACTTGAGCTTATGCGCCTTTGGGGAGAGTGAGGCAGCGCCGGCTCGAGCGGTCGCATCTTAGGCCGTCGAAATGCATCGCCAATGGGTGGTCGAACTGGCGGCCAGTCTTGAGTCTCGGCTTGATCGGCGAAGTCGGCGGTGCTTGCGACTTGATGGCGGTCGTGGCTGATAGTAGATGGTGTAGAGCCAGATCTATGGCCCATTTGGCTACTCGGCTCGGCGTCTCGGCTTCAATGATCTCGGCGGTGAGGGCCGTGCAAACCCTGATGATTGGATGCTCTTGAAAGTAGGCTTGACTTCTTGGCGGCAAAATGCACCGTGCACATCTTACGGTAGTGGGGTAGTTACGCTTGGAGTTGTGATTACCTTGCTCGGGTAATATACCGGTCTCTACGGGCCGAGGCGCCTTGCCTTCCTCTTCGCTCGACTACAATACGGTCTTACTACGGTGGTGGCGGCGATGTCTGAGAACATGGGCTCTTTAGGGTCGGAGCCGCCAACACAGGGGGAGTAGTCACATCTTCTTCGGTGGAGAAATGCTTCATCAGCCTTGTGATTCCACTTTCGAAAAGGTGGTCTTCTTCATCAATTGATACAATGGGAGAGCCTTCTGACCGTGATGAATCGGTGATGGGTAAGCGACGGTGAACCGCACATCTAGCGATCGGTGGGTACTTCATCCTCTCGATGGCCTTGATCTTCCGCAGGTTGCACTCTATGCAGCGTTCGAGACGAGAAGCCAAGGAGTTGGCGGATGGTACTCAAAATGCACTTTTCAGGGTTGAGCTTGATCTGGAATCGGCGCAGGTTCTCAAAGGTCTCCTTGAGGTCCTCTAGCAGCGTCCCCCGCTTCTCCGTCTTCACCACCACATCATCCACGTAGACATGGGCATTCCTGCCGAGTTTCTTGAGGAGGCACTTCTGCATGCAATGCTGAAAGGTGGCGCCGGCATTGCTCAAGCCGAACATCATAGTCAGGTAGCAGAAGGCTCCAAACGGCGTGATGAAGGCGGTCTTCAGTCTGTCTGCCGGGTTCAGCTTGATCTGGTGATATCCTGAGTATGCATCTAAGAAACTCAACAGCTTGCATCCGGCTGTGGAGTCTATCACCTGATCGATTCTTGGCAGGTCAAACGGATCCTTTGGGCGAGGCTTTGTTGAGGCTTGTGTAATCAATGCATCACCGCTGCTTGTTTTTCTTGATACCAAAGCTGGGTTTGCTGACCACTGCAAACACTTCCATGATGAACCCGGCTGCAAGAAGCGGGCTATCTCTTCTCAAACAACTCTTCTCTTCTCTTCGGCGCAGGCGCAAGGGTGCTGCTGACGGAGTTCTATCTGGCACGACATGTAGCTTGTGCTCGGCGAATTCCGTCGGTACACAGCATGTCTTTGGGGGACCATGCAAAGATGTCTTGATTCTCCTGAAGAAATCGATGAGCTCCGCCTTCCTGGCTTCATCAGGTTTGTACCATGACAGCATACCTCTCAGGTGTTCGGGTCCAAGGTTATCTTCTTGGTCTCTTTGGCGGCTGAATGAACCCTCGGCTTCCGACTCCTTGGGGTCGGCGATATCTCTGGCTACTTCCGGCCATCGCCACGACCAGTCAAGGCGCTTCTCGGCTGCGATCACGAGGACTCGGCCAGCGGTTGCTCTCGCGCGAAGCGCGACTTCTATAATCGCCAGCTGGTGAAATTCCTTGGAACTTCGGCATCTTCATCTTGAGGTAGGCGTAGTGAGGAACGCCATGAACTTGGCCTGCAGGTTGGCCCGCATAGCATAGTACGAACTTTCAAGGTCCTTACTTCAAACGAGGCCCGGCTCTTGGCGGAAATGATCTTTGTCTCCGAAGGGGCGTCTCGGATCTTGCCGATTGGTGGCGAGAAAGGCGGGTAAAATACCATGGAACATAGTTGGCTGCTCTGCTGCTGTCTTTATGATTCTAGCTTCTCCATAGTATCTTTATGCAGGATGTTGATGCTCGCCCTCCGTCTATCGGCACTCTCAGCGCAGGCGGCCACCTCGGTGGAAGGTGGCACCTAGGACGGGCATAGGAGCCGGTTAAGTCATCACCTCTGGGTGATACTGCTCTTGCTCAGCGATAGCCTCTCGGACCAATGCATGAATACGGAGTATCTGTTGCCCTTTGCATTTACTTCTTGCTCTTTGCACCGCTACTATGCCCGATCATCGGCCACCTTTGGTGAACACCACATAGGCTCCGTGCTCTTACGGATACTCGTCTTGCCTTCTGCGCCGGCCGGCGGCGGCTGCTAGAGGCGGCGATGGAAGCGGCGGCCCGATAGGTGGCGGAGGAAGGCCGTCTCCTTGCTTGGTCTGGTGAGCGATGGCACTTCGGGTGGTATGATTTGTGGTTTTAGCGCCAGCATGGAACTTGAGGGGACCATCGAGTCTCCTCATAGGAAAAGGCCGCCAACCAATTGGATTTGCGCCTTTACGCGTTTGGCGGAGCTGCCCCTCCGGCTGTTGATCTTCGGCAGTGCAACCTGCCGTTCTTTGGAAGTCGGCTGTTGGGCCTTGTGTTTGTTGTTGCTTTCTGTTGTTTATGTATTCTTGTCTCCGGTGGCGTGCAGAACTGAGGGCCACTTTGCGGCCGCATTGACTTGAATCTCTGCCTTCATGGCGGAATCGGTGTAGCGTGCTTATGCCTATGATCAGCGGTTAAATCGAGGTTTCGGCTGCGTTCTGAAGGAGCTTGTGCTTGAGAGGTGCCTTCGGCACCCGCGATGAAAGTACTCGATAGCTTGCATCGTGCACGCCCTCGCAGGAGTTCAGCTTCGCCCGGTAGCGAGGTAGTCGCGTGTTGACTCATCGGGGCCTTGCGCGCTGGGAAAGGCTGGCGGCAGGAGGTCACTTATGCGTGCTCGTAAAGTTGCGGATGAAGGCTTTGGTGAAGTCGACCCAGCTATTGATGCTCGGGGCTTGATTTGTTCAGCCATGTCGGGCGTGCCACAGAGCATAGTGGAGCGTACTTCCGGCAACTTGCTTGTTGCCATTACGCTATCTTGTGATGCGTGGGTAATCTATCGGCGGTCTTCCGGCTTCATGGATGGGTGTACACAGGTGTGTGTCTCGGGGGCGTGAACCCTTTGAGGAAAGGCTGCGTCTCGGATGCAAGGTCAAAGCAAGGCGGACCCAGCTCGTCTTCTTCTTCGGCGCCGAGGATGGGGAGTCGGTCGGTCGATGGCGAGCGTCGTTTCTCCGACTCCTCTCGGCCAAAGGCGGCCACTAAGTCGGATGCTCAGCGGGCGAAACTCGCCGTTCTCTTCAGGTGGGGAGGCGGTAGTCGTCCTACCGCTCCCTTGCTCTCGTGGCCGTCAGTCGCGCTTCGATGGTGATCTGGAGTCGGCTGTGGTGACAGCGGCTCTTTTTCTTTCTTTCGCGGACTCCGTCGATCGGTGTCGAGATATCGCATTGATCTCGGCGGGAGGCAAGCCGTCATTGATTCTTTGGCGCATCCAGCGCGCCGGCCGCGCGTTTTCGCGGCAACGTCGAGCTGTTGGACTCGCTCCGTCATCATTGAGCGCTCGCCCTCGAAGTTCTTGACTCGTCGATGCGCCCTTGGCGTACGGATATTCTCAGGGTGGCGTATAAAGGCGTTGGCCCGAACAAGTCGGTGATAGTCGCCGCTTGCGGAATCGCGCCTGGCGACTCGGCCCGTCGGGTGGCGAGCAGCGCGATCCATTTCGCTGGTAGGCTTCTCTGGCGCCTCATGCTCGCCCGACCTCTTGCGCCGATGATCCGACGGCGTGTCTCAACATCTCGGCGTCTGCGTCCTCCGGAATGGGCGATTAGGTCTTCGAGGGCGCGGGCGGGTCTGAGCTTCCTCACCGGGCGCTCGCCGTGGCGATGGCGAGCACCTTCATCCGCGGTGCTACGCGCTCTCCTCGTGAGGGCGGCGGCTTGTCGTCAACCACCTGCGTTGGTGGGGAAAGTGTCAGCGACACGGCGTCGGAGTAGACCAGCGCCGGGCGGTGGAGCCTCGGACTCCAAGTCCGGCAGGCTTCGCCCGGCAGTGGAGTTGGTCGAGGAGGCCGCGAGAGACTCGGGGCCACCCGTGCACGCATCGGATGCGAGGCTCGTCGGGCGAACCTCGCCCGACAAGTTTAGCGAGCTGCTTTCGCTGCCTGGCTGACCCGGCGCCCGCGCGGCCAGCGTCGTCTGAACTCCATCTGGCGAGCCTGGCGGCTCGCGCTCACGAGGAGAAGGGTTCCGTCGAATAGATCTCGGGACAGCGTGCACGGGCCCCTGTTGGCGCCAAATGTCGGGGGTTGGGTGCGACATATGCCAAGGATGGCTTATCATGGTGGGGCGAGTAGAAACGTTGCGGTGCACAGAAATGGGATGGCGAACATGCCATGGCGGATCTTACCCATCTTGAGGGCTCTCGAGATAACACCCCTCTGCTGCTGCTGCGGGGTCTCCGCATGATCACTAAGGCAAAGTGAGTACAAGGTGCTCCTAGAGCTGTTTACGGAGGAAGGAGAAAGCGAGGCTAGTTCTCTCCCTCCGTTGCGTTACTGTCTAATAATCTTGGATGACAACCCTTTGCATGGGTGCCACAGGGGAGTTTATATAGGCCTACCCCGGTTACAATCAATAAAACCGGTGGCGGGTCGGCCGTCTGTCCCTCAGTGCCGTCTTCTCGCCGACTCCTCGGGCCCGCCATTGGTAGGCCCCGTGGCGTGGTATGGCGTTAGCCCGTGTCCCACCGTGGCGGGTCTGTCGGCTTTCTGATTCTGGCCGTGCTTCTAATAGCGAGCTTGAGTCGATGGGTCGGCAATAGTGCCACCGCTGCGAGCGATCACTGTGGCCATTCACATCGCGTCACAGTTAATGGCGTGTGGGGCCGTGGGAGGGCGGCCGACTCGGGCGACTCCAGGTCGACTCTCGGCGCTCCGCCGTCTTCAATACTCTCGGTTGGTAGGCCCCGTCTTCGGGCAATGCGATTAACACCGATGCGTATATCTCCCGTGTGAAGCGACTTAGAGCATAACGCATTGAAAGCAATGTCGCAAGTGAGGTAATCTTCGCTGGCCCATGTAGTACATAAGGGAAAAAGAGATACATAGTTGGCTTCGATGTGCCACTTCACCACAGTACATAAATAAACATCCATCATTAGGTTTACACTCAAGGTCGACTCTGGAACCAAAATAAAGAAGAATACCCCAAATGCAACACAGATCTGATAAGCTAGCTGAGCTCCTCTTGATAAATGCGGAAATGAAACATAATGTGACCAAGGGCCTCATCAAACTTCCACTTCAGCTCGGTTGTGCCATCTGCTTGGCATCACCGGTACTGCATCTGTTTTGGTAGAATCATGAGCCACAAGGACTCGACAATCTCACACTGCGAGATCAAGACTATTTAAGCAAGGGAAGGCTGGTGTAATGAGGTGGAGCTGCGACAGCGACTAGCATATATGGTGGCTACGATGCAAAAGAGGCGAGAAGAAGCAAAGGCATGGTCGTGAAGCTAGTAGTGATCAGAAGTGATCCTAGAGCAACTGCGTCAAACATAACTCCAACACCGTGTTCACTTCCGGACTCCGCAGAAGAGACCATCATAGTTACATACGGTTGATGTATTTTAATTAAGAGTCGACTTGGTTTTCTACAAGCTGGACATTAACAAATTCCCATCGCCTCATAACATGAGCACACGCAGCTTTGAATAATACCTGCGGTGTCCCAACAACCCATCACAACCTCTTGCGATCGACAAAGGAATAGACCTTCACGAGACACTCCGATCGGACTCGGCATCCCGGTACATCAAGACATTTCGACAATGGTAAAACAAGACCGACAAGACCACCCATTTGTCTTGAGCAAATCCCGATAGGAGCTGCACATATCTGGTTCTCGGGGCACACGGATAAGCTAAGCGTCACGGTACCGGCGTAATCCAAGTTGCCAAGGAATGGTCCCGCGGTGCTCTAGTTTGGACCAACTTTTCGAGCACTAGCCGGGGGGTAAATAAAGATGACCCTTGGGCTCGCGAAAACCCAAGGGAAAAAACTAGGTGGCAAATGGTAAAACCAAGGTTGGGCCTTCTTTGGAAGAGTTTTATTCAAAGCGAACTGTCAAGGGGTCCATAAATCACCCGACCGCGTAAGAGCATAAAATCAAGGAACATAACACGGTATGGCGGAAACTAGGGTGGCAAGAGTGGAACAAAACACGGGCATAAGGCCGAGCCTTCCACCCTTTACCAAGTATATAGATGCATTAATTAAACAATAGATATTGTGATATCCCAAAAATATCCGTGTTCAACCGAGGAACAAACTTCATCTTCACGCAACTAAGCGCTATAAGAGAGTGAAAGCAAGATAACATAGCCAATCAGCGGTTTGCTAGGAAAGGATGGTTAGAGGTTTGACATGGCAATATGGGTGGCATGATATAGCAAGTGGTAGGTATCGCAGCATAGGCATAGCAAAGAAGCGAGCATCAAGCAAAGATAGAAGTGATATCGAAGGTATGGTCATCTTGCACT
Organism: Aegilops speltoides; assembly: GCA_021437245.1. Taxonomy (NCBI): domain Eukaryota; kingdom Viridiplantae; phylum Streptophyta; class Magnoliopsida; order Poales; family Poaceae; genus Aegilops; species Aegilops speltoides. The sequence continues at coordinate 285,396,263 of CM038145.1, forward strand.
GCAAGGTTCTCGAGTTGTCGAAGGCTTGATCCTCGTAGGCATGCTCAACAGGTTCCTCGTACACGTACTTGTCTCCCGGCTCTACCCAAAGCAAGAACACAAGCAATGGAACAACAATCAAAGAAAGAGCAATGCACAAGCAAAATGATGCAATACATGACATGCTATGCGATTAGGATCGTGTTCTTTTATTGCTTATCCTTTTAACAGGAGTGTTGTATCATCTCTTCAATATCTTTTCATCTCATCAAGTTTTCTTCTCTTTCTCTGGAGTGCTGTCCAAATTCAGCCATTCTTGTTCCTTGGCTATCTCAGTATACCGATGTGGTCATATTCTTTTCGTTCGTGAAGCTCTTATTTCCATGTCTTCAACCTTCAAATTCTCGTAATACTCCTTGTTCCTCTTTTCTACCGGATTGTTTGCAATCTCGTTCATCTCTGTTGTATTGTTTCTTTTAAATTGCTCAACCTCTCAAGGTTCATGGTTTCACTCGTTCGTCAAAGAAGCAACTTAGTTTTACCTCTTCTCTTCCTCTTCCATTTCCTCCGGTGCCATCCTAGATCTCGGGACGAGATCCTCTCGTAGTGGTGGAGTGTTGTAACGCCCCGGATGTAACTTTCCATATTCGTAACTCCAACTCTTGCTTTTTCCGGAGATGCCATATATTATTTTCTCCGTGGTTGGGTTTTTGTCTTTTGTTTTGCATTTTATTCTGGTCATGCATTTCATCATCGCATCATTCGCATTGCATCGGCATCGTTTTCATAAAACTTGCATCCGTTCGCAGTTGCCCTTTCTTTCTTTGCCTGCGTTGGCATTTTGTCGGGCCCTTGTCCTTGTTGACCTTCCCTCAGACCATTTGGACCCCTCTCTTCTCTCTTTCTCCGAGACCACAAAACCCCCCTTGTCTTCGTCGACCTCTCTTGCCAGCTCGCAGCTCCCTCGCGCGCGTCCGAAACTTCCCCAAACCAACCCGGGCAGTCATTACCATTGGGTCCGGATCATCCCCTAACATCTACAAAACATCTCCGTTTTATTATTTGGACTCCCTGTCATATTTATTCTCGTTCGTCGGATTTTGATCGGATGATCCAAACCCCCTCTCTTTTCCCTATATATAGTCAAACCTTAATCCATTTGAGACCAAACCCTAAAATCTAGGGATCTGTCCCATCCTCCCAGCCGCGCCGCCACCCCAACAAATCCTCTCGGGATCCATCCTGTCCGTTCCATCCATCCAGTCGATCCCCACCTCCCTCGTTTTCTTCACCACCCCAACCGGCAGCCTCCTCCCAATCCCGAAGGCGCCGTCACCTCTCTCCGAAATCCTCTTCGCCTCCACCTACCAGTGCACCGATCCACCCAGCCATCTCCTCCCCTGTCTCCTCGACGAATCCCACCGCCTCGCCCGCCTGAGACCCCGAGCAAGAGCGCTCGCCGGCGACGAGCAGCAGCACCAGCAGGACTCCCCTGCGTCACCCGGAGGTTCCCCGCCGCCTTCCCTCGCTCGCCACCAACCAGCGCTCCGGCAAGCCCTCGTTGGACTTCGCCCAGGAGGAGCCGCCATGGGGAACCACAAGAAGCTCCGCCTCAGAGCCCCGTCCGCGCTGCCGTTTGCCCGGATCCGGCGCCGGCCGACCGGATTCACCCGTCTTCGCCGTTCTTGGCGCTGCCGGCGCCCCAACTTTCCCCGCCGCTGCCGTACTCCGGCCATGAAGCCTCGGCCTCCTCTGCTACCCGCGACGCCCAAGGGGCCGTCCTCGCCACGTCCCTGCGCCTCAAGGCACTCGCCTGCCCGCCGGAGTCGCGCCTCGCCGGAGCCCCGCTCCTCCGTCCCCGTCGCCAAGTCCCGCTGCCGCTGAGCCTCTGCGTCGCGCCGCCGTCTCCCCATTTACGCCCGGCGAAGCTTCGCCCGCTCCCCGTTGACCGCGCGCCTGGGCTGCCTCCCCTGCCAGCCGCGCCCAGGCCAGTTCTAAGCGCCCGGCAAAACCAGCCTGACCCCTGCGGCCTCACCTCATCACCGACACAGGCCTTGGCCGTTGGCAAACTCCCCAGCTCTGTTCTGTTGGGCCAGCGATTGAGATGCGGCCCGTGTTATTTTTTTCCCTGCGCTGTGATTTTAGCTTTATCCCATGTTTTACAGATTTGCAGTAAAGTCCCTCATGTTCATGCATTTAATAACCCATTAACTGTGCATCGGTTTAAAATACTTTATATATGAAAAATGCTTAAAATTGTGTCTAGTTTAATAATATGCCATTTTCATCCATGTTTAAATTGTTTAAAGTGTTGTTTGATTAAATTTGTTCAAATGCCATGTTAAAATGATTTATTCCATAACTAAATAACCGTAACTCCATTTTTAATAAACTTTATATGTAAATGGGGTGGAAAAATGCCTAGATTAACATGGTACACCTTATTTTCCTGTTAAACAACATTAAAATTGTGTTTAGGGCAGAACAGTACCAAATTCAAAATATGCATATGGGGATTTTCCGGACTTGTTGTTTGTTATTCCCGGCCTCATTTAAACTTGCCTAGATAGGTAGTTTTGTTATGCTCCACCTCTTGCCATGTTTAACAACATTTAACATTGTTGTGTACCTAAACGAGAGTGAACTAAATACTTGAATGTGGTGTTCCGTCAATATGCAACTCGTTGCATATTGAGCTCCACTTAATTTGTAGTGTTGTTTGTGCATATTGCCATGCCATGCTTCATTAAACCGGACATGCATCATACTGGTTTATGCATCATGCCATGCTTATGCTTTTGGTTTACTATGTTGTTTGCTTCTTTCGGGTTAACCGGTTTCGTTCGGAGTTGTGAGGATTCGTTCGACTACGTCCGTTTGTCTTCTTCATGGACTCGTTCTTCTTCCTTGCGGGATTTCAGGCAAGATGGCCGCTACCTTGGATCTCACTACTATCATTGCTATGCTAGTTGCCTCGTTCTTTCGCTATGCTGCGCTACCTATTACCTGTTTGTCCAGCCATCCCATATTTGCCATGAACCTCTAACCTTTGACACCATTCCTAGCAAACCGTTGTTTGGCTATGTGACCGCTTTGCTCAGCCCCTCTTATAGCGTTGCTAGTTGCAGGTGAAGTTGAAGATTTCTCCATGGTGGACAGCATTTTGGTTGGGATATCACAATATCTCTTATATTATTAATGCATCTATATACTTGGTAAAGGGTGGAAGGCTCGGCCTTATGCCTGGTGTTTTGTTCCACCCTTGCCGCCCTAGTTTCCGTCATACGGTGTTATGTTCCCGGATTTTGCGTCCCTTCTGCGGTCGGGTGATTTATAGGACCCCCTGACAGTTCGCTTTGAATAAAACTTGTCCGCAAGGCCCAACATTGCCTTTTACCATTTGCCTCACCACCACCTACTTTTTCCCTTGGGAGTCGCTCTCTCGAGGTCATCTTTATTCAGCCCCCGGGCCAATGCTTGTCTAAGTGTTGGTCCAAACTAGAAACCACTTGCGGCGCCACCTCGGGAAACTTGAAGGCTGGTTCTAGTTATGCGTCTTGCTCATCGGTCGTGGCACGAGGCGAGATCTGTGCGGCTACTATCGGGATGTCGGCACGCCGGGAGGTCTTGCTGGTCTTGTTTTACCATTGTCGAAATGTCTTGATGTACGGGATACGAGTCTTATCGGAGTGTCTCGGGTGAAGGTCTATTCGCCGATGATCGCGAGAGCTTGTCATGGGCTAAGGTTGGACACCCTGCGGGGTTTAAACTTTCGAGAGCCGTGCCGCGGTTATGTGGCGAGATGGGAATTTGTTAATGTCGGTTGTAGACAACTTGACACTTGATCCGAATTAAAGCGCATCAACCGAGTGTGTAGCCGTGATGGTCTCTTCTCGTGGTCAGGGAAGTGAACACGGTTTACGGGTTATGTTTGGCGTAAGTAGGTGTTCAGGATCACCTCTTGATCATTGCTAGTTGACGACCGTTCCGCTTGCTCTCTTCTCGCTCTTATTTGCGTTGGTTAGCCACCATACTTGCTTAGTCGCTGCTGCAACCTCACCACCTTACCCCTTCCTTTCCCTTTAAGCTTTGCTAGTCTTGATACCCATGGTAATGAGATTCTTTGAGTCCTCGTGGCTCACGGATACTTCAAAACCAGTTTGCGGTGCCTATGTTACCGGCGGTGGCGCAATCAAGCTCAAGGAGGAGCTCGATGAAGATCTTGCCCTTTGTGTTGTTTCGTTCTAGTTGATCAGTAGTGGAGCCCAGTTGGGGTCGGTCGGGGACCTTTGTTGCATTTGGGGTTCTTCTTTTATTTTGGTTCCGTAGTCGGACCTTGATTGTATCTGGATGATGTAATGCTTTATTCATGTAACTGTGTGAAGTGGCGATTGTAAGCCAACTATGTATCTCTGTCCCTTATGTATTACATGGGTTGTGTGAAGATTACCTCACTTGCGACATTGCTTTCAATGCGGTTATGCCTCTAAGTCGTGCCCGACCGTGGGAGATATAACCGCATCGAGGGCGATACACTACCTTCATGACAAGTCTTTGTGCGGTATACGGTGAAATCTGTGTTGGCATCCTTGCCAATATTCTTCATAGCTTGTTTAGATGTGCGGTAACCATTAAGCTTCAAGTAATAAAATACTTGAGACCTTTGTTTATGGAGAGGTTACGACATGGAGGATCACAGACCTGCCTCATTGCTTGGACAATTGTTTGTATACCAAAGGTGCAAGGGGTGCAGGAGTGATGGACATTTTGCTCAAAACAAGGCTTTGTTAATGAAAAATCTTCATAAATTTTACTTGAGCATGATATCCCTTGGGTCAATCTCATTTGGGAAACACACTACCGGGACAATAAGTTACGAGGGAATGATTTGGTTGGGTCTTTATGGTGGAGATCCATCCTTCAATTAACAGATCAATATAAAGCCATGGCAAGATGTAACTTAGGGGATGGTAGAACAGCATTCTTTTGGTCTGATTTGTGGGGAAATGATTTTTTACAACAGAAATACCCACACCTTCATTCCTTTGTGCAAGATGCTACAATGACAGTTTAACAACTGGTGAACACTGAGTATCTTGAAGATCTATTCCATCTGCCTCTGTCTAACCAAGCATACCAGCAGTTTATGATATTAGAAGAAGTTTGTCATGATCTCAGACAATCAGAATTTTTGCATATGTCGACACTTGGAGTTATATATGGAGGCACAGTACTTTCTGCTTCAAAGGCATCTGAGTGATCATAGGTGTCAAACAAGTTCCACCTCATTTTGCACGGATTTGGAAGTCCTCATGTCAACCTAAGCACAAAATGTTCTTACGGATGCTCTGCGTGTGAGACTTAACACAAGAAACCTGCTAAGAAGGAAAACTATGATCTTGGATGATTATACATGTCTTTGTGATGAATTGCCAACAAGAAGAAACTCTATATCATTTATTGCAGGGGTGCCAATTCTCTAGGAGATGTTGGAATTTCATCTGTCACAAAGAGCTCCAAATCTATCGTGCTAGAGGCCTTCCAAGATCTCAAGGAAAAATGGAATGTTCCTTTCTACATGGAGATCATTATCTTTGGGATCTTGGGCCATCTGGTTTCTAGAAACAACAAGATTTTTGAGAACATACAACCATCTTTCCAAGGCTGGAAGCACATCTACTTTGAGGAACTATAGCTGTTATCCCACAGGATCAAGGCTAAATATGTTGCTGAGTTTAACATCTGGCTAACTACCTTATTAGCCACTTAAGTAGACCTTTTTTCATTTTCTTTATTCTCCTTTTCTTTTCTTTCCTAGTTTATAGTTTTAGCTCTAGTCCTTTTCTTTATTCAGGGGCTCATCTCAAGCCCTTGACTGTATAGCTTGTTGTACTTTTGTTTTAGTTTTTCACTCTGTGCTACTCTTTATTTATATATTAATAAAAAGTGCAGTGGGGTTTTACCCTACTGTTCATAGTCAAAAAAAAGAATTCTATAATTTTAAATTTCGGCGAAGCCCCTAAGCGTTCGAACACGAATTGAGGCGTATCACGCTGGGCGGACAAAGCCGACTCCTCGCTCTAAGCGGCATAAGTCTTTAGGGACTCGAAAAACCTCTCGAACAGCGACCGGCTCTCGCCCTATCATGACGGTCGGTTTCAGCTTTCTCCTTGAGGTGCTCAACCCAGCTCAGCGGGCACTGTCGCGGTGGTTCTCCCAGCGCTACCTTAGCCAATATCACGAAGCGTAAGGTACCAAAACATGGGGCAGGCAGACCCAACTATTGACCCAAGACATGATTGGACTGATGCATATAATGTTGTAAGTTCGAGGTGCCGCACTTGTGAAAGTGTTGGACTTATCACACCATATTTTGGGAACTTAAGCCTGGTATATTTGGCCGTACCAAAGCGTCACGGATGCAACATGTCATAAGTGAACATATATAGATAGAAAAGGAATGCAATAATAGGCAAAAGCGATGCATTGTTTATTCAAAAATCTGCAATGAAAGCGAGAATGATGCAAATAGTGCAATAAGCAAGGGATGGGACTATTTAACATGTCCCCTCGAGGGTAGGCTGCGGGATGGTATGTAAAATAGGTATCTTGCTCGTAATAGAGACCACACGGACACTCGGCGTAGCTTTTACGCTTCCAGGCTGTTGCACGTGAGTTCGGCAATTCTCTTGCTAGAGCGGGGCTTACGGAAAGCGGAGTCCTGCGGATAAGAAAAAAGGAATGACACAATTGGGGCCCATGGTGCGGTTGAGCCAGCTCTCCGGGCATCTTTGTGGTCGTGCCCTACCCCTATGCCCATGGTATCTCGGGCGTAGTTATGTCGCGTGGTCTTGGTCTCGCGATTTCGCGAGGGCTGGGGTTGGGGCGCATTACTCGCATGCTCGGAATGTGCGAGTGGTCTTGTTGTAGGTTACTCGGGCGCTTGAAGGTGTCCGACAGCTTAACGGCGGACTCGAGAATTGCCTTAAGAGGCTGCTTTGTACTTCGCCCGAGAGTGTATGCTCCTCCGTTCGGAGAAGCGTTCGGTGTTCTGTTGACCATAATGACTCCTCGAGGGCTGGCATCTTGAGCTTGAGGTATGCATAGTGCGGCACCGCATTGAACTTTACCGTGCGATTCGTCGAGCAGCGCATGATAGCTTATTGTAGAAGCGGGACTATATCGAAGATTAACGCCTCGCCGGAAGTTATCAGGGGATCAAAGACCACTTCAAGTGTGGCGAGCACATGCAGTTGGCCTCTACACGGTATGATGCCTTTGAAGGTCGTCTTTGTGGGTTTAATCCTTGAGGGTTTATGCCCATCTTGCGCTTTGTATCTGATAAAGCGAGTTAGAGCTCTTTGCCGCCGTCCATCAGGACTCTAGTGAGGTGAAGTCCATCAGGGTCTAGAACCAATGCGGCGAATCCGCCATGGCGGATGCTAGTGGGGTGGTCCCTTCAATCAAAAGTGATCGGGCAGGAGGACCACAGATTGAACTTTGGGGCGACTGGCTCCATTGCATATACGTCCCTGAGTGCACGCTTCCGCTCCCTTTTGGGTATGTGGGTTGCGTATATCATGTTCACCGACCGCACTTGTGGGGGGGAACCTTTCTGTCCTCTATTATTCGGTGGCCGGGTCTCCTCCTCGTCATCGCTATGCTGCCCCTTGTCATTGTTTTCGGCAGTTAACTTGCTGTGAACACCCAACAATCCTGTTGGTGTGATTGGATAACTTCCGAAGTGCCGTGTATCGCACAGCGGTCGATATTCGGTCCAAATTGGGCGGGCCGGAGTAGTTCTTTTGAATGGCTTTTTCCTTGGCCGAGTTTAGAGCCTCTGAATCCAGCATTGGTGTCATATCCTCATTATTATGCGCCATTAATGCGGCGCTTGTGCTTATTGCGTCGGCTGCCGTTGGTGTCCTTAGTATCCGAATTACGGGGCTCTTGGTCATGTTGTTACTCTGAGCTAGCCAGCTATCCTCTCCCTTGAAGCGGGTCATGAGTGTTGTGAGGGCTGCCATGGATTTGGCTTTTCTGTCCTAGGTGCCGGGCAAGCCACTCGTCGCGAATGTTGTGTTTGAAGGCTGCAAGGGCCTCTGCATCCGGACAGTCAACGATTTGATTTTTCTTGGTTAGGAACCGTGTCCAGAATTGTATGGTCGATTCTTCTGGCTGCTGAATTATGTGGCTTAGGTCATCGGCGTCTGGTGGTCGCACATAAGTGCCCTGGAAGTTGTCGAGGAATGCGGCTTCCAGGTCTTCCCAACAACTAATTGACTCTTCTAGCAAGCTGTTAAGCCAATGTCGCACTGGTCCTTTAATCTTGAGTGGGAGGTATTTGATGGCGTGTAGATCGTCACCGCGGGCCATGTGGATATGGAGGAGATAGTCCTCGATCCAGACCGCCGGATCTGTTGTGCCATCGTATGATTCAATGTTCTGGGTTTGAAACCCTCGAGTTTGATGATCCATCACTTCGTGCATGAAGCATAGTGGGTGTGCTGGCGCCTACGTGTTGGGCTATATCACGGCGCAGCTCAAATGAGCTTTGTCTACTATGTTGGCCGGCGGAATAGCCATATCCAGCGTGACGGTTATCATCATGTATCGTGGGGCGCCCACGCGATCCGTAGATCGATCTTGTTTTCCTTGCCTTGTCCTCGAGTATATCCCGTAGGTCTGGCGCATTTTCCCGTGCCTTGGTATTTTTTTGAGCGGCGCTGGGGTGCGGCTTGAGTGTAGGGCGAGAGGCCTCTCTTCCTTGACCACGAGGTGGCGGTAAATATATTATGTAGGTTTAGGTGCTTCCTCCTCTAATCGGGTAGCAGCCTGCGTTTTAGGTAGCTCTTGGAGGCGCTCGAGTTCATACTCTTGACGCAAGGACTTCACTCCATCTGTCGGCTAGCAAGTCTTGGTCACTCTAAGTGTTGCTGCTTTTCTTGAGGCTGCTTGTCGTGGCCATAAGCCTCGTTTGAAAGCGCTCTTGTTGACGGGATCCTCGAGGCACGACAAATTAAGTAAATCGTTGATGCTTGCCTCGTCTTGGAGGAGGCATATAATTGTGTCCTCTACCTCTCATCTGCCGTTCTCTCATGAGGCTGGCTTCTCAATCCTCTGCGCTGAATCCTGCTTTGGAGGGTTGTCTTCGGCCTTTGTCAGGGGTGTTATTGTCTCCGGTCTTTGGAATCTCCATTTTGCTATGGCGGGATTTAGGCGGCGCTTGGCGGCCTTGGCGCTTAGGCTGTTTCTTGGAGGGTCATCCTCCATTGTTCCATCGCCATTCCCATCCTTTGGGATGTCCACCATGTAAATGTCGTATAATGAAGTGGCCTTCAATGCCACATGGCGCTGGTTCTTGGTCTTCTCTGCATAAATCGTCCATACCGTCGATGTCTTCGAGTCGAAGTCTAGCATGTCGGTGAAGTCATCGATAGTGGCTACGAAGTGGGTGGTGGGTGGGCTTTGAATTTCCTCGTCGTCTACATCCCAACCGTCCTGACCATAATCCGGCGAGGCTCTCGATAAAGAGACACTTTAGCGAATTTAGGATGTCGCCAAAGGCGAGTCTTTGAAAGATGTCCGCAGCGGTGAACTCCATGATCGGCCCAATCGGATTCAATTGGCGGTAGCGGAAGGTTGGTCAGGAGAGAGTCCAGCACCTTGGAGTCACGAGCTTCACAAAGGACAGGGTTGGTATTCGGCTCTATCACCGTAGAGGTAGCAGCCCCCGAGGCGGTGTCCATCCACCCGTCCTCGATCGGTGCATTCGGCTCCGAGCTAAGGGTCGGAGCGGGCACTTGTGCGGCCTCCAGGGCACTGTCCGGCAGTAGAGCTAGATTATGCCCATCGTGACAGTGCGGCATGCTTGGCCGTGGCTCGAACCCGTCGAAGATCAAGTCTCCGCGGATGTTAGCCGTATAGTTCAAACTTCCAAATCTGACCTGATGCCCAGCGGTGTAGCTTTCAATCTGCTCCAGATGGCCAAGTGAGTTGGCCCGCAGTGCAAAGCCGTCGAATACGAAGATCTGTCCGGGGAGAAAAATCTCACCCTGGACCGCGTCGTTGTTGATGATCGAAGGAGCCATTGGGCCTAAAGGTGACGACACAGAGGAACTCTTAATGAAAGCACCAATGTCGGTGTCAAAATCGGCGGATCTCGGGTAGGGGGTCCCGAACTATGCGTCTAGGAGGATGGTAACATGAGACAAGGGACACGATGTTTTTACCCAGGTTCGGGCCCTCTCGATGCAGGTAAAACCCTACTCCTGCTTGATTAATATTGATGATATGGGTAATACAAGAGTAGATCTACCACGAGATCAAAGAGGCTAAACCCTAGAAGCTAGCCTATGGTATGATTGTTGTTAGATCCTCTGGGACTAAAACCCCCGGTTTATATAGACACCGGAGAGGGCTAGGGTTACACAGAGTCGGTTACAATGGTAGGAGATCTACATATCCGTATTGCCAAGCTTGCCTTCCACGCCAAGGAAAGTCCCATCCAAACACGGGATGGAGTCTTCAATCTTGTATCTTCATAGTCTAGGAGTCCGGCCAAAGATGATAGGTCGGCTATCCGGACACCCCCTAGTCCAGGACTCCCTCAGTAGTATTCCTCTCTCACTTCGTCCGCGAACTAGGATTCCCCCTCCACCCATTCGTCCGTGGACTTATGTTCTACTACGGGCTGGACTTCCATGATCTGGCCCCCAACTTCATCCTCAACATCTCGACATTTATCGTCGTGTGCGAGGCCTTCCTCCGCATCACGCCCCACTTCGGCATATGGCTGAAGACCTTCAACGTAAAGCCAAAGGTGGTGGGCGGCCAACAAGAGAAGTGCGGGGGCGCCATGGTGGGCAAGATGCTCAATGTCACCTGGCCCGAAATCTCATTTGTGGAGACCGTGAAGGGGTGGCAATCGGGGTGGTTCTACATCACCGAGCCGCACGACGCCAACTAGGCGGCGACCCCCGAATTTCGATCCAGCGTCCCCAATGCGGCTCACCTCCTGGAAAGAGAAGGGCTTAGCCTGGGGCTCAGTGGTGGAGCTGACCGGACTTCAGACCTGCATCCAAAATATGATAGGCAAGAAAATCAAGCTTGTCAACGTGGTCCAGGTTATGCTCCTTCGCCAGATCCTTCCGTGTCAGAGACGGGTTTGCAATCCATGGGAGTTAGACCCCGGCCGAACACCAGACACTGCGAGAGCTCTTCGGCACGATGCACGAAGATGTCTGGAAGGTGCTGTTCAAGGCCAACGAGGTACCACCACCCATAACCGAAGATCGCGGACTCAGCGCGAAACGCTCAGCCAATCCGGTGAGTTTTTATATTTTGCAAGATGTGCCTTTTACCAGCACATCCGCGGGAGGAGTCTAAGCCCCCATGCCGTGTTTACAGGACTGGGTAGCGATAGTGGAGCGGATTGACTATCCGGCTCCGCTACTTGAAGATCCGGAATCGGATCTTCTACGAATCTTGTTTACGGCGCCTATGAGGTGCGTAAAAGAAAACCAGAAAGGCGGCCTCGGGGACCAGGAAAGGTCTCCGGCGCAAGGTCGCCTCGGACGTGACGTTCAAAGACACCGAAATGCACTCCTCCAACGAAGACGAGGAGGAGGAAGAGGAAATTCCTCCCCCCCCCCCAACTGGGGCAGAAAGAAGAGGAAGGCCGCCCCGCAGGGGGAGGCCGAGGTGTCCAAGAACGGAAAGACCTTCCTTCCGGACCACTCCACCGCAGCCACCAACAACGGCGAGGAGTGGGAGCCTAGGGACAAACCCCTGGCTAAGTCGTAAGTATCCGGACACTATAATATTTCCGGTATGTTTTGCTTTATTGCTTCTTATCATGCCAAACACGCATATGCAGTTCAGCAAAATCCCACATCGAGGTATCCTCCTCTTCGGAGGGGTCTCTAAGCCCATCGGCGATGAACAGCGATTCGCTTCTGACAGCCTCCTCCCCCAGGCCCATGGATGACACGGAGTTGTTGTCTCGAAGGATACCGAGCCCAGGGGAGACAGTTCGGGAGACACCCCCAAGCGAAAGCCCAGTCGCCGGGCACATGGGGGGAAGACCCTGATGGACTCCAATAATGGGGGCTACAGCCAGTTTGGCCCCCAGCCGAATACGGCTCCAGAACCCCAAGTGGTTCCAAACTCAGGCAGGCGGCCTCTCTCTAAGGGGGGTGAGCCGCCTGTACCGATGACCTCTGTCCATCCAGAGGCACCGGACAACTTGCTGGAAGCACTTCGCAGCGCTTCCATTGATGAACAACACTGTACTTTTATGAGTACGGTGATTGAGAAGGTCTGGCCCGCCAAAAACGGATTGACGAAGCTTGCGCTAGCCTCCTAACAGGCTTTGAGGTAAGTAATAAAATTGTAAGAAAATATCACAGTATAGACAGTAGCCCCTGATGCTCTGTTGGGTGTTCAGAAAGAAAAGTCGAACAGAGGATCAAATAACATTCGCAGGAGTCTAACAGAAGTTGTCTATGTGAATAAGCAGGCATCGCTGCTGGCTGCTTGTACTGCGGAGGTCTCCGGGCTAAAGCGGGACCTGGAGCGGACCGAGGGAGAGCTCGGCCTCGTGAAGAGGCAGCTCGACGAAAGTCAAGGTACACAAAACCCGTTCTGTATATTTATAAAGGAAAAATGGTTTCTACTGATAGAAGCATCATGAATTTTAGTAGGGGCCACGACCGAAGTGGCAGCCCTCAAAAAGGCGTTGGCCGAGGCCGAAGACAAGGCGGCCAAGGCGCATCGGCCTTGAGCGAGAGGCCGGGTCAGCGAGGTCAACAAGAGCTCGAGTTTCGTCAATCTGAGTCCTTGGAGCGCGACTCTAAGACTCAAGAGTCCGAGCTTGCTAAGGCCCTCCAGAGCGCGCAGGACACCAAAGCCGAAGCCTAAAAGGCCCTCCAGGAGATCCAGGCAGCCACGAAGATTGCAGCGGGTAAGGCATTCATTATGCAAAGCAAGCATGTGAAGGAGACTTTCCTTTTACTTACCCGAATTTGGAGCTCTCCGGAGGCGTTCACAGATCTACCGCCTGAGCATATCGATGCGCGAGTTCTACCGGAGCGAAGAAGGGAGCTCGATGGAGAAGTTGTTCTGGTCACAATATCTTGGGACAGAACATTCGATGCCCTTGAGCGACCATGTGAAGCAACTGGTTCGAGCTGCACGAGGCAGCCGAACTGGCCATGAAGGACCTCATAGTCCGGTCGTGGCCTGCCGAGCCTATGCCCAGCAGCTACTTCAATCTCGTGAAGCGGCTTGTGAGTGCCTGCCCGCAGCTTGAAGTCATAAAGCGGTCAGTTTGCATTGAAGGTGCGCGCGTGGCCTTCGCCTGCACAAAAGTGCATTGGGCGAAGATGGATGCCGAAAAGCTGATGATCGAGGGGCCACCAAATGGCAAGGAGCACCGCCGGCCTGAAAATTACTATGACAGTGTCCTGAAGGGCTCCCGCCTTATGGCGGAGCAATGTGCGAATGATGTAATCTTTGAGTGAATGCACTCATTTTATCCTATAATATGAAACAAGTTCATCTATGCAATATAACGCTTGTTGATTTTAAATTTTACCTCCTGTGTGGCCATTTATAAAATCAGAGAGTTGTCCAGTCGTCCACTTCTGCCCCCATGTAACTAGTACAGGTGTGTTCGGGATAAATCTAAACACCCTTTATCCAAATTTTTGGTCCTTTAAGGAGGTGTTTAGCGCAACGAACAAGGCAATCAGACTATACAGCTTTATCCCCTCACTTAGCCATATAAGTTCTATAATTTTAAATTTTGGTGTAGCCCCTGTTATTCGGAAGGCCGAACTTGGGGCGCTATGCACGCCTAAATCGGATGAAGACCGATTCCTTGCCTGAAGCGGAAAAAATCTTTAAGGATTTGAAACCTCTCAAACAGCGACCAGCTCTCGCCGCATCATGATAGTCAGTTTTCGGCTTTCTCTACTGAGGTGTTCGTCCGAAAGAACCGGGACACAATCGCAATAGTTCTCCCTTTACTACCCTAGCCGATATAGTGGAACATAGGGTAGCAAGCACATGAGCCGGGCAACCCAATTATTGACCCAAGACATGATTCGGAGCTGATGCATATAATGCTATAAGTTTGGGGTGCCGCACTATCAAAAGTGTTCGTACTTTATTACCGTGTTATGGGGTACACTGAAGCCCCTGGCGAACTGAACGTACCGGAGTGTACGGGTGCGATTTGTAATAAATAAACAATCAAGGAAAAAGAAAAAGAAATGTAGTAATAAGCTGACGCTGTGCATTATTTTCCATTGTTTATTTGAATGATACGTCAAGGCGTATGTATACAAGTAGTGCGATAAGCAAAATAGGACTATTTGACATGTCCTAACCAAGAGCAAGCTGCGTGTGGGTATGTAAAACAGGTATAGTCATCGTTATCAGAGACCGCCTGGGGATTCCCTTGTATGTCAAAGCTTCTTGCCTCCTTGGTGTTTCCGTCCAGTGATGGGTCCGATAATCAGGTTATCGGAAGAGCCTCAAGAAGATAGGGACCTGAAAGAAAGAAAAGGGTGAAGGTATACGGGTCCTGGGGTGGTTGAGCCGCATTGTGGACCGCATTCTAGTTGTGCCTCCGTCTATGCCCAAGGTATTTTAAGTGCGTAATTATGTGCTGCGGCACAAATTCACCGCTTGGTTGGGACTAGGGCGGAGGCGGATTGCTAAGCGAGCTCTGGATGGGCGGATGATCCTATTGCGAGTGCCGGACTCGCAGCGGTGTCAGGGGCTTTATTGCCAAATTGGAGGTCCGCCTAAGGAGGCTGCTCTGTATTTCTGCTGCAAGGGCCGCAGTGTGCTCCTCCGTACGGAGGGAGCGCTTTGTGTTTCCATTAACTGTTATTACCCCGCGAGGTCCTGGCATCTTGAGCTTGAGGTAGGCATAGTGCAGCACTGCATTGAATCTAGCGAATGCGGTTCGTCCGAGCAGTGCATGATAGCCACTACGGAAGGGGACGATATCGAAGATTAACTCCTCGCTTCGAAAGTTGTCCAGAGATCCGAAGACTACTTCCAGTGTGATTGAGCCCGTGCAACAGGCCTCTACACCTGGTATGACACCTTTGAAGGTGGTTTTGGTGGGTCTGATCCTTGAGGGATCGATACCCATTTTTCGCACTGTATCCTGATAGAGCAGGTTCAGGCTGCTGCCACCGTCCATGAGGACTCATGTGAGGTGGAATCCGTCAATGATAGGGTCAAGGACTAGTGTGGCTGAGCCGCCATGGCGGATACTGGTCGGATGGTCCCTGCGATCAAAGGTGATCGGACAGGAAGACCATGGGTTGAATTTTGGTGCGACTAGCTCCATCGCGTAGACGTCCCTTAGTGCACGCTTCTGCTCCCGCTTGGGAATATGGGTGGCGTATATCATATTCACCGTTTTTACTTGGGGAGGAAATTTCTTCTATCCTCATGTGTTCGGCGGCCGGGGCTCCTCGTCATCATCACTATGCGGCCCCTTTTCCTTGTTTTCGGCATTCAACTTGCCGGCATGTTTAAATACCCAACATTCTCTGTTGGTGTGCTTGGCTGGTTTATCGGGGGTGCCGTGGATTTGACATGAGCGTCGAGTATGCGATCCAGACTGGACGGGCCCGGATTGTTTCTTTTAAATGGCTTTTTCCGTTGACCGGATTTGGAGCCACTGAATCCGGCATCAATGGCCGTGTCTTCGGCGTTATCGCCATTATTGTGACGCTTGTGTCTGTTGCGTCGGGGCTTGCCGTTGCTATCTCTGGCATCTAAGGTGCCAGGATTTCTTGATGTGCTGTTGCTACGAGCCAGCCAGCAATCCTCGCCCGCACAAAAGTGGGTCATGAGTGTCGTGAGGGCTGCCATGGACTTCGGCTTCTCTTGGCCGAGGTGTCGGGCAAGCCACAAGTCACGGATGTTATGCTTAAAGGCCGCTAGGGCTTCGGCATCTGGAACAATTTGGTTCTTTTTAGTTAGGAACCGAGTCCAGAATTTCCTGGCTGACTCTCTGGGTTGTTGGGTTATGTGACTTAAATCATCGGCATCCGGTGGTGCACATAAGTGCCACAGAAGTTATCCGAGAATCGTCTTCGAGTTCTCCCAAGCGCCAATGGGTTTGCGGCACACTATTCAGCCAATGCGAGGCGGTCCCTTGAGTTTTAGTGGGAGGTACTTGATGGCATGTAGATCATCACCGTGGGCCATGTGAATGTGGAGAAGGAAATCTTCGATCCATATTGCGGGGTCTGTTGTCCCATCATATGGTTCGATGTTCACGGGCTTGAACCCTTACGAATTCATGCTCCATTACTTCGTCGATGAAGCATAGGGGTGTCTTGGCGCCTCTGTGCAGGTACACCACAGCGCAGTTCAAATGAGTGCAGTGCATTGTATTGGCCCGGCCGGATTTGTATTTAGTATATCCGGCATGGCGGTCATTGTCACAGCGTTGGGCGTGCCCGATGATCCGTGGTCGATCTTGGTATCTGCTTTGTTTTCCAATTCGTCTCGCGAGTCTGCGTGTAGCCCGACGCCGTGTTTTTATTTGTTTGGCGACGGGGTGCGGGCCGGTGTTCGGGCTGATACACCACTATGTCTCGGCCACGAGGTGGCCGGTCAGTCGCATCCTCCGCTGGTAGTGTAGGCTCTAGTGCCTCATCCTCGAATTGAGGTAACAACCTGCGCCTCGGATAAATTTGGGTTGGGCGCTCGAGTCCGTATTCCTTGGCTGCCAGGACCTCAGTCCATCTATCAGTTAGCAGATCTTGATCAGCTTGAAGCTACTGCTGTTTTTTCTTCAGGCTCTTTGAAGTGGCTATAAGCCGGCGCTTGAAGCGCTCCTACTCGACAAGATCCTCAGGCACGATAAATTCTTCGTCGCCGAGGCAGTCCGGGGAGGAAAACCTCACCCTGGACCGCATCATTGTAGATGATTGAAGGAGCCATCAAGCCTTATGGTGAAGACATAGTGGAACTCTCAATTAAAGCACCAATGTAGGTGTCAAAACCGGTGGATCTCGGGTAGGGGGTCCCGAACTGTGCGTCTAAGGCTAATGGTAATAGGAGGCGTGGGACACAATGTTTACCCAGGTTCGGGCCCTCTCTATGGAGGTAATACCCTACTTCCTGCTTGATTGATCTTGATGATATGAGTATTACAAGAGTTGATCTACCACGAGATCGTAGGTGCTAAACCCTAGAAGCTAGCCTGTGATTATGATTGTTGTTGTCCTACGGACTAAACACTCCAGTTTATATAGACACCGGAGGGGGGCTAGGGTTACACAGAGTCGGTTACAAAGAAGAAATCTACATATCCAAATTGCCAAGCTTGCCTTCCACAAAGGAGAGTCCCACCGGACACGGGCGAAGTCTTCAATCTTGTATCTTCATAGTCCAGCAGTCGGCATAAGCATATAGTCCATTTGTCGAGGACCCCTTATCTGGACTCCTCACCCCCGCCCGTATATAAAGGAGGAGGGGAGGAGGCGGCCGGCCTAGGGGCGTGCCAAGTGTGGGGAGTCCTACTAGGATTCCCTAGTCCTAGTAGGATTTCCCTTTCCTTTTCGGAATAGGAGAAGAGGGAAAGAGCTGGAGGAGAAGGAGGAAAGGGGGGACGCGCCTCTCACCCCTACTCCAATTCAGTTTGGGCTGGCATGGGCGCGCGCCTCCACCTGGCCGCTGCCACCTCTCTTCCACTAGGGCCTATGAAGTCCCATTAATCCCCCGAGGGGTTCCGGTGACCTCCCGGTACTCCGAAAAAATGTCCGGACCTATCTGAAACCTTTCTGATGTCCGAACATAACCTTCCAATATATCAATCTTTATGTCTCGACCATTTCAAGACTCCTCTTCATGTTCGTGATCTCATCCGGGACTCCCAGCAAACTTCAGTCATCAAAAACACATAACTCATAATACAAATCGTCATTGAACGTTAAGCGTGCGGCTGTGACACCCGGGTATTTAGGCTACAGTAATCCCCTGTTAATGATGCCACGTCACCTTGATTACTGTTGCTAATCTCGCGTTAGTTCAGAACAGTATCAAATTTAAATCCTAAATAAGTCAAGCGACAAAAGTTTTAAAATTAAAATTAAAATGTTCGGGCTATGTCAATTATTGCATCGGTAATTATGATGAAGTAGACACAATTTTATAAAATGCCTAAATACTTTTAAATGAATTAAAACAGAAAAGAAATAATGAAAGAAAATACAAAGGTTAAAAGAAAAAAAAAACAAAGACTAACAAAAAAAAAAAAGGGAAAGGACCCCCGGGCCTACCGGCCCAGCTATCGGCCGGCCAGCCCAGTTGGCCCAGCCGCCGCCCCCCTCTCTCCATAACCCGAAACCCTACCCCGACCACTCCCTCCCTCCCCGTCGCTCTCTCCCTCCCGATCGAGCTTGGATCGAGATCGAGAAGGCCAGCCGCCGACGCCGCCCGGTGCTGCCACACCTCACGCCGGCGCCCCGCCGCCACACGTCGCCGCCCCGTCCTCACCTCCTCCCGACCAGCCATCGAGCAGCAGCCCCTCGTCGCCACGCCCGGCGTCGCGCCTCCCGGTTCGTCGCCGGAACCACGTCGCCCGCCATGTCGTCCCGTTGCTGGACCTCGTCAGGCTACCACGCCCAGCCTGCCTCCTCGACTCATCCTCGCCGGACGCCATCGCCATCGTCCTCTCCATCGCATGGCGCTCCCGTCCACGTCGCCGGTGCCGCCTCAGCGGACCTCCCGACTCCTCCCGAGCCTTGCCCTTTCCCTCGGCCCCGATGGCGCCTCCCCTCTCCTCTCGGTCTCCCTCGCGCAGCTCACGCGCCTCGTCGCGCTTCGTCGCGTCAGCAGCTGGGCTCGCTACCCGTGTCTTGTTGTAGCTCGCTGCAACAGCGGCATCCCTGCAGCGTGCGGCCATGGTCGTAACCTCCTTTGTCGCGCCGTCGTTCCCTGCTCCCCCCGCCATCGCGCCCCCCGCCGCAACCTCGCGCTAAACTGCGCCGCCGCCGGCCCCCCGTTACGCTGGGCGGCCCAATCGGGTTGGGGCTTCACCGTAGCGCTTGAACCCACTTTGGCCATGGGCGATGACACGAGGACCCACCCCTGGAATGATATAAAAAAAGGAAGGATTTAAAAAAATAATAAAAATAAAAATAAAAATAATTAAATAATTAGTTAAATTAATTAATTAACAATTAAACCTAATTAGATTAGCCTAATTAACTAGTTTAACTAATTAAGCGTGATTAATTAACTAACGATGAATGACATGCGGGACCCACATGTCGAGTTGACCCGATCGGCCTTTGTTATTCTTGGTGTCATCTTGGCGTCATCATGGCGTCGGCAAGCACTAATACGGATAATGTTAATTTAATTAATAATTAATAAATTAGAAAATGTTTTAAAAACTTTAAAATTAATATAAATTAAACCGTAGCTCGGATGAAAATACTTTCTACATGAAAGTTGCTCGAGCAGCGAGGCGATTAGGATCGCAACCCGTTAAATCGCCACACCCCTAACCTATCGAGACCGCAACTTTCCCCCTCGGCTCCTCGTAAAAAAGCGAAACCTTGGGAATACCTTCATTTGTTTCCCCCTTCATCGGTATCACCTACTACGCGTTAGGGCACACCTAGCACCACGTGTTGACATGTTATGCTTTGTGATGCTTTGATTGCTTTGTTATTTATTGTGTTTCCCCTCGTTACTTCTTTCGGTGAACCCAGAGATCTGCTGGCGACCCGGTTCGACTACGGTGTTGGCGACCCCTCTCTCTTGCGAGCAACCAGGGCAAGCCCCTTTGATCACGGATATCGCCTATTCTTCTCTATCTTGCTTGCATTAGAGTAGTGTAGCATATTCTTGCTTTAGTTGATCCTATTACGATGCATAGCGACATTGTTGCTACATCTGTTGATACCTTACGCAATCCTAAATGCTTAGTATAGGATGCTAGTTTATCATCATTGGCCCTACATTCTTGTCGATGCGCCTTGCTACACTATTGGGCCATGATCACTCGGGAGGTGATCACGGGTATATCCTATACATACATACATACTATCTGAGATGGTGACTAAAGTCGGGTCACTCGAGGAGTACCCATAAGTGATTACGATGAGGGGAAAGGACGGTGGCTCCATCCGGTAGAGGTGGGCTGGGTTCCCGACGGCCCCATTGTTACTTTGTTGCGGAGCGGCAGGCGAGTTGAGACCACCTAGGAGGCAGTGGGCTGGCCTGATCGGCGTTCGCGGATACTTAACTGCAACGAGATCTTGGTATTTGATCCGAGTCGGCCATTTGGTCTATCGCACTAACCATCTCGTGGGAGTAGTTATGGGTATCCGGCGTCGTGGTATCGGCGAAAGCCTTCTTGGCGTCGGCGGCGGCGGCGGCGCGGGTTGGACTGCGTTAACGCAACTTCCTTTGTAATGGAGGTTGCTAGGTGCGCTCACCGGCGCGCGTCACGCGTGCTTGGTGTGCTTTCGAGGCGATGGGCCCGGACCCTGCGGCGCTTAGGTTTAGACCGGCGTCTTGACCGCTCTGTTGTGCCTAGGTGGGGCTGCGGCGTGTTGATCTTCGAGGCGGGCATGACCGAGAAAGTGTGTCGGCCAAATGGGATCAAGCGTGTTGGGTTATGTGGTGCACCCTGCGGTGATTAATCTATTGAATAGCCGTGTCCCTCGGTAAAGGGCGACCGGAGTTGTACCTCGACCTTATGACAACTAGAACTGGATACTTAATAAAACACACCCTTCCAAGTTCCACAGACAACCCGGTGATCGCTTTTCCGCAGGCGGCGAGGAGGATCGCGGGTAGGATTATGCTATGCGATGCTCTTGGAGATGCTACTTGGAGATGCTACATGGCGATGCTACTTGAAGGACTTGATCTACTCTCTTCTACATGCCGCAAGGCGGAGGCTGCGAGCGTAGTCTTCAGCGGGATTAGCTATCCCCTCTTATTACGGCATTCTGCGATTCGGTCCTTGATATGGCCCTTTACACATATACCCATGCATATGTAGTGTAGCTCCTTGCTTGCAGTACTTTGGATGAGTACTCACGGTTGCTTTCTCCCCTTTTCCCCTTTCCTTTCTTTACGGTTGTCGCAACGGATGTTGGAACCAGGAGCTAGATGCCACCGTCGATGGCGATTACTACTTTGGAGGTGCCTACTACTACGTGCGAGTGGCGGCGGCGACCGGGAGTAGTTTAGGAGGATCTGGGCGGGAGGCTGCGCCTCTTCGTCTGTATCTCGGTTTGTGCTAGCCTTCTTAAGGCAAATTTGTTTAACTTATATGCGTACTCGAGATATTGTTGCTTCGCTGACTTCGTCTATGATCGAGCACTTGTATTCGAGCCCTCGAGGCCCTGGCTTGTATTATGATGCTTGTATGACTTATTTATGTTTTAGAGTTGTGTTGTGATATCTTCCGTGAGTCCACGATCTTGATCATTGCGTTTGCGTGCATGATTAGTGTACGATTGAATCGAGGCGTCAAGTTGATATCGAGCCAAGCTGCTGTAGAATCCCCTTCCACACTCCTTGGCCGAAGTCGAGTCTAGACATTGCAAAACTTTTACTAACATGGCTGTGTGCCTTATGGGCCCACGTCGCCATTGGGTGATATTAGGATCTTTTACTCCTCGACCTTTACTCTGGGACTCTGATCTCTCTTCTATTCGGGTTAAATGAATCTTGCTAAATCTAACATTAGGATCTCGTTATCACTTTCACCGGAGGGCCCTTGTCTTGATGATCGTCTGCTGGACCAAAAGACCTTGAAGATACTCTCGATATTCTCTCGAGACCTTGTGCCTATCGCGTTTGCAATTCCTTCCACCGCAAATCCTTATGGATAACTACTTGCGATCGTTATTCTTACATTCATCGATTGGCCTTGTTATTACAAGATACCCGAAATACTCGTCATTGTTTGATAATCCTTTGAGCTTGTTGCCTTGCTGTTCTTTGTCACTGAATACCCCTACGGATAATTCTCGCACTTATCGAGTATCCGCTCATCCCGATTGTTCATATGCTTTTCAAAATACTTGGAAATACTAACCGATCTTAGAGTATGCTCTTCAAACTATTGCTCGGCAAATACTTATGCGCTTGCAATATGGATACTTTCCATATGTGTAGCAATATTCATTAGTATCCTTTGACACGATCATTTTGATCCTATCGATTCAACATGTGTGTGAAAGCACGCAATCATCGATTGATCCTTTTAAATTATCTTTCCGGCTCGAGGCGTCATTTTGAACATGAGCTGGTTCTCGCCAAAACTATATCATCTTCGATTGTGCCTCGGTATATTCATTTGATCCATCCTTGATCGAGCGTCGCTTCGATCCCTTGTTTTAAATCATAATTCCTTTTGCATTTAAGCTTTGAATTATTGAGATAATTCCATAACCTGTTGCATTTGCACTCTTTCTTCCTCGATTGGGTATCGATACTCACCTCGGCTCCTTTGTGGATCGCCATATCCTTTGTTGGATTATTATATCCGGCGGTGTCCTTTATAATTAATCACCTTGTGAGTCCTTCTCCGATACATAATGCCTTTGTTAAATTGTATCCTTTCCTTTTGTCAACCATGCTCTACTTTCGAGCTGGTGATAATTACTCTTGAAGCTTATGGTATATGTTCGTAAGAAAGCCCGATGGGATTGAACCAGCGCCTTCCCTCATCGGTGTGAACCGAAAGATTTCACGAGTCATACTTATCTGTATTGCACCGGTAAAACTTTCAACAACTAATGTCATCTTGAAATCGAGAGGTGAATGGAAGATTATGCATTGAGGAAGTGGAGTCGACCTTGAACTTTGTGTTCATGCCCATGGGCCGCGATGTATATCCTATCATGGAAGCTTCTTGTAATAATAACTATTTCCTTGATAACTAACATATGGTATCTGTGAATTGATCACTTGCAACCATGGTTCCGACCATGATTGTTCTTCTTTGATCCCATTTCTCGGACAAGTTAAAACAATTGTCTTCTACAGAGTAATACCCAAGTCCAACCTCTACTTTGATTTGTCGTCGAGTATTACCCCCTGGTATCTTGAGATTATCTTGGAACTGCATAACTTCTTATGAGTTCCTCATCAAGTACTACATTCTCACCGATTACAATTTTTCACGGGCTCTGAGTTATTTAACACTCAAAGACACCGATAACTGACTCGAGTCCGCATCGCGGTTAAGCAACTCTTGGTAACCTTCATTACTTGCGAGTTTGAACTCAATCACGACATTCCTAGCCTGTTTGGCTATAACCTTGTCGTGCCGATTTTAACTGTGCTACCTGGTCCTTCTTCCCAGAGCACAATTTTTGACGATGAGCTAAGCTTACGTCGATCTTCCTCATCATATCATTTTGCTTTGGACAGCAAGCTTGCTTTGGAGTTTGTGTCGTACCCATGGTTTCAATAACCTTTTGCTTCATCATTACTTTGACTTGATGTCATCGCCAATTGATTACATCTTCATGAATTCTCTTGACAAATGTGTCGTGCTCATCATCAGCATTCTGAGCTCCTCCAGGATATCAATGGAATTCATGATGACAAAGACAATCCTTGCCCTCGATGATTAGTGTTATCATCGACCACTCTACTACCTTTCCTCCAACACAAACTTGTTCTTGTTTTGTGTTATACCTTGAGTTCCTTGCTATCCAGCAATTGTTCTTCTTTACATTGGAGTATTACCATCCTTTATGTCAAGAATGTCGTGAGAGTTTCACCACCTCTTAAGGAATTCTCGTCTGATGATGCTTCTCACCATCATAATTCTTCTCTTGGTCCCGTGTTGAGTGAACTATGTTATGAGAATTTAATATTTCTAGCAACCTTGCTACTTCAGAGTTAGTGGACAATAATTCCAATGTAGTGTGTTGGTTGCTAAATTTCCATTCCGACGTTGGTTGGGCAACCCAGCCCTTATTTCGGGTGCCCCTTTCAACCACTATTTAATTGTGTATGTTTTCATCGAGCATACATCATTATATCGTTTGATCTGACAAGTGTTGCCACCTTGATCACATCATTGTGGAAATCCATCTTTTGTTAATCTCGATGAATAGTCGCCGAGTCCATCAGCCAGTTCCTCGTCTTCTCCTTGGTTTAATGTTGAACTCTTGTTTGAATTCGCTTCCATAGTTCATTTTCGAGAATCTTACAATGTCATCTCGTCAATTTGTGTTGCACATTTTCTTCTCGGACATCCCGAGTGCGAGGTATCTGACACCAATCGGATCTGAATCTCGGCCAGATATGATGGTTGGGACATATCCCCAAGAGTTATAACATTGGTCTTTATATAACCCGGTAAGGTGGTGTCGTTGCCTAACACACCCGACCGGAGGACCCATTATTATAATTTCCTTTTTAGCAAGGCTATCCATTCTTCCATGAGGAAAGTTGAAAGACTTATTCTATAAGTTGTTCCTGATGAGTCCATTGACTATCCAAAGTCCGACCTTTGCTTGAAGACCATGTCAATGCTGTCTCGAAGCATGTCTGTGGTACTCCAATTTTCAACAAGAACATTTGAAGCCCAATGCTAAATGTTTCTTGCTCAATTATCCAAACACCGTTGTATGGGTAATGTCTTGAAATTTCTCTCCCCTTACTTAAAGGGTTTTCTAAATTATATCCTGACATGATATCATGCTCTGCTTGTCCTTGGGAAGGATATACCCTTGTAAAATGTGTGTAAACACAATTCCCCTTCCATTGTTTTGTTTAACCTCTCTTGTATGCTGACTGAACTAAGCAGGCACCTTGTTGTATCACTCTGTCTGTAAGATCCTGTTACTATTGTTGGTGACATTCCGGTAACCATCGACGGGTGATAACTTTGCCAATTGGTTCGCCTCGTTCAACAAGTAGGAAAATTGCTCTTTGTTCCCCGTCTTTGGTACCGACATTGTTGTCGACATAACTGACAGACTATTCTCTTACATGCCTTGCTTACATGATCGTGCAAGATATCACCACTCCTATTTTTAACCCACATGGTGGGCCCATAACCCACGGTTTCACAGGATCGAAACCTAACTCTCCTTTACACCCTAGTGTCAAAGTTATTCCTCACACTTGGCTTCGTATGTAACTCACGGGCCACCTGCCAAGTGATCTATTCGGGTATCAGACGCAATACTTACTCTCGCTGCTCTGAACCTCTGTCTCCCTCTAGTTCAGACTTCGAGCAACTACCTATCCACTTGGAACCTCTTATGGTTCCTTCATACCTTACTCTCGATGTATTTTATATGTTCAACTCAAGAGATAATCTTATACTATTCGTGGGTTAACCCTAGATTGTTTCCCTCAAAAGCATTATGTCGTAGCAAGCTGCCCTTATCCTTTCGTGAAATACGATGGAGTTCGAAGAAATGATGACAAGTTTATCATGATGCATTGGAATAAAGAATTGAAGACATCAGCGAAACAGATTAACTTCTTGAGAAGAGCAACCAATACCGAGAAAATCCGTTAGTATATCGTAACGGACCTTTCCCCTTTACTCTACCTCTTAAATCTCGGGACGAGATTTCTTGTAGTGGAGGAGAATTGTGACACCCGGGTATTTAGGCTACTGATAATCCCCATTAATGATGCCACGTCACCTTGATTCTTGTTGCTAATCTCGCGTTAGTTCAGAACCGTATCAAATTTAAATCCTAAATAAGTCAAACGACAAAAGTTTTAAAAATTAAAATTAAAATGTTCGGGCTATGTCAATTATTGCATCGGTAATTATGATGAAGTAGACACAATTTTATAAAATGCCTAAATACTTTTAAATGAATTAAAACAGAAAAGAAATAATGAAAGAAAATACAAAGGTTAAAAGAAAAAAAACAAAGACTAACAAAAAAAAAAGGGAAAGGACCCCCGGGCCTACAAGCCCGACTATCGGCAGCCAGCCAGATTAGCCCGGCCGCCGCCCCCTCTCTCCATAACCCGAAACCCTACCCCGACCACTCCCCCCTCCTCCCCCCGTCGCTCTCCCCTCCCGATCCGATTCTGGATCGAGATCGGAGAAGCTTAAAAGCCGCGCCGCCCGGTCTTGCCACACCTCACGCCGGCGCCCCGCCCCACGTCGCCGCCCGTCCTCACCTCCTCCCGACCAGCCATCGAGCGGCAGCGCCCCTCGTCAAGACGCCCGACGTCGCGCCTCCGGTTCGTCGCCGGAACCACGTCGCCACGCCAATCGTCCCGTTGCACGGACCTCGTCGGGCTACCACGCCGCTGCCTCCTCGACTCATCCTCGCCGGACGCCATCGCCGTCGTCCTCTCCATCGCCGGCGCTCCCCGTCCACGTCGCCGGTGCCGCCTCAACGGACCTCCCCGACTCCTCCCCGAGCCCACTGCCCTTTCCCTACGGCCCCAGTGAGCGCCTCCCCCCTCTCCTCTCGGTCTCCCTCGCGCAGCTCACGCGCCTCGTCGCGCTCGTCGCGTCAACGCTGGGCTCGCTACCCCGTGTACTGTTGTAGCTGCTGCCGACCGCGGCATCCCCTGCGCGTGCCGGCCATGGTCGTAGCCTCCCACTGTCGCGCCGTCGTTCCCCTGCTCCCACCCCGCCATGCGCCGCCCCACCGCCGCAACCTCGCGCCGGCCTGCGCCCGTCGACGGCGCCCCCCCACCGTTCGCCTGGGCCAGCGCCCAATCGGGTTGGGGCTTCACCCGTAGCGCCCGAACCCACTTTGGCCATGGGCCAATGACACGAGGGACCCACGCCCCTGGAATGATATAAAAAAAAAGGAAGGATTTAAAAAAAAATAATAAAAATAAAAATAAAAATAATTAAATAATTAGTTAAATTAATTAATTAACTTAATTAAACCTAATTAGATTAGCCTAATTAACTAGTTTAACTAATTAACTGTGATTAATTAACTAACGATGAATGACATGCGGGACCCACATGTCGATTGACCCGATCAGCCTTTGTTACTCTTTGGTGTCATCTTGGCGTCATCATGGCGTCGGCAAGCACTAATACGGATAATGTTAATTTAATTAATAATTAATAAATTAGAAAATGTTTTAAAACTTTAAAATTAATATAAATTAAACCGTAGCTCGGATGAAAATACTTTCTACATGAAAGTTGCTCGAGCGACGAGGCGGTTAGGATCATAACCCGTTCATCCGCCACACCCCTAACCTATCGAACCGCAACTTTCCCCTCGGCTCCTCGTCAAAGCGAAACCGGGAATACCTTCATTTGTTTCCCCTTCATCGGTATCACCTACTACGCGTTAGGGCACACCTAGCACCACGTGTTGACATGTTATGCTTTGTGATGCTTTGATTGCTTTGTTATTTATTGTGTTCCCCCTCGTTACTTCTTTCCGGTGACCCGAGAGGCTTGGCGACCCGGTTCGACTACGGTGTTGGCGACCCCTCTCTCTTGCCCGAGCAACCGGGCAAGCCCCTTTGATCACCGGATATCGCCTATTCTTCTCTATCTGCTTGCATTAGAGTAGTGTAGCATATTCTTGCTTTAGTTGATCCTATTACGATGCATAGCGACATTGTTGCTACATCTGTTGATACCTTACGCAATCCTAAATGCTTAGTATAGGATGCTAGTTTATCATCATTGGCCCTACATTCTTGTCGATCGCCTTGCTACACTATTGGGCCATGATCACTCGGGAGGTGATCACGGGTATATCCTATACATACATACATACTATCTGAGATGGTGACTAAAGTCGGGTCACTCGAGGAGTACCCATAAGTGATTACGATGAAATTTGAAAGGACGGTGGCTCCATCCCGGTAGAGGTGGGCTGGGTTCCCGACGGCCCCATTGTTACTTTGTTGCGGGCGGCAGGCAGGTTGAGACCACCTAGGAGGCAGTGGGCTGGCCTGTTCGGCGTTCAGCGGATACTTAACACGCTTAACGAGATCTTGGTATTTGATCCGAGTCGGCCATTTGGTCTATCGCACTAACCATCTCGTGGGAGTAGTTATGGGTATCCGGCGTCGTGGTATCGGCGAAGCCTTCTTGGCGTCGGCGGCGGCGGCGGCGGGTTGGGCTGCGTTAACGCAACTTCCTTTGTAATGGAGGTTGCTAGGTGCGCTCACCGGCGCGTATGCAGCGTCTTGGTGTGCTTTCGAGGCGATGGGCCCGGACCCTGCGGCGCTTAGGTTTAGACCGGCGTCTTGACCGCTCTGTTGTGCCTAGGTGGGGCTGCGGCGTGTTGATCTTCGAGGCGGGCATGACCCAGAAAGTGTGTCGGCCAAATGGGATCAAGCGTGTTGGGTTATGTGGTGCACCCTGCGGAAGTTAATCTATTGAATAGCCGTGTCCCTCGGTAAAGGGCGACCGGAGTTGTACCTCGACCTTATGACAACTAGAACTGGATACTTAATAAAACACACCCTTCCAAGTTCCACGAACAACCCGGTGATCGCTTTTCCGCAGGCGGCGAGGGAGGATCGCGGGTAGGATTATGCTATGCGATGCTCTTGGAGATGCTACTTGGAGATGCTACATGGCGATGCTACTTGAAGGACTTGATCTACTCTCTTCTACATGCCGCAAGGCGGAGGCTGCGAGCGTAGTCTTCAACAGGATTAGCTATCCCCTCTTATTACGGCATTCTGCGATTCGGTCCATGATATGGCCCTTACACATATACCCATGCATATGTAGTGTAGCTCCTTGCTTGCGAGTACTTTGGATGAGTACTCACGGTTGCTTTCTCCCCTTTTCCCCTTTCCTTTCTTTACGGTTGTCGCAACCAGGATGTTGGAGCCAGAGCTAGATGCCACCGTCGATGGCGATTACTACCTTGGAGGTGCCTACTACTACGTGCGGTGGCTTGCGGCGACCGGGAGTAGTTTAGGAGGATCGAGGCGGGAGGCTGCGCCTCTTCGTCTGTATCTCGGTTTGTGCTAGCCTTCTTAAGGCAAATTTGTTTAACTTATATACGTACTCAGATATTGTTGCTTCCGCCGACTTCGTCTATGATCGAGCACTTGTATTCGAGCCCTCGAGGCCCCTGGCTTGTATTATGATGCTTGTATGACTTATTTATGTTTTAGAGTTGTGTTGTGATATCTTCCCGTGAGTCCCTGATCTTGATCGTACACGTTTGCGTGCATGATTAGTGTACGATTGAATCGGGGGCGTCACAGCGGCCCTACGGGTTCAAGAACTATGTAGACATGATCGAGACACATCTCCGATCAATAACCAATAGCGTAACCTGGATGTTCATATTGGCTCCTACATGTCCTACGAAGATCTTTATCAATCAAACCGCACAACAACTTACGTTGTTCCCTTTGTCATCGGTATGTTACTTGCCCGAGATTTGATCGTCGGTATCATCATACCTAGTTCATTCTCATTACCAGTAGGTCTCTTTACTCGTTCCATAATGCTTCATACCATATAACTCATTAGTCACATTGCTTGCAAGGTTTATAGTTATGAGCATTACCAAGAGGGCCCAGAGATACCTCTCCGATACACGGAGTGACAAATCCCAATCTCAATCTATGCCAACCCAACAAACACCTTCGGAGACACCTGTAGAGCATCTTTATAGTCACCCAGCTACGTTTTGATGTTTGATAGCACACAAGGTGTTCCTCCGGTATTCGGGAGTTGCATAATCTCATATTCAGAGGAACATGTATAAGTCATGAAGAAAGCAATAGCAATAAAACTTAACGATCATTTATGCTAAGCTAACGGATGGGTCTTGTCCATCACATCATTCTCTAATGATGTGATCCCGTTCATCAAATGACAACACATGTCTATCGTCAGGAAACATAACCATCTTTGATTAACGAGCTAGTCAAGTGGAGGCATACTAGGGACACTTTGTTTTGTCTATGTCTTCACACATGTACTACGTTTCCGATTAATACAATTCTAGCATGAATAATAAACATTTATCATGATATATGGAAATATAAATAACAACTTTATTATTGTCTCTAGGGCATATTTCCTTCAGTCTCCCACTTGCACTAGAGTCAATAATCTAGTTCACATCGCCATGTGATTTAACACCAATAGTTCACATATGTATGTATTAACACCCATAGTTCACATCGCCATGTGACCAACAACCAAAGGGTTTACTAGAGTCAATAATCTAGTTCACATCGCTATGTGATTAACACCCAAAGAGTACTAAGGTGTGATCATGTTTTGCTTGTGAGAGAAGTTTAGTCAACAGGTCTGCTAAATTCAGAGCCGTATGTATTTTGCAAATTTTCTATGTCTATAATGCTCTGCATGGAGCTACTCTAGCTAATTGCTCCCACTTTCAATATGTATCCTGATTGAGACTCAGAGTCATCTGGATTGGTGTAAAGCTTACATCAACGTAAATATTTACGACGAACTCTTTATCACCTCCATAACTGAGAAATACTTCCTTAGTCCTCTTAACTAAGGATAACTTTGACCGCTATACAGTGATTCACTCCTGGATCACTATCGTACCCCCTTGCCAAACTCATAGCAAGGCACACAACTGGTCTGGTACATAGCATGGCATACTTTATAGAACCTATGACTGAGGCATAGAGAATGACTTTCATTCTCTTTCTATCTTCTGCCGTGGTCGGGATTTGAGTCTGACTCAACTTTACACCTTGTAGTACAGGCAAGAACTCCTTCTTTGACTGATCCATTTTGAACTCTTTCAAAATCTTGTCAAGGTATGTACTCATTGAAAAATCTTATTAGGCGTCTTGATCTATCTATACAGATCTTGATTCCCCATATGTAAGCAGGTTCACTGAGGTCTCTCTTTGAAAATCTCCTTTCAAACTTACCTTTATGCTTTCCAGAAAATTCTACATTATTTCCGATCAACAGTATGTCATTCACATATACTTATCAGAAAGGCTATAGTGCTCCCACTCACTTTCTAGTAAATACAGGCTTCTCCAAAAGTCTGTATAAAACCATATGCTTTGATCATATTATCAAAGCGTATACTCCAACTCCAAGATGCTTGCACCCGTCCACAGATGGATCGCTGGAGCTTGCACACTTTGTTAGCACCTT
The DNA here is from genome assembly GCA_021437245.1 of Aegilops speltoides. Lineage (NCBI taxonomy): Eukaryota > Viridiplantae > Streptophyta > Magnoliopsida > Poales > Poaceae > Aegilops > Aegilops speltoides. Next base: position 285,427,356 of record CM038145.1, read on the forward strand.
TAGGATTGACAAAACCTTCTTGTTGCATCATATACAACTCTCCTTAGATATATCCATTTAAGGAATACATTCTTACATCCATTTACCAAATTTCATAAAATATGGCAATTGCTAACATGATTCAGACAGACTTAAGCATCGCTATCGTTGAGAAACTCATTGTAGTCAATTCCTTGAACTTGTCGAAACCCTTTTGCGACTAGTCGAGCTTTGTAGATAGTAACACTACCATCAGCGTCCGTCTTCCTCTTGAAGATCCACTTATTTTCTATGGCTTGCCAATCATCAGGAAAGTCCACCAAAGTCCACACTTTGTTCTCATACATGGATCCCATCTCAGATTTCATGGCCTCAACCATTTCGCGAAATCTGGGCTCATCATCGCTTCCTCATAGTTCTTAGGTTCCTCATGGTCTAGTAACATGACTTCCAAAATAGTATTACGGCACCACTCTGGTGCGGACCGTACTCTGGTTGACCTACGAGGTTCGGTAGTAACTTGATCTGAAGTTTCATGATCATCATCATTAGCTTCTTCACTAATTGGTGTCACTGGAACTTATTTCTGTGATGAACTACTTTCCAATTCGGGAGAAGGTACAATTACCTCATCAATTTCTACTTTCCTCCCACTCACTTTTTTCGAGAGAAACTCCTTCTCTAGAAAGGTTCCATTCTTAGCAACAAAAACCTTGCCTTCGGACTTGTGGTAGAAGGTGTACCCAACAGTTTCTTTTGGGTATCCTATGAAGACACAATTCTCCGATTTGGTCTCAAGCTTATCAGGTTGAAGCTTTTTCACATAAGCATCACAGACCCAAACTTTAAGAAACAACAGCTTAGGTTTGTTGCCAAACCACATTCATACGGTGTCGTCTCAACGAATTTTGACGATGCCCTGGTTAATGTGAATGCAGCTGTCTCTAATGCATAATCCCAAAACGATAGTGGTAAATCGGTCAGAGACATCAGATATTGCACCATATCTAATAAAGTATGGTTACGACGTTCGGACACACCATTATGCTGTGGTGTTCTAGGTGGCGTGAGCTGAGAAACTATTCCACATTGTTTTAAATCAAGGCCAAACTCGTAAGTCAAAATATTCCACCTCCACGATCAGATCGTAGAAACTTTATTTTCTTGTTAGAATGATTCTCCACTTCACTTTGAAATTCTTTGGACTTTTCAAATGTTTCAGACTTGTGTTTCATTAAGTAGATATACCCATATCTGCTCAAATCATCTATGAAGGTCAGAAAATAATGATAACTGACACGAGCCTCAAGACTCATCGGACCACATACATCGGTATGTATTACTTCCAATAAGTCATTAGCTCGTTCTATTGTTCCGAAGAACGGAGTTTTAGTCATCTTGCCCATAGGGCACGGTCCGCAAGTATCAAATGATTCATAATCAAGTGATTCCAAAAGCCCATCAGCATGGAGTTTCTTCATGCGCTTTACACCAATATGACCTAAACGGCAGTGCCACAAGTATTATGCACTATCATTATCAACTTTGCAACTTTTGGCATCAATATTATGAATATGTGTATCACTATGATTGAGATTCAATAAACCATCATCATTCGGTGTATGACCGTAGAAGGTTTTATTCATGTAAATAGAAAAACAATTATTCTTTGTCTTAAATGAATAACTGTATTGCAATAAACATGATCTAATCATATTCATGCTTTACCGCAAACCCCAAATAACATTTATTTAGGTTCAACTCTAATCTTGAAAGTATAGGGGGTGCGCGATGATGATCATATCAATCTTTGAACCACTTCCAACATACATCGTCACTTCACCCTCAACTAGTCTCTATTTATTCTGCAACTCCTTTTCGAGTTACTAATCTTTCACAACTAAACAAGTATCAAATACCCGGGGGTTACGACAAGCACTAATAAGGTACACATCAATAACATGTATATCAAATATACCTTTGTTCACTTTGTCATCCTTCTTATGCACCAAATATTTGGGGTAACTCCGCTTCTAATGACCATTTCCTTTGCAGTAGAAGCACTTAGTTTCAGGCTTAGGTACAGCTTTGGGCTTCTTCACGGGAGTGACAACTTGCTTGCCATTCTTCTTGAAGTTCCCTTTCTTTCCCTTTGCCATTTTCTTGAAACCAGTGATTTTTCTTGATTTCTACCTTCATTGATTTCAGCATCACGAAGAGCTCGGGAATCGCTTTTGTCATCCCTTGCATATTATAGTTCATCCCGAAGTTCCAGTAACTTGGTGATGGTGACTAGAGAACTCTGTCAATCACTATCTTATCTAGAAGATTAACTCCCACTTGATTCAAGTGATTGTAGTACCCAGACATTATGAGCACATGCTCACTAGCTGAGCTATTCTCCTCCATCCTTTTAGGCGAAGTACTTGTCAGAGATCTTATACCTCTCGACACGGGCATGAGTCTGAAATACCAATTTCAGCTCTTGGAACATCTCATATGCTCCGTGGCGTTTTCAAAACATTTTTGAAGTCCTGGTTCTAAGTTGTAAAGCATGGTGCACTAAACTATCAAGTAGTCATCATATTGAGCTAGCCAAACATTCATAATGTCTGCATCTGCTCCTGCAATAGGTCTGTCACCTAGCGGTGCATCAAGGACATAATTCTTCTATGCAGCAATGAGGATAAACCTCAGATCATGGACCCAGTTCGCATCATTGCTACTATAATCTTTCAACTTAGTATTCTCTAGGAACATATCAAAAAACATAGGGAAGCTACAACGTGAGCTATTGATCTACAACATAATTTGCAAATACTATCATGGCTAAGTTCATGATTAATTAAAGTTCAATTAATCATATTACTAAAGAACTCCCACTTAGATAGACATCCCTCTAGTCATCTAAATGATCCCATGATCCATATCAACTAAACCATGTCCGATCATCACGTGAGATGGAGTAGTTTTCAATGGTGAACATCTCTATTATGATGATATCTACAATATGATTCACGTTCGACCTTTCGGTCTCAGTGCTCCGAGGCCATATCTGCATATGCTAGGCTCGTCAAGTTTAACCCGAGTATTTTGCATGTGCTAAACTGGCTTGCACCCGTTGTATGTGAATGTAGAGCTTATCACACCCGATCATCACATGGTGTCTCGGCACGATGAACTGTAGCAATGGTGCATACTCAGGGAGAACACTTATACCTTGAAATTTAGTGAGGGATCATCTTATAATGCTACCGCCGTACTAGGCAAAATAAGATGCATAAAAAATAAACATCACATGCAATCAAAATATGTGACATCATATGGCCATCATCATCTTGTGCCTTTGATCACCATCTCCAAAGCACCATTCCATTGTCACTGGCTTGACACCTTGATCTCCATGATAGCATTGTTGTCGTCCCTCCAACTATTGCTTCTACGACTGTCGCTACCGCATAGTGAGAAAGTAAAGCAATTACATGGCGATTGCATTTCATACAATAAAGCGACAACCATCATGGCTCCTGCCAGTTGCCGATAACTCTGTTACAAAACATGATCATCTCATACAACAATTTATATCTCATCATGTCTTGACCATATCACATCACAAGAAGCCCTGCAAAAACAAGTTAGACGTCCTCTGCTTTGTTGTTGCAAGTTTTAGTGGCTGCTATGGGCTTCTAGCAAGAACCGTTCTTACCTAGGCATCAAAACCACAACGATTTTTTGTCAAGTGTGATGTTTTAACCTTCAACAAGGACCGGCCGTAGTCAAACTCGATTCAACTAAAGTTGGAGAAATAGACACCCGCCAGCCCCCTGTGTGCAAAGCACGTCGGTAGAACCAGTCTCATGAATGCGGTCATGTAATGTCGGTCCGGGCCGCTTCATCCAACAATACCGCCGAATCAAAGTAAGACGTTGGTGGTAAGCAGTATGACTATTATCGCCCACAACTCTTTGTGTTCTACTCATGCATATCATCTACGCATAAACCTGGCTCTGATACCACTGTTGGGGAACGTAGTAATTCAAAAAAAATCCTATGATCACGCAAGATCTATCTATGAGATGCATAGCAACGAGACAGGAGAGTATGTCCACGTACCCTCGTAGACCAAAAGCGGAAGCGTTAGTTAACGCGGTTGATGTAGTCGAACTTCTTCACGATCCTACCGATCCTAGTACCAAACATATAGCACCTTCGTGTTCAGCACACTTTCAGCTCGATGACGTCCCTTGAACTCTTGATCCAGTAGAGGGTCGAGGGAGAGTTCCGTCAGCACGATGGCATGGTGATGGTGTTTATAATGTGATCCACGGAGGGCTTCGCCTAAGCAATACGACGCTATGACCTGAGGTGTAAAGTGTGGAGAGGGGCACCGCACACAGAAAAGAATAAATGATATATCTTTGGGGTGCCCACGCCCCCATACATAAAGGAGGAGGGGAGGAGGCGGCCGACCTAGGTGCGCGCCAAGTGTGGGGAGTCCTACTATGACTCCTTAGTCCTAGTAGGATTCCCCTTTCCTTTCCGGAATAGGAGAAGAGGGAAAGAGGTGGAGGAGATGGAGGAAAGGGGGACTGCGCCCCCCACCCCTAGTCCAATTCGGTTTGGGCTGGGTGGGCGCGCGCCTCCACCTGGCCGCTACCTCCTCTCTTCCACTAGGGCCCATGAAGGCCCATTAATCCCCCGAGGAGTTCCGGTAACCTCCCGGTACTCCGGAAAATGTCCAGACCTATCCGAAACCTTTCTGGTGTCCAAACATAACCGTCCAATATATCAATCTTTATGTCTCAACCGTTTCGACACTCCTCGTCATGTCCGTGATCTCATCTGGGACTCCAAACAAACTTCAGTCATCAAAAACACATAACTCATAATACATATCGTCATCAAACGTTATGCGTGCGGACCCAACAAAAGATCAAGACACATCTCCGATCAATAACCAATAGCGAAATTTGGATGTCCATATTGGCTCCTACATATCCTACGAAGATCTTTATCGGTCAAACCGCATAACAACATACATTGCTCCCTTTGTCATTGGTATGTTACTTGCCCGAGATTCGATCGTCGGTATCATCATAGATAGTTCAATCTCGTTACCGGCAAGTCTCTTTACTCGTTCCGTAATGCTTCATCCCGTAACTAACTCATTATTCACATTTTTTGCAAGGCTTATAGTGACGAGCATTACCGAGAGGGCCCAGAGATACCTCTCCGAAACACGGAGTGACAAATCCTAATCTCGATCTATGCCAACCCAACAAACACCTTCGGAGACACATGTAGAGCATGTTTATAATCACCTAGTTACGTTGTGATGTTTGATAGCACACAAGGTGTTCCTCCGGTATTTGGGAGTTGCATAATCTCATAGTCATAGGAACATGTATAAGTCATGAAGAAAGCAATAGCAACATACTAAACGATCAAGTGCTAAGCTAACGGATGGGTCTTGTCCATCACAACATTTTCTAATGATGTGATGTCGTTCATCAAATGACAACACATGTCTATGGTTAGGAAACATAACCATCTTTGGTTAGCGAGCTAGTAAAGTAGAGGCATACTAGGGACACTTTGTTTTGTCTATGTATTCACACATGTACAAAGTTTCCGGTTAATACAATTCTAGCATGAATAATAAACATTCATGATATAAGGAAATATAAATAACAACTTTATTATTGCCTCTAGGGCATATTTCCTTCGGAAGAGGGGTATCTTATATCTCAGTCCTGAAGATATGCAAGAGGCAAAGAAATGCATGAAGGAAAAAGGTATTAAAGCTGAGGATGTTAAGAATTTTCCACCTATTTAAGAAATACATGGCCTTGACACACCGCCACCACAGGTGGTAGAGGTAAATTCTTTATTAAAGTTTGATGAAGGTGACATTCCTTATAATAAACATCCTAGTCAATGCTTGTATGAGTTTGACAACTACATTATGAAACAAGATCACTTCAATGCAAATGTTATGAAACAATTGAAATACAATTCTGATATGATTGCTCGCTTGAGTGACTTCTTATTGAGAATCACTAATGATGTTAGAGGTGTAGGAAAGCATGCCTCTATGGTTCAAACCCAGTTAGAACAAGTTGCTAAATCTCAAAGAGAATTGCTAGATGAAATGAATAATAATATGAATGATTATGCTATTAGAGTAGTAAGTAGAGGAGGTAGAATGACCCAGGAACCACTTTATCCCGAGGGACACCCAAAAAATAATTGAACAAGACTCTCAAAGAATTAATACCGATGCACCTATTCCTTCTAAAAACAAAAAGAAAAAGAAAAATGATAGGACTTTGCATACCTCTAGTGAACCTGAGAAAGAAAAACCTTCTGAAGATAGTAATGATGTCTCTATTTCTGATGTTGAAACTCAATATGGTAATGAACACCCACCTAGTGATAATGAAAATGATAATGATGTTCATGAAGATACTCAACTAGAAAATGATAAAGAACCAGAAAATGAAGTTGAAATAGAACCTGCTGTTGATCTTGATAATCCACAACCTAAAAATAAAAGATATGATAAGAGAGACTTTGTTTCTAGAAAACACGGTAAAGAAAGAGAGCCATGGGTTTAGAAACCCATGCCCTTTCCACCTAAACCATCTAATAAAAAAGTTGATGGAGAATTTGAACGCTTTGCTGAAATGCTTAGGCCAGTCTTTTTGCGTACTCGTTTAACTGATTTATTGAAGATGGCCTCGTATGCAAAGTGCATGAAAGACATCATCACAAATAAAAGAAAGATACCTAAAGATGGAATCTCCACCATGCTTGCTAATTATTCTTTTAAGGATGGAGTACCTAAAAAACTTGGAGATCCAGGAATACCAACTATACCTTGCTCCAGCAAAAGAAATTATGTCAAAACTGCTTTATGTGATCTAGGAGCTAGTGTTAGTGTTATGCCTTTCTCTTTATATAAAAGACATGATTTGAATAAACTTGCACCTAATGAAATATCTTTGCAAATGGCTGACAAATCAACTGACATACCTATCGGTATTTGTGAGGATGTGCCTGTTGTTGCAACTGTTACTATCTTAACAGACTTTGTTATTCTTGAGATGCCCGAGGACGACAACATGTCCATTATCCTTGGTAGACCCTTTTTGAATACTGCAGGGGCTGTTATTGATAGCAATAAAATCAAGGTCACTTTTCATATCAATGGTAATGAGCATATGGTGCACTTTCCAAAAAAATTCCAAGTGAATGGTATTAATGTTATTGAAAAATCTCCAACACTCACTATTGGAAGTTTTCAACTCCCTTTACCTACTGCCAAAAAGAAATATGAAATACTTATTGTTGGGGATATGCATATTCCCGTTGAGGAAACTTAGTTTTTTACGAAAGTTCTTCGGTTTCATGCTAATTGAAGGTAGTTGTTAAAAAGACTTGATCAACCTTATTAATGGATCATTTTTGAGAGGTATGAAGTTGATGAATTTAGTAGGAACAACTTTCTGTCCCTACCTTTTGTTTTTTGTTCTTCTTAGTTAAATAAAATAAAATGCCATGTTTATCCTGTTTTCTGAATTTTCCATGCAATAAAAAGTGCCCAAAAAATAAAAGTTCTCAGAATGCCCTGAAATTTTAATACGATTTTCTCTGAATTTTTAGTGCAAATAACATCAGAGGGGGGGTGCACCTGGTGTCCACAAGACACCAGGGCCGCCAGCAACCCCAGGCGCGCCCTGGTGGGTTGTGCTCCCCACGTGGGTCCCCTCACTTATCCCTTTAGCCCATGCCATCTCCTTCCTTCACAAAAAATCAGCATTGCTCTCTCTCTCTAATTTTCTTGCTCTCAAACCCGTAGATTTCGATCTCTTTGCTCGAAACACCATTTCCAAAACTGTTTTGGGGGATTGCTACTTGTTATGTGACTATTCCATTGCTCCAATTAGTTTTTGCTCTAGTGGTTTATATTTTGAATAATTAGCTACTCTTGGTGCTGCTATAAATGGGCTTGCATGTTGAATTCTTAGAGTTCTAATAGTTTGAATGCTCAATATGGCCTCTAGGCATCCTCATGAGTAGGTGCTATAGATCTTACGAAGTTTAGTTGACGAAATTTTGTGTCCCAAATTTTTTCATAAATTATTCGCAAATAAAAATGCAATTCTTTAGGAGTTCTTCGAGGAGGAGATCTTTGGAGGCATCATCAAGTAGTAGCTCTATATATTGGTCCTATGTTGAGCCAAGTGTGTGCTCAATGCGGGATTGCCGCTACCAAATCATGCCTAGGGCCGTGTAACAATTTCATGGTAAGTGCAAGTATAAAAGAAGAATTTGAGAAGTATATTCACAACGCCAAGCTTGGTCATTACATTGAAGATAAGTGCATTCAACATCTCAGTCTCACAGAAATGTTCACTAAGAACTTTAAATATCATCCTTGTGAGTCTAGAGTGTCATTTAGTCTTTATGATCAGTCTTTTTCCATGCCTCTAGATGCATTCTGTAATGCTTGCAAAATTCCATATTGGGGTTCGCTAGACGAGCCACCAAGATATGAGTATGAGTCATTTTTTACTAGTCTTTGTTACGGTGAGGATAGAGGAGTGACACAAGGTAGAATAAAAAGTATTCATTTCCCATCAATTCACTACTTTGCACTCTTTAATGGCAAATGCATCATGGGCAAGCAGGATTGCAACACACTATGTGCCCCTGACTTAAGCCTCATACACACTGCTCTGACTGGAATTAAACGCTATAATATTGGAGCGATCATTGCATGAAGGTTGCAACACAACGCTATGAGTGGTTACTTTTGTGGTGGGGTTTATGCTTCTCGTGTAGCTAAAGAGGTTGGTGTTACACCTCTGCCTTATGATCCCATCCAACCTACTTAGTACCTAGACTTTGAGGCCATGAAGCACCACAAGTTCCTTAAGGGCACAATCACTGACTATACTTATAATTTGAGGTTTAATAAAGAAGCTAGTGTGCTTATCGCTTTGCATGCGCCTGCTCTCTTTGATTATTACAGCAAAGGAAGATATTATGTTCTTGAGAGCAAGGCCCGCTCGTACACGGCGGAGATCGAGGCAGCTCGGCGGGCTGAGGAGACTACACCAAGAGCCTCCGTAAGCTATCAATATAACTACTATGCAGGCCACAACTGGTGATTACCAAGCTAGGCCAAAAGCCTAAGCTTGGGGGAGTACGTATTTCCACCGACATTAATTCATGTTCACACATTTCATACCAGTTGTTGGTGTCCATACTTTTTCATTGTATTATCCATGCTAGATTTATTTCCTCACTTTCTTCTTATGTGTTTTAATTTTTTTTGAGAAAATCCAAAAATATTTCTTACTTCTTTTTGTTTTTTTCTTTCTAGTTTAGTTACTTATAGTATTAAAAGAAAACCCCAAAAGATTTCTCGATTCTTCTTTTCCTTGTTGGGAGCTTTCCCGTGTAAATAGTTTTCCTCGTTTTTGTTTTTCCTTCTTTAATTTGCTTTCTTCAAGAAAAACTAAAAACTCCAAAAATATTTCAGTGTGTTTCTCTGAATTTCTTTTCTTTTTGTTGAGTCGTACCAAGGAGAAGACCACGATGAAAATGTTGAGTGGCTCTCATTTGCATTATTGTTGATCTAACAAAGAGCCTAAATTACCTTGTCTTCTCCTTTTGAATAAAATGTTTGTAGATTTCATCTTAGTCCACGGCACTCTTGCACTATTATTATTTTCATATCATTCGGTCGTGCAAGTGAAAGGCAATAATGATGATATTTGATGAAGTGATTGTGGCAGAGAGAAGCGGGTATGGACTCAACTTGTTTTTGTTTTTGTAAATATGTTTAACCTAGTATCCATGATTCAGCATACTATGATAAAACACGTTTGTAATGACAATTACATATTATAGTTTCTCATGCCATGCTTAAGTAGCTAGGAGTAGATAATGATTTATCTTGGATGTCAACATGCATTCAAATGATTGTGATGTAGTATGATGATATGGTATCTGAGGGAGTCCTGGACTAAGGGGTCCTCGGACAGCCGGACTATATACTTTGGCCGGACTGTTGGACTACGAAGATACAAGATAGAAGACTTCTTCCCGTGTCCAGATGGGACTCTCCTTTGCGTGTAAGGAAAGCTTGGCGATTCGGATATGTAGATTCCTTTCTATGTAACCGACTTTGTGTAAACCTAGCCCCCTCCGGTGTCTATATAAACCGGAGGGTTTAGTCCGTAGGACAAAGATCATAATCTCATAGGCTAGGCTTCTAGGGTTTAGCCATTACGATCTCATGGTAGATCAACTCTCGTAATACCCATATTCATCAAGATCAATCAAGCAGGAAGTAGGGTATTACCTCCATAGAGAGGGCCCGAACCTGGGTAAACATTGTGTCCCACGCCTCCTGTTACCATTAGCCTTAGACGCACAGTTCGGGACCCCCTACCCGAGATCCGCCGGTTTTGACACCTACATTGGTGCTTTCATTGAGAGTTCCGCTGTGACGACGAAGATAGTCTTGATGGCTCGCCTTGTTATCAAGGACAATATCACCTCCGGGGGAGCCCTGGCCTCAGGCCAAACCCTCCGGCTGGGCCGCCTTACCATGGCCACCCGTTTGGACGTCGGGCCGACGATGACTTCTCGGGTCATCGAAAATCGCCTCCGCGTACGCTCAGAATACTTCGAGCAGAGGGATCCGATGGAGTTGTCATCTTTAAACAAACTCCTAGATCACATCGCCACCTTGGGAGTCGCTACGGACTATGATCGGATTGGGCTCAAACCCGATCAGAGAGAAATTGAATCTCCGCCGATCACCCATCAGATAGTGGTAGTGGAGGAACAATGCGACAACTCTCCCTCTATATTGAGGATGAACTATGTTTGGATTTCTAAGCTCATAGAGCCGGATACCCACCCACTAGCAGACATGCCCTGTATTCCGAACCTAGAGTCGGACTATGGGCCTGAAAAATTGGTTGATATTCCGGAGCCCGAGCAGTTAAGCTCGGAAATTTCTCAAACTCCAGATCTCAGATTGGGTCAGGGTTCGGACTTAAATCCACCCGCCCACCCCAAGACAAGCGATCTTACCCACATCAGACAGCAGTCCCAAGAAATGGTCCATCACTTTTGGGCCAGATTCCTCCTTGTCAAGGACAAGATCAAGGACTGCCGCGATGAAGACGCAATCTCATTAGTCTGCAAAAATTGCACGGACGAGGGAATCCTCAATGCAATCAACCGCCGTCACGTATCACACTTCCTTGACTTGGTAACAATAGTACAGAAGTACTGCGCGATGGAAAGTGCCTGGAAAACTCAGGCAGCCTCTTGGGAGCCACCGGTTTCCACTAAACCCCTCGTCCGGACAAAAAGGATGCACCCTCATTGGTCGACCAATCCAATAACAAAAAAAATCAAAGCCCGTTACGGTGCGCGTAACCATTTTGGAGGGATGGCTCGATAGGCCATGCAAAATACACACAACACCGAATATTGTACCAAACCATAGCCTTCGAGCATGTTGGATACTCCGGCAGGTGGCCAAGAGCGGTGAGGATCTCCTCACAAAAAATACCATAGAGCAACATCCCACGGAAGACAACAACCCTACGGTATTGACAGTCTTCAAGACTTTCGCCTCAAACAATAGGCGGAAAAGGGCACTCAGCGGCCTTGCTGAAGTCTGCCAACTTGCAGCAATAAACCCCTGGAATGACACGGCCATAACTTTCAATGCCAGTGACGAACCAAAATTCAGAACAATCCGGGCACCGGCCGCATTGGTCCTTAGTCCAATTATGGACGGCTTTCGGCTTACCAAAGTACTCATGGACGAGGTCAGCGGACTAAACCTCATTTACGACGAAACTCTCAACAAGATGGAAATAGACAGGAGCCGCATCGAGCAAAGAAGCACAACCTTCCGATGAATTATTCCCAGTCGGGAGGCGCGATGTGCGGGAAAAATCACACTCGATGTGGTATTCGGCACGCCAGAGAATTATCGATCTGAAGAGATAACCTTTCAAGTGGCCCCTTTTAATAGTGGATATCACGCCTTATTAGGGAGAGATGCATTTCAAGCTTCCAAGCTATACCCCACTACGGGTACATGAAGCTCAAGATGCCCGGGCCCAATGGAATCATCACTCTTGCAAGTGATCTAGACATAACACTCTGCGCCGAAAACAAAACGGCCGCCCTGGCCCTCGAGGCATTGTCTGAAGCCCTCACGGCCAAAGAATTAACTACATTGTGCTCCACTGTGGATAGGGACGATGTGATACTTGATAACGATCCAAATCCACCTCCCTTTCAACCAGCAGACGAAATAGTCAAATTCTAGGTCCAGCCAACGGACTCCATGAAGACAGCATCCATCGGGGCACAGCTGGACCCCATGATCGACGTCGCACTGTGGGTGTTCCTATGCGAAAACTGGGACATATTTGCCGGGCACCCTTCTGATATTCCAGGAATCCCACGCAGGTTGGCCAAACATAGCCCAAACGTATTGAAGGGATACAAGCCGGTCAAGCAAACATTACGACGCTTTTTTGAACCCAAACGACAAGCCATGGGAGAGGAGCTAGCCAAGTTACTCGAGACCGGACTCATCAGGGAGATAAAACACCCGGACTGGCTAGCAAACCTGGTGATGGTACCAAAGAAGGATAAATCTTGGCGCCTATGCGTCGATTTCAAAGACCTCAACAAGGCTTGTCCTAAGGATCCTTTTCCCTTCCCCCGCATTGATCAGATCATCGATGCTACTGCAGGACACGACTCACTGTGTTTCCTCGACGCATACTCGGATACTATCAAATCAAGATGAAGGAGTCCGATCAAGCCGCAACAGCATTTATTACCCCATACGGGCCTTTCTGCTTCAACACTGTCGGTGTTCTGGGAACAGGGTCCCCAGACTTGCCTACCTGCGGCCTGCGGCGTGGCTCAAGGGTGGCCCAGCATGGCCCATCTTCATCAACTCAAGCTCAAAACCCTCGCGAGGGGCGAAGCCTCACGGGGCAGGCGACGCAAGGTTACCTCAGGGATGGCCTCACCAGGCTGGCTCATGAGGAGGCGGAGAGATCAAGGCAGGGGTACCTCACGAGGTGCCCATGACGCAAGCCATGACGATCGAGACCAGGCGGGTGCCAGGCGGGCGTCGGCCTGCGCAGTGCCCTTGTTTCCTCTTTGGTGCAACGAGACCAAGACCAGCAGAGCAGCAGGACGGAGGTCACCGTGGAGCCCAAGACGGCATCATCGCCAGTGCCTTTGGCAGCCGAAGAGCAACTTTAGTCAGAATAGCTTGTACTAGATGTTCCCCTTCAAAATGGTCGTTGTTGGCGCCCTTCCCGCTCAATATTTGGGAAGAGGACCAGGGCCTCTATATATAGGTATAGTCATCTCATAGAGTTCCCATCAGATCCAGAGGCGGTCGAACTCACCCAAGTAGTTCACCGCACCAGCCCAAGAACACCTCTCGCGAGGCTGTTCTTCCACTGTACTGTTCATCATCAGCCCCTGAGGCAATCCACCACACCACACACTGGATTAGGGTATTACACCACAACGGTGGCCCGAACCAGTATAAACCTTGTGTCCCTTGTGTTGTTCATCGTGTATCTTAGATTCACTGCGAGGCATTGGGACGCGGATCGATAGGGAAAGATCTTCGTGCGCAACCCAGAGTTCGAACCTTAAGGGTTTTGCCGGAACCCGATATCCGACATTTGGTGCGCCAGGTAGGGGTGCGCCGGAGTTCTCCCTTCCGTCGACACGCTCTCCATCAACACTGTGCTTCGCCCTCATGGCGGACAACGTGCCGCCCGCTGCGGCTGCCGACGCCGGCACTGGGGCCAGGGGGCTTCGAGCCCCAGCCTTGAGACAGGTGCAGTGGCCGAACAAGTTCAAGCCAGAGATGCCGCCGCACTACGACGGCGCGACAGATCCACTAGCTTTCCTGCTGGCGTATGAGGAGGCCATCCTCAAGGCCGTGGGTGACGATAGGGTCATGGCTAGCTGGCTTCCCATGGCCCTCACCGGCGTTCCGCGCATGTGGCTGCTCCACCTGCCAACGGCTTCGGTGGCCTCCTAGGAGGAGCTGCGCGACCTTTTCCTTGCCATTATGCTGCGCCGGCGCCCCCGGTCGTCACAACTCTCCTGGGCGGCTCGCAGGCGCCACCCTTGAGCCGCCACATCAAGCCGTTTGTCCGCCAGATCGGCACCGCCCTCACGCGGCAAGGAGCTCCTCCGGGTTGGGCGGCACCCAAGGCCGACTTGACCTTCAGCTTGGACGATCACCCCGCCAATGCCGCCTGCTCAGGTGCGCTCCCGATGTTGTGCACTCCCACCATCTGCCAGGTGGCCGTCACCAGGACCCTCATCGACGGCAGTGCTGGCCTCAACATGCTCTCGGTGGAGGCCTTCAGCCTCCTCCACGTGCCCCTGGAGCGACTCCGACCCAGCAAGTCCTTCTCGGGCGTTGGAGGCAGTTCCACCGGCTCCCTGGGGTAGATCCGCCTCCTGGTGACCTTTGGCACCCACGACAACTTCCGCACGGAGCTGGTCGACTTCGACATCGCCCCCATCGGCCTCCCGTACAACGCCATCCTCGACTACCCTGCCTTGGCCCAGTTCATAGCAGCGACTCACCCGGCCTACAACCTCATGAAGATGCCCGGGAGCAGCAGCGTCCTCACCGTAGCTGGGGATACAAAAGATGCTCTGCAGGCGCTCAAGCTCGCCTTCAAGACAGCCGCAGCGACGCAGCCCACCAGCGCCGACACCCCCAAGGCCAAGGGGGATGCGCCAACCAAGAAGAAGCAGTTGTTCACCCAGGACAAGACGGAGACTAAGCAGGTACCCGTTGATGAGGACGGATCCTCCGGCGCCACCTTCACCATAGGCGCCAATCTTGACCCCGACCAAGAGGAGGCTCTGGTGGAATTCCTGCGTGCGAACAAGGAGGTGTTCGCATGGGAACCCAAGCAGCTAGCAGGGGTCCCGAGGCAAGTGATCGAGCACCACCTGAACGTGTGCCCCAATGTGCGCCCCGTGAAGCAAAAAAGCAAGGCGGCAGTCCACCGAGAAGCAGGCCTTCATCGTCCACGAAACCCGCAAGCTGGAAGCTGCAGGTGTCATTTGTGAGGTCCGCTACCCTGAATGGCTGGCAAACCCTGATGTTGTGCCAAAGAAGGGAGGAAAGGAGCGCATGTGCGTCAACTTCAGCAACCTCAACAAGGCCTGCCCTCAGGATCCATTCCCGCTCCTCCGCATCGACCAAATTGTCGACTCCACCGCTGAGTGCGACCTGTTGTGCTTCCTGGATGCCTTCTCGGGCTATCACCAGATCAAGATGGTAGTAGAAGATGTGGATAAAATGGCTTTTCTGACCCCATGCAGGGTGTACTGCTACACCTGCATGCCGTTTGGATTGCGCAGCACAGGCACAACCTTTCAACGACTGGTGCATATCGCCTTGGGTCGGCAGCTCGGGAGGAACACCGAGGCCTACGTCGACGACATTGTGGTGAAGTCTCGGAGGCCAAGACCCTGATACAGGACCTGGAAGAAACCTTCGCGAGCCTTCGTGAAGTGGACCTGCGGCCCAACCCGGAAAAGTGCGTGTTCGTTGTTCCTTCTGGAAAGCTTCTGGGCTACCTCATGTCCCACAGAGGTATCGAGGCTAACCCAGAGAAGGTCAAGGCAATTGAAGACATGAGTCCGCCGAAAACCCTCAGGGAAATGCAGAAGCTCACCGGGCGAGTAACCGCGTTAGGACGCTTCATCTCCAAGCTGGGGGAATGAGCCCTGCCCTTCTTCAAGCTGATGAAGAAGAAGGGTCCATTCAAATGGACTCAAGAGGCTGACGAAGTGTTCCAAGATCTCAAGAAGTACCTGACCAGCCCTCCGGTGATGGTGGCTCCACGCCCTCAGGAGCCCTTGGTGCTTTACCTCACCGCCACACCCTACTCCGCCAGCGCAGCTCTGGTGGCGGTTTCGGGAGGAGCACCGGGTGAAGGCCGCATCGGCCACAACCCCGACCATGGCAGCTCAGGGCCAGGAAGGCCTCGCGAGGGCCACGACCTCGGCAAATGGGGACCAGCCTCAACAGGAAGACGCCTCTGGGGCTGAGGGGACCTCACCAAGCAGTCAGGAGCCGGGGGCTCAAACGCCTCAGGAGGTGCTCGACTCTCTAGAGGGTGCAGGCCCCGTCGGCGCGCCCACCCTCGTCGAGCATCCCGTGTGTTTCGTCAGCACGGTGCTGCGGGATGCAAGGGCATAGTACCCCATGCCCCAAAAGCTCTTGCTTGCGCTATTGGTGGCCTCTCAAAAGTTGCAGCACTACTTCCAAGGCCATCCCATCAAGGTTGTCTCAGCCTACCCATTGGAGAGGGTGCTCAGGAGTCCTAACACCGCTGTAAGGGTCGCTGAATGGAACATCGAGCTGCAAGCATTTCAGTTAGAATTCAGCACGACCAGAGTCGTCAAAGGAGCCGCACTTGCAGATTTTGTGGCAGAATGGACAGAGGCGCCAGGGCTCGAAGCAGGAGAAGATCAATCGCTTTCCCCAGGAAGCGAGGCACCAGACGGCTGGATTATGCACTTTGATGGAGCATTCTCACGACATGGCGCAGGGGCAGGCGCAGTGCTTATATCCCCTACTCAGGACAAGCTCTACTACGCCGTGCAGCTCTGTTTCCAGCAGGGCGAAAAGGTTTCCAACAACATAGCAGAATACGAGGGCCTCATAGCAGGCTTAAGGGCAGCGGTTGCACTGGGGGTGAAGCGCCTCATCATCAAGGGTGACTCACAGCTCCTTGTCTACTTCTCCAACAAAGTATACGAGCCCAAGGACGAGCACATGGAGGCGTATCTTGCAGAAGTGCGCAAGATTGGAAAGCAGTTTGTGGGGCTAGAGGTGCAGCATGTGCCTCGCGGCACCAATCAGGAGGCTGATGACATCGCCAAGAGGGCATCGAGGCGGCTACCTCAGGAGCCTGGCATTTTTGAGGAACGACTCTCCA
This sequence comes from Aegilops speltoides, assembly GCA_021437245.1. Taxonomy (NCBI): domain Eukaryota; kingdom Viridiplantae; phylum Streptophyta; class Magnoliopsida; order Poales; family Poaceae; genus Aegilops; species Aegilops speltoides. Next base: position 285,444,395 of record CM038145.1, read on the forward strand.
AGCCCTCAGCAGCACCAGCACTATCAAGCACAGCGCAACCTCGAGAGGAACTCCCTCAACCACCGACCTCAGGAGCTCTGGCCTGTGGCCCGACCTCAGGAGCACGCTTGCTCCTGGAGCTGGAGCCTCGGGAAGGATGCTGGACAGCGGAGCTCAAGGATTACCTGATGCAAGGGACTCTACCAGAGAAAGAAGAGGACGCGGAACGCATGGCCCGGCAGGCCACGACCTACTGCATCCGAGATGGAGAGCTCTACCGGAAGCGGCCCAATGGTGTTTCCTTGCGTTGCATCTCCAGGGAACAGGGGAAGGAGTTGCTGGCAGACATTCACGGTGGATACTGTGGGCACCAATCGTCATCACGGACCCTCATTGGCAAGGCGTTTCAAAGCGGGTTTTATTGGCCTACAGCACTCAACGACGCAATCGAGCTGGTGAAGGCTTGTAAAGCCTGTCAATTCCATGCCAAGCAGATTCATCAGCCAGCTCAGGGCATGCAGACCATTCCACTCTCGTGGTCGTTCGCGGTTTGGGGGCTGGACATTTTGGGCCCGTTTCCTTAGGCGCTAGGGGGCTATCGCTACCTCTACGTCGCCATTGACAAGTTCACCAAGTGGGCGAGGTGGAAGCTATCCGCACCATCCCAGCTGGCTCCGTAGTCAAGTTCATCAAGGGCCTCGTGAGCCGATTCGGGGTGACTAATCACATCATCACCGACAATGGTTCGCAGTTCACCAGTAATCTCTTCAAAACATATTGTGCTAACCTTGGAACGCAGATATGCTACGCCTCGGTGGCACACCCTCGGAGCAACGGCCAGGCTGAGCGCGCCAACACAGAGGTCCTGAAAGGCCTCAAAACCAGGACCTTCAAGAAGAAGCTGGAGGCCTGTGGCAGGGGCTGGTATGACGAGATCTAGTCCGTGCTATGGTCTATCCGCACTACCGCCACCAAGTCGACCGGCGAAACCCCGTTCTTCCTCGTCTATGGAGCAGAGGTGGTCCTCACTCACGAGGTCAGGCGTCGCTCCACGCGGGTCCTGGTGTTTGAAAAAGCGCAGCAGGACGCCTTGTAGGGAATGGATCTCGTGCTGGGGAAGGAACACCGTCGGGAGGCCGCGCTTCGAGCGTCAAGATACCAGCAAGCGCTGCGGCGCTACCACTGCTGCAACATCCGCCCCATAACTCTCGAGGTAGGTGACCTCGTGCTCAAGCGGGTGCTCTCCAGGGAAGGGCTGCACAAGCTCTCGCCCATGTGGGAGGGCCCGTTCAATGTTGTTCATGTTTCCAGACCTGGCGCCGCACGCTTGGAGACCCCAGGAGGGGGTGCCCATCCCGTACGCGTGGAACATTCAGCACCTCCGGAGATTCTATCCTTGAAATAAGGCCCAGTGCATGTAAAGAAGGCCAGGTGCCTGTGAAGAAGGTCCCAGTGCCTGCAAAGAAGGCCCAGTGCCTGTGAAGCTCGTCGCCCAAAGAAGGGCCCAGTGCCAACAAAGAAGGCCCAGTGCCTCTGAAGCTCGTCGCCCAAACAAAAGGCCCGGTGCCTATGAAGAAGGCCAATGCCTATGAAGCTCGCCGCCCGTGAAACTCTCACGTAATAATGAGTTGGGGTTGTACATGCCCCAGAGTCTCCGGAGTGCCGCCCTTGGGCCTTGGGGGCTCCCGCCCACGCCCAGTGGCAGCACTTAGCTCCGCGATGGTGAGAAGACGTCGAAGACTAGACTAGGTGCCGGACGCGGCTTTTCATTTGCTTTCCGCAGTTGGCTTATTCACCCTTGTTCGAAACTTTATTGGAGTTGTTTCTAGTGTTGTTTGTCGTCTCCTGCCCGTGATTCTCTATCTCTGTTTCCTTGTTTTTGCCTGACTCATCCTCTCTTTTGCAAGCCTCGCGAGGGGGCTGTACGGGCGCCCTCGTGAGCACCTTCTTGGCTAATTTAGTGAGGCTTCCTTGCTCAAGTTCACAGCGGGAGCACCCCTCCCGGTCCATGCCCCACAGGCATTACGACGCAAACACAGGACCTGAGCTGGTCACCCTCACAACAAAGGTTCGAAAGCTATCCCCCCGGCTAATTTTTGCAGGCCTTGAGATGCCCGGCGAGGCCTCATGCAGGTACCTCGCAAGGCGAAAACTGCAGCAAGCCCCCCGAGCTAAGTTGTTCCTACGCACAAGCACGTAGCCGCAACACCACAATGCAGCATGGGAATAATAGAAATAGCATAATAACTAAGGGCAAAAGTCCAGCACGCCCCCACGGGGCTCCATACTTCTCTCTCTATGCATGAAAAGGAGGTAAACAAAACAAACGCGGCACGCCCGGCGACGGCTCGTGAGGGGGGATCCACACCGCCCTCCTGAGCTCAATCAGACTCCTCCTCACGCTTCATCGAGGCACGACGACGGGATGACCCGCTGCCACCCTCGAAGCGAGCGCGACTGCGCAGTGGCTGGTCGCGGCCACCGCTAGAGGAGCTGTCACTAGAGGAGGAGCTGCTGAAGCTTGGCAAGCTGCGGGCACCGCCAGGAGCGGGCTCTCCTTCGTCCTCATCACAGCCATCGCCAAGGCCAAGCACCTGGTTACTGTCATCGTCTTCAGGGCAGCACCCTACGCGGAGGCCATCTTCTCCGAACACCCTCACGTAAAGGGTGGCGTCACCGTCAAACTTGAAGTGCAGGGTGCACCGCCGGCCCAGGCCACGTGCACGGGCGAACGTCTGCCGGCCACGAGCCAAGGCCATGTCCCCGACGATGGAGATCTCCACCGTGACCCAGGAAGCCCTGCTGCAGCAACCATCCGCCTGCAGCCAGAGCCCACCAGGGCCGGCGGCCGGCAGTTCACCGGCAAAGAAGCGGGAGAGCTGGAGCCAGTTGCTGGCCGGATCTGCCGACCACACGACAAACTCTGGCAGCACCTCTGCCGAGTGAAAGCGTGCCCGGGGAGGCCGCACAACCACAGCGCGTCTTCCCCCGCCCACCGGGCGGCCATCACCATGCGAAGAACCACCGCCACGACCATGAGGAGCCGCTGTAGGAGTCATAGGGTGCTTGCGGGGACGACCTCGACCGCGCTTGGTCGGAGGGGAGCCAGGCCCTTCCTGGGGAGCTTTCCCTTTCTCCATGGTCGAGAACCTCTTCGTCGCGCCATGGGACACAGCAGACAACTGGAGCAAGGGGGAGGAAGAAGAAGTAGGTGGGGAAGGGAGATGTGCAGCGGAGGCATGTGCCCTCCCACATTTATAACCCCAGGGAGGCCAACCGCCGGCCTCCATGATTGCAGGTAATCATTACTATTTTTGCATGCAGCAGGGACTCATCAAATCGGGCAGTTGCCAAGGCAGCATGGGGAAGCGGAGACGCCCACGTCCAATCAACCGCCATGCGGCGACCAAGGCCACAGGCTGTTGGGGCCCGCGGCTCTCCACACTTGCCCTTTCGCTTCACTACTAAGCCAAGTCCGAGGACGCCTTGGGCCCGGGGGCTACTGTCGGCGTTCTGGGAAAGGGGGTCCCCAGACTTGCCTACCTGCGGCCTGTGGCATGGCTCAAGGGGTGGCCCAGCATAGCCCATCTTCATCAACTCAAGCTCAAGACCCTCGCGAGGGGCCAAACCTTGCGGGGCGGACAACACAAGGCTTCCTCAGGGACAGCCTCACCAGGCAGGCTCACGAGGAGGCGGGGAGATCAAGGCGGGGGTACCTCACAAGGTGCCCATGATGCAAGCCATGACGATCGAGACCAGGCGGGTGCCAGGCGGGCGCCGGCCTGCGCAGTGCCCTTGTTTCCTCTTTTGTGCAAAGGGAGCAAGCGCAAGCGCAGAGTACCGAAGCATCAAGCATAGTTTACCATTTCAGTGCAACGAGACCAAGACCAGCAGAGCGGCAGGACGGAGGTCACCGTGGAGCCCAAGACGGCATCATCGCCAGTGCCTTTGGCAGCCGAAGACCAACTTTAGTCAGGATAGCTTGTACTAGATGTTCCCCTTCAAAATGGCCGTTGTTGGCGCCCTTCCCGCTCAATATTTGGGAAGAGGACCAGGGCCTCTATATATAGGGATAGTCATCTCATAGAGTTTCCATCAGATCCAGAGGCGATCGAACTCACCCAAGTAGTTCACCGTACCAGCCCCAAAACACCTCTCGCGAGGCTATTCTTCCTCTGTACTGTTCATCATCAGCCCCTAAGGCAATCCACCACACCACACACTGGATTAGGGTATTACACCACAAAGGTGGCCCGAACCAGTATAAACCTTGTGTCCCTTGTGTTGTTCATCATGTAGCTTAGATTCATTGCGAGGCGTTGGGATGCGGATCGGTAGGGGAAATATCTTCGTGCGCACCTCAGAGTTCGAACCTTAAGGGTTTTTCCGGAACCTGATATCCAACAAACACTATGCCTTTCGGGCTTAAAAATGCCGGTGCCACCTATTAACGCATGATTCAAACATGCCTGGAGAAACAAATCGGCAAGACAGTTGAAGCATACGTGGATGACATAGTCATCAAAACCAGACACGTCGAGTCATTAATAGGCGATCTTTGTCTTACATTTGACAACCTCTGAACATATGACATTAAGCTCAATCCAGAAAAATGTGGTTTCAGCGTTCCTGCCGGAAAGCTTCTGGGATTCATCGTTTCCAATAGAGGAATTGAGGGAAACCCAGCTAAAATCTGAGCTTTGTCACAGTTGGCTACGCCAATAGACCTCAAACAAGTCCAAAAACTATTCGGATGTGTGGCAGCTTTGAGTCACTTTATCTCCAGACTAGGAGAAAAGGAATTGCCACTCTATCGCCTTCTCCAACGCATCAATCACTTCGAGTGGACGGACGGGGCAATGGCCTGATTGGAAGAAATAAAGGCCCTTCTAGCAAACAACCCAATCCTGGCCGCACCAAACGTCAGCGAGCCCATGTTATTATACATATCAGCCACACACCAAGTTGTGAGTGTGGTACTCGTCATCGAACGAGAGGGGGACTGACACAAATTCCCGCTTCAGAAGCCGGTATACTATGTATGCACTGTCCTCACACCATGCAAATCCCGGTACCCTCATTACCCAAAAATAGCATACGCGGTCTTCATGGCATCCCGGAAGATACAACACTACTTTCAAGAGTGCTCAATAACGGTGGCCTCCAAAGTACCTCTCAATGACATAATAAACAACCGCGACACTACGGGTCGGATTGCCAAGTGGGCCATTGAGCTCCTCCCATTCGACATATCATACAAACCGCGCTGGGCCATTAAATCCCAGGTATTGGCCAACTTCATCGCTGAATGGATAGAGGCCGAACTCCCTAAAGAGTATGACACATATTCCAACTGGGTCATGCACTTCGAAGGCTCCAAAATGTTTGCAGGCCTAGGGGTAGGCGTTTTCCTAACATCTCCTACTGGAGATACTGTTCAGTACATCCCACAAATATTATTCACGGACTCCAACAATGCAGCCGAATACGAAGCCTTATTGCATGGTCTTCGGATGGCCTCCATGGGCATACCACGACTGGGAGTGCGCGGGGATTCAAACCTCGCAATATCTCAAATAAATGGACATTTCGATGCCAAATATCTGAAGATGGCGGCTTACCGTAACGCCGTTCTCAAAATGTCGGCTCAGTTCGAGGGGCTCGAGTTTCACCATGTGGCTTGAGAAAGTAATCAAGCGGCGGATGTCCTTGCTCGCATCGGCGCCGAGCGCGACCCCGTCCCACCTAACATCTTTTTGGAGAGGCTCTTCAAGCCATCCATGGTGTGGCAAGGGGAGAGCAGCAACACCAATCTGCATCCGAATACAACCCTAGATTCCGAACACACCGACATCATCGGGGGCTCAGCCACCGAAATTACACCATCGGCCCATCTCATCATGGCAGTCATCGCCCCATGGACCGAACCCTTCTTGGCCTACCTCAATAGGTAATAGCTTCCTGAGGACCAGAATGAGGCACGCTGCATTGTGTGGCGATCTAAAGCCTACAAGGTTCACGAGGGAGAACTCTATAAGAAAAGCGCTACCGGAGTACTTCAAAGATGCATCTCCGAAGAAGAAGGGCAGAAGCTCTTGGCTGAAATTCATGCCGGTCTCGGCGGCCACCACGCCGCAGCTCGGGCCCTTGTAAGCAAGGCCTTCCGTACAGGTTTCTATTGGCCGACTGCCCGAGCAGACGCACAGGACCTTGTACAACATTGCATCGGATGCCAGCTTTTCGCCAACCAAAGCCACATGCCACCCACCGCTTTACAAACAATCCCTATCACCTGGCCTTTTGCGGTCTGGGGGCTTGATATGGTCGGACCCCTTAAAGGAGGAAGCCATAAGAAAAAAAATTGTTGGTCATGGTGGACAAATTCACTAAGTGGATAGAGGCCAAACCAGTTAAAACGGCCGACGCCGGCCAGTGATAGACTTTATATCCGGTGTGGTGCACCGTTATGGTGTTCCACACAGCATCATCACCGACAATGGCTCCAATTTCACAGCCAATGAGGTGAAGGCCTGGTGTGCCAATCTAGGCATCAAGCTCGACTACGCCTCTGTCTATCACCCACAAACCAACGGTCAGGTCAAACACGCCAAAATGGTCTTATTATGAGCGGCATTAAACCCAGGTTAGTACAATCTTTGAAAGAATCAGACAAGCACTGGGTCGAGGAGCTCGACTCCGTACTCTGGGGCCGGGCTGCAGACCACGCCCAATCGTTCTACCGGACATACACCTTCCTTCATGGTGTACGGCGCAGAGGCCGTGTTGCCCTGCGACATTATTCATGACTCACCTCGCGTGCGCATGTATGAAGAGAGAGAGGCCAAGCTTGATCGGCAGGACAACTTAGATGCCCTGGAGGAGGAGCGCGATGTCGCAAAAGCCCATTCTGTATTCTATCAATAACAGGCCCGCAGATATCAAAGCAGAGAGGTACAGACCAAGACCTATAATGTTGGCGAACTCGTTCTACGCTTGCCGGAGAAGAAAAAGGACAAATTCAAGCCCAAGTGGGAGGGTCCCTTCGTCATTGACAAAGTACTTGCTACCTCTTGAGCACTGCGTTGGATTTCCCCGAAGAGGAGAGGATGATGCAGCAAACTAGCGTAAGTATTTCCCTTAGTTTTTGAGAACCAAGGTATCAATCCAGTAGGAGACCACGCACAAGTCCCTCGTACCTACACAAAACGATAGCAACTCGCAACCAACGCGATTAGGGGTTGTCAATCCCTTCACGGTCACTTACGATAGTGAGATCTCATAGAGATGATAAATAATATTTTTGGTATTTTTGATAGATAGATGCAAAGTAAAAAGTAAAGGGCAAAGTAAAAACAAAGCAAGTAAATAAAGTGATAGAGATTGATATGATGAGAATAGACCCGGGGGCCATAGGTTTCACTAGTGGCACTACAACATTACCTCACCTATAGCAACGCTTTTTTCCGTATCTAAAAGTCCATATATCTGTTGCTAGTGGCTTTACCAACGGTTTGGGATGTGTTGCCTTATCCAGTGTTGCTAGCGCATAATGCAACACATATACTACCGTTGGTAAAAGGGATCGTTGCAAGAGTACAACACATAAAACAGACTTATACAACGCTACTATCCGTTGGTGCTCAATATATCGGAATCCAAATCTCATTGTTTGGCAATAGATAATTTGCCACCCTTTATGTGTTTGTATATATAGTGTGAATAATAATATTATTATTATATATGTATATAACATCAATTGAATTAATGCTTCACATAATGGTGATAATTATGGATATCAAGCTATGAAAAGACAGGAAAATATACTCACAAGAGGAAGAAATCATATATTGGATAAGATTGTTGGATTACAGTAGTGGATATTACAGGAGGAAGAGCATCCAAATGTGATGCAAATCTAAATATTTTCTCGACAAAGAAACTTAAACTAAAAGCATCCATCAACATCCCTGATACTTAACTAAAACATAACCAAGGAACATCATCGAATAGGAACAACATCCCTACAACTTAACTAAAACTGAAAGCATCCATCATCATCATCATGAACTGGAACATGATCATCATCATCATCATCATCATCATCACATCGCAGTGTACTTGCCATGCACCCATATAATCATCCATGTATATTTTGACTCTACAAAGAAAATGACAAAATGAACCGTTAACACACAGTGCATTAAGAAGTAAGAACCACTTTGCGCACACTTACTGCTCATCAGCACATTTTTTTGGTCTGGACAGCAGTCTAATAGAAAATAAGAAGAAACAAATAAACAAGATAGCACTACAATTTGAACACAAATTCGTATGTGATTATGAGAAGATAGCAGCATGAGTGTTAGTTGTCCTTGATGGCTAATCCAGACGCCACAATATACGACACAACCTGCAGAAAACATGGCTAAATAAAATTATATAGACATTCGCCTAAGTGATGTGCATAGGGCAATGTGATTGACAGTACCACTTCTCTTTTCTTCTCCAGTTAGTTAGCAAACTAGACTAAAACGGTTTGTCATCTGAAACTGAACCAAAACATCTATTTCTAGTTGGTTTTGGTCATCCAACAGGAAATAGGGAAACCTATAAGTGCTCACCACGCTTTGAAACCAACCTACAACCCCAAATCCACTGAAATTAATTTACATGGTCATCACCAGCCTAGAGATCCATTGCTAATTCTTTAGATCTACAGTAAAACTGTTTTCTGTGAACCAATAGATCTATTTATTTCTAAATAAATCCGCTGAAACCTACAGCCCCAAATCTTATAAATGTGCATCGACAGCAGCACAGAACCTAGCACAACTCAATGGCCATGGACACAACGAGCAGTAGCACGATAAGGAGAGGGAGAGAGTTTACCTTCAATGGCATCGTCCATGACTTGCTACACGAACTTGACTTGCTCCATGGCGTCCCCCTGCATCGAGTTGGAATACCTAGTTGATTTTAATTATACTAAGATCTTTCATGAAACTAAATAGTGGAATTAATACATGCAACACACAATATAGGCCTGCGGTTTTTGAAACCCAACCAAAAAAGAAGTAGGTTGTCTACCAGGCCATGCCTTGTACCTTCAGTTCGGTTTCAACTCTGGTATGATGTCCCGTGAGAGGAACAAAAATACAACGAAGTCAAATATTGTCGTCGGTAGGACCTTACCTGCCAATTCAAAAAAGATAACCCTACGGTGGGTGAACAAATTACTGTTGAGAAATTGACAGATTGAGCATAGTTATGAGTATATCTAGGCAATGATCATGTATATAGGCATCACGTACAAAACAAGTAGATCGAAACGATTCTGCATCTACTACTATTACTCCACTCATCGACCGCTATCCAGCATGCATCTAGAGTATTAAGTTAAAAACAGAGTAACGCCTTAAGCAAGATGACATGATGTAGAGAGATAAATTCATGCAATATGATAAAAACCCCATCTTGTTATCCTCGATGGCAACAATACAATACGTGCCTTGCAACCCTTTACATCCTTCGGGTAAGGACACCGCAAGATTGAACCCAAAGCTAAGCACTTCTCCCATTGCAAGAACTACCAATCTAGTTGGCCAAACCAAAAGGATAATTCAAGAGACTTGCAAAGATAACTCAATCATACATAAAAGAATTCAGAGAAGAATCAAATATTTTCCATAGATAATACTGGATCATAAACCCACAATTCATCGGTCTCAACAAACACACCGCAAAAAGAAGATTACATCGAATAGATCTCCACAACAGAGGGGGAGAACATTGTATTGAGATCCAAAAAGAGAGAAGAAGCCATCTAGCTACTAGCTATGGACCCGAAGGTCTGAAGTAAACTACTCACACTTCATCGAAGGGGCTATGGTGATGATATAGAAGCCCTCCGTGGTGGATTCCCCCTCCGGTGGAGCTCTGGAATAGGCCCCAAGATGGGATCTCGTGGATACAGAAGGTTGCGGAGGTGGAATTAGGTTTTTGGCTCCTGTTCTGATCGTTTGGGGATACGTAGGTATATATAGGAGGAAGGAGTACGTCGGTGGAGCGTCAGGGGGCCCACGAGGTAGGGGGCGCGCCCTCCACCCTTGTGACCGCCTCTGGCACTGCTTGGAGTAGGGTCCAAGTCTCCTGGATCACGTTTTGTTGGAAAATCACGTTCCCCAAGGTTTCATTCTGTTTGGACTCCGTTTCATATTCCGTTTCTTTGAAACACTGAAATAGGCAAAAAAACAGCAATTCTGGGCTGGGCCTCCGGTTAATAGGTTAGTCCCAAAAATAATATAAAAGTGGAAAATAAAGCCCAATATATCCCAAAACAGTAGGTAAAGTAGCATGGAGCAAACAAAAATTATAGATACATTGGAGACGTATCAAGCATCCCCAAGCTTAATTCCTGCTCGTCCTCGACTAGGTAAATGATAAAAAAGAATTTTTGATGCGGAGTGATACTTTGGCATAATTTCAATGTAAATATTCTTAATTGTGATATGAATATTCAGATCCGAAAGATTCAAGACAAAAGTTCATATTGACACAAAAATAATAATACTTCAAGCATACTAATCAAAGCAATCATGTCTTCTCAAAATAACATGGCAAAAGAAAGTTCATACCTACAAAATCATATAGGTAGGCTATGCTTCATTTTCGTCACACAAAGATGTTCCCAACTTCTATACCCCCAATGACAAGCCAAGCAATTGTTTCATACTTAAATAATCTCAAACTTTTTCAACCTTCACGCAATACATGAGCGTGAGCCATGGATATAGCACTATGGGTGGAATAGAATATGATGATGGGGATTGTGTGGAGAAGACAAAAAAGGAGAAAGTCTCACATTGACGTGGCTAATCAACGGGCTATGGAGATGCCCATCAATTGATGTCAACATGAGGAGTAGGGATTGCCATGCAACGTATGCACTAGAGCTATGAATGCTCAACAAAAGAAAACTAGTGGGTGTGCATCCAACACGCTTGCTCATGAAGACCTAGGGCATTTGAGGAAGCCCATCGTAGGAATATACAAGCCAAGTTCTATAATGAAAAATTCCCACTAGTATGAAAAGGACAACTTTATGAGACTCACTACATGAGGAACAATGTGCTACTTTAAAGCACAATATATGAGACTCACTACATGAAGAACAAGGTGCTACTTTGAAGCACAAGTGTGGTAAAAGGATAGTAGCATTGTCCCTTCTCTCTTTTTCTCTCATTTTTATTTATTTATTTGGGCCTTTCTCTCTTTTTTTATGGCCTCTTTTTTTCGTCTGGAGTCTCATCCCGACTTATGGGGGAATCATAGTCTCCATCATACTTTCCTCACTTGGGACAATGCTCTAATAATGATGATCATCACACTTTTATTTTTCTTACTACTCAACAATTACAACTCGATAGTTAGAACAAAGTATGACTCTATATGAATGCCTCCGGCGGTGTACCGGGATGGTGCAATGAATCAAGAGTGACATGTATGGAAAATAATGCATGGTGGTTTTGCCACAAATACGATGTCAACTACATGATCATGCAATGGCAATATGACAAAAGTAATGTATGTCATGATGATGATGGTGGAAGTTGCATGGCAATATATCTCAGAATGGCTATGGAAATGCCATGATAGGTAGGTATGGTAGCTGTTTTGAGGAAGATATAAGGAGGTTTATGTGTGATAGAGCATATTGTATCACGGGGTTTGGATGCACCGGCGAAGTTTGCACCAACTCTCAAGGTAAGAAAGGGCAATGAACGGTGCCGAAGAGGCTAGCAAAGGCGGAAAGGTGAGAGTGCGTATAATCCATGGACTCAACATTAGTCAAAAGAACTCATATACTTATTGCAAACATTTACAAGTCATCAAAAATCAAGTACTATGCACATGCTCCTAGGGGGACAGATTGGTAGGAAAATACCATCGCTCGTCCCCGACCGCCACTCATAAGGATGCACAAGCCAGGTACACTTCATGTTTCAAATTTGTTACACAACTTTAACCATACGTGCATGCTACGGGACTTGCAAACTTCAACACAAGTATTTCTCAAATTCATAATCACCCAAATAGCACGACTTTGATATTATCACCTCCATATCTCAAAACAATTATCAAGCATCAAACTTATCTTAGTATTCAACGCACTCAAAAGAAAGTTTCACATATCTTGAACACCAAGTATATTAACATTAAGCAAATTACCATGCTATTAATGACTCTCAAAAAAATCTAAGTGAAGCATGAGAGATCAATAGTTTGTTTAAAACAAATCCAGCACCATGCTCTAAAAGATATAAGTGAAGCACTAGAGCAAAAATTATCACGCTCAAAAGATATAAGTGAAGCACTATGAGCAAAACTATCACGCTCAAAAGATATAAGTGAAGCACATAGAGTATTCTAAAAATTCCAAATCATGTATGGCTCTCTCAAAAGGTGTGTACAGCAAGGATGATTGTGGTAGACTAACAAGCAAAGACACAAATAATACAAGACGCTCCAAGCAAAACACATATCATGTGGTGAATAAAAATATAGCTCCAAGTAAATTACCGATGGAAGTGGACGAAAGAGGGGATGCCTTCCGGGGCATCCCCAAGCTTTGACTTTTTGGTGTCCTTGGATTATCTTGGAGGTGCCATGGGCATCCCCAAGCTTAGGCTCTTGCCACTCCTTGTTCCATAATCCATCTTAACCAAAACTTGAAAACTTCACAACACAAAACTCAACAGAAATCTCGTGAGCTCCGTTAGAGAAAGAAAACAAAAGACTACTTCAAGGTACTGTAATGAACTCATTCTTTATTTATATTGGTGTTAAACCTACTGTATTCCAACTTCTCTATGGTTTATAAACTATTTTACTAGCCATAGATTCATCAAAATAAGCAAACAACACACGTAAAACAGAATCTGTCAAAAACAGAACAGTCTGTAGCAATCTGTAACTAACGCAAACTTCTGGAACTCTAAAAATTCTACCCAAATAGGAAGTCCTGGAAAATTTGTTTATTGAACAGCAGCAAAACGAATCAATGCAAAAGCACGTTCCTGTGATTTAACAAAATTATATTCGTGCGTGCAAAGTTTCTGTTTTTCAGCAGAATCAAATCAACTATCATCGTAGGTTATCCTATAGGTTCTACTTGGCACAAACACTAACTAAAACATAAAACCACATATAAACAGAAGGTAGATGGATTATTTATTCCTAAACAGAAGCAAAAACAAAAAAACACAAAATAAAATTGGGTTGCCTCCCAACAAGCGCTATTGTTTAACGCCCCTAGCTAGGCATAAAAGCAAGGATAGATCTAGGTATTGCCATCTTTGGTAGGCAATTCTTCAATGAGGCATCTACCTCCTTTAGAATTTTCTTTCTTCCTAGTAATTGTCAAATTTTCAGGCAAAAGATTGAAAAATTCATCTATAGCAAATGGTTCCTTAATGATGGTAAAAAGATTGGGATGAACACTTATAGATTTAAGATCCGCGGTTTCCTTACTAGATGATTCACCCTTATTCTTAGGAACATACATAAGCTTAGTATTTTTAGTAGAATAACTTGGAGTGTTTTGAACGGAAGAAAAAGCGGTTCCCAAGTTGGTAATGATACCCTCGAGTTTATCGATTCTTGTGGAATCTATATTTATTTTTTCATTAACTATGGGTTCTTTTTCTTTAATAATTTTCAAAGTCATTCCTACCTTAGATCCATATTGGGTAATTTGATTGTGGATATTTTTATCAAGATTTTCAGTTGATTCAATGGTAGCAACTTTATTTTCAATAGCTTGAAGCCTTTGCATAACATGCTCCAAAGTTAACGTAGTTCCATTAATCAAAAGGGGTGGTGAGCCAAATATATCTATTAAAGCATTATAAGAATCAAAAGTATGGCTACCCAAAAAGTTCCCTCCGGTAATGGTATCAAGGATATATCTATACCAAGGATTAGCACCTGCGTAAAAATTGCGAAGAAGAACTGAAGTAGATTGCTTCCTGGTAGATTTATTTTGAGCATTGCAAATTCTATACCAAGCATCTTTTAGATTTTCTCCCTCCATTTGCTTAAAATTTAGAACTTCATTCTTGGGAGATAATGGAGAAGATAAGAGACTAGTCATGACGACAAACAAGCAAACTAACACAAGAGCAAATAGGAAGTCAATGGGAAAGAGAGGAGGAGATTGGGAAAGAGAGGGCGAATAAAACGGCAAGGGTGAAGTGGGGGAGAGGAAAACGAGAGGCAAATGGCAAATAATGTAATGCGAGAGATAGGGATTGCGATGGGTACTTGGTATGGTTGACTTGCTTGCGTGAGCCTCCCCGGCAATGGTGCCAGAAATTCTTCTTGCTACCTCTTGAGCACTGCGTTGGATTTCCCCAAAGAGAAGAGGATGATGCAGCAAAGTAGCGTAAGTATTTCCCTTAGTTTTTGAGAACCAAGGTATCAATCCTGTAGGAGACCATGCACAAGTCCCTCGTACCTACACAAAACGATAGCAACTCGCAACCAACGTGATTAGGGGTTGTCAATCCCTTCACGGTCACTTACGATAGTGAGATCTCATAGAGATGATAAATAATATTTTTGGTATTTTTGATAGATAGATGCAAAGTAAAAAGTAAAGGGCAAAGTAAAAACAAAGCAAGTAAATAAAGTGATAGAGATTGATATGATGAGAATAGACCCGGGGGCCATAGTTTCACTAGTGGCTTCTCTATAGAGCATAGATATTCTACCATGGGTGAACAAATTACTGTTGAGCAATTGACAGAATTGAGCATAGTTATGAGTATATCTAGGCAATGATCATGTATATAGGCATCACGTCCAAAACATGTAGATCGAAACAATTCTGCATCTACTACTATTACTCCACTCATCGACTGCTATCCAGCATGCATCTAGAGTATTAAGTTAAAAACAGAGTAACGCCTTAAGCAAGATGACATGATGTAGAGGGATAAATTCATGCAATATGATTAAAAAACCATCTTGTTATCCACGATGGCAACAATACAATATGTGCCTTGCAACCCTTTCTGTCACTGGGTAAGGACACCGTAAGATTGAACCCAAAGCTAAGCACTTCTCCCATTGCAAGAACTACCAATCTAGTTGGCCAAACCAAAAAGGATAATTCGAAGAGACTTGCAAAGATAACTCAATCATACATAAAAGAATTCAGAGAAGAATCAAATATTTTCCATAGATAATACTGGATCATAAACCCACAATTCATCGGTCTCAACAAACACACCGCAAAAAGAAGATTACATCGAATAGATCTCCACAAGAGAGGGGGAGAACATTGTATTGAGATCCAAAAAGAGAGAAGAAGCCATCTAGCTACTAGCTATGGACCCGAAGGTCTGAAGTAAACTACTCACACTTCATCGGAGGTGCTATGGTGATGATGTAGAGGCCCTCCGTGGTGGATGCCCCCTCCGGCGGAGCTCCGGAACAAGCCCCAAGATGGGATCTCGTGGATACAGAAGGTTGCGGCGGTGGAATTAGGTTTTTGGCTCCTATTCTGGTTGTTTGGGGATACGTAGGTATATATAGGAGGAAGGAGTACGTTGGTGAAGCATCAGGGGGGCCACGAGGTAGGGGCCGCGCCCAGGGGGGCGCCCTCCACCCTCGTGACCGCCTCTGGCACTGCTTGGAGTAGGGTCCAAGTCTCCTGGATCACGTTCGGTTGGAAAATCACGTTCTCGAAGGTTTCATTCCGATTGGACTCTGTTTGATATTTCATTTCTTCGAAACATTGAAATAGGCAAAAAAACAGCAATTCTGGGCTGGGCCTCCGGTTAATAGGTTAGTCCCAAAATAATATAGAAGTGGAAAATAAAGCCCAATATAGTCCAAAACAGTAGGTAAAGTAGCATGGAGCAATCAAAAATTATAGATACGTTGGAGACGTATCAGTACCCACCGGAGGAGCGTACCGCCTAGGTGATGCGTTAGACAATCGCCCAGAGCCGAACCCATGGAACGCGGCCAGACTCCGAAAATTCTATGCCTAGCGCCGAACGCTTCGTTTGTCTCCTTTTTCCCTTTTTGTTTCCATTTTTATTTTTCTCTCTTTTCACCTTTCTTTTTTAAAGTTGTAAAGCTCTTGTACGGCTAAACCGTACACCTACGACGCATACAATTCTTAACATGTATGTCAATTATACCTGGGGGCTTCTTGTACAGAAGCTTATTATTATTATTTTCCGAGCATCAAGCTCACCACATATGTGTCTTTTCCACGTATGTACCTTTTCTTCGCCATTATATGCATCGATACGACTTAAGTTTTGGCCAAGCTGGGTTGCCTGGCTCCTGTGCTTATGCTCTACATTCCCATTAGTTCGGCTAGGGCATAAAGGGAGCACCTCTGCGATTGTTATTGTCGGGTCATCCGGATGTGTACCTCAGACTGGGTGAAGCCGAAAGCTAGCATTCTTAAGGGAATATTCGGTCGGTGGACTAAAGATGCTTTTTACCTATCACATTATGAACCCCCAAATGTTATGTACACTGTGGTTTTTTCAAACACAGTTCGGACATGCACATTAATGCATGCTTACCCATGGAAAGGAACCCTTAACGGAACTATTCACTCTGGAAGATGTTTCTTATGATCAAAATGTAATATAACATAACTAGCCGGATACTTGTCTGTTCAAGCAACTATGACCTCTACGGCTGGTTTCCATGCATACCCTGGTTTACATTACTGAGCGGGTATTCGGAAGCACTCCGCACCTTCGGGTCCAGAGGTTGAAGCGAAAAGGTCTGCCATGACAAGCGTTTTACAATTCAGCTAGAGACACAATTTGTCAAATGAAGTACATAGTCACTTAGACTCAAACACTTCTTCCTCTATGCCATCCAACAGGCTATCTAGCCTACAATCCTATTTGGAATACTTGGCGGCTACTTGTACCTGGTCATAAACCAAACTAACGGGAATTTATTCCCCATTTGACCCTACAGGTCCGACCCGAGCCATGTGATTCAGGTCGAGCTTGGTATACCGAGTTTTCACCATTGCCCAGGCCTCTCGCGCACCTTCTCGGCAGGCCGATATCTTCCATAATTGAAAGCGCCACCGCGCTCCCTTGAGTAGCTTTACAAGCCCCTCCATACTTCCTGGAGGGGAGTCGGATGGCCATAAAGCCTTGGCAATACTTTGCATCGTCTGCCGAGCTCGCTCGTGCATTTACGACAGCTCTTGTAGCAGATCGCTCAATGATCCAGACACCTCCTCTTCGGGACGGCCCGTCAATATACCTACAAACATAATTATTATCAGTTTCTTTCCTTGCCGAACTATGTAAAGGTAAGTCCGAACACATACTAAATATGCCGCCTCGTAGCCTCTTATTCTCCTTTACGGAGTCAGCTAGCTAGGCACGCACGTCTTTTAGTTCCACGCCCAGCTCGGTGTTGGCATCTTGGAGTTTGTTCTTCTCCACCCAGACCTGTGTCAGGATACATTCGCCCGCGGCTAGTAGCCTTTGAGCTCCTGGACCTCCCGCTTGTGCGACCTCCGGTGCCTCTGTCATAAGATTTGCACTTGTATTAATACTCCTGGTATATGATCATGTTTTCTCGATAGAGGGGAACATTACCAGACGCTGCCTTCTTGGATTTCTCCAGTTCGGTGGTAGCAGCAGTTAGCTGGGCTTGACACTTCTCTGGCTCTTGAGACAACAGGTCGTTCTTCTCTTTGAGCACCTGGGTATACAACGATCCTTAAATCAGTTGCTTAAACTGCTTCAAGTCTCGGGGGCTACTGGTATATAATTATCAGAATTGTGCAAGTATGAACTTACCCGCATATCCTTCAAATACTAATCTGTGGCTCTGGAAAGCCCATCTCGAGCAGCTCGCATGTATGCATCACCTGAGTTGAACGCATTGAAAGCCTCTTCTGAAAAATCAGGGCCGCGAAGAACGGCCCGTCAGCACCGATGATTCATGGCGCTTTCCACTTTGAAGTTTGTGGCAGATACTTTATCTGAATCCTCCGTAGAAGGACAATCCGGTGTCAATTCCGCGTTAGCCTCAGTCCTCGTGACAGGGTCCGGAATCCGGCTAGTAGAGGCATGACCGGCAGGATCCCCGGACACAGTCCGGTGAATGTTTTTCCTGATAAGACACAACGGATAGTGTCATACTTTAAGATGATGACCATGGGGCATATTTAAAACCATACCTCTTCAATGAAGGCTCAGCCATATCTCTATTTGCCTTCCTCTTTGAAGGTCTGCCCGTCGTAGGCGCCGCCTCCTTGCGTGTCGCCTCAGGTGCAGCGTGGCGCGCCGATCGCCTCCCCTTTAGAGCATAATATAGTGCGGTGGGTAAGGCGGAAGGGGGGAATTCTCCCAAAAGGACAAGTCTCCTAATTACTTACACGTGACGCAGGGAGGATACCGGGATAGTCAGCAATGATGGCCACTTTGGTGCCGTCACAGCTCGCCTGGTAAAACACCCCTTCCCCAAGCTCCACGAATATATCCAGATCCTCTTTGAATCCGGGATCAAGGGCCTGGTTGTGGTCCTCTGGCTGTGGTGCGGGGCTGTGGATCTCCCAGGTGACTTTCCGCCATTCTTGTTATAAATGACGGATTAATATTTGTGAAAAAAGATTCAGATGGAGTAGAGTAGTGGGACGGAAACTCACCCAGCTGGTAGGGTTGTACATGGAAAATCCATCCCTGGGTTTAATGTGGATGAACTCCTCCTCCTCCCCTTTGTATAATCTAGACAGTATTTTCGCCAAAGCAGCGGAAGTGTCCGGACCCTTCCGACAATAGCGGGTGGCATCATCTTCTCCATTGAAGTGCCACATAGGGCGCCCTCGGTATTGGAGTGGCTGAACCCCTCGCATTATGGATATCGCCATAACCTCGACAATTGACAATCCGGATTGAGCGAGCGTCTTTACCTTGCTCATCAGTTGGTGGACTTCCATGCTATCTTCCTCCCTGGGGCTCCGAGCACGCCAGCTGAGGCGCTTCTTCAATGGAGTACTTGAATATTCAGGAAGACCCCTCCGGATTGGGTCAGGAAGGGAGACGTCTTCAACATAAAACCATTCGGAAGGCCATTCTTCGGATGCCTTCTTCGGCGTACCGGATAGGTACCCGGTCCCGGCGATGCGCCATATCTCGGCTTCGCCCAATTGGAATATTGATCCCTCCTGATTGCGAGGGACGAGGCAAAACAACTTCTTCCATAATTTGAAATGGGCCTTGCAACCCAGAAATAGCTCGCAAAGAGCAACATAACCCGGAATATGCAGGATGGAGGCAGGTGTAAAGTTGTGCAGTTGGAGGCCATAGTGCTCCAGAAGCCCTCAGAGGAATGGATGGATTGGAAATCCAATGCCTCTCAACAAATAGGAATCAAAACATTCGTTCCCCCCTGGATGGGTTGGGGAACTTCTCCGCCTGCTCCCCACCGTCGAAGGAAGCCAATCCGGCTCGAACGGGAACTAGATCTGCGGGGGGAAGAAATCCCTGGGTCTGCAGCTTCACAAGTTGGCCGTGGGATACGGAACATTTTTCCCAATCACCCTGTTTGGGGCCGTGAGAGCGGGAGGAAGAGCTGGGGGCGCTAGCCATGTTGGGGTGGTTTCTACGGGCAAGCTCCGAGGATTCCTCGTTTGGGGGAGATGGTGTGGGATTAGATCTGAGGATCCCCGTCTCCTTAAATAGACAATTTTCTCACAGGGTCGGGGTGGTAAATGCAAAAATGCCCCGACCTTTCGCATTCGCTCGACACGTGGAAGTTGAAATCATGAAGGTGCAGAAGCCGAGGAGCGTGACTTTGAATGCAGAGCCAAATACCGCTCTTTAAGTCAGGTACTTTGAAGTATTTGGAGAAGGAACCCGCCTTGCAATGCCGAAGACAATCTGCGCGTCGGACTCATCGTCATTGAAGCCTGGTTTGGGGGCTACTGAGGGAGTCCTGGACTAAGGGGTCCTCGGATAGCCGGACTATATACTTTAGCCAGACTGTTGGACTACGAAGATACAAGATAGAAGACTTCTTACCGTGTCCGGATGGGACTCTCCTTTGCATGGAAGGCAAGCTTGGCGATTCGGATATATATATTCCTTTCTATGTAACTGACTTTGTGTAACCCTAGCCCCATCCGATGTCTATATAAACCGGAGGGTTTAGTCCGTAGGATAACAACCATAATCTCATAGGCTAGGCTTCTAGGGTTTAGCCATTACGATCTCGTGATAGATCAACTCTTGTAATACTCATATTCATCAAGGTCAATCAAGCAGGAAGTAGGGTATTACCTCCATAGAGAGGGCCCGAACCTGGGTAAACATTGTGTCCCCCGTCTCCTGTTACCATTAGCCTTAGACGCACAGTTCGGGACCCCTACCCGAGATCCGCCGGTTTTGACACCGACAGTATCCTCCTCTGAATGTTTCAAGTGGCTTGAATTGGCACATGTTCACACATGTAGTTGATCAAAACCAACATAGCCTCTATGATATTTATATTCATGGTGTTCATATCCTACTCACGCTAGTATTCAATGTTGATTATGCATAATGCATGTTCATGACCATTTTTGCTCTCTAGCTGGCCGCTTTTCAACCTAATTGCTAGCCTTTGCCTGTACTAAGTGGGAATACTTCTTGTGCATCAAAATCCTTAAACCCAAGCTATTCTAGATGAGTCCACCATATCTACCTATATGCGGTATTACCCTGCCGTTCCAAGTAAATTTGCATGTGCCACCTCTAAAATTTCAAATGAACATCTGTTTTGTGTGTCTGGATTGTTTATAGAGCAACGGGGGGGTATCTTCCATGCTAAGCGGGTTATTCTCATGATGGGTGTTTATTCACTCGTCCTTGCATGAGAGGGGCGTTAATAGGGATTCCCAGTCTCGAAATAATTTATTTTGCAAAATAATTAAACAAAACTCCCCCATGATTGTTGTTGGTATAGACGGTACCCGTCGATTCGGCTAGACGTGGAGTGTGTTTGTTGGTGGAGGGGGAGTAAACCTTTGCTTTTATCGCTTGGGAACTGCCACTAATGTGTTTAGCATGGAAGATATTGATAACTCTTGGTCGTGACATAAACAAGAAGGGTGCACCTCCCAAAATTTTATTTATCTTTGATTTAAGCTTTGAGCTCTGGCACTCCTGCATATCCCTACTTCCCTCTACAAAGGGACTATCTATTTACTTTTATGTTGAGTCATCACCTTCTCAAACAAGCGCCAGTCCTAATAGCACTATGTCATCCTCATGCATTCTATATAGTTAATGTTGAATGCATCATGACTAGATCTATTCTACCATGAATTACAATGTTTAGTCAGTGCTTGAACTTTGGAGGTGCTCTGCATTTATGTTTTGTGGTTTCAGAAAGGGCTAGTGAGATACCATTGTTGTCATATTATATCGTGGTTGTTTCGACAAAGTGTTGTCATTTGAGATATTTTATTATTGCTTGCTAGCTGCTTATGCCATTGATATGAGTAATTATAATTTTTAAGAGTTATTGTTTACATGGTTAGTCATGATCTTTGCTGAAAACTTGGGTGCTACTTAAGCTTATTTATGTAAACAAGAACAAAAGAGTTCGTAAAAGTTTTTCTTTATCACTTTTAGTTTATTAACTGAATTGCTTGAGGACAAGCAAAGGTTTAAGCTTGGGGGAGTTGATACGTCTCCGTCGTATCTACTTTTCCTAATGCTTTTGCTCTTGTTTTGGACTCTAATTTGCATGATTTGAATGAAACTAACCCGGACTGACACCATTTTCAGCAGAACTATCATGGTGTTGTTTTTGTGCAGAAATAAAAGTTCTCGGAATGGAACAAAACTTTTTGGAGAATTATTTCAGAATAAATAAAAAATACCAGGACCAAGAACCACCGGAGGGGGTGCCCTGGATGGGCACGATACACTAGGGCGCGCCACCCCTCTAGGCGCTCCCTAGTTGGTTCTGCCCAACTCGTGGCCCCCCGACCCTAATCTCAACTCCTTAAATACCTATTTTTGGAGAAAAAATAGAGGAGGAAGAATTTTCGCGTTTCACGAGATGGAGCCGCTGCCACCTCCTGTTCTTCAACGGGAGGCCAGATCTGCAGTCCGTTCGGGGCTCCAGAGAGGGGAATCTTTGGTCTTCGTCATCACTAACCCTCCTTCATCGCCAATTCCATGATGCTCCCCACCGGGAGTGAGTAATTACTTCATAGGCTCGTTGGTCGGTGAGGATTTGGATGAGATTCATCATGTAATCGAGTTAGTTTTATTAGGGCATGATCCCTAGTATCCACTATGTTCTGAGATTGATGTTGCTATGACTATGCCATGCTTAATGCTTGTCAGTAGGGCCTGAGTGCCATGATTTCATATCTGAACCGTTTATGTTTTCACGTTTATATCTATGTTTTAGATCAGATCTTACTAGTCATATGCACCTGCTACGTGTTATGGTCCGAAAACCCCAGGGTGATAGTAATTGGGATACTTTGCGGTGATGGTTGTAGTTGGAGGAGTTCATATATTCACTATGTGTTAATGCTTTATTCCGGCTCTTTATTAAAAGGAGGCCTTAATATCCCTTAGTTTCCATATGGACCCCGCTACCACGGGTGGGTAGGACAAAAGATGTCATGCAAGTTCATTTCCATAAGCATGTATGACTATTTACGGAATACATGCCTACATTATATATATATGAATTGGAGCTAGTTCTGTATCACCCTAGGTTATGACTGTTATATGATGAATATCATCCAACAAATCCACGGATCCAATGCCTACGAGTTTTTCACATATTGTTCTTGCTAAGTTACTACTTCTGCCGTTACTGTTACACTTGCTACAAAATAATTGATATAACTGTTACCGTTACTGTTACTGCTACCACTACTATCAAAACTATCATATTATTGTGCTACTAATGACTATGCTGCAGATATTCAATCTCCAAGTGTGGTTGAAGTGACAACTCAATGGCTAATACTTGCAAATATTGTTTGGCTTGTGTCAAACCTATAAATTTGGTTTGAATACTCTACCCTCGAAAACTATTGCCATCCCCTATACTTGTGGGTTATCAGCGAGAGTTTTGGCGGTGAGGTGAGGCTAGCTATATGGTGATAGAGGCAAAGGTGTCCTGTCTTTTGATGAGATGGTGACTATCGTTTTAGTGTAGTAGACTTTGGCAATCTGACTACAAATGTGCGAGGACGTCGCACCTTACAATTGCTAAACCAACCTTGAGAGGTTATTGACCATGCCGGAGAATGATCAACCTGACCACGAAGGTCTATTTCCTGCACACAAATGAAGAACAAGCAAGAAATTGAAATTGCAATCTGAATATTGCGAATATAAAAGGAAAGCTCTATTAATGAAAGTGGGGTTATGTGACGTCTTGGTCTGGTCATTGAAACACAAACGAAGGACGCGAGTTGTAGCTATGGCGAACTTTAATGTAGAAAACCCCAAGTCTAATGGTTCCTTAAGGGCTGTGTTTATAGGAGAAAAGGGAGTAGATTTCGTCCACCCTTGGCAAGGTGGGACTAAAACACCTCCTGAGTCGTTTCCTCTAAAATATGGACTCTAAAACCAGCCTAAGAAGTATTATTTCAAAATTGCTGGGGCCCGGACCAAAACTAAGGTGGCGCAACACCCATAAAAAGCTATTGACGAATTTTATGAAAGGACATCTTGTATATTTTGTCCATATCCTTGTATGTCCTCATGGAGGCTTCAAAATGCTGAGAACTCCAATGGAAATGTTGTTCCGGTTCCCTTCACGCATGTCTTCATCTCCATGATTGATCCTGCTCTAGTGACCCTCCCTCTTGTCCATGCTAGGCCCTTCATTAGTAAACAAAACAAATGTATCTATTTTAGGCAGCACCATATTCTCATGAACATTCGAATTATTCCCAAGAAACAAAAGTACCCGATAATTTAATTGGCTTGCGCGAGCTCTAGTAAATTGTCCAGTATGTATAGTAGCAGGGCATGTGGGTGTAACTATGGTATTGATGTCATCATCATATGAGGCAACCGATTCGGTGGGCGGTGACACCAAATCCTCCCACCACTTCTTTGGAGATGCGCGTGAGCTCACATCATCACCGTCGATGCAGGAGATCAGTGTCGTGTTCCCCTCTCCTGCATCGCCCGAGCCTAGCTCACTAGAAACGGCAAATCCGGTCGTTCCTAGCAGGCCAGGCTAAGGAGTGCTTTAAGTTTTGTGTGGGCCAAGAATCGGATGCAGGCAAGGCAACCAAACAGCCTTTTCTACCCACGTGGGCCAGGTTGAGCTTGATGCGAGCAACCAAACGTGTCATTACTAGATGTATGCTCTCGGCTGCAGGGATTTGTCATGGCATAGGTTGGCTCTAATCGTAGCTTCGGTGAGTGTCAATATGTAAAAAAAATAAAATATCAAGATCTATTATAAAAGTTCACCAAAAGTACAAAGTACCCCAAACATAATAAAAATTACATTGAGGTCTCTGGATCACAGAACAACCACTATTGCCGCTAGAACAAGCCGCTGATGTGTCATTGTCGCCGCTTCCATACCAGAGTCAGTCTGATCTTATCGATGACAGTTGATAAGTCTCCGTCCACGTGTCCATAAGCACCAGCACTTTGGAGTCGTAGTTAAACCCTGGAATCAATGAAGCACCTATCACCCAATCTCACCATTGCGCATGCATGACGAGAAACTTTAACCTCGTCGACCCAAGAAGACAACAAGAATCTATGTTAGAGCTCTATCGATTTTGTCCAACATTCAATTTCGAGGAGGATTAAAGCCCTAAAAACCAACTCGAAGATGAAGCATCGCCATCCGTCTGAGTGTTGCCCCTATGAGGACTAAAAGCCCTAACCTAAACTACTAGTCGGAGCCGAAGCAACAGGATTCCCCTCCCCGCCACAAGCCGCCAGAGTGGCGGGTAGAGGGGAGGAGAATCCATAGATTGGCCAGTGGAGCTTGGAGGGGAGGAGAACTTTTCCCTAGCCGTCTTAGCATGATCATGCTAGTGAAAGCATTGGTGATGCATCTCACTACATTTTTAGGCAAATTTTGATAGGAATTTTTTTAATTTGATACTAGCTCCAAGAATAAGTGAGATATTAATTGGTTTTCCCTAGGAAAGACATGATCGGTCCACTTGTCCGTCTAGCTAGTTGGCATGTCATTCTAAACGGTTGTGCTAGTTATCCATTTGGAGAAAATAATTATGATTGTAGAAATAGGCTTTAGAGGTGATTTTGGTCATCAGAGGTGGTTTTCAGAACCGCCCCAAATGTGCTAATTTTTTCAACTTGGAGGTGGTTCCCTCTTATGAACCGTATCCACTTTTATCTTTAGGGATGTCTATTTCATTCCATTTTGTACCCACCCCCGGTACTGAAATTCATATAAAACTACTATTCGGCAGTTAGCATACTATTCCATAAAACGTCACAGGAGTTAACATAATGTACCAATTAAAACATGAAACAAGTTTCATAAGACACAACAATGTAAAATAGTCTTAAACATCATAGAAATTGAACACTTAAACATAGTCCTAGGATTCAAGCAACAACAACAATGACACCACCGACTCTAGCACCTCCTCCAGCAGCAGAACCATCACCTTCTTTGTCATAAGGAGGAGGCATGATCTCAATCATTGTTAAGGCATATATAAAATTCTTGAACATGGCGCTTGAGCTCTAAAACTTTTTTTGCCAACATTATAGTTGGCTCCAAGGTGACCAAGCCTTGTTTCAAGTTGGCGCCATGAAGATAGGAGATAGATAATACTATCTTAAATTTGACAAGAACCATATTATAGACATAACGATCAACAATCTTGAAGTCCCAATGACCTAGAGGTGATGGAGAGCATAGGAAACAATGTAGGAAGATGAGAAATGGTGCTTTTGACCTTGAATATGGAAGCATTGTCGACAACAGCATATTCCACATCCAATTGAAGCCTTGTGGCATAAACTATATCCAAGAGCACAAGATGAAGATCATACAACTGAGAAGGCAAAGAAATGATAGTTTAAATTAGATAAACTAGATGATACCCCTCAAGTTGCTACAGGACTCGGTTGCAATATATTTCAATGATATTTGGTTATATGAAACATGGATAAGAAATTGTTAATATTTATTTCAATTTGCAACTAATAATTAATGTAAACCTTTTTTTCATGAATTTGCGGTAGGCCTTTTATGAAGTTGTATGTGTGCATGTTACTATAATAGAAGTACTGGTGATCAACTATTAAAGTATACATGATGCCCACACTAGCACAGCAGCAGCAACAACAACAACAACAATTGTGCGAAATTACCAAATTTAATAGCATGTCTTTTGTGCCATTGATTGTTTGTATCTATGTTGGTAATTCCCCGAAGAGGAGGGGATGATGCAGCACAGCAACGTTAAGTATTTCCCTCAGTATGAATCCAAGGTTATCAATCCAATAGGATAACCAAGCAACACTATGTAAACAGCACCTGCACACAAATAACAAATACTTGCAACCCAACGCGTAAGAGGTGTTGTCAATCCCTCCTCAGTATTGAGATAGGTTAAATTGTATGAGATTTGATAAATAGATCTAGCAAAAACACAAAATAAAATAAATAAACAAAAAGTGCATAAAGGTATTTTGGGTTTTAATATGGTAGAAAATAGACCCCGGGCCGTAGATTTCACTAGAGACTTCTCTTGAGAAAATAGCATACGGCGGGTGAACAAATTACTGTTGGGCAATTGACAGAAGATCAAATAATTATGACAATGTCCAAGGCAATGATCATGTATATAGGCATCACATCCAAGATTAGTAGACCAACTCCTTCATGCATCTACTACTATTACTCCACACATCGACCGCTATCCAGCATGCATCTAGTGTATTAAGTTCATGGGAAAACGGAGTAATGCAATAAGAACGATGACATGATGAGGAAAAATATATTCATGTAGGAATAGACCCCATATTTTTATTCTTAATGTCAATGATACATGCGTGTCATGTCTCCTTCTGTCACTGAGATTGAGCACCGCAAGATCGGACCCATCACAAAGCACCTCTTCCCATTGCAAGAAAAATCAATCTAGTTAGCCAAACCAAACCAAAATTTCGGAGAAGAAATACGAGGCTATAACAATCATGCATAAAAGATCTCGGAAAAGACTCAGATAATATTTGTGGATAGATCTGATCATAAACTTGCAATTCATTGGATCCCAACAAACACACCGCAAAAATTCATTACATCAAATAGATCTCCAAGAACATCGAGGAGAACATTGTATTGAAGATCAAAAAGAGAGAAGGAGCCATCTAGCTACTACCTACGGACCCATAGGTATGTGGTAAACTACTCACGCATCATCAGATGGGCAAGGGTGATGATGAAGAACCCCTCCGTGATCGTTGACCCCTCGATAGAGTGCTGGAAAAAGCCTCTAGATTGGATCTCGTGGTTCTGGAACTTGCGGCGGCTGGAATTGTGATTCGTCAAGTCCCCTAGGGTTTTGGGGATTTTAGAGTATTTATAGAAGCGAAGGTCGGTGGAGAAGCTTCCCATGGGCTCCACTACCCACCAAGGCACGCATGGGTCTTCTGGCGTGCCCTGGTGCCTAGTGGGACCCACGGGCCTCCTCCTGTGCACTTCTTTGCCTCCCCTGGTGTCTTTTGTCCAGAAAAAATCTCCAGAAATTTTCATGGCATTTGGACTTCGTTTGGTATATTAATATTCTGTAAATTAAAAAACAAGCAAAAAACAACAACTAGCATTGGACACTATGTCAATAGGTTAGTCACAAAAAATGATATCAAGTTGCTACTAAATAAATATAAACCATCCAAGGTGATAATATAACAGCATGGAACAATAAAAAATTATAGATACGTTGGAGATGTATCAGCATCCCCAAGCTTAATTCCTGCTCGTCCTCAAATAGATAAATGATAAAAGCAATTTTTGATGTGGAATGTTGCCTAACATGTTCATCGCATATTCTTTTCTTTTGTAGCATGGACATTTGGACTTTTAGATGATTCAAAGCAATAGTCTATAATTGACATGAAGACCTCAATACTAAGCATATCAACAAGCAATTATGTCTTTTAAAATATCAACACTAAAGAAAGCTATCACTAACCCATTATGCTCAATCATTGATCCATTCATGAAACACACTCAAATATTAGCTATATCCAATGCACAAGTATGATAATAGTGTTCCCTAGTTGGTGCTTTGTAAGAGAAGATGGAGGCTCAAATAAAAATAAAAATAAAAATTGCATAAAGTAAATAGATAGGCCCTTCGCAGAGGGAAGCACAGATTTGTAGAGGTGCCATATCTCAAAGCTTAAATTGAGAGAGATAAAACTGTTTTGAGAGGCATGTTTTTCCTGTCAACAAAAATGACCGAGAATTCCCAATACTTTCCATGCTAGATAAATCATAGGCAGTTCCCAAAAATAAAATAAAGTTTATTCCCTTTTCCATCATTCTTTTACAATCCATGGCTAGTCGTATCCACGGGTGCCTTCCATACCAACACTTCCTAAGGAACTTATTATTTGACAACATAAATATATTTTTTTCATCTCGGGACTGGGCATCCCTATTACCTGCCACACTCTCATGCAATGACAAGTGAATAAACACTCATCTTGTGAATAAAATATCTAGCATGGAAAATATTGGCCACCCACTACCGCCTAAGGAGCGGTACGGGCACACAAAAAGGAAATTCATTTTGAAAATTAGAGTTGGCACATACAACTTTACTTGGAACGGCACGGAAATACTGCATATAGGTAGGTATGGTGGACTCATTGGCACAATTTGGTTTAAGGAGTTTGGATGCACAAGCAGTATTCCCGCTTAGTACAAGGAAAGGCTATTAAATAGATTGAGAAGCAACCAACCAAGAAACGAAAAGGAGCATTGAACATAACTAACACTAAATAATGCACCACAAGTAGGATGTAACTCTGTCGCATAACTATTGACTTTCGTGCTTGCGTAGGGAATCACAAACCTTAACACCAATATTCTTACTAAAGCATAATTACTCACCAACATGACTCACATATCACTATCTCCATATCGCAAAACTATTGCAAGGAATCAAGTTTATAATATCCAATGATCTTCATGAAAGTTTTTGTTATATCCCCCTTGAATATCTATCACTTTGAGACTAATTTCATATATTACCAATGCTACTAACAAGCCCTCAAACAAATTTAAGTGAAGAACGAGAGCATAAATATTTCTTCAAAATTTCATCTCTCAAAATAATATAAGTGAAGTAGGAGAGGACTTCTTAAAAAAAATTACTAGCTCTCAAATTTATCTAAGTGAAGCATGAGAATATTTCTTCAAAATTAAAGCACCACCGTGCTCAAAATGATATAGGTGAAGTACTGGAGCAATTCCATAGCTCAAAAAATTTAAGTGAAGCACATAGAGCAATTCTAACAAATCATAGCATCATCATGGATCTCTCAAATAGGTGTGTCCATCAAGGATGATTGTGGCAAACTAAAAAGGAAAAAACAAAGATTCATATAATACAAGACGCTCCAAGCAAAACTCATGATATGTGATGAATAAAATTGTAGCTCCAAGTAAAATTACCGATGGTCATTAGAAAAAAGAGGGGATGCCTTCCGGGGCATCCCCAAGCTTAGTTGCTTGGTTATCCTTGAATATTACCTTGGGGTGCCATGGGCATCCCCAAGCTTAGGCTCTTTTTCACTCCTTATTCCTTCATCCATCGTAATCTCACCCAAAACTCTTCAATGACACAAAACTTAACAAAAACCTTCGTGAGATTCGTTAGTATAAGAAAACCAATCTTTACTTTAAGTAATGTTGAAAACCCATTCTTATTTTGTTATTGCATTATACTTACTGTATTCTAACTTTACCATGGCTTATACCCCCAGATACAATCCATAGATTCATCAAAATAAGCACACAATGCAACAAATACAGAATTTGTCAAAAACAGAATAGTTTTTAAAACTCAAATTTTGCTCATACTTATGTAACTCTAAAAATTCTGAAAACTAAGGACAATGTGGAAAATTTGTATATCAATCATGTGTAAAAAATTAGATCAAAAACATGTTTCTGTGAATTTACAAAATTCCAGAACTGGGCACAAAAGTTCCTGTTTTTCAACAGGATCAAATCAACTAATCCAACATAGTCCTAATGGCTGCCACAAACACTAAAACGCAATGATAACAATAGCCTATTTGTGAAAACGCGCAGAAACAGGAAGAAAAAGTAAAAAAAAATATTCATTGGGTTGCCTCCCAACAAACACTATTGTTTCATGCCCCTAGCTAAGCATAATGCATAGCTTCAAGTATTGTCATCTTTGATTTCCAACTCCTCAATCACACAACCATAATCTCTAGGAGTTCTAGCATATAAATTTTTGATAATCACGCTCAGAGGAACAAAGTCAAGAGACATATTTTTATAGATTGGTCTCTTTATCAAATCTACGAAATCTGGGTGAACTCTGATCATTTTAAGATGTTCGTCATTGCTACTAGAAATAGCACCTTGTTCTTAGGAACATGAGTAGATTTACAATTCTTACAGAGAGGAGATTTTCAATAGTTTTGATGGAAGAAAAAGCTGAGCTCAAGTTGCTAAAAAATTCTTCCAACTTTTAATCCGAGCGGGGATCACCTGTACCCTTTCGTTAACTGCGAGTCCTTTCTCTTTTTATAATTGAAGAGTATCTCCTACTTCGACCCAATTTTATTAGCAAGATTATGGATCCTTTTATCCATATTTTCAATGTGTTCTTCAGTGAGCATTTTCTTTTCAATAGCATCTAGCCT
Source organism: Aegilops speltoides (assembly GCA_021437245.1). Classification (NCBI taxonomy): domain Eukaryota; kingdom Viridiplantae; phylum Streptophyta; class Magnoliopsida; order Poales; family Poaceae; genus Aegilops; species Aegilops speltoides. The sequence continues at coordinate 285,475,318 of CM038145.1, forward strand.
TTGCATAACATGCTCAAGAATTAAAATCGTTTCATTGATAATGATAGGTGGTGATCCCACTAAATTTCCCATGGCATTAAAAGCATCCAAAGGGGGGCACATCAAGAAATTCCCTCCAGTGATAGTATCAAGAACAAATCTATACCAAGCAGTAATTCCCACATAAAAATTACGAAGGCTAGTAGTGGATTGCTTACAAGTAGATTTATAATGAGCATTGTAAATCCTATACCAAGCATCCTTTAATATCTCCCCCCTTTGCTTAAAATTGAGAACTTCATTCTCAGAGGTACATGTAGTAGGTGAAGAACTAGCCATAGGGATAAAGTAGGCAAGCAAGATCACAAGCAAACAAAAGAGCTAACAAGATAAAGGAAAACGAAAAATATTTTTGTATTTTTCCAAAAATGTTTCAGAAGTGCATAGATGAAAACGAGAGGCAAATGGCATATAAATTAATTGCAAGGAGATGAGATTTGAGATTGGGTACTTGATAGATGTTGATGATGTCTCCCAGGCAACGGCGCCAGAAATTCTTCCTGATTGCTTGTATCTGCGTTGGTAATTCCCTGAAGAGGAGGGGATGATGCAGCATAGCAACAGTAAGTATTTCCCTCAGTTATAAAACCAAGTTATCAATCCAGTAGGATAACCTAGCAACACTATGTAAACACACCTGCACACAAATAACAAATACTTGCAACCCAACGCGTAAGTGGTGTTGTCAATCCCTCCTCGGTATTGAGATAGGTTAAATTTTATGAGATTTGGTAAATAGATCTAGCAAAAACACACACAAAAATAAAGAAAATGTGTAGCAAGGTATTTTGGGTTTTAATTTGATAGGAAATAGACCCGGGGGTCGTAGATTTCACTAGAGGCTTCTCTCGAGAAAATGGGATATGGTGGGTGAACAAATTACTCTTGGGCAATTGATAGAAGAGCAAATAATTATGACGATATCCAAGGCAATGATCATGTATATAGGCATCACGTCCAAGATTGGTAGACCGACTCCTACCTGCATCTACTACTATTACTCCACACATCGATCGCTATCCAGCTTGCCTCTAGTGTATTAAGTTCATGGAAAAACGGAGTAATGCAATAAGAACGACGACATGATGTAGACAAGATCTATTCATGTAGGAATAGACCTCATCTTTTTATCCTTAATGGCAACAATACATGCATGTCATGTCTCGTGTCACTAAGATTTAGCACCGCAGGATCGAACCCATCACAAAGCACCTCTTCCCATTGCAAGAAAAATCAATCTAGTTGGCCAAACCAAACCAAAGTTCGGAGAAGAAATACGAGGCTATAACAATCATGCATAAAAGAGTTAAGCAAAGACTCAAATAACATTCATGGATAGATCTGATCATAAACTCACAATTCATCGGATCCCAACAAACACACCGTAGAAAGTCATTACATCAAATAGATCTCCAAGAACATCGAGGAGAACATTGTATTAAAGATCAAAAAGAGAGAAGAAGCCATCTAGCTACTACCTATGGCCCCGTAGGTCTGTGGTAAACTACTCATGCATCATCCAAGGGGCAAGGGTGATGATGAAGAAGCCCTCCGTGATCGTTGACCCTCCGGCAGAGTGCCAGAAAAGACCTCTAGATTGGATCTGATGGTTCTGAAACTTGCGGCGGCTGGAATTGTGTTTCATCGACTCCCATAGGGGTTTTGGGATTTTAGAGTACTTATATAGAGGCGAAGGTCGGTGGAGAAGCTTCCCATGGGCTCCCCAGGCGCGCCCTGGTGCCTAGTGGGCCCCACGGGCCTCCTCCCGTGCACTTCTTTGGCTCCCTGGGTGTCTTCTAATCAAAAAAATCTTCAAAAAGTTTTGTGGCATTTCGACTTCGTTTGGTACTGATATTCTGCAAAGTAAAAAACAAGCAAAAAATAGCAACTAACATTGGGCACTATGTCAAAAAGTTAGTAACAAAAAATGATATATAAAGTTGCTAGTGAATGAATATAAAACATCCAAGATTAATAATATAACCGCATGGAACAATCAAAAATTATAGATACGTTGGAGACGTATTAGCCATTACTATTCATATAAGAGAATCAAATTTTTGTACATACCAATAGAAGCTAGTATAGAAAACTAAGAGCATACAAGAGCATCAAATAAAACTCAACACATTCAGTACATAATGCAAGCACAAGTAAGAGACAAAAAGATAAATTTTCCCCACCGTCCACCTTTCTGACGAAGCTTACTACAAGATGGTCAATCATCAGTTATCCATCTTTGAATTTTCCCTGATTGACATGTGCAAAACAGATGATAGTTAAATTGATGTATGGATCTTACGGATAAAATTTCATGAATACGCAAATATAGTGGTGCAACATTTGGTTGAAGGATACTGTGATTTTCAAATGGATGAATACTGTCACCGTAGAAAAAAATTCTACTATTATGATTTTTTTTATCTTGTTTTCCACTGAATCTAAAAGGCCCTATATGGTACAAATAACACAGAAGATTATTAGAATTACCTTTAAAAAGTTCAGTGTCACCGAGGGTCTCGTTGGGATTCATGCTTCCGGAACGCGAATCACGGTGATTTGATGGACAAAAACAATAAGGAAACAAACATAATTGATAGGGGAAAACTGATTCCCACTTGTAATAAAAAAGGAATGCACAATGATAGAATCAACCAAATATCAAAGAATCCTACCTCAAAAATGCTCTCAGGAACTACTATCAACAAGAAACACAAAGAGAGAAGAATATGCGAGGAGCAGCAGAAAACGAGAGGAGAAGAGAGAAATGTAAAAGTACATGTTGTGGGAGGAGCGGGGGAAGTGGAAGGAGTGGGGAAGCTAAGGCGTCTGGTGCACAGAAAACCTTGACCTCGCGCTTGCTACACAGACTCCTACACTCCCCCATGCACTTTCTCCGTGCACACACCCCTTATCCTCGCCCCGGACCCCCTCCGCTTCCTGATTGGTTAACCCCACACCCCAACCCTAGACTCCTATGCTCACGGCTGCCACTCACTGCCTTGAAAATGGGGGGAAACTCGGGATGCGTTTGAGATGCCCTAACTTTGGTCCTTCGAAACGATGTTGAGGCATAAGGCCCGACTATGCACAAAGACGATACAAACTCAACAAAGTGAGCGGGGCAGCACCGCGAGGCGCAGCTGCGACCATGGTGACTGTGCGGGTTGCATGCTACACCAGCAACACACCGGTGACGAAAAGGCTAGGTGACGCCAAATCTAACATCCCGCGGTGCGAGGCTATAGGGTGAGGAACAGGGACAAACCTAGGTACATAGGAGGTAGAATAGCGTAGGCGGTTCTACAAATACTTTTTGGTAAAAAACGCCTCTAATAACTATTACAGGAGGTTTCAAATTTCCACCCATCTCCAGGACAAAAATAACCACCTTTATTAATTTATTACCTTGACATAACTACTTCTGAGATCCGTTGATAATGTTTTTTTTTCCTACTAGTGAATATACTTCTTAAACACTAAAAAGAATGTGGTTTTGCTACATCTTTATGTGTCTACATGGTTTCCGGCGTCAGTACATTTTCACTTTACACAAGCCCGAAGGTGAGGACGATGTGAGGAGCGGCAACAACGAGTGTTAGAGCATCTCCAGCCGTTGGCCCCCCAGGAGGCGCTAAAAGTCGCCCCCGGGGGCGCACCGGCGCTAAACCGTGCGCTGGGGGCGTGATGTCCCCCAGTCGCGGCGCCCATGTTTTTTTGAAAATTTTAAATACGGCATAAACACCGCGCAAATTCAACGCAAACTTCGGCGAGTTCGTTCAAATTTAAACATATTTTACAAAAAAGAAAAAATACTAGGCTGCTCCTCGACGTCTCCCTCGCCGCTCCTCGCCGCCCGCCACCCTTGCAGTTCTACATCCCAAGGAGGCTGTAGAACCGCGTGTAGTCGCTGCCGTCGTCATCGTCGTCGTCGTCGCTGCCTCCGCCGCCGCCGTCCCTGTTGCAACCCTCCCCGGTTGGCGCGGCGGGTTGGACGGTCCGGGGGCGTCCTCGTCATCGTCGCTGTCGAGGATCACGACGCCGTGCTCGTCCTCGCGCCCACGTTTGCGGGCGGCTATCTTCTCCAGGGCCCGGCGCTGCCGAACCATCTCGTCACGGAGGTAGTCGTCCCGCTCCCACTGTAGGGCCTCCTCGTCAGAGAAGCCGCGCCGGGCTATCTCCTCGTACTCCGCGGGGAGGCCGGGCTCTGGCTTGGGCGCGATGAGGACGAAGCGGCTAGAGGGGGGAGTGGAGTCGTCGATGCGGACGCCGGAGCTGCGGGTGCGCCCACGGCCGGGCGTGTCTGGGGTTACGCAGCACGGGCGGAGGCGGGAGAAGCGGACGAGCGGCGGACGAGAGAGGAGCGCGCCGGGCTGCTCCATGCGCCTCGGCGTCCACGAGCTCCCACGTCGGCGAGAGAAGGACGGGGGAGCGGGGTACTCGAGCCTCGACGTGTTGCCGTCCTCGATGTACTCGAGGACGGCCTCCAGCGTGCGGCCGGGCACACCCCACCATCGGCGCCGCCCCTCGGAGTTGAGCCTGCCAGAGGGCACGACGCCATTCGTGGCCTCGAGCTGTTCGGCGTGGCGGCGGCGGAAGTAGGGCTCCCAGAGCGGGCTGTCGGGGACGTATCGCGGGCCTTCCCTCGCCGCCCGCGGCAGGGAGGCGCGGATACACGTGATTTCCGCACGCCGCGCCGCCCCAATGGGTGGTGGTGGCACCGGGACCCGACGGCGCTGATCCTCCACGCCCCGGGCACCCGCATGTCCGGCAGGACTGGGTACTCGGCCTCGAAAAGGAGCCGAACTTCGTCCTCGTGAAGATGGCGGCGGCCAAAGCCGTTCGCCGCCGCGCCGTCGCCTGGGAAGCGCCCGGCCATGCTTTGAACTGGAGACGGCGAGAGGAGGGGAGGAAGGGGGGAGAAATGGTGCATCGGCGGCGGAGGCTCTGTGCGTGTCTCCGGCGCGCTTGGGGTCGGCTTATATAGGCGGAGGCGCCGCGTAGTACGCGTGGCCGCCGCGTTACGCGTGGCGGGCGAGGGGACGCGCGTCGTCCGGTCTTCACTGCGCCGCCCGTGAGGCATCAATGGAGGAGGCTGACCGGCGCGGCAGCGCGCGGTAGCTTTGGCATATATTCGCCGCGGGCAACGAGGCGATGAGGATGACGAAGCGGCGAGAAGAGAGGCGAGTCGCTGGCAAGGATGGACCGCGGCTCTTTCGCGCCAAAAACGATTCGTCCGGCGCCCAGCGCCCCCCCCCCCCCAAGATCGGGTTCGAGTTGGGTCCGCCGGCGCCAATTTCGGGCCGATCCGGCGAAAAATGGGCCCTTGAAGACTTGACTGGGCCGATTTTTTTACGCCGACGGCCGAAAAATCGCCTGGAGGGTCTTGTTGGGGACGCGGCTGGAGATGCTCTCAGCCACCCTGAGGCGGAGCAAAGACCTCATCGGAGCTAGGGACAACACTACTAGTGGTAGCGAGTTGCGGTGACCCAGGCGGAGGCCCGGCAGAAACTTAACGGGAGGGTTGTGGATATATTGAAATCAAGTAGAGTCATGAATATCCGACTGGCCTTGATGGAATTTCTTTTTTAGTACCACCTACGACATATACAAGAGGGTAATTTACACTGCGAAAAAACAACGCGCCGAAAGTGCCCGCAAATTAAAAAAAGAACACTGAAAGTATCGAATCTACAAATATACAGCCAACTCGTGTCTGATGTTATACACCGGTACAGATACACCGCTATGGATACACCCAGCTAGCTTAGCTATACCTGACGCCTTTTCGTGCTTAGGACCAGTTGCAACCCTGTAAATGAGGAACCAATTCATATGGAATTACTCGCTTCTAGTCTGCTTTTTTTTTTTCCTTTTTCCTTTTTGCGTCGAGCACTTCTTTCTTCTGTCCGCTACGATTGCTTCCAATGCCCAGTTAACCTCGGCGTACGCCATACCTAAGGCCAACTCTAACACACGATCCCAAATAATCCGGCCGCATCTGTTTAAGGGTAAACGGACACAAATCACGGCTCAATGGATGGGAGCAAACAGACAAATGTCAGTTTTTTTGTCCGCCGCCGATGCATTTTCAGTCCAAATTTGAGTCGCGGTTGTGTTAAAATGGACAGCCCGCGGATGGGCAGGATGCGCGCCCTTGTCCTCCCCTGGCCTGCCCGTCGGGGACACAACGCGTCCACTTTCACCTCATTCCCGAAAACCCCCGCGCTCGCCTCTCCTCCCTCCTTCATGGCCGGTGCCCCGAAAAAACCCGCCGACCAGGCTGACACCATCGCCCGTCCCGCGACGAAGAAGAGGAAGAAAGAATGGTCGGAGCTCATGCCCGCGGAGGTCGCGCGGCTCGACATTGAATCGACCAAGAGGAAGGCCCGACGGACCATTGCGGCATCGAAGAAAGTCGTTGCCGACTTTGCCGCCAAGGTTCATGTTCGTTGCATCTTGTTTGACTGAGACGGCATGAACTAGGGAAGACTTGGGCGTGGACTATGGTCGTTCTTTTTGGAGGCTGACAAATGTGTCAGTTGCTAGCTTTGTTGACGGGAAGAAAACTTAGGGGTTATTCATTTTGTAGGTTGGCAAGTGTGTCGGCCGCTGACTTTGTTGTCGGCATGGAAACTCGGGCATGGACTATAGTCGTTCTTTTTGAAGGCTGACAAGTGTGTTGGCCGCTGGCTTTGTTGCCGGAAGAAAATTTAGGGGTTATTCATTTTGAAGGTTGGCAAGTGTGTCGGCCGCTGACTTTGTTGTCGGCATGAAAACTCGGGGGGTTGATCATTCTGTAGGATGACATATTATGACGGCTGTTGGTGCTCTGGTCGGTATGAACTATGGCCGTTGGCGCTCTGGCCGGCATGAACTATGGCCGCTGACATGAACTACGGTTGCAGTGTTTAATTTCATTTGCAAAAAATTAAACGTGACCAGACGAGACGCATCCATGCGTTGGGTGTACGACCAGTGCAATTAAAAAAATGGCTGGATGCAGCCCATTACCCTATCCAAACTGATAAATTTGAATAAAACGGACGTCCGTTTAGAGTCGTGCATTGAAGTTGACCTAACATAAACGATTTTTTTTCAAAACTGTGTTCTTTTTTGTAGCAATTTCGAAAACTATAGGACGTAATGCAAAAAACCCAAAAGTAGTAGCCCGTCGGCCATCTTTAGGCCGAAGTACAACTTTTCGGCCACAATTAAGCCGAAGTCTAACTTTTCGGCCATCACTAGGCCGAAGTAGTACTTTTCGGCCATCACTAGGCCGAAGTAGCACTTTTCGGCCACACTTAGGCCGAAATGTATCTTTTCGGCCAACAGTAGGCCGAAATACACTTTTCGGTCAAGCCTAGGCCGAAGTTGCATGGCCCATGCTGAAATGTATTTTGTCTCCACCCGTTTCCGCCCACCTTCCCCGCCAACGCCTTCCGCCTTATGTTCCGCCACCCGTTTCCGCCAACCCTTCCGCCTTATGTTCCCGCCACTTTTTTCCGCCGACCCCTTCCGCCTTATTTTCGCCAATCCTCCGCCTTATTTTCTCGCCATTCCTTCCGCCAACACTTTTCCGCCATACCGCAGATTATTCTTTCCGCCATTATCTCCTCAGTATAAAACCCCTTGATGAAGGTGGATAAGCATTCGGTGTAGTGTAGTCGAGATGTCCCATTATCCATTCGATCGTAGTTTTCACCACAGGATGAGCAGGACTCTTCGAGTCTAGTTACCGATTTCGGGATGGACAATAGGATAGTTCCATGGGACGAACTCACGGTAGTGACACCATAATGAATGAGTTGGCTCACCAATTACGTAGAGTGCAGGTGGCACGAAAGGACCTATGAGGAGGTACGTCAAGAACTTCTTAGGTTGCATGAAAGGTGGAAGAAGGTGGTGGTGCCGAAGAGTGAATCTTTCAGAAGGCTTTCAGCAAATAATCCATCTTTATGGATTGAGGAGAGCGAGGACGATGAAGATATCTTTATGTCGCCGCTTCCGGGTTCTGCATCATCGAAGGGCAAGAGTTACAGATCGTCCAATGGCAAGAGTTACGCATCCTCGAAGGTAAGAGTTACGCATCCGGCAAGGGCAAGAGTTACGCATCAGCGGAGGGCAAGAGGACCGCATCGTCCAAGGGCAAGAGGGCTGCATCAACGGAGGATGACCATGATCACTTCATGTAGTATGTAAGATGTATTCCATTTGTACCGTTTCATTCAGATGTATTTGCATTATTAGTTTGTATTGTATTATTGTAGGGCATTATGTTCTATCTGAATTTCATTTTGTAGTATGTAAGTTGTATCTTAATTATAGGTTGCAGTCTATTTGGAAGTGTAACTGGAATAAGAATGCGAATTAATAATAATATGTCTCTCGCATACATAAAACAATATATGTCTCCTGATTAGATAGAAGGAAGTGCGATAATAACACATACATGAAGCATGTCTCATACATAAATACTGACACACAGCTGCGAATAGTCTGAAACTAACATAGATAATGAGTCATACATAGATAGATAAGCATATCACTGCGGGGACGACAGCAGTCTGCAGGTCTTCCTCGGCGAGGACCGGAAGGCGATAAGCGCCGAGGCGGTGGGCGAGGCTCGCGATAACCACGACCATAGTTAACCTCGTCTCTCACGGTCATGTCTCTCTGTGCCGGTGGTGGTGGTGGAGTGTGAAACACTGTCTGCGAGAAGCCATAAATGTTTGTAGCTAGGTCATCATACTCGCGGTCGCCCTCAAAGTAATCAGCATCACCACTAAGGATCGGTGACTGCTCTGAATGCATGAACGGTTGCGACTGGTTGCCGCCTGCAGTAAAGTAAAACATGTAAAATTGATACAAATGAATGAACGAAGCACTACCAGTAAGCATCAGTGACTGCTGAGAATGCAAGAATGATTACTACACTGTTAAAAAGAATGAAGTGATTAGTGTTACCTAGTTCCATCTGATGCCAGTAAGTACATATGGGTGGATTCTTCGGTCTCGGCAGCGTCTTAACAGGGACAACCAATGTTGGCTCCTATCTACCGGCATCAACTCCCACTTCACATTTTTACAAGATTTGGTCCACAATGCGTGAATCTTGTGGAACATACTTGGGATCAGCCGAAACTAGTTGTCAACCAGTACTTCAATTGTCTAATGTCCGATCTGTAAAGATCGCTAGTGTCATGACGCCATTTTTAAACTCGCTAAGATCAACTCCCAACTCATTATATCGAACGTTACCGGCGCCGTAATAAACAGTCAAATTTACTGATTCTGACATTTTCACCTGTCAGACATTATCATCTCCTCATTAATCACAACGAACTATGCGCTAAAATGCCTCCAAAAATATATTAACACTAAAATTCACAATATGACTTATATACACTAACTAAACTATATTAATCACAATATACACTAATATTATTCGCTACACGAACTATGCGCTAAAATGCCTCCAAAAAAATATTAACACTAAAATTCACAATATACACTAATATTATCCGATACACGAACTATGCGCTAAAATGCCTCCTAAATTAAATTAACACTGAAATTCACAATGAACACTAATATTATCCGCTACACGAACTATGCGCTAAAATGCCTCCAAAAATATATTGACACTAAAATTCACAATATGACTTATATACACTAACTAAACTATACAATTTACATAATATTTGTGACGACGTGATTATACCTTCGAAGTGTGTGTCCACTTCTTGCTTCTCTCTTTGACTCAGTGGCACCGGCCACCTCGCGAAGTACTTGCACCACCGGAGAACGACAACGCCGCCCCGGCGACCGGAGGTTCAACTCCGGTCAGCCCCCAACCTGCTCCTCCTCCTCTGCAGCAGCTGCTACTAGTCACCACCACCTACTACCCGTCCTCCTCTCCACCATGGCTCCTCCTCCCCACCATGGCTGCTCCTCCCCAAACACATCAAAAACTATCCCATAGCAAAAAATAACACCGTAGGCCGGTGGGGATTGCTATGATCTACCGATTCTGTGGGTTGGATTTGCAAATGTGTGGCAAATGGAGGAGATCGGTAGTGGGGCGAGGTCTGAGAAGCGAGAGAGAGAAAGGGAAACGAAGAACAGAGCGAACACGGTAGGGCTTAACGGTGCTTATCCGCACCTTTCGGTCGTGACACGGCGAAAAGGCTGCTTGATCCACGGTGGGCAGCGGCCTAGTTGGCGCCCCAAGAGCTACTATTTTCGGCGGGCCCGAGCCAACAGCGAGTTTTTCGCCCAAGCGGCCGAAAAGCTCGCTTCGCCATGGCACGGCCGAAAACTCCCTTTTCCGCCCACTCCTGGCCGACGGGCTAATAGTTTTGCGTTTTTTTCATTCTACGCTATAGTTTCCGAAATTGCTACAAAAAACATGACAGTTTTGAAAAAAATCAACATAAACGCCGTATTGGCTGTGTTTTGCCAGAGGACATACTACTCACTACCCTTCCGCGGGGTCCGGCCGCCGGTAGCGATCTGGCCGGATGTTCTTGAGGCCTTGGTAGATCGATCAGATTCATGACGCCAAGACAGTGGAAATGGATCCATCGCGTCGTACCACGAGAAGCCTCGATTTATGACGGCCTTCTATTCACCCGTCCACAACGTCCTAGCATATGCTACACTACCATGCATGGCACATGCAGGCGGACCCATGGTTTCACCGGGCTGTACTCGATGGCGTGCAGCTCAGCTGGCGTGTGTGCACAATCATCACGGCTGCTCCGGCGTAGCAGGAGCATTAACGCCCGCGCCGGCAGGCTCGACACGTGTATGCGGCGCCCACATGATCCCCAGCTGCTGCTTAATTGGACGGCCGGGACTTATGGCACGGCCAGGGGGGCACAGTGAGTGGGTGCAGCGCGCGTCGCGGCGGTCACTTTTCCGCGCGTAACGTCACAGTTGAGTGAGGTTTCTCGCTAGCTGCATTTACACGCTAGGTTACAAATGTTTTACGCTCACGACAGATTTTTGACCCCCTTATCTCTAGCTCAGAGTATTAACTGAGCATTTAGCTTCCAGCCCCACGACATCAATTATGCTTTTGTCTGTAAAAAAACAACATCTACTCCCCCTTCCCAAATACTCCCTCCGTAAACTAATATAAGAGCGTTTAGATCACTATTTTAGTTATCTAAACACTCTTATATTAGTTTACAGAGGGAGTATAAGTCTTTTTAAGAGATTCTACCGTGGACTACATACAATGTAAATAGACATATTTTAAATTGTAGATTCACTCATTTTGCTTCGTATGTAGTCTCTTATTGAAATCTCTAAAAAGACTTACATTTAGGAACAGAGGGAGTAGTTGATACTAGTATATTCAGTAACTTCTTTAAGAGGTCTTTCTCCATGCCATTTCCATTACAGAAACCAGCATTGTCTTTTACACGGAAGAACAAAAAGAAATCCTAAGGGTTATCACGGATAATGCGTGCATATTGCAGCATAGAGAGTTGGCACACCCAAACATCACAGTCACATCCCAAGAATCCGGTAGGGTTTCCAACCCCCCCTCTCACTCTCTGATGCAAGCACTGCCGCGGTGATTCTTTGGCCTTGGAGGTATAAACTATCCATGCTCTTGTGTTGTGCGTGGATGGAAGTTGTGCGGAGGTGTACGCCGGCAGTGGATCTGGCCGATGTTCGTCTATGAAAATTGTTGAAATAATTTGTATTGAACGCATGGCAATTTAAATATGTGAAAAATACTTGCCATGGTATATACAAATAATTTGTCGTGGTCGACTAGAATACCAAAAATACATGCAGAAGGTAAAATTGAGATACCTAGTAAAATATGCATGTAAGCGATAAATAAAAATTGCCATATTCTAAGGTCAAAACACCTCAAATTTGTCATACAGTAAACAAACAATTTCAAATGTTTCTAGTGTTTTAGAGAAACACAATTTCCCTAAAACTACCATGTGATCAGTCTAAAATCATTTTACACAAATTTCAATGTTCTATAGATCAATGTCTCATAATTTTGCCATGTAACTATCAGAAATTTTCTAAATTTTTCCATGATGTATTAGACAAACATTTTCAAAAATTGCCAACTCTTCATCCCAAACATCCCCCAAAAAAATATACAATGTTCTAGAGAACAAGTTTTTCAGAAATTTGCTAGTGCACTATTACAGAAACTCTAAAAAAATTACATGGTGTATTAAACAAATTTACCATCATTTCTAGTGGACACGTTTTATCTAAAATTTGCCATGTGTCCACTGCAAACCACAAGTTGCCTATAAAAAATGTCACGGAAATTTTCTATGGCTACACGCCCAACACCTATATGAAGGAATATCATCATGAATACACAAAGATTGCATGATAGATACACACACACACACACACACACACACACACACACACACACACACACACACACACACACACACACACACACACACACACACACACACACACACACACACACACACACACACACACACACACACACACACACACGAAATTAACTTGCCCTCTACAATAAGCAGGATGGCAATACTAGGGGATTTAAATTTAGCAATATTTTTGTAAAATGTTCACATGGAAAAGTTAGGGATTTCATTTGTAAAACAACATGTCAAATGTTAGGTAAAATGGAAAAAAAAAAGTATTTGCAGAACAAAATAAAAACATGGCAAATTAGCTATGTAGATCATGGCAAATGTGGAGAAAAACTGCTTGTATCAAGGAAACTATACATAACATGGCAACATTACTACCTATATATCATGGCAAAATGTTGTTTGCATGACTAATTTTTAAAAAACATGCATTGGCAAGAAGATCTATTTTGCCATGTTGTACAAACTTTGGCATGCTTCTGTAAATGATTACAAGGCCACATTTGTCATAACACCCCCCCCCCCCCCCCTTCACGTATGTGTGGATGTTTTCCTCTGGTCGAAAATTCTGAAAATGCTCGGCCATGCTAAAATCCCTAAAAATGGACCATTGCAGTGTGTCGTGCCGGGGTCGCTGGGATTTCAGAATGAGTATAAGGTAGCTCCCCAAAAAAATTGGTGTAGACTCTGTCAATCTTAGAACGTGATACTTATGGGCTATAGTAGACACCGTGTAAATGTATACATGTGATTTTTGCACGCGTGTATCTTACGTTGTACTCTTTAGAAATACACTTTTTTTAGATGTAGAAATACATTTTTTATCAGTACTAAAAGCTTGTTAGAGGGATACATTCTTCATTGTATCGACTTGATATGACTTGTCGGTCAGTAAAAACACCGAAAATCCGTTAGTGCTCTTGGGAGCGCGCGCTCCTGCCACCGGAAAAAATATTTCAAAGTGTGAAAAAATTCCAAACAGAAATTCGGCGCATACATCTCAACATTATATGTGTGCACGTCAAGTTTCGGAGAAAACCGACATTTTTTGTGGCTTGTGTAAAAAAAGATAAAAATTTTGTCTCGTGAAAATGCACTTTTTAACACTGGATTTTGTCTTTTTACACGCGACACATAACTTGTCGGTTTTCCGCGAAACGACTTTGTGAGCATGCACAATATCGAGATGTACACGCCAATTTTTTGTTTGGAATTTTTTTTAAATGTTAAAATATGTTTAAAATACATTTTTTAAACCAAGAGCACGCACTCCCATGTGCTAAAACGCCACTCTGGTAAAAACTCCCATCTATAACAAGCTAAAAAAAAGACAATCGTGGCCCTGAATTGAAAATCTTAACCCCATAAACCTCATATACTCTAGTTACACTAAACCACGACCGAACAGCGCGCTGCATCTAGCTTCTCCATTATTACATGCCTACCAGAAGGCTGGAGCAAGCCCTGACAGCTTATATAAGAAGGCATACGCCGTCGCTGCTGCTTCTCAAATTAACGGACATGGAGGAGGCCAGGCATTGTCGCTCTGCCACTTTGCTCAGGTCCTTCCTCTCCCTCGCATTTCTCGTATGGCTACCTCCAATGGCGGCCGCCACCCAGGAGATGAAGTCCATCTACGCCGGCTCGAGGGTCATCCCGGTGCGGTTGGCCCGGCCGGCGTTCGGCCCGGAGAGCATCGTCTTTGACCACCGCGGCGGTGGCCCGTACACCGGCGTTTCCGACGGCCGCGTCCTTCGGTGGAGGGGCAACCGCCGCCACCGCGGCTGGACCGAGTTCGCCCACAACTACAAGCACAAGTGAGTGATCGATCAACGGATCATGCACAGCCTTGGCACAGCACGATCGTGAGCTAACCGAACACGCAGGACGATGGCGGAGTGCGCGGCGAAGAAGAAGCTGGTGGAGCCGGAGAGCGCGTGCGGGCGGCCGCTGGGCCTGCAGTTCCACCACGCGTCGGGCGACATGTACATCGCCGACGCGTACCTGGGGCTGATGAGGGTGGGGCGGTGCGGCGGGCTGGCGGAGGTGGTCGCCACGGAGGCCGACGGCTTGCCCTTCAACTTCCTCAACGGGGTCGACGTCGACCAGGAGACCGGCGACGTCTACTTCACGGACAGCAGCACCGTCTACCAACGGAGGTACGCACCGTACCCAAATTCATTACTACTACTACTAGTCTACTACTACTACCCCGGTACACTGCAGTAATAAAACGAGCATGTGACCGGAATTGATATACAGTACACTGTTGGTGATGAGTCGATGACAACCTCGAGTAATTTGCACGCTGATTCGGAATGGGTAAAGTGAAACTGAATTTTATCTGCGAAAAGCCAGCAGGTATACCTTGTTCTTGTATGATGGCACGGACGATTCCACGGCTTAAAACAAGTGGACAACCGCGGCTTAAGTTTAACCATAAAACCGTGGTTGATTCGCTTGGAACGAATGCTGATAAAGCTTGAAAAAAATTCACTAGCAAAAGTTCTTACGCGCCAGCCGTGTACTCTGCCGGATTAGCACCCCTAACGAAGATGAAGCATGACAATCCGTCTATCCCTAACTCTCGACAGATACTTAGGCCCTGTTCGGCAACACTCCACTCCTCCAGGACGAAGCGAAGACCAGTTGGAACCCCGCAAAAAAAAAAGACCAGTTGGAACTTGGAAGAACAGATATAGTGGGCATTAATTCCTAGCTATCCGCAATTCAAGCTGGCGAGCATATCCAAAAATGTTTCCGATCTGGCGGAAGCAACACCACGCTCGGTAGCCACTATTAATACCACCACACCGCACGCAGAACATTCTTTTAGCAACACTTGTTGAAAGTGACAGGAAAAATACAGATTATCAAGCTGTGCCATATTGCAATGTCCCTTGAATTTGAGGGAGGTGATAGGGTTACTTAATACTATCAGACAGCAACAACGTAAATACTCCTGCTGCCGCTAGTAGTACTACTAGTACTCGTCTGATCGCGATCACAGTAAATACTCCTGCTGCCGCTAGTACTAGTACTTCTCTACGGCTCTACAGCTGCTACCAAGCTGCTCAGCAGGGTTAAAGCCCTGTCGGGAAGAGCCAGAAGATCGCCACAGTAGCCAGCCCTCACGTGGAGGAGCAGTAGATGAGCTTGATAATGAATTCACGCGCATTGATAACCGGTCAGAACTCATTTGCGGTGCATGCAGCTTCTGTTTTCTCTAATCATCATATGGTTGTGTTGTGCCTGCAGCGAGTACATGCTGGTGGTGCTGACCGGCGACGCGACGGGGCGGCTGATGAGGTACGACCCGCAGACGGGCAACGTCACCGTGCTCAGGTCCGGCCTGGCCTTCCCCAACGGCGTGGCCGTCAGCGCCGACGGGACGCACCTCGTCGTGGCCGAGACGTCCTCGTGCAGGCTGCTCCGGCACTGGCTGCGCGGGCCGGCGGCGGGGCAGACCGAGGTGCTCGCCGACCTGCCGGGGTACCCGGACAACGTGCGCCCCGACGGAGGCGGCCGGGGCGGGTACTGGGTGGGCATGAACCGGGACAAGCAGTGGGCAGAGAGCGGGACCACGGCCAACTCCATGAGCGCCGTCAGGGTCGTCGTCGACACGAACGGCACGGTGGTCGAGGCGCTGCGCGGGTTCGGCGACGCCACGGTGAGCGAGGTGGTGGAGCGGAACGGGTCGCTGTGGATCGGCTCCGTCGACACGCCATACGTCGGCCTGTTCAAGCTCGCATCCCTCTCTGAGAATTGCGGTGGGTAAGCATCCATCCGCATCGCAATTCATGTCGTCTGACCGCCTGTGGGTGGGGCTCCGTTCAACTTATGTTGTAGCACAGTCGTGCGTCCTGTCCCATATGTTGCTACATGTTGTAATCCTGGCCAGAAGCAATAACTAATCTGATCATCGCTGTCGTTCGTCAAGGAAAATGTATAATAGCTCGAGGTACAAATGCAGATAATAATGCCGTGCATCTGCGGTAAAATCAAGGCTGCAAAATTTGGGGTGCGCCGCGGCACTCCTACAAGGAGATGTCATGAATTTATACGGTCAGTGCCTTTATTTCTAATCGAAGGATGTACACAGTAGTACACCACTGTTGCCGCTGTAGAAACTTTTACTGCTCCAGTCAAAGTGGTCTGTAAATTCTGGTTTCTCATGGAGACCTGAACGCTTCCCCGGCGTACCGCACGTTGCCTAGCTCCTCTTCAATCCGCACAAGCTGCATCAAAATTGAACATATTTAGGGAGGAAACGAAAAACAAACTAAATCAAAATAGTAATATTACAACCGGAAGCATAATCAGTTGGACAATTGCTGTGCGGACAGTAAATACTTAACAGACAGGAATGAGTATATTTACCTGGTTGTATTTGGCCAGTCTCTCGCTTCTGCACGGAGCTCCGGTTTTGATCTGAAACGTACCAATGAGATGTCACCTGACGAACACGGATAGAACTATTGTTGTGCCACGATTACAATTTCCGGTGGCCCTTACCTGTCCGCTCGCTAAACCAACGGCTAGATCCGCGATGAAATTGTCTTCTGTTTCACCACTCCTGTGGCTGACCATCACGCCCCAACCAGCAGCCTTTGAATCCAGAGCAGCTTGAATAGATTCCGTGACCGTACCGATCTGATTAACCTGGAAAGACAAACGAAATTGAATTAACCATGTTTCTCTTCAGCAGCACAAGATTTATCATGGCTTACTAGTGTTCAGTATTAGAAGGGAGCTAGGAACTTGGTGGTAGGCAGTGCTTTACATTACAACAACTCCCAAGTCATTGTTGGTTATTATAACAACAAAGAAGCTACTGTACATGTGAACTATGTGGCAAATATCACTAAAAGGTTGCCACAGCTATGTTTATCAAAAAACTCCCTCCGTCCCAAAAATATAATATAATTTTTTACACTATGATAGTGTTAAAAATGATCTTATATTTTGGGACGGAGGGAGTACAAGGAATGAATACCATTAGTCCGTTGTAAATAAGCACGCCTGAAATAGACAGTAAAAGTTTACCTTAAGTAACAGAGCGTTGCAGGCCTTCTTGTCAATAGCCTCTACTATGCGTTTTGGGTTTGTGACAAGCAAATCATCGCCGACAATTTGGATATCAACCGAGGATTGCAACGAAGCCCATGAGCTCCAATCATCTTGATCAAAAGGATCCTCAATTGATACAATAGGGAAATCCTTGACGAATTCTTTGTACAGATCACAGAGAGACTGGGCCGAAAGAACATGAGCTCCATTATTAGGTTGGTTCTTAAAGTTTAAATCATAGCTTCCATCCTTCATAAGGAATTCTGATGCTGCAACATCCATTCCAATTTTAATCTGCAACACGATGTTTTTCTCAGTTTTCTAAATTGAAAGAGGAAAGAGTGATCGAGAAGGTGGCCAGTAAAATAAGAAAAATGGCAACACACCTTTCCAGTGTAGCCTGCTTTCTCAATGGCATCCATAAGCAAAACAAGGCCCTCCCTGTTGTCTTGAACATTAGGAGCAAAACCACCTTCATCTCCAACATTGCATGCATCTTGACCGTATTTCGCCTTAATGATGCCCTTAAGAACATGGTAAACTGTAAAATGGACAAGTGAAGCAGACAATTCTCAGTGAGGATTAAAGATGGAACAGCCAAAAAAAAAAGAGCAGAAGTCTAGAAGAAACAGCCCCCAAAGAAATGCTTGCTGGATAATAGTGAGGTCACAACCAAGATGAAATGCACTAAGAGGTAAAACGGTGTAGGTGAAGAAAATACAATAAATTACCTTCACTGCCCATACGAAGAGCCTCGGCGAATGAAGTTGCCCCCACGGGTAAAAGCATGAATTCCTGCATAGCCAGATTATTACCAGCATGGCTACCTCCGTTTATTACATTGAAAGCTGGGACAGGCATGACAAGCTCCTTGGTGCCTGAAAGCTCCTGAATATGTTTATACAGAGGAACTCCTTTTGCAGAAGCACCGGCCCTGCATACGCTTAAAGAGACACCAAGAATAGCATTGGCACCCAACTGTGATTTGTTTTCAGTTCCATCAATGTCAAGCATGATCGCATCAACATCTTTCTGGTTCCTGACAAAATGACAAATGAAGTTTGCATTACAAATTAGATGCCAGGCACATAGAACCGATGATAAGAGTAAATTGACAGAACCTCAGCTATTTGGATGCAAGCTAACAAAGGCAATAGCACAATTTATGTTAGTTGGCGTGCCCTTATACCCTAGTAAGGTTTGGTCATTTTGGAAGTAGTGGAATCGCATAGTTCCCTCCATGCGGTCATGCCGGATTCCAAGTAATCCATTTAATTTCATCCTTTGCAAATTTAGGGAATCAAGCCGGCCAGAAACTGTGGTTAGGTATATCCAAATACTCCCTCCGTCCCAAAATAAGTGTCTTGACCTTAGTACAACTTTACACTAGACTTACTACAACGTTGAGACACTTGTTCAGCACTAGAACTGGGTGTTACTTGTAATTTTGTAATATGCACTTAATGTGCCCAATGTAGTTCTTCTGTCCATTCCACTGAGGCGTGCTCCACATATTGCACCATTAGTATCCCAAGAAAAATTCTAAAGAAGACAAACCTGACAACTACCATGCCATCCATTAGAAAAGTGCACTGAGATTGCTGAAGATAGAAGTTTACCAATCCCACTACAAATCCATACTAATAAGGAAGGCAAATGCAAAAGTTTAGCTAACATGGGACATGGTAGGCAGTACAACTGTAACCATGCAGTGGCTACTACGATAAACAGAAAAAAGTAGATTCTTCTTGAGCAAGAGCTCAATCGATTTGATTTCCTTGCATATTGATCACCAATTCATCAGCATGCAGAGCCTACTACCACATCGCCATAAACAGAAAAGCAGCTAGAGCTTACTTGACCAAGAGCGCAATTAATCTTGCATAGTTAACATCATCATGGATACACAAAAGATACACCCTTTCCAGCAGTACTTACTACTTACAATCTCCACTTCATATTTAGGAAAAAGTGTTCCAGAGTGGAAACTTCAGTAATCACAGCTAGATCAGTACAAATCTACGAAGCCACTAAATTGATATGCTTAGCAAAGGTCAACATCATTACGGATATCAACTAGCTTAAAGAGGGAGCTTCGCAGAAACTGATGGCCATGCTAAACAACTGGTTGCAAGGACATATCTAGTTTTCAGTATTATCTTGCTTTAAGAAGTGTGGATCTTGAATCTTGGAGGTCTGAATTTATATTTACATCTTTTTCGTTTGCCCAGGAACTACGAAAGGTGTCTAGTTTTGACAGTTTTATTTCTGTACAGGATTTTATCATTTTAGGATAAGACAGTCGGTCAGTGGCAACAGCAGCAGGATTTGAACCAAATATCATAACTAGCATAGCAAGAATAGCAAGCTCATCAATAAACATGAACAACGGTCAGATGTTTAAAGTTCACAGAGTATGCATACAAAGCCCAGAAGCAACTGCCATAAGTTTTTTCATTACCTAAACACTACTTCACCAGTATTAAGCACTAATGAGCAACCCGATTCTCACTAAACGTGGACAAACACCCGATCACATCAATCTCAGTACATTGTACTTCTACTTGAAAATCAATAGTTATCACCACGGCCAAAAGATCATGAATCTATAGCAAGTGCACAACACCACGTTTCCCCACCCAACTACCGTAGCCACGTTACTCAAACAAACAAACACTCCCTGTTGTATCGGTTGTAAATTGTAATAACATCTTATATTATGGGATGGAGGGAGCAAATAACTACCGGAGCCAAGGGTGACTGGATCCAGCATTTTTCTGAGACTAGCTTGAGATTTCGTTTCTTAACCGAGGCTCACCTCACGTCGACGCCGACGAGCTTGGGCGCGATGACCTCGTTGATGTTGCGGACGGCGGTGAGCACGCCCTTCCCTCCGTAGACCGACTTATCCCCGTCGCGGAGCTCGAGGGCCTCGTAGATCCCCGTGGAGGCCCCGCTGGGAACGGCGGAGCGGTGCAGGCTGCCGTCGCCGGCGACGAGGTCGACCTCGACGGTGGGGTTCCCGCGGCTGTCCACGATCTGGCGCGCGCGGATCGACCGCACGGCCTCCGCCCCGACGGCCTTCGAGGAGGCAGCCACCGACGCGCGGACGGAGACGACGGGGCGGCTGCAGCCGCGGCGCGGGGTGGCGGCGGCCGCGGCGGGCAGGAGGGGCTTGGAGGGGAGGAGGAGATGGTGGGCCATCCTGAGAGGCTGGCGGGAGGGGAGGCGCCAAGGCCGGGTTTTATTATATCGCGGCGGCGGCGGCGGGGCGTGGAGGAGGTCGTCGGGTTCGTTGGGCGGAGGCGGCGAGGTGGGACGTCGAGGGTGTTTTATTTCTCGGGAATAACAATTTTGAAGGAGGCGGGTTGGTGGAGGCGGCGAAGCGGAGGTGGCAGACGGGGCCCAGGAGTCGGCGAGTGATCGGTTGCCTTGGCTCGTCTTTTGCGGCTTTGCCTCCTGGCCGAGCGCTTTAGCCTTTCGGGGTTGGTGCCGCGGTGGTGGCGGCCGGTGGGAGACCGGAAGGGCGATGCGACGCAAGCTCGTCGTGTCATGGGTGGAGCGCGTGCTCGTGCCGGAGTTCGTCGGATGCCGGTGCGCCAGCGGAGTGTAAGAGCAAACCCAACGCGGCGACCCAAACGGACGGCGCTCGCCTGCTCGGCGTCCGTCCTTTTTCTATTCGAAACTGCTATGTAGACGATGGATGTGTACACGACGCTGGGACGATTGGCAGTCCAACCGCTGATATGCGCTGGATAGCATCCATGAACGGCTTGAGATGTGATGTCGTGCACAAGTCGTCCGCACGGCGTCGTGTGTATATTAGATTGGCAGTGGACCCAACGCGTCGACTCACATTTACTGTCATGGCCGGCTGGCGCCCTTTTCAACAGATATGCATACATTTTGCATTATTTCACAAGTAGACATATAAAAAATAACATAGTTTCACAATCAAATAAAGAATAGTTTCAAAACCAACTAAATTAAGCATAGTTTTACAAGCCGGATAAAAAATAAATTGTCTCAAATACATCTATTGGTTGCCAACATGAGCCCGCATATTCCCAACCAAATCATTTTGTACCTGCATGTGAGTTTCCCAGCCACGCATTTCAAGATGAAATTAGGTGAACTGTTCAAATGTTGTCGCTCCTCCATGCTCAGGTACAACATTCTCACCCTGAAATTGAAACCGTTGATCGTAGATACGTTCAAGGCGCTCATCTTGTACAGTCATATTGTGCATGATCACACAAGCTGTCATCATCTCCCACAGTTTCTTGGTGCTCCAAGTCCTAGCAGAATACCGGATAATGCCCCGTCGATATTGCAAAACACCAAAGGAACGCTCAACGTCCTTCCTAACACTCTCTTGCGCTTAGGCAAATCTTTTCCTCTTCTCTACGACAGGGTTGAAGATTGTCTTCACAATGGTGGTCCACTAAGAATAGATATCGTCACCTAGGTAGTATCATTTGTCGTAGTTGTGGCCGTTGATGGTAACATTCACCAGCGGGTTGTTGCCTTCGGCAAGCCTTGCAAAGACCAGTGAGCATTGAAGCACGTTGATATTATTGTGCGATCCGGCCATGCGAAGAAAAGAGTGTCACATCCAAAATTCTTGTGAGGCCACGGCTTCAAGTATGACAGTGCAAACCATGACATGGCCCTTATATTGCCCTTGTCAAGCAAAAGCCCTTGCTGGCATTCATCGCCAACAAGCAGGTTGTATCTTGAGGAGTCGGCTCTCTCAAGTACTCAGGGCCGAACACAACAATCACAGCCTGGCAGAACTTGTACATGGAGCATAGGAATGTAGACTCACTCATACGGACGTACTCATCAATGAGATCACCGGGCACTTCGTATGCAAGCATCCGGATGGCTATAATGCATTTCTAATAAGATGAGAAGCCAATCTTTTCAAGGGCATCTTCTTTGCACTCGAAATAGTTATCGTATCCGACCACTCGCTCTCTAATACGGTTGAAAATATGCCTACCCATACAGAAATGCCGCCGGAATTTCGGATGTTTGAACAGCGGATTGGTTGTGTCAAAGTAGTCCTTCTAAAGAAGGAAATGGTCGCTCTCTCGGTTGCGATTCAACGTCGGAAGGTGCCTCGGGATCGAGCCACAGGACAACGGCCGCTGTCTATTAAGATGGTGATGGACCAACACGACAACCAAGATCTCCTCCTCCTCATCGGACGAGGAATCATCGGAGTCGCAAAGGAGATTGTGAAAAAAAACTCGTCGGCGGAGTTCATTTTGTACCTTGGCAAACTGTCGAACACTTTGCGGGCGTCAACGAAGGAGCTGGCCGGCAAAGAGACGCGCGTCTCCCGTGGACGGTGGGCGGCACGAGCCGTCGACAAGCGTCCGACATCGGGATGAAGGAGGCGGCGGCGGCGACGACTTCACCTTTCGCGGTGGCGTCGAGGGTGGGGTGGGAAGCTTCGGTGCCCGGCGGCGAGATGGTGGTGGCGGCGACGTGGGAGGTGGCGGCGTTGGGGAAGGTGTGTCGGCACTAGCTGCTGGCAGAGGCACTGGAAAATGGGCGGCGACGGCGACGCGGCGGAGGCAGACGAGGATTTGCTGTCGATATGGGGTGAAAGAGGATGACCAATAAGCTACCGACTAGCGGGGCAGGGGAGGAGTAGGCGGGTGATTAGCTGGCCAGGGGAGGAGTAGGCGGGCGCCGCGCGCGTCTGCTTCGCGTCCGCGCTGATGTAAATGAGGCTCAAAATTGGGCCGGGAATGGGTCGGCAGACAGACGCACGTCCGTTTGGGTCGGCGTGTTGGGCCGATTTTTTGTCCGCGCCGATCAAAACGGACGCGCGAGCATGAAATGAATCGGCGAGTTGGAGTTGCTCTAACCTACGGCTGTTCGGGCAAGGGTCCGTACGCAAGGCGCTCAGACAGTCGGACTCGTGAGACACAAGATAAATGCGACGCTTGTAGATGTAGACTGTCACATGAAAGTGGCACTGCCGAACAGAGACGGTGAATCAGGCAAAGCGTCATGTTTTGCTAGCCATCTGAGGAAAATTCATCATGCAACGCAATCCAGTTTTGAACAGAATCTACAGAAGAGCAGCGTGTCACACAAAAATTGCATAGGGGAAACAACCCAATAGGCCTACTGCCATAAAAATTGTCGAGACATCATCTGGCTCTTGCATCAACAACTTTAAACAGACAAACCAACAGTACGAGAATGATCATAGGGAAACAACCTATCAACTGATAATGGTGTCTGGGCTCTGGAGAGCTGAAGCTCCAGTGAAAGCAATAGGTAGCACACTCGGTAGTACAAGAGCATAGAGCTATGGTCCATGGGAAACCATCAGATACACATGAATGCCCAAACTTCTGTCAGATAGCCACCAAACCTTTACTACCCAATCTCTTGCCTACACATGAGTTATGCGGAGTCGGCAGGCTTTGCCTCGTCGGGCTTCTTGACAGGTACGTCGGTGGTGCCCATCTCAGCTTTGAGATCGTTGACGCTCTGCTCCAGCTCATCGATCTTGGTTCCCATTTCATCTAGTGCAATGGAGTTAAAGAAAACAGAGTATGGCAGTCCACATGCATGTCCAATTCATGCAACAATCAATTTGGCTCAAATTTGATGCACTCAAACTGAGATGGATTTTGTATTAAAAAAAAAGCAGATTATGCAGGGAGTACTTCTGATGTCAATATGATAGAATAGTACTTTGATTATTTATTCTAGTATGCTTGTCACTAGCCTTGCACTGATGTAGCAAAAATCTTGGTACACTATCAACTTATGAAGTACTCCCTCCGTCCCAAAATTTTTGTCTTAGATTTGTCTAGATGCGGATGTATCTAACACTAAAACGTAACTAGATACATCCATATTTAGACAAATCTAAGACAAGAATTTTGGGACGGAGGGAGTATAAAGTTGCGCTAAACATAAGCTAATCAAACAAAGGATCTTACAAACAAAATTCAAAACTAAGGGATGCCAAACTGGAGTATACCGCTTCTAGTTTTGCTGGTGAACAACAATATATGTTTCTAATTTCCATGTTTATTGCCTAACGGCGTGCGATATATTGATATATCATATATGCACGTATATTTGGTGTGTTTCTGTTAATATAAACAAGTTGATGAATGTTACAAGTTTCCAAACAAGAATTTAAAAAGAAACGGATAACATTGCAGAATACTCCCTCCGTCTGAAAATACTTGTCATCAAAATGGATAAAAAGAGATGAATCTAGAACTAAAATACCTCTAGATACATCCCTTTTTATCTATTTTGATGACAAGTATTTCCGGATGGAGGGAGTACTATTTTTTATGTATCAGCATCATAAATGCATATGACATCATAATAACCTGACATCAGATATACTAGAATATAATGTTGTCCCTAGTAAATTGTGTGATGGCATAAGATAATGAACCAATGTGGCCATGAAAAAATTATATTGTGGTAGAAACAAAATAATGATATTCCGCAGATAAGGATATTCTTTGACACGATGTTCTGGGACATAGACTCAAACCTTGTTTGCTGAAATCCATCATCAAGTTAATGAGTGTAAAGTGTTTGTAAAGACTCAAGTGTACATATTAACGAAAACGTATTCAAAGGCACTCACCATCTGACCGAGGAGGTTTTGCACCTGAATTAGAAAGCTTAACATCAGTACAAAGTAAAAATTATTTATTATACTGTTAGACAAAGGGATACACCTCTGGTTCCTCAAAGGTGGAATAGGACTTCTTCAAAGGTTGGAAACAACTAGTACATAACTTGACTGTTAACCTAACCATCTACTAAGTCAATGCTACGCCAATGTTTTTCAGCTTACTAGTTAAAATAGCAACTACTTTCAGTACTGCTAGAATATGCGAACACTCCATTTTGATGCATACAGAATGCACAAACTCGTCAAAGATAATTTAGGTCTTATGTTAAGCCAATTATTCCACCAGAAGACAGATGAAATATTATTAATGTGAACGGTGTGCCTACAGTGCTATGACGCTACAAGTGTATAATATCAGTACTTACAAATGCCGTCATGTCTGTTGGGTTCTGCGATGAGGGCTCTGAATCCATATTAGCCTGTAAACGAAGATTCAGCAAATGAGTCAACAGTAATGATACTATACAGAAGAACTGCATATTGTCAAATTAAATGACTAATGTGTCAGGGTATTAAGTCATAATGAGTGAAATATAGCACAGTTTTAAATAGTACTAGCTCAATACCCATGCGTAGGGCGTAGCAATGAGGTCAACTTTATTCTACTGGTTCGACACAGGAAAAAAATTATTGGGTTGAGATTGAGACATGTTGTGCAAAGGGAATCCATAGGCAAAGGTAAGGAAAGATATTATGTGATTGAGATTGTGTACGCACAACTACAGGATTTCTTTCCCCAGAAACGAGAAGGTGGGGTCGGTTTTGAAAATAATAATTAGGGTTATCGCGTGGTTTGGAAACAAATCAGTGGGAGGGGGGCATATCTCGCTGGGAGGGGTGGAAGCAATGGAAACGAAACCAACAAACTCTCCTTTAATAGTAGAGATTTGCAAGGTATTACATTTAATAGCAATAAAGGCATCCTGCTGAAAGAATTATTTGAAGCATCTTGACAGACGTACGTATGATAGTATGAAAAAGTAAAAGCTAGAGTGGAATATTAGTTCATATCAGCAAATGAGAAACAGTTTTAATGTTGGAATTTATTGATAGCATCTTGATTCTCAAGGAGAAGTGCACGAAGCTGACAAGGAAAAGCTAGGTACACTTAAAACTCCATCACCAATTGCTTGACCAGGAATTGAGCATTCTATCCTATTTTCATTAACTAACCACTCTACTTAGTCTATTGTATTAGTACAACTTCCATATGACATAGACTGGACATATTACTATCAATAAATAGGGAGACAAACAACAAAATAGTACACCGTAGAGGGCTTGTAGGCAAGCCTTATGAATCACTCTTCAATCTCCTAGTTTCCATTTCCCCCTCCATTCATTCTCATCAAGATCATGCCCTGGGAGTTCTTGGCCACTGCTCGCGCTTCTAGTTTCATCAGCCCTCTTACTACTGCACATGATACTTGCCATTTCTTGTATCGTGCAGGAAGTGCTCCGCCTCATCCTATCAATGAGGACCTCAAGTTGGTCCCTCAGGCCATGCCTTGTCAGCCTATCCCTCAAAACCTCACAAGTAGCCTGGTAGGGTGGGATACCTTCATCCACCATCATCACAAAATAGCTGGAGGCCTCCTCTAATCTTCCCTTCTTGCAAGATAACCCATGGATCATGACAGCATAAGTTGCTGCGCCTGGGTGAAAGCCACGTGTTTCCATCCCATCCCAAACCTCAACAGCCTTATCAATCCTTCCTACACCAATCAACATTTTTAGTAACATGTTGTAAGAATGACGATCTGGCACACACAAGCCTTTATCCATTCTTGCAATAAGCCTCAAAGACTTGTTCACCTCATTCTTCTTACAATGCGCATTAAGCAGTGTGTTGTATGTCCAAACATCAGGCTTTTCCCCTCGCGTGATGATCTCACCAAGGATATTATAAGCCTCCTCAATCTCTCCCAGTTCGCACAATAACCGAATTATAGCATTATATGTGAATACATTTGGGGTGAGGTCATGCATGCGCATCCTATCTAGCACACGAAGAGCGTCCCGGGCATCCTTGGATGCACAGGCAGCACGAAGGAATGGACCATAAGTGGCAGCATCTGGAACAAGCCCACGGCTCTCTTGCATATCTTTCAGATGTTCCTTTGCACGTGCAATATCACCTCCGCGGCATAAGGCGTCAATCAACGCATTGTAGGCAGGCACATCAGGCTCAACACCTCTCTCAACCATTTCATCAAATAACTTTTGCGCGTTTTCCGGCTTTTCCACAACAGCCCACCCAGAGATCAGGATGGTGTAGGTCTTGGCTGAGACATCGAAATGGGTCCCCGACTCTCTGAAGAAGACCTCAGCATGATTTACAAGGCCATTATGGCACAAGGCGAATAGCAGCGAGTGGAAATCTGCCAGCGTTGGGTGGAAGCCGAACCCCGCCATGGAGGAGAAGGCCCGGATCGCATCATCCGGGAGAAGCGCACGCGAGTAAGCACGGAACAGCCGCGGGAAGAGGCCCCGCGAGAGCGCAGCCGGTGGGAGGTCAGACAGCAGCGAGCGCAGGAGCGGGAAGAGCCGTGCACCAGCGAGCGAATTGGCCAGGATGAGGAGCGAATCCGGCAGGTGAGAGAACCCGGGCAGCCCCGCGGCAAAGAGGAAGAACCGGAGAGACGGCACGGGGAGGTGGCGGCACCGGCGCAGCACCGCGGCCGCCGCGTCGGGGGTGATGCGCGGCGCGAAGCCGCGGAGCGCGGCGGGGAGGTCGTGGCGCGGGCCACGGAAGTCGCTGAGCACGCGGCTAAGCGTGCTCACGAGCCCTGGGTCGACGTCTGGGCCCGGATCCGGGGACGGGTCGTGGGGCGAGGCGGTGTGGAAGCGGGGGAGGGGGAGGGGCGCCAGCTGCGAGGCGCGAGGCGGCGTGCCGCGGCGAGCGATCTCGCGGCGGCTTGCATCGGTGGGGCTGCGGTAACAGCGGATTCGCGAGTAACGTAAGGATGCACGCGTGCTAGAAAGCAATAAATGGATGTGAGAGCAGGGGGGTGAAGGGGCTTACCGAGGAAGTTAGCGTCGCCGGGGGAAGGGGCGGGGGAAGAGGAGTCGCCGCCGGCCGGTGGATTCGGAGGAGGTCGCGGTCGAAACGAAGGGAGAGGAGGGCCTGAATGGGGAAGTGTAACGAGTCAGGAAACTTGGGCTTGTAGAAGGACAATACGGCGACGGCGGTACAAGGTGGGTCCATGGACCGTGTGCCTCTTTGTACGAAATCAATCGAGTACTAATTTCAAATAAAAAACTACTAATTGAGGAGTACTAGTTGCAAAGATCATTCTCATCTTCCCTCAAGTGACGCGCTGTGCTTTGTCGCAACATGGGAGTTTTTTTTTTTCGTAGATCCGTTTATTTACAATGTTTTATCTCTTAAACCCTGCATCGAAATTTTGAAGCGTTTTCATTATTGGATTCCTCGCATCGAGATCTTTAAAACTAAATCCAATGTTAATAAGTTTTGACGATTTTTTTTTTCCAACAAACCGGACAAAAAAACAAAACGGAGCACGGTTAACATGACGCATTGGCTAATACAACTTATTAAAGTGTCAAAATCCGATGAGACGTCAGTCAACAATATTAGCTTTTGTTTTTGTTTTAGATTGTTAATACGTGAAATGCTAATCTAACAAAATAAAATGTTATAGTTCTTGTTGTGCACTGTACATGTTGAAGAACATCAAATTATTTACGGGAGAAAATCTGAGGATGCAATATGACCAAGTGAAAGGATCGATATATTTGACTAGAGGGGGGTGAATAGGCAACTAACAATTTTTAGTTTTTCTTTACCAAATTAAACTTTGCAACAAAGTAGGTTGTCTAGATATGCAACTAAGTGAACAACCTATATGATGCAACAACAACAAGCACACAAGCAAGCAACTGATACAACACAAGTAAGCTTGCAAAAATAAAGCCGCGAGATAACCAAGAGTGGAGCCGATGGACACGAGGATGTGTTACCAAAGTTCCTTCCTTTTGAATGGAAGTACGTCTCCGTTAGAGCGATGTGAAGGCACAATGCTCCCCAATAAGCCACTAGGGCCACCGTATTCTCCTCATGTCCTCACACAATGCGAGATGCCGTGATTCCACTATTGGCGGCCTTGAAGGCGGCGACCGAACTGTAAGTGCATTTAGTGCCCCTTAGTGATTTTGGTGTATTGAAGACTTATAGGTTAAGGGACTGATGCGTTTGTGAGTGTACACAGGTCTATAAGTCTATGAGGAGTTTGATATTTACAGAAAAAGTCGACTCCTAAAATGAAGTTCTTGTTGAAGACTTTGATATTCGAAGACTTTAGAAGACTTTGAAAGTGAAGAAAATGGTGTGACCTTGAAGACTTGATATTCACTTGAGGAACATGGGCGTGAAGACTTTTGTTTTCGTAGTTTCATTTTCTCTTTCTTGAGTCATAGGAAACACCGTCTTTGTTAAAAGGGGTCGAGGAAATACTAAGGAAAAATTTCCATGTGATGCTCAACTCAAAATCCTACACCTACCAATCCCTTGAGTGAAGCCCTTGGAAATCTCATCTGATTCAGTCATTTTCTTGATGTGAGAGCAGATTCTTACAGTCCTTGAGGACTTTCTCGGCCGAGGAGTTAGGAATTCGCCAGTCTTGAATTGCCTACGATGAGAACATGATATACGAGAAATTTGAGAGTTAAATTTCCGACCGTTGCTATGCTCTGTGGCTGTCCCAAAATATCTTATCCACCTAGAGGTCATATCATTGAAGGGCATTTATGTCTTATCATGTCGGGCTGCTCCTAGGCTATAAATAGCCGCCCCTACAACCACTAGCTGGTTGGCTGCTCGAAGAACTTGACACTTGTCATTTGAGAGCAACCCATCCTCGAGGATTTTGAGCGAAAATCATCAAGTGAGGAAAATCCAAAAACAAACCCTACAAACCCAAAGTGATTGAGCATCATGAAGAAATTGATCCGCGTGGATCCGGCGCTTATTACCTTTGAAGATGTGCTTCTTCCAGACGGTTAGGCGTCAAGGTCTAGAAGCATCAAGAGGAATTGTGGATCGCCGAGTGACCAAGTCTGAAGGTTTGGAAGTCACTGAAGACTTACCACGAGTGATTGGGCGATGCTGCGTGGTCTTAGTTCAAGGAGAATACGGTGAGGATGGGTGTCTGAGTTGCGGCTCGAT
This sequence comes from Aegilops speltoides, assembly GCA_021437245.1. Classification (NCBI taxonomy): domain Eukaryota; kingdom Viridiplantae; phylum Streptophyta; class Magnoliopsida; order Poales; family Poaceae; genus Aegilops; species Aegilops speltoides. The sequence continues at coordinate 285,505,715 of CM038145.1, forward strand.
GATTGGGTGTCGGGACTCGTGTCCTCGAGTTTAAATACTCGGCCGCTCCAACCAGACGCATAACCGAGGCAATAGGTTGGGCTGGTTTACCAAATCATTGTCTTCACCAACTAATGGTTCTATCCCTCAACCCTTTCATTTCCTCATTCTTTGTGTTGAGTGTTTGTTCATATATGTGCTTGAAGACTTTGGTGAAGACTTTCTCAAATTCCTCAGTTCAATTTCTTCAGTCTGTTTGTCTTCATCTTGTCCTGTGATTACGCTTTCTGTACTCTGTGCTTGTCTTCATTTCATCATGATGACCATGCTAGTATCATGTTATGTTTACTTCGAGTACTTATTCATTTGCAAGTAGTTCTTAGCTAAGGAATTTCCTCACCGACAAATTTCTCGATGAAGAATTCATAAAATCGCCTATTCACCCCCTCTAGTCGATATAACGCACTTTCAATTGGTATCGAGCAAGGTACTCCTTGTTACGTGTGATTTAGTTTAACCACTTTGGAGTTTTAGTTATGTCGACCGCGAGTATGATCAAGGTCTCGGCTGGGTGTCCTACCTTTGATGGGACGGACTACCCCTACTGGAAGAACAGGATGCGAATGCATCTTGAGGCAATTGATAACGAGCTCTGGTATGTTGTGGAAAATGGTGTTCCCTCTGTCTCACCCTCACTCAACGCTACCGATGTGAAGAGATTCAAGCAACTCGATTCTCAAGCGAAGAATATCATATGTGGCCATCTAAGTAAAGGACAGTATGGAAGAGTGAGTGCTTTGGAAACTGCTAAGCTTATCTGGGATAGGCTGTCCAAAGTGAATGAAGGAGTCTCAACTCAGCGTGACTCTCGAGTTGATGTTCTTCGGAATCTCTTCAACCGCTTCAAAAGACTCGACAATGAAAATGTCCAACAAACCTTTGATCGTCTCACTGACATTTCAAATGAGCTTCAAGCCTCGGTGCCACTGACATCACTGATCATGAAGTTGTGAAGAAACTGTTGAGATCGCTTGATTCCTCATTTAACACTCTGGGACTGATGATACAAGAACGTGCTGATTACAAGTCTTTTGATCCTGCCGATATCCTCGAAGGCTAAATACTCACGAGTTCGACTTCTTTGAAAAGAGATCTCTATGGTTCAAACTATGGCAAACCACGTGCCACGAAGGCCAAGGCGTGTCGACTCACGAATATGAGGATTACGGTAGTAGCCTTGGTGATCTGAAGAATTGAGCGAGGAGCTAGCCTTGCTCGTGAAGAAATTCGAAGTTCTCAAGGCGTGGTCGCTTTGGAAAATCCTCAAGAAGCAGTGATTCCTCATCCAGTGATTATAAGAGAAGGCTGTGCCACAAATGAAAGAAACCTGGTCACTATATTCAAGATTGTCCTCAGTGGGAAAAGGAAATGAAGAAGAAGAAATACAAGGATTACGATTCGATGATGCGAAGAAGAAGAAGAAATCGTCAAAATCTTAAATCATCTAAATCCTCGAAGTCTTCATCTCACAAGAAGAGCAGCTCCAAGAAGGCTCGGGCATTCATTGGCAAGGAAATGGACTCTGAAGCTGAATCTGAGGAAAATGATGAAGAGGAGGCATCTGAAGAATCTGAATCTGGTGTAGCGAGTCTGGCCTTCGCTACTGCTTTCGTCAGCAAGTCCATCTTCAACACTGAAGAAACTGACTCAACCGACAAGCCTGATGAAGATAATGATGACTACGCTCCCACCTATTGCTTCATGGCAAAAGGTGCAAAGGTACTCAAATACAACTCCTCTGAATCTAGTGAAAATGAATCTGATGAGGATCTCAAGCCCAGCTACTCTAAACTTGCTAAGATTGCTGTGAAACAACAAAGGGCTTTTGAGAAGGTTCAAAACATGCTAGACAAAAGTGATGATATGTTGGGTGAAGAAATGGATCGCACTAAAGCCACGATGAAAATCTTGAGAGACTTGGTCTAGGTTTGATAACCTTCAAAGTCATCATAACACTCTCTTATCGATCATGAGAAACTTTCTTATGAATTTCTTCAAGAAAAGCAAGATCATGAGAAGCTTTCCTCTGAATCTCTTCAAAGAAAGGAAGATCTTGAAAAGTTAAGAGTGTGTTATGAAGATCTTCGAAGGGCGCGATTCATTACTAGCTCAACAAATCAGCGCTTCTCGAGAAGAATTTGTTCCTCCATGCTTAAAGTGCATTGAGCGTGAATCGCTAATTCTTCACTGAATGTTCAAATGCTTCAACTGTTACAAATTCTTCATCGCCTCTGCTATCACTAATTCCTCATCGAGGACATTGCGATATCCTTGACAATGAAATTTGAAGGAATTGGACATGACAGCATGTACAAAAGCCTCAAAGGGCATCAGACTCTTTGTGATGTGCTTAAAAGCAGATTTTCAACAAAACCCTAGGAAAGAGGGTATTGCCTTTGAGAGGAAACTCAATCTTGATGGAACATATTGGAAGCTTTGGCGGTACCCCAAAACCTCATGGGTTCTTTGCAAAGGACCTCGATTGATCCATCTAACTTATCTGGCTTTACATGTGAATCTCCTCATTCTTACGATGAGTCATTTGACTCAACTATAAACTGTTCAAAAATCGAATGGTGAAGTATTTGCTAGATATGTTGGCACTAACTGTAGGAACGGTTCCCCTATGAAGAAAATCTGGGTTCCCAGAAGTTATGTTGAAAGTCTTCAGGTGAATGTCCTCATGACACCACCAGTGAAGAACAGGAACCCCAGATCAAATTCTTCATATGGACCAAATTCTTCATATGGATCCAAGTCCTCATACGGACCAAATTCCTCATATGGATCAAATTCCTCAAAAGGATCAAAGTCCTCATATGATTATCATCGTGCTAACAATTACATCTCATGAGGTAGAGCTAAGGGCTATGAATATGTGCATTATTCTTCAAACCATTATGTTCATAAGTCCTCGAAGAATTACTCTGCTTATTCATATGCTTACCTAACCCCTCTTATGTGAAAGCGAAATGGTTTGGCATCTTTGCCTCCATTCTCATATGGTGCTCACAGAGTGATGAATTCTTTGCCACCCCTACAGATGTGGGTGGTGAAGAAAAAAACTAATCTCTTCTGAGGTCAGGTCTCGGGCGTGCTTTAACGTCTGAAGAATTTCTTTGAGGACTGTGAAATTGCTGAAAGGCCTTGGCGAATCATGATGAAATGAACTTTCATTTCACACGTCCTCATCTTGCTATATCATTTCTTTGCTTGATGAAATTCATCGATGAACTTGATATCATATTCTTCATTGATGAAGCATATGAGATTATAAGCTACACCAATTCATCTGCGGGATGATCAACCCAAAACCACTTGAATGGGTCCTCGATAGTGGATGTCTGAATCACATATTTGGTGACAAGAATCTATTGGTGGATGCTCCTTTATCACCGTCACCTCTGAAGCATATCATCTTCTTGACAAAGGAAAAAGTCGGTATTGGGTCTTGGTAAGGTTGCAATCTCTAAGGATAAACACATGGACAAAGTCATGCTAGTTGAGTCCTTAGGATACAATCTCATGTCGATCTCAATGCTTTGTGATCTTGATATGGTTGTTGTCTTTGGCAAATATCATTTGTGTTGTGATTATGGAAGTGACAATTTCAAAGTCTTGAAGGCTTTAGGAGAGGAGATCGTATATTGTTGATTTCTCTCTGGGACCACAACCAGCCGTGTGTCTACTTGCAAAAGCTTGAAGGCTGGCTATGGCATCGACGACTTAGTCACGAGCATGAGGAATTTGCTGCGCTTGCGAAGAAGAAGCATGTCATTGGCATTGAGAATGTCAAATTCCTCAAGGATCATTTATGCGAACTGTGAAGCTGGAAAAATGACCAAGGCCAAGCACCCAGTGAAGACTATCATGACCACTACTCGTCCATTTGAATTGCTTCACATGGACCTCTTGGACCTAATCATTACTCGGCGGTCACTAATGATGCATCTCTATATGGTTTTGTCATTGTTGATGATTATTCTCGATATACATGGGTACACATTGTTACTTACAAACATGAAGTGCAGGAAGTCTTCAAATGATTTTCCTCGAGGGCTTCAACCAACTTTGGTGTGAAGATCAAGCACATCGAAGTGACAATGGGCCGAGTTCAAGAATTCGGTCTTGATGCCTATCTTGATGAACTTGGTATTACTCATGAGTTTTCGCTCCTTATACTCCTCGGCAAAATGGCGTCGTGGGCGCAAGAACAGAACTCTTGTTGAGATGGCTCGCACTATGCTTGATGAATACAAAGCGCCTCGGCATTTTTGGATTGATGCAATTGATCTGCGTGCCACATCATCAACAGAGTATATCTTCACAAATTCTTCAAGAAGGCGGCCTATGAACTCCTCAACGACAAGAAACCCAATGTGAGTTATTTCAAAGTCTTTGGTGCTAAATGTTGGATTAGAGATCCTCACCACAACTCTAAATTTGCAGAAAGCACATGAAGGTTTTATGCTTGGCTACGGAAAGGACTCGCACACCTCTGAGTCTTCAACATTGTTCTTCACAAGATTGTTGACCTTTGTAGATGTGCGGTTCGATGAAACTAATGGCTGCAAAGAGAGCACCTACCTACATGTTAGATGAACCAGCACCGAGGATTCTATCAAGTTCAAGGCAAGCGAGGATGTCATTCCTCTTGAAGAATCTCTTTGAAGAATTCATTCTGTTCATGAAGAGCGTCGGTGATGCACCGAAGAACATGATGAGGAAAATGGTGCTCAAGAAAATCTTGATCAAATTCCTCGGCGACAACCAGCTCATCCTCGCGTTGCAAAAGAAGTACAAGTGGAGAAGATCATCGATGACATTAGCGCACAGGTCCTCTCACACGCTCAAAAGCTTCACATTTATCTAACTTTTGTGGGCGGTATGCTTTTGTCTCTATTATAGAGCCCACTAAGGTAGATGAAGCATTTACGAGCCGGAGTGGATTCGGGCTATGCAAGAAGAGTTACATCGATTCGAGCTTAACAATGTGCAGGAATTGGTTAATCGCCCGGATCCTCGCAAGCATAATATCATTGGCACAAAGTGGATCTACCGCAACAAGCAAGATGAAAATGGCCTTGTGGTGAGGAATAAGGCACGACTAGTAGCTCAAGGCTACACACAGGTTGATGGAATTGATTTGATGAAACTTTTGCACTGTTGCTAGACTTGAGGCAATTACATATTACTTGCTTATGCTAATCATCATGATATCATTTTATATCAAATGGATGTGAAAAGTGCATTCCTCAATGGTAAGCTTGAGGAAGAAGTATATGTTGCTCAACCCCGGGTTTTGAAGATCCAAAGAATCTCGACAAAGTCTTGAGACTTAATAAGGCCCTCTATGGCCTCAAGCAAGCCCCTCGGGCGTGGTATGATACATTGAAGGAATTCTTCGTGAAGAATGGCTTCACACCCGGTTCACTCGACCCTACTCTCTTTACTAAATCTTATGATGGTGAACTGTTTGTGTGCCAAATATATGTTGATGATATTATCTTTGGTTGTACTGACCAATGTTATAGTGATGAATTTGCCTATATGATGAATGAAGAATCTCTAATGTCTATGATGGGAGAGTTGAAATTCTTCTTAGGTCATCTAATTCGACAGCAGCGAAATGGCATATCATATCTCAGGAGAAATACCTCAAAGATGTACTGAGGAAATTCGGCATGCAAGATTGCAAAGTTGTCAAAATTCCTATGCCCACAAATGGCCATCTATGACTGATGAAAATGGTATTGACTTTGATCATAAGGTATACCGCTCCATGATTGGTTCTTTATTGTACTTATGTGCATCTAGGCCAGATATAATGCTTAGTGTTTGCATGTGTGCCCGATTTCAAGCCGCACCGAAGGAATCACACCATAAGGCTGTGAAGCATATTCTTCGATATCTAGCTCACACACCAACACTAGGATTATGGTACCCCAAGGGCTCTGCTTTTGATCTCGTTGGATATTACGACTCGACTATCTTTGGTGATCATGTGGACCGCAAGTCAACATCGGTACTTGTCATTTCCTCGAGCGATCTTTGGTCTGTTGGTCCTCGAAGAAAGCAGCTGCGTATCACCATCTCTTCTTTGAAGTTGAATACATTGCTGCTAGCTCATCTTTGTGCTCAACTGCTTTGGATGAAGCAAACCCTCAAGGACTATGGCGTCAACGTGAAGAATGTGCCTCTCCTCTGCGACAATGAGAGTGCCACCAAAATTGCTCACAACCCAGTTCAGCACTCGAAGACAAAGCACATTCAGATTCGTCATCATTTTCTTCGTGATCATGTGTTGAAGGGCGACATCTCCATCGAGCATGTGAAGATTGAAGAACAGCTAGCTGATATCTTCACTAAGCCCTTGGATGAGAAGAGATTTAGCAAGTTGCGGTGTGAGCTAAATATCTTAGAGTCTTCGAATGTTCTTTGAAAAGGACACACATCCTAACACTTATGCAAAATCGATGACTTAGATGTGCAACACATGAAGAAACGTTTTTCTTCAATCAATGAAGAATAACACTCTAAGTGTGAAGAATTTGATTCTCAGAACCCTACGACAATTGTACGCGGTGTCTGAAATCATCATTCTTATACGGTGGGTTACACCACCACAAAAAGTTGAAAATCTTCAATTTGAGTTTTTCCTCAGTTTTTGAATTTCTTTAGTTTTTCAAATTCTTCAACTTTGCAAAATCTTCACTCTTTCCGTATATATATATATATATGAGTTTATGTCCTCTACAACATTCACTTATGGCTATTTCTTCAAGTTGCGTTTTCTGCTAAGTGAATGTGATCAGACCCTTCCCCCTCTATGCTATACTTAACCCAATCTATTCACAAATTCTTCATGTGCGTTCTATTTGAAACTCGTTCAAAGTCTTCACTGTGTCCTTGTCAGCTGAAGAAATTGCGAACGAAACTTTAAAACAAATCTTATCCAGATTTTCGGTTTTACCGCTCAAACCGTTCCGCATCCCACGATGCATTATTATAATCACCCACGATCTTACGATCTCATACGCACGATCGTGGGTGACACATGTCGCATGAAGGAGAAAGGGCGAGGGCATGTTAGTCCCAAAATCTTGGGAACAGTTTTTCACCGTGGCTATAAATACCCTCTCCCTTCCTCACTTCATTTACTCCACTCGACGCGCGCTCTCTCGCTCGAGCTCCTCAAACCCTAAGCGCCGCTTCTCCATCATCGCCGGTGAGGAAGAGATTATTTGCCTCGACCTCGTCGCCGTCGTACTCGCGCCCGATTCTGGAAATCTTCACTCCGCGCCGCCGTAGCTGTCTCCCTCTGCCAAGTTAGGGCGTGGGAGATCTAACTGACGAACTTCACCTCTGTTCATCACGGTTAAATCGTGTTCTTTAGTTCGGGTAATTAAAAGTTACTTTTATTACTCACTTTGATTCTCAAGCTTTCCTGAAAATCTTCAAAGGTGTTTTATTCTTCAAATCTTCACACATCTGAACACCTCACACACAGTATGCTCTTGATCCATTTCTCTAAGCACTCATTTTCTTCAAGATTCCTCAATTGTGTGGATTTTTGATCTGTACAACTCTGGAACCTAAGACAAGAACGCTTAGTGAAATTCCTCAAGGCACAACTGGTCAAATTCCTCAAAACTTGTCTTTTCGAAAAATCTTACGAGAGCATATGACCTCTCCAAATTCCTCGCACCTACACTCTGTTCACGGTACTCATGTCATTCTTTGAATCACTAGGTTCTCATCAACTTAACTCATTTGCAGCGTTCCTCGAAGAAAAACTGCATACTTCTTGAGTGTTCAATTGTTCAAATTCCTCATCTGAAGAATATGGTGAAGGAAAGAGACCGCAGAAAGGAGGAAAGAAACACGAGGTCATGGCGCTTTGAGATCCTTGATGACATATACAAGGATTATTGCACACTGATGAAGCCAAATTTGGCAAAGAGAACAAAAATCAGCGCAAAGTGCGCATTCAGAGATTGAGCGAAGATGGGCACGAGAATGGAGGAATATCGATATGTTACTCCAAAGTACATGAAGAAATTAGCCTTAAATCCTCCATGCCCAAGAGCTCCATTGGCTTTTGGCCAGTAGCTGATCCCACCACATCAAGCGTGGTGAGGACTTTCTGAAGAATGGGCTAGGCATCAAGCAAAATTGGCAAGACAAGCCAAGGAGGCGGTGAGGAAATTCAATGAGGATTCTGCCGCTGCTGCTGCTGCTTGAGACCTCGGTCAAGCCAAGGAAATCAATGCCAAAGAAGCACGCTTTCATAAGCCAAGTGCTTCACCAACAGCGCCCTCACGGCCAAGTTCTCGGCTATGCCCTCACGGCAAATTCCTCGACCGCTCTTGCTCCACCAAAGTCCTCAACTCCTATGCATCGGCTACATGTCAAAGGACTACGGGCTTTTCTATTTATACAGTGTCTCGGTGAGTTCCTCATTGCACCAATGTCCTCATTAGGCCCCACTTTGTTGAAGACTAAAGCAACAATGGGCCGGTCCTCGGCCAAGTCAAGGAAGAAGCAGTTGCATTCCAAGTGCCCTCGATGATGAAGCTTCGATGAAGAACTTGCGAAATCATCGAGCAGGCAAGTGAAGGCCGCTAGAGCCAAAGGCACATCGTGCCATTGCTTTTGGATCGAGGAAAATCCTCGACTACATTGACCTATGGCATAAGGATCCAAACACCCCATGCACGACTTTCAAGCTGACTCTGGTCAAAGTCACATGTTGACCCATTTCATCACTCAAGATAAATGGAAGTTTGAAAAGGCACGTGAAATCAAGAAGGCTCAATACGAAGGAGAAGCTCACGAAGAAAAATGTTGTCGAATGACACGAGGAACTTCTCGGGCTCGATCTGAAATCAAGCCCTCGGCAAGGACTTGATGCATACTATGCTGATTGGCAAGGAGCCAAAGTGAGATTCTTCAACTGACAAAGAAAATGTCAAGCTGTTGCAGCCCCATCGCAACAAGAAAATCCTCAGCTGCAGACTCTGCTCGGCTCTTTGAAGAACATGTCCAAGACCGCGATGACTTTCAACTGCTGATGAAAATGTAAGTTCTAGGGGTGATGACTCCATCGGCCGCTAAAGAAATTGCGGGGCATCCACTAGTGGTGCGCTGAAGAAAGCGAAGAGATCAGGCAAGCTGCATCGATTGCGCTGAAGAAAATCAACCAAAGTCCTCAGCTCCTCCCGCACCTACACCAACTCCTATTGTTCCTTCTGCCTATGAAGTGAAGAAGACCAAGGCTGCAGAGCGAGCTGCAGTGAAGAAAAGAAAGGCATCAGCTGTGTCAAATTCTTCGGCTGCGAAGAAAATGAAGCCTATGACCAGCTCACTTGAACATCCAATTGATGCCGTTCCGATTTCCTCCATGTCATCAAAGGAAATTGTTCCTTTTGGAGAAGACTACAAGATTCCAAGCGGATCTGATGAAGAAAATCATTCTGCTGCTTCGTCAGAGCAGATTGATGAAGAAATTGAAGTGGATACAGTCCCTTCAACGACAGTCAATTCCTCACCTATGCCTCAGTTCTTAGCTGAAGAGGCTGGTGTTGAGGAAATTGAAGATGAAGATGTGGATATTGGATGCTCCACACCAGTGATGAATGATGACTTTTGGGAAAGTCAGCATCCCAATACTCCTCTCTTCGCTCCTATTCAACAGATTCCTCAGTCCCCGGCTAGTACTGTTCAAATGGGCTCTGAAGAAACTCATCCCACTTCCTCTGTTCATGAAGAAATTCCAGCCACTAGTGCTGAAGAACCTCCTACTGCTGATCCACAGATTGCACAAGAAGAGGAACGAGAAATTCCTCACTGAAGCACTGAGCTCGCGATTCACGAGGTAATCTTGCAAATCAACGACATTCCTTTGCGAAGCCAAAGAATCCGTTCTTAAGCAAGCGAAGTTCAAGGTGAAGACTTCTTTTACGAGCATGTGTTCTTCATCGACTACAACCCATATGACTCTGCTCGCATAAGGAAGAGGCGTTTACGGACAGCTAGCCAAGCCAACTTCTATTCCTCGGTCTTTGTTTGACAAGGACAAAATCTTGATCATGAACATATTCCTCACGTGGATATGGAATCTCGCCATGCTTGAGCAGTCCTCGGTGTTCTTCACGATGCGGGATCGCTCAATTTCTGCAATGACATCTGTGATTGGAATGAAGAACTCATTCTTGATTCTATGCCACCTTGCATATCCTTTGGAGACGCGAAGATGTTAATTCATGGGTGTTGGATTGGATGACCGAAAACACTCACTACAAGGCACCAGCAACTGAATTGCTTCATGTCCTTCCTCTTGATCCTCCCCATGAAAGTGCACGTTGCATCTACAATGACCCTGAACTGACAAATCATTATATGCAAGTGCTCATGAAGCCTTTGAAGCCAGGGCAGGCCCCACGAACCAAATTCCTCGTCAAGTAATTGCTCTATGTGCCTCGGACTGTCTATCGCATCCTGACGAAGACAATGAGTCCTATCAAAGGCCACGACTCAAATGATGAAGATGTCGTTGGCATCATGAAGAATATGCTTTTCAACATCATTCATGGCGTTCCCGTCAACTTCCATGATTTCTTCATGAGGACTCTGGCCAATGTTGCTATGTCACTTTATTTGAAGCCCTATGCGCCTTGGATTATGAGATTCATAAGGGCAAGATCTTCACTGAATTACAAAGCTGACACTTTGAACCATGGTAGCTGCTTGCCTCCCATTGAAGTCCTCAAGCGACCAGTTTCATCATCTAATGACAAAGGCAAGGCAGTTGCTGTGATCGATAAAGGCATTCGTCCATTGGATGGTCAATTTCGCCTGGCTACATCTTACTCTACCAATGACGATTACGCACACATGACACCGCCGCAAATACCTCAGCCAAGCAAAATCCTCAAGCCCAAAGCACCGTGGTGATGGTGGACCGTGAGTTACTCCTCGGTCTTCATCGGAAGGTTGATCGCAATCACAAATGGGTAAAGCGTCGGTTTGCTGCAATTCTTCACAACATGACCTCAACCCATAATGCGGTGAAGAAAATCATTATCATCTTCATGAAACCCTCAACCGCTTTGGGCTATCCTCACACATGTCTATAAGCGGAAGAAGCGAAGACTATGGGTCTCCGGGAAGCATTTGGTAGTCGCACCTCCTCAGAAGAAATTCAAGAGGGTCAAAGTTCACGACACGGTGGCCAACTCTTATTCTTCATCGCGTGAAACCGATGAGTATGAAAATTTGGGCGACACTGCGGAGGGCCCTGCTACAACAAACAACCCGACAGCAATGGCGCTCCTCCATCAACTTGAAATTCTTCAGGGGCGTTAGTCCTCAGTTTCAATCCTTTTGGTCATTTGATGACAAAGGGGGAGAAATCTGAGTTAGTCTTCAAGTGGGTTTATATTATGGGCGTTTTTTTAAGTTGCAACTCTCGTTCTTCCAAAACTTTTATTGAATCGAGTTGTAATCTTAAACCCGATGGTGCTCTGATACTTTTGGATGGTGCTTTTGTTGCACTATGCTCCGATACTTTTGATGCTTTCGGCATGCTTATTCCTCGTTAATATTATTGCACGCATGCTGAATTTCATCAGGCACCATATTTCATCATGCATTTCAAATTCTTCATATTATATATCAAATGCATGTATGAATTACAAGATATAGGGGGAGTTCTCCATGATTCAACTCTTCAAATGTGCATTGCCTCAAAAGCAAATTCCTCACTATGCACATCTTTAGGGGGAGTTCTTCTATATCTTGCAATCAAATTCCTCAATATCAGTATTTACACTTCATATGTTTATCCCCATTGAAAACTTAACCTATGTTGTCATCAATCACCAAAAAGGGGGAGATTGTAAGTGCATCTAGTGCCCCTTAGTGATTTTGGTGTATTGAAGACTTATAGGTTAAGGGACCGATCGTTTGTGAGTGTACAGGTCTATAAGTCTATGAGGAGTTTGATATTTACAGAGAAAGTCGACCCTAAAAATGAAGTTCTTCGTTGAAGACTTTAATATACGAAGACTTTTGAAGACTTTGAAAGTGAAGAAAATGGTGTGACCTTGAAGACTTGATATTCACTTGAGGAACATGGAGCGTGAAGACTTTTGTTTTCGTAGTTTCATTTTCTCTTTCTTGAGTCATTGGAAACACCGTCTTTGTTAAAGGGGTCGAGGAAATACTAAGGAAAAATTTCCATGTGATGCTCAACTCAAAATCCTACACCTACCAATCCCTTGAGTGAAGCCATTGGAAATCTCATATAGTTCACCATCATTTTCTTGATGTGAGACGCAGTTCTTACAGTCCTTGAGGACTTCTTGTGTTGAGGAGTTAGGAATTCGCCAGTCTGAATTGCCTACCTGATGAGGAACATGATATACGAGGAATTTGAGAGTCAAATTTCCGACCGTTCTTGTCTTCTTGCCATGTTGTCCCAAAATATCGTATCCACCTAACGGTCATATCATTGAAGGGCATTTATGTCTTATCATGTCGGGCTGCACCCTAGGCTATAAATAGCCGCCCCTACAACCACTAGCTGGTTGGCTGCTCGAGAGAACTTGACACTTGTCATTTGAGAGCAACCCATCCTCAGAGGACTTTGAGCAAAAATCATCAAGTGAGGAAAATCCCAAAACCAAACCCTACAAACCCATAGTGATTGAGCATCATGAAGAAATTGATCCGCGTGGATCCGGCGCTTATTACCTTTGAAGGCGTGCTTCTTCCAGACGGTTAGGCGTCAAGGTCTAGAGCATCAAGAGGAATTGTGGATCGCCGAGTGACCAAGTCTGTGAAGGTTTGGAAGTCACCGAAGACTTACCACAGTGATTGGACGAGGCTGCATGGTCTTAGTTCAAGGAGAATACGGTGAGGATGGGTGTCTGAGTTGCGGCTCGATGATTGGGTGTCCGGACTCGTGTCCTCGAGTTTAAATACTCGGCCGCTCCAACGGAGAATACGATTGTGGCAGCAGTTGGAACTGGTTTACCAAATCATTGTCTTCACCAACTAAGCTGGTTCTATCCCTCAACCCTTTCATTTCCTCATTATTGTGTTGAGTGTTTGTTCATATCGTGCTTGAAGACTTTGAGTGAAGACTTTCTCAAATTCCTCAGTTCAATTTCTTCATTCTGTTTGTCTTCATCTTGTCCTGTGATTACGCTTTTTGTACTCCGTGCTTGTCTTCATTTCATCATGATGACCATGCTAGTATCATGTTATGTTTACTTCGAGTACTTATTCGCTGCAAGTAGTTCTTAGCTAAGGAATTTCCTCACCAAACAAATTCCTCGATGAAGAATTCATAAAATCGCCTATTCACCCCCTCTAGTCGATATAACGACTTTCAATTGGTATCGAGCAAGGTACTCCTTGTTACGTGTGATTTTAGTTTAACCTTTGGAGTTTTAGTTATGTCGACCGCAGTATGATCAAGGTCTCGGCTGGGTGTCCTACCTTTGATGGGACGGACTACCCCTCTTTGGAAGAACAAGATGCGAATGCATCTTGAGGCAATTGATAACGATCTACGGTATGTTGTGGAAAATGGTGTTCCCTCCGTCTCACCCTCTTTGAGCGCTACCGATGTGAAGAGATTCAAGCAACTCGATTCTCAAGCGAAGAATATCATATGTGGCCATCGAGTAAAGGGCGGTATGGAAGAGTGAGTGCTTTGGAAACTCCTAAGCTTATCTGGGATAGGCTGTCCAAAGTGAATGAAGGAGTCTCAACTCAGCGTGACTCTCGAGTTGATGTTCTTCGGAATCTCTTCAACCGCTTCAAAAGACTCAACAATGAAAATGTCCAACAAACCTTTGATCGCCTCACTGACATTTCAAATGAGCTTCAAGCCTCGGTGCCACTGACATCACTGATCATGAAGTTGTGAAGAAACTGTTGAGATCGCTTGATTCCTCATTTGACACTCTGGGACTGATGATACAAGAACGTGTTGATTACAAGTCTCTTGATCCTGCCGATATCCTCGAAGGCTAAATACTCACGAGTTCGACTTCTTTGAAAGAGATCTCTATGGTTCAAACTATGGCAAACCACGTGCCACGAAGGCCAAGGGCGTGTCGACTCACGAATATGAGGATTACGGTAGTAGCCTTGGTGATCTGAAGAATTGAGCGAGAGCTAGCTTCGCTCGTGAAGAAATTCGAAGTTCTCAAGGCGTGGTCGCTTTGGAAAATCCTCAAAAGCAGTGATTCCTCATCCAGTGATTATAAGAGAAGGCTGTGCCACAAATGAAAGAAACCTGGTCACTATATTCAAGATTGTCCTCAGTGGGAAAAGGAAATGAAGAAGAAGAAATACAAGGATTACAGTTCTGATGATGCGAAGAAGAAGAAGAAATCGTCAAAATCTTCGTCATCTAAATCCTCGAAGTCTTCATCTCACAAGAAGAGCAGCTCCAAGAAGGCTCGGGCATTCATTGGCAAGGAAATGGACTCTGAAGCTGAATCTAAGGAAAATGATGAAGAGGAGGCATCTGAAGAATCTGAATCTGGTGTAGCGAGTCTGGCCTTCGCTACTGCTTTCGTCAGCAAGTCCATCTTCAACACTGAAGAAACTGACTCAACCGACAAGCCTGATGAAGATAATGATGACTACGCTCCCACCTATTGCTTCATGGAAAAAGGTGCAAAGGTACTCAAATACAACTCCTCTGAATCTAGTGAAAATGAATCTGATGAGGATCTCAAGCCCAGCTACTCTAAACTTGCTAAGATTGCTCTGAAACAACAAAGGGCTTTTGAGAAGGTTCAAAACATGCTAGACAAAAGTGATGATATGTTGGGTGAAGAAATGGATCGCACTAAAGCCCCGATTGAAAATCTTGAGAGACTTGATCTAGGTTTGATAACCTTCAAAGTCATCATAACACTCTCTTATCGATCATGAGAAACTTTCTTATGAATTTCTTCAAGAAAAGCAAGATCATGAGAAGCTTTCCTCCGAATCTCTTCAAAGAAAGGAAGATCTTGAAAAGTTAAGAGTGTGTTTGAAGATCTTGAAGGGAGCGATTCATTACTAGCTCAACAAATCAGCGCTTCTCGGGAAGAATTTGTTCCTCCATGCTTAAAGTGCATTGAGCGTGAATCGCTAATTCTTCACTGAATGTTCAAATGCTTCAATTGTTACAAATTCTTCATCGCCTCTGCTATCACTAATTCCTCATCGAGGACATTGCTAGTATCAATGACAATGCAGGTTGAAGGAATTGTACATGACAGCATGTACAAAAGCCTCAAAGGGCATCAGACTCTTTGTGATGTGCTTAAAAGCGATTCTCAACGAAACCCTAGGAAAGAGGGTATTGCCTTTGAGAGGAAACTCAATCTTGATGGAACATATTGAAGCCCTGTGATACCCCAAAACCTCATGGGTTCTTTGCAAAAGGACCTCCAGTTGATCCATCTAACTTATCGGCTTTACATGTGAATCTCCTCATTCTTTTGATGAGTCATTTGACTCAACTATAAACTGTTCAAAAATCGAATGGTGAAGTATTTGCTAGATATGTTGGCACTAAGCTGCAGAACGGTTCCCCTATGAAGAAAATCTGGGTTCCCAAAAGTTATGTTGAAAGTCTTCAGGTGAATGTCCTCATGACACCACCAGTGAAGAACAGGAACCCCAGATCAAATTCTTCATATGGACCAAATTCTTCATATGGATCCAAGTCCTCATACGGACCAAATTCCTCACATGGATCAAATTCCTCAAAAGGATCAAAGTCCTCATATGATTATCATCGTGCTAACAATTCTGTCTTTTGAAGGGAAGTACGTCTCCGTTAGAGAGGTGTGGAGGCACAATGCTCCCCAAGAAGCCACTAGGGCCACCGTATTCTCCTCACGCCCACACACAATGCGAGATGCCGTGATTCCACTATTGGCGCCCTTGAAGGCGGCGACCGAACCTTTACAAACAAGGTTGGGGCAATCTCTACAACTTAATTGGAGGCTCCCAACGACACCACGAAGCTTCACCACAATGGACTATGGCTCCGAGGCGACCTCAACCGTCTAGGGTGCTCAAACACCCAAGAGTAACAAGATCCGCTAGGGATGAGTGGGGGAAATCAAATTTCTCTTGGTGGAAGTGTAGATCGAGGCCTACTCAACCAATCCCGAGCAAATCAACAAATTTGATTGGCTAGGGAGAGAGATCAGGCGAAAATGGAGCTTGGAGCAACAATGGAACTTAGAGATGGAAGAGGTAGTCAACTAGAGGTAGGAGACACCCCTTTTATAGCTATGGAAAAGATCCAACCGTTATCCACATATCCAGCATGCGACATGCGGTACTACCGTGAGGGACCACGATACTTCCGCAGCAGCAGCAGAGACTAGAACATGCCTGACTAACATCAGTACTTCCGCGAGCGTGGTACTACCGCTCCCCCTTGCGGTACTACCGCAAGGCAGGAAAGTCCTAGTCTACGAAGGGCGCGGATGAATAAAAATACATCCGTGCCTACTTCATTGAAAAAAAAGCGAAGGTAACAGTCGACACCGCGGTACTACCGCTGGAGAGCGGTACTACCGCATGGAAGCTGAAACAGGCCGCGCGCGGTACTATCGCGCAAGGACTGTGGTACTACCGCGGAGGCGCGGATGTAAAAAATTACATCCGCCCCTACTACCGCGAAGCAGCGGCACTTGGCAGGCCGAGCGCGGTACTACTGCGCATGAGGTGCGGTACTACCGCGGAGGCGTGGATGTAAAAAATTACATCCGCCCCTACTACCGCGAAGCAGCGGCACTTGGCTTGGGAGCCTGTGCTGCAGCTCGGAGGCGGTACTACCGTGGGCTCAGCAGTATTATCCGCACCGTGGCACGATACTACGCGAGTGCCTACGGTATTACCGCTCGAGGAGCAAGATTGCCGCAAGCTCAAGACATCGGCCAAAGACAAGCGCCTGAGAGGATAGGCGGGGATGCTCCAAAGTGCAAGGGAAAGGTGGAGACAATGAAGGAAGCGTGTACGTGATGATTCCACCCGAACCTTTCCGACGCGGACCCCCTCTTAATAGTACGGCTCTCCTACAATTCAAATCCATCAAAAAGAAACGTAGAACAACACCGTCTTCAATAGTCTTCGAGGGGCACCGAACCGTCTTGTGCCTACCGATGAAGCGTCTGAGAAACTCATGGCACACGATTAGTCCGCAAAAGCATTGTCATCAATCACCAAAACACCTTAGGGATAAATATGCCCTTACAATCTCCCCCTTTTTGGTGGATTGATGACAATCTGATTTGCACAAAAGGAGATAATATAGAGCGAGGCAAACCCCTCCTCTCTAGAATATAGACGGGCTCCCCCTAGATGTGTGCAATCTAGATGGATGCTTTGGACTGCATAGCACACAAACTAGGATCAACACTCCCCCTATATTTTAGTGACAAGGCATGATCTTGCAAGAGTAAGACTAACATCTAAGCAAGAGCATAACACAAAGGTAGCACAATATATCACAAGCTCACTAAGATAGTTAGAGTGCATATGTCTTACACCATATGAAGGAAAGTGCTACCTCTTGAGCACTGCGTTGGATTTCCCCGAAGAGGAGAGGATGATGCAGCAAAGTAGCATAAGTATTTCCCTCAGTTTTTGAGAACCAAGGTATCAATCCAGTAGGAGACCACGCACAAGTCCCTCGTACCTACACAAAACAATAGCAACTCGCAACCAACGCTTAGGGGTTGTCAATCCCTTAACGGTCACTTACGAGAGTGAGATCTGATAGAGATAATATTTTTGGTATTTTTGATAGATAGATGCAAAGTAAAGTAAAAGGCAAAGTAAAAACAAAGCAAGTAAATAAAGTGATATAGATTGATATTATGAGAATAGACGCGGGGGCCATAGGTTTCACTAGTGGCTTCTCTCAAGAGCATAGATATTCTACGGTGGGTGAACAAATTATTGTTAAGCAATTGACAGAATTGAGCATAGTTATGAGTATATCTAGACAATGATCATGTATATAGGCATCACGTCCGAGACAAGTAGATCGAAACAATTCTGCATCTACTACTATTACTCCACTCATTGACCACTATCCACCATGCTGAAGGAAATATGCACTAGAGGCAATAATAAAGTTATTATTTATTTCCTCATATCATGATAAATGTTTATTATTCATGCTAGAATTGTATTAACCGGAAACATGATACATGTGTGAATACATAGACAAATCTATAGTCACTAGTATGCCTCTACTTGACTAGCTCATTAATCAAAGATGGTTATGTTTCCTAACCATAGACATGTGTTGTCATTTGATTAGTGGGATCACATCATTAGGAGAATGATGTGATTGACATGACCCATTCCGTTAGCCTAGCACTTGATCGTTTAGTATATTGCTATTGCTTTCTTCATGACTTATACAAAGTTCCTGCAACTATGAGATTGTGCAACTCCCGTTTACCGGAAGAACACTTTGTGTGCTACCAAATGTCACAACGTAACTGGGTGATTATAAAGGTGCTCTATAGGTGTTTCCGAAGGTACATGTTGGGTTGGCATAATTCAATATTAGGTTTTGTCACTCCGATTGTCGGAGAGGTATCTCTGGGCCCTCTCGGTAATACTCATCACCTAAGCCTTGCAAGCATTATAACTAATGAGTTAGTTGTGAGATGATGTATTACAGAACGAGTAAAGAGACTTGCCAGTAACGAGATTGAACTAGGTATTGGATACCAAGCGATCAAATCTCGGGCAAGTAACATACCGATGACAAAGGGAACAACGTATGTTATTATGCGGTTTGATCGATAAAGATCTTCGTAGAATATGTAGTAACCAATATGGGCATCCAGGTCCCGCTATTGGTTATTGACCGAGAATGGTTCTAGGTCATGTCTACATAGTTCTCGAACCCGTAGGGTCTGCACGCTTAACGTTACGATGGCGGTTTTATTATGAGTTTATAAGTTTTGATGTACGAAGTTTGTTGAGTCTCGGATGTGATCTCGGACATGACGAGGAGTCTCAAATGGTCGAGACATAAAGATTGATATATTGGAAGCCTATATTTGGACATCGGAATCGTTCGGTGAAACGGCATTTTACCGAGTACCGGAGGTTACGGAACCCCGGGGTTAATGGGCCTACATGGGCCACGAGGGAGAAGAGGAAGGAGCGAGGAGGCCGCGCGCCTCCTCCTAGTCCGAATAGGACAAGGGAAGAGGCGGTGCCCCCTTTCCTTCCCTCTTCCTCCTCTTTCCCCTTCTCCTACTCCTACTTGGAAAGAAGGAGTCCTACTCCGGTGGGAGTAGGACTCCCCCTGGCGTGCCCTCCTTGGCCGGCCGCCTCCTCCCCCGGCTCCTTTATATCACGGGGTGGGGGGCACCCATAGACACACAAGTTGATCTACGGATCGTTCCTTAGCCTTGTGCGGTGCCCCCTCCACCATATTCCACCTCGGTCATATCGTCGCGGAGTTTAGGCGAAGCCTGCTACCGCTAGAACATCATCATCGTCACCATGCCGTCGTCTTGTGGAACTCATCTCCGGAGCTTTCTTTGGATCGAAGCCGAAGATCGTCATCGAGCTGAATGTGTCTTTGAACTCGGAGGCCCGTCGTCCGGTGCTTGGATTGGTCGGATCGTGAAGGCGACGACTACATCAACAGCGTTGTGCTAACGCTTCGCTTACGGTCTATGAGGGTGCGTGGGCGAACACTCTCCCTCTCATTGCTATGCCATCACCATGATCTTGCGTGTGCGTAGGAATTTTTTGAAATTACTACGTTCCTCAACGATGGCATCCGAGCCTAGGTTTTATGCGTTGATGTTATATGCACGAGTAGAACACAAGTGAGTTGTGGGCGATACAAGTCATCTTGCTTACCGGCATGTCATACTTTGGTTCAGCGGTATTGTGAGATGAAGCGGCCGGACCGACATTACGCGACGCTTACGCGAGACTGGTTTCACCGTTACGAGCACTCGTGCTTAAAGGTGGTGGCGGTGTCTGTCTCTCTCACTTTAGCTGAATCGAGTGTGGCTACGCCCGGTCCTTGCGAAGGTTAAAACAGCACCAACAGCGAACTACCGTTGTGGTTTTGATGTGTAGGTAAAACGGTTCTTGCTAAGCCCGTAGCAGCCACGTAAAATTTGCAACAACAAAGTAGAGGGCGTCTAACTTGTTTTTGCAGGGCATGTTGTGATGTGATATGGTCAAGGCGTGATGCTATATTTTATTGTATGAGATGATCATGTTTTGTAACGAAGTTATCGGCAATGGCAGGAGCCATATGGTTGTCGCTTTATTGTATGAAATGCAACGCATACGTAATTGCTTTACTTTATCACTAAGCGGTAGCGATAGTCGTAGAAGCAATAGATGGCGTAACAACAACGATGCTACGATGGAGATCAAGGTGTCGCTGGTGGCGACGGTGATCACGACGGTGCCGGAGATGGAGATCACAAGCACAAGATGATGATGGCCATATCAATCACTTATATTGATTGCATGTGATGTTTATCCTTTATGCATCTTATCTTGCTTTGATTGGCGGTAGCATTTTAAGATGATCTCTCACTAAAATTATCAAGAAGTGTTCTCCCGAGTATGCACCGTTGCCAAAGTTAAATCGTGCCCGGACACCATGTGATGATCGGGTGTGATAAGCTCTCGTCCATCTACAGCGGGTGCAAGCCGCTTTTGCACACGCCGAATACTCGAGTTAAACTTGACGAGCCTAGCATATGCAGATATGGCCTCGGAACACGGAGACCGAAAGGTCGGCGTGAATCATATAGTAGATATGATCAACATAGTGATGTTCACCATTGAAAACTACTCCATCTCACGTGATGATCGGTTATGGTTTAGTTGATTTGGATCACGTGATCACTTAGATGACAAGAGAGATGTCATCTAAGTGGGAGTTCTTAAGTAATATGATTAATTGAACTTAAATTTATCATGAACTTAGTACTGATAGTATCTTGCTTGTCTATGTTTGTTTGTAGATAGATGGCTCGTCTTTGTTATTCCGTTGAATTTTAATATGTTCCTAGAGAAAATTGTATTGAAAGATGTTAGTAGCAATGATGCGGATTGGATCCGTGATCGAGGTTTATCCTCATTCTTGCCTGTAAGAATTATGTCCTTAATGCACCGCTAGGTGACAAACCTATTGCAGGAGAGATGCGAGGCGTTATGAGCGTTTGGCTAGCTCAAAAGGATGACTACTTGATAGATTAGTGCACCATGCTTAAACGGCTTAGAATCAGGACTTCAAAGACGTTTTGAATGTCATGGACCATATGAGATGTTCCAGGAGTTGAAGTTAATATTTCCATCAAATACCCGAGTTGAGAGATATGAAGTCTCCAACAAGTTCTAAAGCTAAAAGATGGAGGAGAATCGCTCAACTAGTGAGCATGTGCTCAGATTGTCTGGGTACTTCAAATCGCTTGAATCAAGTGGGAGTTAATCTTCCAGATAAGATAGTGATTGACAGAATTCTCTAGTCACCATCACTAAGTTACTAGAACTTCGTGATGAACTATAGTATGCAAGGGATGATGAAAACAATTCCCGAGCTCTTCGTGATGTTGAAATCGATGAAGGTAGAAATCAAGAAAGAGCAATCAAGTGTTGATGGTTGAGAAGATCACTAGTTTCAAGAAAAGGGCAAAGGGAAAGAAAGGGAACTTCAAGTAGAATGACAAGCAAGTTGTCACTCCCACGAAGAAGCCCAAAGCTGAACCAAAACCTGAAACTGAGTGCTTCTACTGCAAAGGAAATGATCACTGGAAGCGGAAATGCCCTGAATATTTGGTGGACAAGAAGGATGGCAAAGTGAACAAGGGTATATTTGATATACAGGTGTTTGATGTGTGCCTTACTAGTGTTTATAGTAGCCCCTGAGTATTTGATACTCGTTCGGTTGCTAATATTTGTAACTCGAAACAGGAGTTATAGAATAAATAGAGACTAGTTGAGGGTGAAGTGACGATGAGTGTTGGAAGTAGTTCCAAAATTGATATGATCATCATCGCACACTCCCTATACTTTTGGGATTAGTGTTAAACCTAAATAAATGTTATTTGGCGTTTGCGTTGAGCATGAATATGATTTGATCATGTTTATTGCAATACGGTTATTCATTTAAAGTTAGAGAATAAATTGTTATTCTGTTTACATGAATAAGACCTTCGATGGTCATACACCCAATGAACATAGTTTGTTGGATCTCGATCGTAGTGATACACATATTCATAATATTGATGCCAAAAGATGAAAAGCTAATAATGATAGTGCAACTTATTTGTGGCACTGCCGTTTGGGTCATATCGGTGTAAAGCGCATGAAGAAACTCCATGAAGATGGATTTTTGGAATCACTTGGTTATGAATCATTTGATGCTTGCGAACCATGCCTTTTTGGGCAAGATGACTAAAACTCCTTTCTTCGGAACAATGGAACAAGCTACTGACTTATTGGAAATAATACATACCGATGTATGCGATCCAATGAGTGTTGATGCTCATGGCAAGTATCGTTATTTTCTGACCTTCACAAGATGATTTGAGCAGATATGGGTATATCTACTTGATGAAACATAAGTGTGAAATAGTTGAAAGGTTCAAAGAATTTCAGAGTGAAGTGGAAAAATCATCGTAACAAGAAAATAAAGTTTCTGCGATCTGATATTGGAGACGAATATTTGAGTTACGAGTTTGGTCTTCAATTAAAACAATGTGGAATAGTTTCACAGCTCACGCCACCTGGAACACCACAATGTTATGGTATGTACGAACATCGTAACCGCACTTTATTGGATATGGTGCGATCTATGATGTCTCTTACTGATTTACCACTATCGTTTTGGGGTTATGCTTTAGAGACAGCTGCATTCACGTTAAATAGGGCACCATCAAAATCCGTTGAGACGACACCTTATGAACTGTGGTTTGGCAAGAAACCGAAGTTGTCGTTTCTTAAAGTTTGGGGCTGCGATGCTTATGTGAAGAAACTTCAATCGATAAGCTCGAACCCAAATCGAGAATGTGTCTTCATAGGATACCCAAAAGCTGTTGGGTACACCTTCTATCACAGATCCGAAGGCAAGATATTCGTTGCTAAGAATGGATCCTTTCTAGAGAAGGAGTTTCTCTCGAAAGAAGTGAGTGGGAGGAAAGTAGAACTTGATGAGATAAGCAGTATCTACTCCCTTATTGGAAAGTAGTTCATCACGAGAACCGGTTCTGTGACGACTACACCAATTAGTGAGGAAGCTAATGATATTGATCATGAAACTTGGATCAAGTTTCTGCTGAACCTCGAGGTCTACAGAGTAAGATCCGCACTGAGTGGTACGGTAATCCTATTCGGAAGTCATGTTACTTGACCATGATGAACCTACGAACTATGAGGAAGCGATGATGAGCCCAGATTCGCAAAATGGCTAGAAGCCATGAAATCGAGATGGGATCCATGTATGAAAGCAAAGTATGGACTTTGATTGACTTGCCCGATGATCGGCAAGCCATTGAGAATAAATGGATCTTTAAGAAGAAGGACGTGATGGTAATGTAGCTGTCTATAAAGCTCGACTTGTTGCAAAAGGTTTTCGACAAGTTCAAGGGGTTGACTACGATGAGACTTTCTCACCCGTAGCGATGCTTAAGTCTGTCCGAATCATGTTAGCTATTGCTGCATTTCATGATTATGAAATTTGGCAAATGGATGTCAAGACTGCATTCTTGAATGGATTTCTAGAAGAAGAGTTGTATATGATGCACCCGGAAGGTTTTGTTGATCCAAAAGGTGCTAACAAAGTGTGCAAGCTCCAGCGTTCCATTTATGGACTGGTGCAAGCATCTTGGAGTTGGAATAAACGCTTTGATAGTGTGATCAAAGCATATGGTTTTATACAGATTTTTGGAGAAGCCTGTATTTACAAGAAAGTGAGTGGGAGCTCTGTAGCATTTCTAGTTTTATATGTAGATGACATATTATTAACTGGAAATGATATAGAATTTCTGGATAGCATAAAAGGATACTTGAATAAAAGTTTTTCAATGAAAGACCTCAGTGAAGCTGCTTACATATTGGGCATCAAGATCTATAGAGATAGATCAAGATGCTTAATAGGACTTTCACAAAGCACATACCTTGACAAAATTTTGAAAAAGTTCAAAATGGATCGTGCAAAGAAAGGATTCTTGCACGTGCTACAAGGTGTGAAGTTGAGTCAAACTCAATGCCCGACCACAGCAGAAGATAGAGAAAATGAAAAATGTTCCTATGCTTCAGCCATAGGCTCTATCATGTATGCAATGTTGTGTACCGGACGACGTATGCTTAGCAATAAGCTTGGCAGAAGGTACCAAAGTAATCCGAGTGGATCATCGACAGCGGTCAAGAACATCTGAAATACGAAAAGGACTAAGGATATGTTTCTCGATATGGAGGTGACAAAGAGCTAGTCGTAAATGGTTACGTCGATGCAAGCTTTGACCCGATCCGGACGATTCTAAATCGCAAACCGGATCGTGTTTTATTAAGCGGTGGAGCTGTAAGTTGGTGCGAGTTCTAAACAAAGCGTCGTGGCGGGATCTACATGTGAAGTGGAGTACATAGCTGCTTCTGAAGCAGCGAATGAAGGAGTCTGGATGAAGGAGTTCATTTCTGATCTAGGTGTCATACCTAGTGCATCGGGACCAATGAAGATCTTCTGTGACAATACTGGTGCAATTGCATTGGCAAAGGAATCCAGATTTCACAAGAGGACCAAGCACATCAAGAGACGCTTCAATTCCATTCGGGGCCATGTCCAAGTGGGAGACATAGAGATTTGCAAGATACATACGGATCTGAATGTTGCAGACCCATTGACTAAGCCTCTCTCACGAGCAAAACATGATCAACACCAAGACTCCATGGGTGTTAGAATCATTACTATGTAATCTAGATTATTGACTCTAGTGCAAGTGGGAGACTGAAGGAAATATGCCCTAGAGGCAATAATAAAGTTATTATTTATTTCCTCATATCGTGATAAATGTTTATTATTCATGCTAGAGTTGTATTAACCGGAAACATGATACATGTGTGAATACATAGACAAATCTATAGTCACTAGTATGCCTCTACTTGACTAGCTCATCAATCAAAGATGGTTATGTTTCCTAACCATAGACATGTGTTGTCATTTGATTAGTGGGATCACATCATTAGGAGAATGATGTGATTGACATGACCCATTCCGTTAGCCTAGCACTTGATCGTTTAGTATATTGCTATTGCTTTCTTCATGACTTATACAAAGTTGAAAGTGCAACTAATCCCCGGGTGGTTTTGGTAATTAATAACAACATATATATCATTGAACTAATAGTTACTTGAGAATCATTTCAGAGAGTTCAGTGATATGGGTATGGCAAGGACTGAAGAAGTGGACCCCTCAAAATGCTAAGGCAAGCATTGGCAAAAGCTCAAGACTCCATTTTTGGTTTAGTGATCCAAGATCACATTGAGTCCATAGGAAAAGCCAATACTATTAAAAGGGGATGAGGTTATGATGATGATCTGGTTGCTCAAGTGCTTAGTGATACATCTCCTAAACTATCAGCAACTTTCACTGCCATATACACTCATAAGTAGTCTCGGTCCCACCGATATTCCAAACTCAGTCACACCAAGATGAACCACCTCAGCCATAAGCCAAACCCTAGCAAACTCGGATTTTCCGATTCTGAACTCGGTCTCACCGAAACTTGAGTTGCCAAGCTTCTGTAACCTTCTGTCATCAGAAAGAACTACCACTCCTACCGAGATGATGAAGTCGGTCCCACCGAAATTGGCATGCTCTTGTCATTGCACGAATCGGACTAACCGAGATTGTATTTTCGGTCCCACCGAAAATCCCAACGTTCACATTATTTGAACTATCGGTCTCACCGAGTTGTCCACTTCGGTCCCACCGAGATTGCTCAAATGTGTGTAACGGTTGGATTTTGTGTGGAGGCTATTTATACCCTCCACCCCTCTTCATTCGTGGAGAGAGCCATCGAGAAAGAACTACCACTCCTACCTTACATTTCGAGAAGAGAACTACCTACCCTTGTGTTGAGATCAAGTTGCTCCACTCCCACCATATGAAGCTTGATCTCTAGCCTTCCCAAGTGGCTTTCCACTCAATCCTTTCTTCCACCACAGCCAAATCAGTGAGGAGAGTTGAGTGTTGGGGAGATTATCATTTGAAGCACAAGAGCAAGGAGTTCATCATCATTTACAACATCTATTACCTTTTGGAGGGTGGTGCCTCCTAGATTGGTTAGGTGTCGCTTGGGAGCCTCCGTCATCGAGATGTGGAGTTGAACCAAGAAGTTTGTAAGGGCAAGGAGATCGCCTACTTCGTGAAGATCTACCCCGAGTAAGGCTAGCCCTCCGTGGGCGAGGCCATGATGGAATAGACAAGGTTGCTTCTTCGTGGACCCTTCGTGGGTGGAGCCCTCCGTGGACTCTCGTGGCCGTTACCCTCCGTGGGTTGAAGTCTCCATCAGCGTGGAAGTACGATAGCACCACCTATCGGAACCACGAGAAAAATCACCGCGTCTCCAAAATTGCGTTTGCTCTTCTCCACCTCTCTTTACTACATGTGCAATTTACTTTCCGCTGCCTATACTCTAGAATTGCATGTGTAGGGTGATGCTTGACTTGATCATAATTGTGAATCTGCCAAAAACTGTTCTTTGTCAAAAGGCAGAATTTTTATATTGACAAGTAGTCTAATCACCCCCCTCTAGACATACTTTCGATCCTACAAAAGTTCCTGCAACTATGAGATTGTGCAACTCCCATTTACCGGAAGAACACTTTGTGTGCTACCAAACATCACAACATAACTGGGTGATTATAAAGGTGCTCTATAGGTGTTTCCGAAGGTACATGTTGGGTTGGCATAATTCAAGATTAGGTTTTGTCACTCCGATTGTCGGAGAGGTATCTCTGGGCCCTCTCGGTAATACTCATCACCTAATCCTTGCAATCATTATAACTAATGAGTTAGTTGTGACATGATGTATTACAGAACGAGTAAAGAGACTTGCCGGTAACGAGATTGAACTAGGTATTGGATACCGATGATCAAATCTCGGGCAAGTAACATACCGATGACAAAGGGAACAACGCATGTTATTATGCGGTTTGATCGATAAAGATATTTGTAGAATATGTAGGAACCAATATGGGCATCCAGGTCCCGCTATTGGTTATTGACCGAGAATGGTTCTAGGTCATGTCTACATAGTTCTCGAACCCGTAGGGTCCGCACGCTTAACGTTACGATGACAGTTTTATTATGAGTTTATAAGTTTTGATGTACCGAAGTTTGTTCGGAGTCCCGGATGTGATCTCGGACATGACGAGGAGTCTCGAAACGGTCGAGACATAAAGATTGATATATTGGAAGCCTATATTTGGACATCGGAATCGTTAGGGTGAAATTGGCATTTTACCGAGTCTAGGGAGGTTACGGAACCCCGGGGTTAATGGGCCTACATGGGCCACGAGGGAGAAGAGGGAAGGAGCCGAGGGGGCGCGCGCCTCCCCTCCTAGTCCTAACAGGACAAGGGAAGGGGGGCGGCGCCCCCCCTTTCCTTCCCCTCTTCCTCCTCTTTCCCCCCTTCTCCTACTCCTACTTGGAAAGAAGGGAGTCCTACTCCCACCGACTCCCCCCTAGCTCCTTTATATACGGGCGGGGGGCACCATAGACACACAAGTTGATCTACGGATCGTTCCTTAGCCGTGTGCGGTGCCCCCCTCCACCATATTCCACCTCGATCATATCGTCGCGGAGTTTAGGCGAAGCCTGCGCCGTAGAACATCATCATCGCCACCACGCCGTCGTCTTGTGGAGCTCATCTCCGGAGCTTTTTTGGATCGAGCCGGAGATCGTCATCGAGCTGAACGTGTGCTGAACTCGGAGGCCCCGTACGTTCGGTGCTTGGATCGGTCGAATCGTGAAGACGTACGACTACATCAACCGCGTTGTGCTAACGCTTCCACTTACGGTCTACGAGGGTACGTGGACGAACACTCTCCCCTCTCATTGCTATGCCATCACCATGATCTTGCGTGTGCGTAGGAATTTTTTTGAAATTACTATGTTCCTCACCACTAAGGGACCCTTGAGGGCGGTCATCGAACCCGTACAAATGGCAACCCTTGGGGGCGGTCACCGAACCCGTACACTTTGTCAACCCTTGGGGGCGGTCACCAGAACCCGTCAAATTGCTCGGGGCGATCTCCACAACCTAATTGGAGACCCCGATGCTTGCCCGGAGCTTTACACCACAATGATTGAGCTCTGAACACCACCAACCGTCTAGGGCGCCAAGGCACCCAAGAGGAACAAGCTCTAGGGTGCCCAAACACCCAAGAGTAATAAGCTTCTCAAACTTCACTTCCATGTATCACCGTGGAGAACTCAAACCGATGCACCAAATGCAATGGCAAGGGCACACGGAGTGCCCAAGTCCTTCTCTCCCAAATCCCACCAAAGCAACTAATGCTAGGGAGGAAAATGAGAGGAAGAACGAAAGAAGAACACGAAGAACTCCAAGATCTAGATCCAAAGGGTTCCCCTCACAAAAAGGAGAAAGTGATTGGTGAAAATGTTGATCTAGATCTCCTCTCTCTTTTCCCTCAAAAACTAGCAAGAATCCATGGAGGGATTGAGAGTTAGCAAGCTCGAAGAAGGTCAACAATGGGGGAAGAACACGAGCTCAAAGAATTAGTCTCAATGGGGAAGAAGACCCCCTTTTATAGGTGGGGAGAAAAACCAACCATTATCCCCTCACTCAGCCCGCACGACGCGGTACTACCACAGGGAGCTGCGGTACTACCACGGTTGGCTGTGGTACTACCGCTGCAGGTTGCGGTACTACCGCATGTGCAGCTCTGGCCAGATGAAGGCCTGTTGCACAGGGCAACAAGCGGTAGAACCGTCGGAGCGGTACTACCACGTGCCCCTACGGTACTACCGTAAGGCAGGCAATACTAGGCGTAGAGAAAGCACGGACGTAAAAAATTACTTCCGTACCTACTTCACGAGGAGGACTGCGCAAAACTCCGGCATGGTACTACCAAGACACGAAGAGCGGTACTACACAGAGGGCACGGATGTAAAAATTACATCCGCCCCTACTTCCGCTCATCTTTGCTAAGCTGGCAGAGCCCACGGTACTACCGCAAGACACGGCACGGTACTACAGCGGGCGCTGGATGTAAAAATTACATCCGCCCTACTACCGCTCGAAAGCAACAAGGCCAAAGCTCGAGGCCACGGTACTACCGCTCCCACAAAGCGGTACTACCGCAAGGACCTGCAGTACTACCGCTCCGGAGAGCAGTACTACCTCATGCCCCAGATCAGCAACACTAGGAGTCCTTCATTTTGCAGAGAAGACAACAGAGGGGAAACAATAAAACCAGAACTGC
Organism: Aegilops speltoides; assembly: GCA_021437245.1. Lineage (NCBI taxonomy): Eukaryota > Viridiplantae > Streptophyta > Magnoliopsida > Poales > Poaceae > Aegilops > Aegilops speltoides. The sequence continues at coordinate 285,535,298 of CM038145.1, forward strand.
CATAACTTCTGCAAATGAGCTCCGAATTGAGCAAACTCAAGCTTGTTGGATACAAGACAACGAGTAGCATCAAAACAGAGACAGGGGAGGTATGCCTAATAAGAGAGGAGAGGAACCTCCAACAGAGAAGAACCGGCAGAACCTCCAACATCGAAAACATCATAGAAGATGCATGCAAACTCCATTTTCGATGAACTCGAGCTTGTCATAAAAATGACCATAAGCTCCAAAACTCACAAGGAGAAGAACCAAACAAGAACCAATAAAGATGATGCAAGGATGCAATGGTTTGAGCTCTCTACGAACGATACGATCAAGCAACTCATCGAGAGCCCCCCTTGATAGTACGACAATTGATCCTATAACCCGGTCTCCCACAAATACCATGAGACCGGTAAAATAGAAAACCTATCAAGGGCAAACCTTTGCCTTGCACAAAGTCCACTTGAGCTAGTTGATGACGATCTATTCCTCCTCAAGATGGACCACCTTCCTTGATTGCGTTGGCTCGATGAAGACCAGTTGATTGCTCCCCCATACTCAACTATGGGTGAGCCCCTCTTCTGCTCATCTTCACAAGTCCATTGTCACCACAATGGACGGCAAGCTTCAAGACTTGATCTCTTCGTGATGCATCACTTGAACTTGCACACCGCAATCATACCATGGGATCACTTGATCCCTCTCGGTACATCTTCTACGCTTTGTGAGTTGATCAACTTGATTCACTCTTGACTTAGTCTTGATCAACCTTGAATCTTTGCAACTCTCTTCATTTGGATGACGTCTTGAAGGTAAACATGAATGATCACACAACCTTCTTCTTCAAGACATGCTTGCAATAAGCTCAACATTCACATGACCAATCTTTGGATAATTCCTTAATAGCACCTTGGTCAACTCATAAACTCCTTGAAACCAACACATGGACTTCAAGAAAAGCCTATGGACAAATCCTTCAAATATAACTCAAGACAACCATTAGTCCATAGAGATTGTCATCAATTACCAAAACCAAACATGGGGGCACCGCATGTTCTTTCAATAGGTTAGTCACAAAAGTAATATAAAAGTGGAAAATAAAGCCCAATATAGTCCAAAACAGTAGATAAAGTAGCATGGAGCAATCAAAAATTATAGATACGTTGGAGACGTATCAGGCATCCTCAAGCTTAATTCCTGCTCGTCCTCGAGTAGGTAAATGGAGTGATACTTTGGCATAATTTCAATGTAAATCTTCTTAATTGTGATATGAATATTCAGATCCGAAAGATTCAAGACAAAAGTTCATATTGACACAAAAATAATAATACTTCAAGCATACTAATCAAAGCAATCATGTCTTCTCAAAATAACATGGCAAAAGAAAGTTCATCCCTACAAAATCATATAGTTAGTCTATGCTTCATTTTCGTCACACAAAGATGTTCCCAACTTCTATACCCCCGATGACAAGCCAAGCAATTGTTTCATACTTAAATAATCTCAAACTTTTTCAACCTTCACGCAATACATGAGCGCGAGCCATGGATATAGCACTATGGGTGGAATAGAATATGATGATGGGGATTGTGTGGAGAAGACAAAAAAGGAGAAAGTCTCACATTGACGAGGCTAATCAACGGGCTATGGAGATGCCCATCAATTGATGTCAACATGAGGAGTAGGGATTGCCATGCAACAGATGCACTAGAGCTATGAATGCTCAACAAAAGAAAACTAGTGGGTGTGCATCCAACTCGCTTGCTCACGAAGACCTAGGGCATTTGAGGAAGCCCATCGTTGGAATATACAAGCCAAGTTCTATAATGAAAAATTCCCACTAGTACAAAAAGACAACTTATGAGACTCACTACATGAGGAACAAGGTGCTACTTTGAAGCACAATATATGAGACTCACTACATAAAGAACAAGGTGCTACTTTGAAGCACAAGTGTGGAAAAAGAGATAGTAGCATTGCCCTTTTTTTATTTTCCCTTTTTTGGGGCCTTTTTTTGGCCTTTCTCTTTTTTTATTTGGGCAATGCTCTAATAATGATGATCATCACACTTCTATTGATTACAACATAAGGATTACAACTCGAAACTTAGAACAAGATATGACTCTATATGAATTCCTCCGGCGGTGTACCAGGATGGTGCAATGAATCAAGAGTGACATGTATGGAAAATAATGCATGGTGGCTTTGCCACAAATACGATGTCAACTACAAGATCATGCAATGGCAATATGACAAAAGAAATGTATGTCATGATGATGATGATGGAAGTTGCATGGCAATATATCTCGGAATGGCTATGGAAATGCCATGATAGGCAGGTATGGTGGCTGTTTTGAGGAAGATATAAGGAGGTTTATGTGTGATAGAGTGTATCGTATCACGGGGTTTGGATGCACCAGCGAAGTTTGCGCCAACTCTCAAGGTGAGAAAGGGCAATGCACGGTACCGAAGAGGCTAGCAAAGGTGGAAAGGTGAGAGTGCGTATAATCCATGGACTCAACATTAGTCAAAAGAACTCATATACTTATTGCAAAATTTTAGAAGTCATCAAAAATTCAAGTACTACGCGCATGCTCCTAGGGGATAGATTGGTAGGAAAAGACCATCGCTCGTCCCCGATCGCCACTCATAAGGATGCACAAGCCAGGTACACTTCATGTTTCAAATTTGTTACACAACTTTAACCATACGTGCATGCTACGGGATTTGCAAACTTCAACACAAGTATTTCTCAAATTCATAATCACCCAACTAGCACGACTTTGATATTATCACCTCCATATCTCAAAACAATTATCAAACATCAAACTTATCTCAGTATTCAATTCACTCAAAAGAAAGTTTCACATATCTTGAACACCAAGTATATTGACATTAAGCAAATTACCATGCTATTAATGACTCTCAAAATAATCTAAGTGAAGCATGAGAGATCAAAAGTTTCTTTAAAACAAATCAACCACCGTGCTCTAAAAGATCTAAGTGAAGTACTAGAGCAAAAATTATCACGCTCAAAAGATATAAGTGAAGCACTATGAGCAAAACTATCAAGCTCAAAAGATATAAGTGAAGCACATAGAGTATTCTAACAAATTCCAATTCATGTATGGCTCTCTCAAAAGATGTGTACAACAAGGATGATTGTGGTAGACTAACAAGAAAAGACACAAATAATACAAGACGCTCCAAGCAAAACACATATCATGTTGGTGAATAAAATATAGCTCCAAGTAAATTACCGATGGAAGTGGATTTAAAGAGGGATGCCTTCAGGGCATCCCCAAGCTTTGACTTTTTGGTGTCCTTGGATTATCTTGGGGGTGCCATGGGCATCCCCAAGCTTAGGCTCTTGCCACCCCTTGTTCCATAATCCATCAAAAGAATTCACCCAAAACTTGAAAACTTCACAACACAAAACTCAACAGAAATCTCGTGAGCTCCGTTAGAGAAAGAAAACAAAAGACTACTTAAGGTACTGTAATGAACTCATTCTTTATTTATATTGGTGTTAAACCTACTGTATTCCGACTTCTCTATGGATTATAAACTAATTTACTAGCCATAGATTCATCAAAATAAGCAAACAATACACGAAAAACAGAATATGTCAAAAACAGAACAGTCTGTAGCACTCTGTAACTAACGCAAACTTCTGGAACTCTAAAACTTCTACCAAAATAGGAAATCCTGGACAATTTGTTTATTGAACAGCATCAAAAAGAGTCAACGCAAAAGCACGTTCCTGTGATTTAACAAAATTATATTCGTGCGCGCAAAGTTTCTGTTTTCAGCAGAATCAAATCAACTATCATCGTAGGTTATCCTATAGGTTCTACTTGGCACAAACACTAATTAAAAGACAAAACCACATACAAACAGAGGCTAGATGGATTATTTATTCCTAAACAGAAGCAAAAACAAAAAACACAAAATTGTGTTGCCTCCCAACAAGCATTTTTCTTTAAAGCCCTTTTTAGCTAGGCATTGAGATTATGATGATGCTCACATGAAAGATAGGAATTGAAGCGCAAAGAGAGCATCATGAAACACATGACAAGCACATCTAAGTCTAACATGCTTCCTATGCATAGGCATCTTATAGGCAACCAAATTATCATAACAAGCAAAAACTAGCATATGCAAGGAAGTGGAAAGAAACAATAGCAATCTCAACATAACGAGAGGTGAATTATTATCATGAAAATTTCTACAACCATATTTTCCTCTCTCATAATAATTACACGTAGGATCATAAGCAAATTCAACAATATAGCTATCACAAAACATATTCTTAACACGATCCACATGTATGCAAAGTTGACACTCTTCCAAAATAGTGGGATTAACATTAACTAAAGTCATGACCTCTCCAAACCCACTTTTATCAGAAATTTCATAAGATTGAATATTCTCCAAATATGTGGGATTTAAAGTTGACACTCTTCCAAACCCACTTTCAATATTATTGCAAACAATATTGTCAATCTCATATTCATCATGGGGATTAAATAAATTTTCAAGATCATAAGAAGAATCACCCCAATCATGATCATTGCAACAAGTAGTAGACATAGCAAAACTAGCATCCCCAAGCTTAGGGTTTTGCATATTATTAGCACAATTGACATCAAGAGAATTTATAGGAAAATCATTGCAATCATTCTTTTTATTCAAAGATCTATTGTGAATCACTTCATAAAGTTCTTCATCACAATTTTCAGATTCACGAATTTCAAGCAAAACTTCATAAAGATAATCTAGTGCACAAAACTCACTAGCAATTGCTTCATCATAATTGGATCTCTTAAAAAGATTAGCAAGCGGATGACGATCCATAGATTTAGCAAGCAAAGATGCAAGCACATAGAAGGCACATGGAGGCACAAGCAAACAAAAAGGCAAGCGAGAGAGAGAGAGGAGATTGGGAAAGAGAGGGCGAATAAAACGGCAAGGGTGAAGTGGGGGAGAGGAAAACGAGTGGCAAAAGGCAAATAATGTAATGCGAGAGATAGGGATTGCGATGGGTACTTGGTATAGTTGACTTGCTTGCGTGAGCCTCCCCGGCAACGGTGCCAGAAATTCTTCTTGCTACCTCTTGAGCACTGCGTTGGATTTCCCCGAAGAGGAGAGGATGATGCAGCAAAGTAGCGTAAGTATTTCCCTCAGTTTTTGAGAACCAAGGTATCAATCCAGTAGGAGACCATGCACAAGTCCCTCGTACCTACACAAAACGATAGCAACTCGCAACCAACGCTTAGGGGTTGTCAATCCCTTAACGGTCACTTACGAGAGTGAGATCTGATAGAGATAATATTTTTGGTATTTTTGATAGATAGATGCAAAGTAAAGTAAAAGGCAAAGTAAAAACAAAGCAAGTAAATAAAGTGATATAGATTGATATTATGAGAATAGACCCGAGGGCCATAGGTTTCACTAGTGGCTTCTCTCAAGATCTTAGATATTCTATGGTGGGTGAACAAATTACTGTTGAGCAATTGACAGAATTGAGCATAGTTATGAGTATATCTAGGCAATGATCATGTATATAGGCATCACGTCCGAGACAAGTAGATTGAAACGATTCTGCATCTACTACTATTACTCCACTCATCAACCGCTATCCAGCATGCATCTAGAGTATTAAGTTAAAAACAGAGTAACACCGTAAGCAAGATGACATGATGTAGAGGGATAAATTCATGCAATATGATAAAAACCCATCTTGTTATCCTCGATGACAACAATACAATACGTGCCTTGCTGCCCCTTCTGTCACTGGGTAAGGACACCGCAAGATTGAACCCAAAGCTAAGCACTTCTCCCATTGCAAGAACTACCAATCTAGTTAGCCAAACCAAAAAGGATAATTCGAAGAGACTTGCAAAGATAACTCAATCATAAGAATCAAATTTTTCCATAGATAATACTGGATCATAAACCCACAATTCATCGGTCTCAACAAACACACCGCAAAAAGAAGATTACATCGAATAGATATCCACGAGAGAGGGGGAGAACATTGTATTGAGATCCAAAAAGAGAGAAGAAGCAATCTAGCTACTAGCTATGGTCCTGAAGGTCTGGAGTAAACTACTCACACTTCATTGGAGGGGCTATGGTGATGATGTAGAAGCCCTCCGTGGTGGATGCCCCCTCGTGAACTCGAGAACAGAGCCCCAAGATGGGATCCCGTGGATCTGAAGGTTGCGGCAGTGGAATTAGGTTTTTGGCTCCTGTGCTGATCGTTCGGGGATACATAGGTATATATAGGAGGAAGGAGTACGTCGGTGGAGCTCCGAGGGGCCCACGAGGTAGGGGGGCGCGCTCGGGGGGGGGGGCCTCCACCCTCGTGACCTCCTCGGGCAATACTTGAAGTAGGGTCCAAGTCTCCTGGATCACGTTTGGTTGGAAAATCACGACCCCGAAGGTTTCATTCCGTTGGGACTCTGTTTGATATTCTGTTTCTTCGAAATACTGAAAAAGGCAAAAAACAGTAATTCTGGGATGGGCCTCCGGTTAATAGGTTAGTCCCAAAAGTAATATAAAAGTGCAAAATAAAGCCCAATATAGTCCAAAACAGTAGATAAAGTAGCATGGATCAATCAAAAATAATAGATACGTTGGAGACGTATCAGAAAGCAACCCAAAGCAAGCAAAACAAGGTTCGAACGAGAAAGCAAACACACCGAACACGAACGATGACACACGACTCGCAAACCTACTCTCTCTCCCCCTTTGGCATTGAGACGCCAAAAAGGCAGAGAGGACACCGACACACAAGGGGTGGCTCAAGCAGGGAAATCATCCCAACGCTCCACGTCAGACTCGGCGGCAGGAATGGTCTCCTCGACGTCCTCCTCAGAATCAGTCCACCGGTAGCCTTGTTTCGCCATCCACTCGGCCTCTGGAGTGATGCGATCCTCAGAACCGCCAGACAGGTCCTCCCCATACAGCCTCATGATCTTCTTGTCCCGACGGCGACTGTCCTTGGATGCCACATTAGTCCTGTACTGCCCCTTAGCTTGCATGCAGAAAAGAGTCATCATCTTGTCCTTCAGCTTCTTGGCCCACGAGGGCTCAGAGGAACTATGGGAAGACCTGGCAGCACGGTCCTCAGCAACAACCTCTGCACCAGCCTCCTCCTCATCAACAACCCTCCTAGCAGCAGACGCCTCAACACGAGTAGTAGTGTTGGCCCAGTTGGGCTTGACACGGAGACTGATGGGATCATGTCGAATCCAGTCTGGAGAAAGGAACTCATCACCAGAGTACATCTTCTCCCAAGTCTTGGAGATCAACAGAAACAAATATGGTCCATAGATAGGCACCTTGCGGTTGAACACCGCAAACCGAAGCTCACACCACATGATGTGGGAGATATCAAGTGGCTGAGTCCGAGACACACGAGCCTCCTCGCATAGGAGCATCATATCCACCATATAGGCATGAACCTTGTCCTTGTCGCCAACGCGAGGGAACAGAGAGTTGCGGAAGATGTGATACATGATATCCAGAAAAGAGTTGAGCACCCACACCGACTTGCCATTGGGAAGCACCTTCTCAACATAGAATGGCTGAATCTTGTCCTTTTTAGCAGACTCAGAATTGGCATGGGGGCGAACACCCACGGGAGTGTCAAGCCCGTCACCAGGAACCTAGAGTAGATCCATGAACTCCTTCCAGGTAGCAGTCAACTTACGGCCATTGGTCATCCAGGTCATCCTCCGCTCTCCCCCAGGGTGAAAGTAAACTGAGGCAAATAACTGACAGATAAGCTCAGGGTCATAGTCAAGGTGGAAAGAGATCACATGTTCAATACCAAACTGCTCCACCAAATCCAGAGCTTCTCCAAAGTACTCATGAAACTTGTCCTTCCGCAGGTGATGCATGTCTATCCACTTGACATCCACGTAGGTATTTTGCTTGTTCTTGATGACATCCAGATAAATGAGAGTCTGCTGCTTGGACCAAAACAATTCACTGCCTCTGATGGTAGCACGAGGGTTCACATACGGGTTGAGCTGCCTGAGACGAACGAACTCAGAAGGAGGAATCTCGTCCATGCCCTTAGTGGGTTCCTTGTGCTTGCTAGCGGAGGTCTTGACAGAGCGCTTGGGGTAGTGGAGCCCTCTGGTGCTTCCCCGGGATTGCGCAGACGCTTGGAGCCAGTGTCACGACTAGGATTGGAACGTCGAGAGCCACCACCTGAGACACAAAGCGCAAAACACCCACGACAAGCAAAAAGGATCAATGCAAAGACCACGGCAAAGCACAAGAAACACATTGAAAGTATATGTGGTAGTTGCCATGAGATTGATTGGACCCAACGGTAATACTGCCGGATGCTGCGGTACTAAAATTTTAGTACGCTCCTAGTCGCGCTAGTATCGTGTGAGGTCACGGTAGTGCCGGGGTTGGGAGAGGTAGTAAGATCCTAGTGCAAGTAATCGCGGTAGTATCACACGGACAAAGCGGTAGTATCGCACATGTGGCACGGTAGTATCAAGACCGCCGATCGAACCAAAGTTTGAATCTAAGAGAAACCGCGAAACCACGGCGGTACTACGGTTGATCAAATCTAGCACAGGACAACATATCAAGTATCATCCCTACGCAATACTACTCTCCTACATCCTACTCTTGCATAGATTTAGCCTAAAATCTCAAGAACACATGTATCTCCCCCAAAAACCTAGAGGCAAAGAAAACAACCAAAAAGAGAGGGATTTGAGGAAGGACCTTGTTCCATGGCAAGAGCACGTGGCGGGGAACGATCCCACCGGATGGAATCGCAGGAGAGCAGCTGGAGGCGGAGATCCGGCGATGGACTCCGGCCCCGTTCTTGAGCGAGGGAGAGAGAGAGACAAAAGGGGGAAAACTGACGAATGGGTATGGGGGAGTTAGAACTCCCCCCGCCCATCCTTATCCCCACGCGTCCGCGACGGCGCAGTAGTACCGCGCATCATCGCGGTAGTACCGCTTGGGCTGAAGTACCACACCAAAGCGGTAGTACCGCTCTCCCAGGCGGCAGTAAAAAATTACTGCCGCACTGGGGCGGTAGTACCATTCTCTCCACAAGCGGTAGTACCGTGGCAGGCCGCGGTAGTATCGTGAGCTCAAGAAAAACACACGAAAAAGAGGTCTTCACGAGGAAACTTTGAGCACAAGAGACACCACAAGGACATGCACAACACAAAGGCAGAAAGTCAACAAGAAGCAACCACGCGACACTACCTCTCAAAAGAGAGGGCGGTGACCGGAGCCACCTATGTTTGAGTCAGTTGGTATGGCACCGCAAAGAATTATCCTTGGTCCCATGACCAAAACTCGTCTTTGAAGCACAAGTACCATCAAAAATGGCTAATGTGAAAGAGTTGATCGATTTATGCATAATGGGGGGGAGGGAGAGTTCATTGAGAGAACAACACTCCCCCTATGTCCATGCCTACACCTAAACTAGATAACAAGTTGAGTGTGGTGGGAGGTGCAAGGGTTCAAGTCACATTGCTCGAATCAATGATATTTAGCTCATGCCTTAACTCACAAAATCTTGCTTCATCCAAGGGCTTTGTGAAAATATCTGCAAGGTTATCATGAGTGTTGACATACTTGAGCTCGATCTCCCCTCGCCTAATGTGATCCGGATGAAGTGATACCGAATCTCAATATGCTTCATCTTGAAATGTTGCACAGGGTTGAGAGAAATCTTGATGGCACTTTCATTATCACACCAAAGAGGCACTTTGTCACAAATGACACCGTACTCCTTTAAAGTTTGCCTCATCCATAAGAGTTGTGCACAACAACTACCGGCCGCCACATATTCCGCTTCGGTGGACGAGAGAGACACACAACTTTGCTTCTTGGAAGACCAACTCACCAAAGAGCAACCAAGAAATTGGCACCCTCCAAAAGTGGACTTCCTATCCACTTTGTCTCCCGCCCAATCGAAATCCGTATATCCTTCAAGCTTAAAGTTTGCCCCTCTTGGGTACCATAAGCCAAAGTTTGGGGTATGAGCCAAATATCGAAAGATTCGCTTGACCACCACATAGTGGCTTTCCTTCGGTGTGGCTTGAAACCATGCACATATTCCCACACTCAACATGATATCCGGTCTAGATGCACAAAGGTAAAGCAAGGAGCCAATCATGGAGCGATATACCTTTTGATCCACCGCTTTACCATTGGGATCAATGTCAAGTTGGCACTTGGTAGGCATTGGAGTAGAAGCCGGCTTGACATCACTTAGCTTGAATCTTTTTAGCATGTCTTGAGTGTATTTGGCTTGGTTGATGAAGGTACCTTCTCTTCTTTGTTTGATATCAAAACCAAGGAAGAACTTCAACTCTCCAATTGAAGACATCTTGAACTTGGAGGTCAAGAGAGCGGCAAATTCCTCATTGAAAGCTTTGTTAGGGGAACCAAAGATAATATCATCAACATATAGTTGGCATACAAACAACTCCCCTTTGACCTTCTTAGTAAAAAGAGTGGGATCGATTTGCCCAACCTCAAATCCATGATCTTGTAACAACTCGGTAAGGTGGTCATACCACACACGTGGGGCTTGTTTAAGGCCATAGAGCGCCTTATCAAGTTGATACACATGATCTGGGAAGTAGGGATCCTCGAACCCGGGGGGTTGCTTGACATAAACCAACTCATTAATAGGACCATTAAGAAAAGCACTTTTCTCATCCATTTGTTGTAACTTAAAGTTGTGATGGGAAGCATAAGCAATCAACAAACGAATGGATTCAAGGCGAGCAAGGGGAGCAAAGGTTTCACCATAGTCGATACCCTCGACTTGGGAGTAGCCTTGTGCTACCAATCTTGCCTTGTTGCGAATGATGTTCCCATGAACATCTTGCTTGTTCTTGAAAATCCACTTGGTTCCAATGACATTGTGGTTCCCCGACGGCCTTGGCACCAATCTCCACACCTTGTTGTACTCGAAGTTGTTGAGTTCTTCATGCATGGCATTGAGCCAATCCGGATCTTCGAGCGCCTCATAGACCTTTTGGGGTTCAACACAAGAGACAAACGCGTGATGTTCACAATAGTTTGCTAATTGTCTACGAGTGCTTACCCCCTTTCTTAGGCTTCCAACCACATTCTCCATGAGATGACCTTTGGTGGTGAGCTTGGAAGCAATCTTCACGGCACGACGCTCTAATTCCTCCTCGGATGTGGAAGGAGGAGGGTTAACTTGATTATCTTGAGTGCCGTCTTGAGCTTGTTCTTGATCTTGAGCTTGCTCATGATCTTGAACTTGCTCGAGGGGGAGAACTTGACCTTGGGAATCATTTGGAGGTTCACCACCATCTCGAGGTTGATCTTGCCCTTGGTCTTGTTCACGAGGTTGAGGGCCTTCACTTTGTTCTTCGGAAGCGTGTGGGTCTTGGGGAGGTGATGGCTCCACTTGAGTGGAGCAATGTCCTTCTCCTTCGGCCACAAGGGGTTCCTCAATGGGTAGAATATGACCAATACCCATTCTTCTTATGGCTTGGGGAGGAATTACATCACCTACATCACAAGTACCACTTTGCTCCACTTGGGAGCCGTTATTATCGTCAAACTCAACGTTACACGTCTCCTCAATGAGTCTGGTGGACTTGTTGAGGACACGGTAAGCATGAGAGTTTGTAGCATAACCAACAAATATGCCCTCATAAGCTCTAGCCTCAAATTTAGACATACAAACATCTGTCTTGAGAATGAAACACTTACACCCGAACACCCGGAAGTACTTGAGATTGGGCTTGTTACCGGTGAGTATTTCATAAGGAGTCTTGTTCAAGCCCTTGCGGAGATAGAGCCGATTGGATGCATGACATGCTGTGTTGATGGCTTTGGCCGAAAAGTTGTATGGAGACTTGAACTCCGCCATCATGGTCCTTGCCGCATCCATCAACGTCCGCTTCTTACTCTCCACGACACCATTTTGTTGAGGGGTATATGGTGCAGCATATTGATGCTTGATCCCCTCATCACAAAGAAACTCATCCAAGGTGTAGTTCTTGAACTCGGTGCCGTTGTCACTTCTTATTGTCAAGATCTTTGCATCATGTTGACATTGAGCTTCATTTGCAAAGTCGATGACGGTTTGTTGATGAAGGAAATATGCCCTAGAGGCAATAATAAAGTTATTATTTATTTCCTTATTTCATGATAAATGTTTATCATTCATGCTAGAATTATATTAACCGGAAACATAATATATGTGTGAATGCATAGACAAACAGAGTGTCACTAGTATGCCTCTACTAGACTAGCTTGTTAATCAAAGATGGTTATGTTTCCTAACCATGAACAAAGGGTTGTTATTTGATTAACAAGGTCACATCATTAGTTGAATGATCGATTGACATGACCCATTCCATTAGCTTAGCACACGATCGCTTAGTATGTTGCTACTGCTTTTATCCATGACTTATACATGTTCCTATAACTATGAGATTATGCAACTCCGCTTACGGAGGAACACTTTGGTACTACCAAACGTCACAACGTAATCGGGTGATTATAAAGGAGTACTACAGGTGTTTCCAAAGGCGGATGTTGGGTTGGCGATTTCGAGATTAGGTTTTGTCACTCCGATTGTCGGAGAGGTATCTCTGGGCCCTCTCGGTAATACACATCACTTAAGCCTTGCAAGCATTACAACTAATGAGTTAGCTGTGAGATGATGTATTACGGAACGAGTAAAGAGACTTGCCGTAACGAGATTGAACTAGGTATTGGATACCGACGATCGAATCTCGGGCAAGTAACATACCGATGACAAAGGAACAACGATGTTGTTATGCGGATCGACCGATAAAGATCTTCAGTAGAATATGTAGGACCCAATATGGGCATCTAGGTCCCGCTATTGGTTATTGACCGGAGACGTGTCTCGGTCATGTCTACATTGTTCTCGAACCGTAGGGTCCGCACGCTTAAGGTTTCGATGACGGTTATATTATGAGTTTGTGTATTTTGATGTACCGAAGAAGTTCGAGTCCGGATGTGATCACGGACATGACGAGGAGTCTCGAAATGGTCGAGACATAAAGATTGATATATTGGACGGCTATATTCGGACACCGGAAAGGTTCGGAAGTTTCGGAGAAAACCGAGTGCCGAGGGGTTACGGAACCCCGGGAAGTTATGGGCCTTAGTGGGCCAGAGAGGAGAGAGAGGGCCACACCGGGGAGGTGGCGCGTGCCCTGTGGGAGTCCGAATAGGACAAGGAAGGGGCGCGCCCCCTTCCTCTCCCTCTCCTTCCTTCCTTCCCCTTCCTCCTTCCTAGTTGGACTAGGAAAGGGAGTCCTACTCCCACTAGGAGGAGGACTCCCCCTCCTTGGCACGCCTCCTAGGGCCGGCCGCCCCCCCTTGCTCCTTTATATACACAGGCAGGGGGCACCCTAGAACACACAAGTTGATCCTTGAGATCGCCTTAGCCGTGCGGTGCCCCTCCACCATAATCCACCTCGGTCATATCATAGCGGTGCTTAGGCGAAGCCTGCGTCGGTAGAACATCAAGATCGCCACCACGCCGTCAGGCCGACGGAACTCTCCTCCCCAAAGCTCTGCTGGATCGGAGCCCGAGGAGCGTCACCGAGCTGTACGTGTGTCAAGAACTCGGAGGAGCCGGAGTAACGGCGGGATCGGTTGGATCGCGAGGAGAACGTCGACTACTTCCTCTATGTTGTGATCGCTTCGCTTCGGTCTCACGAGGGTACGAGACAACACTCTCCCCTCTCGTTGCTATGCATCACCATGATCTTGCGTGTGCGTAGGAAATTTTTGAAATTACTACGTTCCCCAACAAAGTGGTATCGAGCCAGTTTTTATGGTTTGATGTTTTGCACGAGTAGAACACAAGTGAGTTGTGGGCGATACAAGTCATACTACCTACCAAAGATGTCATATTTTGGTTCAGCGGTATTGTGAGATAAAGCGGCCGGACCGACATTACGCAGACGCTTACGCGAGACTGGTTTCACCGCTACGAGCACTCGTGCTTAAAGGTGTTGGCGGGTGTCTGTCTCTCTCACTTTAGTTGAACCGAGTATGGCTACATCCGTCCTTGAGAAGGTTAAACGAGTCTATTTGACGAAGTATCGTTGTGGTTTTGATGCGAGGTGAGATTGGTTCTTGCTTAAGCCCGTAGCAGCCACGTAAAATTTGCAACAACAAAGTAGAGGACGCCTAACTTGTTTTTGCAGGGCATGTTGTGGTGTGATATGGTCAAGACGTGATGCTATATTTTATTGTATGAGATGATCATGTTTTGTAACCGGTTATCGCAATCGGCTGGAGCCATATGGTTGTCGCTTTATTGTATGAAATGCAACGCATGTAATTGCTTTACTTTATCACTAAGCGGTAGCGATAGTCGAGAAGCAATAGATGGCGAAACGACAACAATGCTACGATGGAGATCAAGGTGTCGCGCCGGTGACGATGGTGATCACGACGGTGCTTCGGAGATGGAGATCACAAGCACAAGATGATGATGGCCATATCATATCACTTATATTGATTGCATGTGATGTTTATCCTTTATGCATCTTATCTTGCTTTGATTGACGGTAGCATTTTAAGATGATCTCTCACTAAAATTATCAAGTAGTGTTCTCCCTGAGTATGCATCGTTGCCAAAGTTCGTCGTGCCGAGACACCACGTGATGATCGGGTGTGATAAGCTCTACATCCATCTACAACGGGTGCAAGCCAGTTTTGCACACGCAGAATACTCAGGTTATACTTGACGAGCCTAGCATATACAGATATGGACTCGGAACACGGAGACCGAAAGGTCGAGCGTGAATCATATAGTAGATATGATCAACATAAGATGTTCACCATTGAAAACTACTCCATCTCACGTGATGATCGGTTATGGTTTAGTTGATTTGGATCACGTGATCACTTAGATGACTAGAGAGATGTCCGTCTAAGTGGGAGTTCTTAAGTAATATGATTAATTGAACTTAAATTTATCATGAACTTAGTACCTGATAGTATCTTGCTTGTCTATGTTTGTTTGTAGATAGATGGCTCGTCTTTGTTGTTCCGCTGAATTTTAATGCGTTCCTTGAGAAAGCAAAGTTGAAAGATGATGGTAGCAATTACACGGATCGGGTCCGTAACTCGAGGATTATCCTCATTGCTGCACGTAAGAGTTACGCCCCTGGATGCACCGCTAGGTGCCAGAACTCTCCGCCGATGCAACCGACAACGTTAAGAACGTCTAGCAGAGCAAAGTCGATGACTACTCTATAGTTCATTGTGCCATGCTTTACGGCTTAGAACCGGGACTTCAACGACGTTTTGAACGTCATGGAGCATATGAGATGTTCCAGAGTTGAAGTTGATATTCCAAATGTAATGCCCGGATTGAGAGATATGAAGTCTCCAATAAGTTCTATAGCTGCAAGATGGAGGAGAATAGTTACGTCGGTGAGCACATACTCGTAATGTCCGGGTATTACAATCACTTGACTCAACCGGGAGTTAATCTTCCGGATGATTGTGTCATTGATGTAATTCTTCAATCACGCCACCAAGCTACAAAGGCTTCGTGATGAACTATAATATGCAAGGGTTAGTAAAGACTATACCGAGCTCTTCGCAATGCTAAAGGCTGCGGAGGTAGAAATCAAGAAGGAGCATCAAGTGTTGATGGTCAATAAGACCACTAGTTTCAAGAAGAAAGGCAAAGGGAAGAAGAAGGAACTTCAAGAAGAACAGCAAACAAGTTGTCGCTCAGAGAAGAAACCCAAGTCCGGACCTAAACCTGAAAATCGAGTGCTTCTACCGCAAGCGATCGGTCACCGAAGCGGAACTGCCCCAAGTATTTGGCGGATAAGAAGGATGGCAAGGTGAACAAAGGTATATGTGATATACATGTTATTGATGTGTACCTTACTAGAGCTCGCAGAGCACTGGTATTTGATCTTGGTTCTATTGCTAATATTTGCAACTCAAAGCAGGACTACGGATTGCTTAACACGGCAAAGGACGAGGTGACGATGCGCGTGGGAAATGGTTCCAAAGTCGATGTGATCGCGGTCGGCACGCTACCTCTACATCTACCTTCGGATTAGTTTTAGACCTAAATAATTGTTATTTGGTGCTGCGTTGAGCATGAACATTATATCTGGATCTTGTTTGATGCGAGACGGTTATTCATTTAAATCGAGAGAATAATGGTTGTTCTATTTATATGAGTAATATCTTTTATGGTCATGCACCCTTGAAGAGTGGTCTATTTTGATGAATCTCGATAGTAGTGATACACATATTCATAATGTTGAAGCCAAAAGATGCAGAGTTGATAATGATAGTGCAACTTATTTGTGGCACTGCCGTTTAGGTCATATCGGTATAAAACGCATGAAGAAACTCCATACTGATGGACTTTTGGAGTCACTTGATTATGAATCACTTGGCACTTGTGAACCGTGCCTCATGGGCAAGATGACTAAAACCCCGTTCTCCGGTACTATGGAGAGAGCAACAGATTTGTTGGAAATCATACATATGAGATGTATGTGGTCCGATGAATGTTGAGGCTCGTGGCGGATATCGTTATTTTCTCACCTTCACAGATGATTTAAGCAGATATGGGTATATCTACTTAATGAAACATAAGTCTGAAACATTTGAAAAGTTCAAAGAATTTCAGAGTGAAGTTGAAAATCATCGTAATAAGAAAATTAAGTTTCTACGATCCGATCGTGGAGGTGAATATTTGAGTTACGAGTTTGGTCTACATTTGAAACAATGCGAATAGTTTAGCAACTCACGCCACCCGAACACCACAACATAATGGTGTGTCCGAACGTCAGAATCGCACTTTACTAGATATGGTGCGATCTATGATGTCTCTTACAGATTTACCGCTATCGCTTTGGGGTTATGCTCTTGAGACGGCCGATTCACACTGAATAGAACACCGTCAAAATCCGCTGAGACGACACCTTATGAACTATGGTTTAGCAAGAAACCAAAGTTGTCGTTTCTTAAAGTTTGGGGATGCGATGCTTATGTGAAAAAGCTTCAACCCGATAAGCTCGAACCCAAATCGGAGAAATGTGTCTTCATAGGATACCCAAAGGAGACAGTTGGGTACACCTTCTATCACAGATCCAAGGCAAGACATTTGTTGTTAAGAATGGATCCTTTCTAGAGAAGGAGTTTCTCTCGAAAGAAGTGAGTGGGAGGAAAGTAGAACTTGATGAGGTAATTGTACCTCCTCCCTTATTTGAAAGTAGTTTGTCGCAAACCGGTTTCGAGACATCTACACCAAATAGTGAGGAAGTTGATGATGTTGATCATGAAACTTCAGATCAAGTTACTCTGTAACCTCGAGATCAACCAGAGTAAGATCCGCACTGAGTGGTACGGTAATCCTGTTCGAAGTCATGCTACTAGATCATGATGAACCTACGAACTATGAAGAAGCGATGGTGAGCCCAGATTCGCAAAATGGCTTGAGGCCATGAAATCGAGATGGGATCCATGTATGAAAACAAAGTATGGACTTTGGTTGACTTGCCCGAGGGTCGGCAAGCAATAGAAAACAAGTGGATCTTCAAGAAGAAGACCGACACGACGGTAATGTAATCGTTTATTAAAGCTCGACTTGTCGCAAAGGGTTTCCGACAAGTTCAAGGGATTGACTACGATGAGACCTTCTCACCAGAAGCGATGCTTAAGTCTGTCCGAATCATGTTAGCAATTGCCGATTTTATGATTATGAAATTTGGCAAATGGATGTAAAGACCGCATTCTGAATGGATTTCGGAAGAAGAGTTGTATATGATGCAACCGAAGGTTTTATCGATCCAAAGGAGCTAACAAAGTGTGCAAGCTCCAATGATCCATTTATGGACTGGTGCAAGCATCTCGAGTTGGAATAAACGCTTTGATAGTGTGATCAAAGCATTTGGGTTCATCTGCACTTTTGGAGAAGCCTCAGATTCACAAGAAAGTGAGTGGGAGCTCTATAGCATTTCGATATTATATGTAGATGACATATTACTAATCGGAAATGATATAGAATTCTGGATAGCATAAAGGGATACTTGAATAAGAGTTTTTCAATGAAAGACCTCGGTGAAGCTGCATACATATTGGGCATCAAAATCTATAGAGATAGATCAAGACGCTTAATTGACTTTCACAAAGCACATACCTTGACAAAATTTTGAAGAAGTTCAAAATGGATCAAGCAAAGAAAGGGTTCTTGCTCGTGTTGCAAGGTGTGAAGTTGAGTAAGACTCAATGCCCCACCACCGCAGAAGATAGAGAGAAAATGAAAGATGTTCCTATGCTTCACCATAGGCTCTATCATGTATGCAATGCTGTGTACTGCACTGATGTGTGCCTTGCTATAAGATTAGCAGGAGGTACCAAAGTAATCCAGAGTGGATCACTAGACAGCGGTCAAGAACATCTGAAATACCTAAAAGGACTAAGGATATGTTTCTCGTATATGGAGGTGACAAAGAGCTCATAAAACGGTTACATTGATGCAAGCTTTGACACCGATCCGGACGATTCTAAATCGCAGACCGGATACGATTTACACTAAACGGAGGAGCTGTCGGTTGGTGCAGTTCTAAACAAAGCGTCGAAAGGGATCTACATGTGAAGCGGAGTACATAGCAGCTTCGAAGCAGCTAATGAAGGAGTGCGGATGAAGGAGTTCATATCCGATCTAGGTGTCATACCTAGTGCATCGGGTCCAATGAAAATCTTTCGTGACAATATCGAGCAATTGCCTTAGCGAAGGAATCCAGATTTCACAAGAGGACCAAGCACATCAAGAGATGCTTCAATTCCATCCGGGATTTAGTCGGTGGGAGACATAGAGATTTGCAAGATACATACGGATCTGAATGTAGCGAGACCGTTGACTAAGCCTCTTCCACGAGCAAAACATGATCAACACCAAGACTCCATGGGTGTTAGAATCATTACTATGTAATCTAGGTTATTGACTCTAGTGCAAGTGGGAAATCAAGGAAATATGCCCTAGAGGCAATAATAAAGTTATTATTTATTTCCTTATTTCATGATAAATGTTTATCATTCATGCTAGAATTATATTAACCGGAAACATAATATATGTGTGAATGCATAGACAAACAGAGTGTCACTAGTATGCCTCTACTAGACTAGCTTGTTAATCAAAGATGGTTATGTTTCCTAACCATGAACAAAGGGTTGTTATTTGATTAACAAGGTCACATCATTAGTTGAATGATCGATTGACATGACCCATTCCATTAGCTTAGCACACGATCGCTTAGTATGTTGCTACCGCTTTTATCCATGACTTATACATGTTCCTATAACTATGAGATTATGCAACTCCTGTTTACGGAGGAACACTTTGGTACTACCAAACGTCACAACGAATCGGGTGATTATAAAGGAGTACTAGGTGTTTCCAAAGGCGGATGTTGGGTTGGCGATTTGAGATTAGGTTTTGTCACTCCGATTGTCGGAGAGGTATCTCTGGCCCTCTCGGTAATACACATCACTTAAGCCTTGCAAGCATTACAACTAATGAGTTAGCTGTGAGATGATGTATTACGGAACGAGTAAAGAGACTTGCCGATAACGAGATTGAACTAGGTATTGGATACCGACGATCGAATCTCGGGCAAGTAACATACCGATGACAAAGGAACAACGATGTTGTTATGCGGTCTCGACCGATAAAGATCTCCGTAGAATATGTAGGAGCCAATATGGGCATCCAGGTCCCGCTATTGGTTATTGACCGAGACGGTCTCGGTCATGTCTACATTGTTCTCGAACCGTAGGGTCCGCACGCTAAGGTTTCGATGACGGTTATATTATGAGTTTGTGTATTTTGATGTACCAAGAAGTTCGAGTCCGGATGTGATCATGGACATGACGAGGAGTCTCAAATGGTCGAGACATAAAGATTGATATATTGACGGCTATATTCGGACACCGGAAAGGTTCCAAGTTTCCGGAGAAAACGGAGTGCCGAGGGTTACTGGAACCCCCGGGAAGTTATGGGCCTTAGTGGGCTAAGAGGGAGAGAGAGGGCCGCACCAGAGGTGCCCCTCTGTGGGAGTCCGAATAGGACAAGGAAGGGGGCGCGCCCCCTTTCCTCTCCCTCTCACTCTCCTTCCTTCCCCTTCCTCCTTCCTAGTTGGACTAGGAAAGGGAGTCCTACTCCCACTAGGAGGAGGACTCCCCCCCTGGCGCGCCTCCTAGGGCCGGCCGGCCCTCCTCCTTGCTCCTTTATATACAGGGGGGGCACCCTAGAACACACAAGTTGATCCTTGAGATCTTTCCTTAGCGTGTGGTGCCCCCTCCACCATAATCCACCTCGGTCATATCGTAGCGGTGCTTAGGCGAAGCCCTGCGTCGGTAGAACATCAAGATCGTCACCACGCCGTCGTGCTGACGGAACTCTCCCTCCCCAAAGCTCTGCTGGATCGGAGCCCGAGGAGCGTCACCGAGCTGTACGTGTGTCAAGAACTCGGAGGAGCCGGAGTAACGGCGCTGGGATCGGTTGGATCGCGAGGAGAACGTACGACTACTTCCTCTACGTTGTGATCGCTTCCGCTTTGGTCTACGAGGGTACATAGACAACACTCTCCCCTCTCGTTGCTATGCATCACCATGATCTTGCGTGTGCGTAGGAAATTTTTTGAAATTACTACGTTCCCCAACAGTTGAGTCTCACTCTTCCTCTTGAAGAAATATACCCAAGTGTATCTTGAATAATCATCCACAATCACCAAGCAATACTTTCTACCTCCAAGACTATCAAACGATGGAGGCCCAAAGAGATCCATGTGAAGGAGCTCCAAGGGTCTCTTCGAGTAGATGATGGTCGTGGGAGGGTGAGCCTTCTCATGAAGCTTTCCTTCAATACAAGCACTACAAGCACAATCTTTGGCAAAACTAACATTTGTTAGTCCACGGACATGGTCCCCCTTAAGGAGACTTTGCAAAGATCTCATATTGACGTGGGCTAAACGGCGATGCCAAAGCCATCCCACATCAACTTTAGCCATTAGGCATGTCGCGGTCTTAGTGGGTTGCTCCGAAAAGTTAATCACATAAAGACCATTCTCGACATGCCCAACAAAGGCTACTTTAAGAGTCTTGCTCCACAAGAGGGCCACAGTATCAATATCAAAGAAAGTGGCAAAGCCCATGAGTGCAAGTTAATGAACGGAAAGAAGATTGAATGCAAGGGACTCAACAAGCATGACTTTTTCGATCGTTAGATCATGAGAAATGAGAACCTTGCCAAGACCCAATACCTTAGAAGACGAGGCATCACCCTACTCGACATTGGTGGGCATAGAAGGAATCTTGTGCACATCCACCACCAAGTCCTTTCTCCCGGTCATATGATTTGTTGCTCCACTATCGAGCAACCATGACCCCCCACCGGTAGCAAACACCTACAAGAGATCAATGCTTGGTTTTAGGTACCCATTTAGTAATGGGTCCATTGATGTTAGTAACAAGGGTCTTAGGAACCCAAATAGACCATTCAATGTACTCATAAGGAGAACCAACAAATTTAGCATAAACATGCCCATCACTAGCACGACACAACACATATGACGGGTTAAAAGTCGCCGACTTTGTTGGGGGAGATAGTTTTTCCCTTTTTGACATCAACACCCTTCACATTTTCCTTCTTATCCTTAGGAGCACCCTCTCCCTCTTTCACAAAAGTTTGCTTGAGAGGAGGAGGTCGTTTGGTCTTGTCGTTTTTCTTCTTGTTCTTGGACTTGGGTTCAAACCCAATTCCCTTCTTGGCCACAACTTCCTTTCGATTGCTCAAAAGGTTGTTGAGGTTCTTCTCACCTTGAATGCATGTCACAAGGCCTTTCTCAAGTTGATCCTTCAACTTGGCATTCTCCTCCACAAGATGCACATGCTCACAACACGGGTTAGTAGCATATGCATTATCAATTAATACCATATGAGGAAAGGTGGCCTTTTCCTTGGTTAGCTTAACTTGGAGTTGAGCATGAGACTCCTTGAGTTTAGCGTGAGCACCCTTCAAGACCTTGTGGGCCTTGTCAAGTACATCAAACTCCTCCTTGAGTCTAGCATGATCAACCCCAAGTTTAGCCTTCTCGAAAGTTAGCACACGAGACACGACAAGAGCATGATCAAGATCTTTCTTTAACTTAGCATGGTCATTGTTGTATGACTCCTCAAGAGTCAAACGATGCCCACGCTATTCCTCAAGAGCATTAGAGAGATCCGATATCTCATCGGCATAGTCACGACTATGACCTTCCATCTTAGAGATGGTTTCTTCGTGAGCCTCGATCATGTCATTGGCTTCACCAAGTTGTTCCAAGAGAGCAACAAAGTGCTTCTTGGATTTGCCCTTGAGCTTACTCATAAATGACTCAAATTCATTCACATCCTCATTAGACCCCTCATGTTCATCAATTCAAACCTCCAAAGAGGGATTAGTAATATGGTGGTTTTGATGTTGGGGGTTACCTTGTTAGAGGCTTTAGCCATGAGGCACTTGGCGGTGATGTTCTCGTTGGGTGAATCAAAGAGAGACACCCGGGGAGTGGTAGCAATGGCAACGGAGGCCATGACCATTGCTTCTCCATTTTCATCATCATCGTCATCCTCATGGTATTCTTCTTGAACCACCAACCCACGAGTAGGAGTCTTCTTGGTGAAGTTGTTCTTGTTGGGGAAGGACTTGGCTTTGTCTTTTCGGATGAACTTGCCACCATTATCTTCCCGCTTCTCGTAAGGACAATCCGCAACAAAATGGATCACATTGCCACAGTTGAAACAAGTTCTAACTCGTTGCATGCCCTTGAAGCCACTTGAGTTGTTCTTGTTGAAGTTGGGTCTTGAATTCTTCTTGCTCCAAAATTGTCTTGAAGCAAGAGCCATGTGATCATGATAATCATATTTCCTATCTTCGGGGTTGCTCTCCTCATCCTCCTCTTCTTCCTCTTCTTCCACAATAACCTTGGCCTTCAAGGCAAGGTTGGGCTTCTTTGCCCTTTGAGAATGGAGCATCGCATTGTCGGCGGTCTTGTCCAAGATGCTCATTGCAACGAACTCATCCAACACTTCATTTGAGGTCATGGAGTGGAAGTCTGGTCTTTGAAGAATGACGGAGGACATGGCCTTGTTGTAGGGCATCATGGCCTTGAGGAACTTGCGCTTGATCCAATTGTCATCCGTGTCCTTGCTCCCATGATCTCGGAGTGAGACCGCGAGTTTGGTCACTCTTCGAAAGACCTCACGAGGTTCTTCATCTTCTTTCATTGCAAACTCATCGGCTTCATCTTGCACCACTTCATAGTTGGAGCGTTGAGTGCTAGCACTTCCTCGATAGAGAGACACAACGCATTGCCATGTGTCTTTGGCCATGGCATGGGGTCGAAGATGAGGGAGATCTTCGGGAAGGATTGCATCTTGGATGATGAAGAGAGCACTCTCATTGAATTGATTATCCACCACTTCTCTCGGGGTGAAGTTGCTTCGGTCATGTGGATAGAAACCTTCTTCAATGATTCTCCAAAGATTAGTATTCACATGATTTAAATGACGCTTGAAGCGATACACCCTAGAATCAAAATCCTCATTTTTCACAATCTTAGGAGGAAGACCGACATGATTTAAATGAGTAGAGGGAATCGGTCCTCCATAAGTTGGAGGTTCCACATGGGCAAAGATGCCGGTGCCATTTCTACCACTAGTAGAAGGACACTTCTCACTATTTGCTTCCCCCTTGTCGGAGTTATCATCCGTCACCTTGTTAGTGGGATCACCCACTTTCAACGGCGAGGTAGGTAGTTTAAGTCCTTCTAAGAATTTATTAAACATGCTTTCTACCGTGGTTGTCATGGAGGTTTTCAATGTGTCCAAGGCCACATTGAACTCCTCACGGGACACCATGGTTTCCCCATCACCCGTAGACGAGATCGGATTCACACTGGAGTGCTCCTCCTCCCCATGGTCTACGGTGTCAACCATACTCTTCAGACGGCAAAGTCCTTAATAAAGAGACGAGGCTCTGATACCAATTGAAAGGATTGATATAGTTGACTAGAGGGGGGGGGGGGTGAATAGGCAACTAACAATTTTTAGCTTTTCTTTACCAAATTAAACTTTGCAACAAAGTAAGTTGTCTAGATATGCAACTAGGTGAACAACCTATATGATGCAACAACAACAAGCACACAAGCAAGCAAGGGATACAACACAAGTAAGCTTGCAAAAGTAAAGGCGCGAGATAACCAAGAGTGGAGCCGGTGGAGACGAGGATGTGTCACCGAAGTTCCTTCCTTTTGAAGGGAAGTACGTCTTCGTTAGAGCGGTGTGGAGGCACAATGCTCCCCAAGAAGCCACTAGGGCCACCGTATTCTCCTCACGCCCTCAAACAATGCGAGATGCCGTGATTCCACTATTGGCGCCCTTGAAGGCGGCGACCGAACCTTTACAAATAAGGTTGGGGCAATCTCCACAACTTAATTGGAGGCTCCCAACGACACCACGAAGCTTCACCACAATGGACTATGGCTCCGAGGCGACCTCAACCGTCTAGGGTGCTCAAACACCCAAGAGTAACAAGATCCGCTAGGGATGAGTGGGGGAAATCAAATTTCTCTTGGTGGAAGTGTAGATCGAGGCCTTCTCAACCAATCCCGAGCAAATCAACAACTTTGATTGGCTAGGGAGAGAGATCGGGCGAAAATGGAGCTTGGAAGCAACAATGGAGCTTAGAGATGGAAGAGGTAGTCAACTAGAGGTAGGAGACACCCCTTTTATAGCTATGGAAAAGATCCAACCGTTAACCACATATCCATCCTGCGACATGTGGTACTACCGCTCCAGGAACGCGTTACTACCGCAAGGCCACGCGGTACTACCGTGAGGGACCACGGTACTTCTGCGGCAGCAGCAGAGACTAGAACATGCCTGACTAAGAGCAGTACTTCAGCGAGCGCGGTATTACCACTCCCCCTTGCGGTACTACCGCAAGGCAGGAAAGTCCTAGCCTACGAAGGGCGCGGATGAATAAAAATACATCCGTGCCTACTTCCGCTGGAAAAGAAACAGTGCAACAGTCCGACACGGTACTACCGCATGGCAGCTGAAATAGGCCGCGCGCGGTACTACCGCGCAAGGACTGCGGTACTACCGCGGAGGCGCGGATGTAAAAAATTACATCCGCCCCTACTACCGCGAAGCAGCGGCACTTGGCAGGTCGAGCGCGGTACTACCGCGCATGAGGTGCGGTACTACCGTGGAGGCGCGGATGTAAAAAATTACATCCGCCCCTACTACCGCGAAGCAGCGGCACTTGGCCTGGGAGCCCCGGTACTACAGTTCCAGAGGAGCGGTACTACACGCCGTGGCGCTGCATTATCAAGAGTGCTGCTGGTACTACCGCTCCAGGAGCAAGATTACCGCAAGCTTAGCAAAGATCACCAGATAAACGCACAGAGGATAGACGGGGGATGCTCCAAAGTGCAAGGAAAAGGTGGAGACAATGAAGGAAGCGTGTACGTGATGATTCCACCCTAACCTTTCCGCCGCGGACCCCCTCTTAATAGTACGGCTCTCCTACGATTCAAATCCACTAAAAAGAAACGTAGAACAACGTCGTCTTCAATAGTCTTCGAGGGGCACCGAACTGTCTTGTGCCTAGCGATGAAGCGTCTGAGAAACTCAAGACACACGATTAGTCCGCAAAAGCATTGTCATCAATCACCAAAACACCTTAGGGATAAATATGTCCTTACACCAAGTACATAGAGTGACACCTAAAATTCTGTCATTTTCTGAAACTTATGAAATGATACTAATATATCCTCGCATGCATGCCTACATCGACAAATTCGGAAGAGAACTACCTATTGTGCTTGTCGATTCACCCTACAACAAAATGAAATACAGGAAAATGTTCAAGCAATACCATGGTAGGCTATCAGATGCAGCTGTGGTTGAAGACGATGAAGATGCAAGCAGTTATTCGAGCAGTGTGGTTCATTCTTACATGTAGAGTGTACACTTGGCCATAAAGCGATAGAGTAGGGCGTGGTTGGGTTTTAGTCCCAAAGGTTTTCTAGCCGTGTTTAGTCCATTGCGGATGAGTCAAATTGTAGAACTTCAATAATATTGGTTACAATACTTTGCTTGAAATAAATTTGGTCTCTACAGGAGCTCATAGAAATCTATATTTGCTTTTTATAACCATGTGACAGTAACAGTGCCCGGGCAAGGTTCAGACCAATTATAGTGCACGAGCAACCCTAGAATAATAATGGGTTATGATAAGTTTATTTTCGTACGAGAGAAGCATGAGCATAGCCTCACAACAGAAGGAAAAATACTGCATGAGTCAACACGGAATCTCAGCTATCCCAGAAAATGACACATCCAATGTCTCATAGGCAGACCGCAAAGCCAATAACACCGCAAAGCCAATAACAAGAGTATAGGATAACAAGAGTAAAGCACGTACCATAGGGGGCCTCTGCAGGTGCTGCAACGACCATGGTGTGGCATGGTAGGGCGTGCGCTGAATTGAAGGGATCACCTTCAAGAGCACAGTGGGGTGGCCATGGTACATCCATCCTCCCTCAGGGAATCACATAGCATGTTCTGTCATAACCCTGCAAAACAGAGAAAAAATTACTACTTGTAGTAACCTTGTCAAATGTGTACATGTAACAAACCTTGGACATAGCTGAACACAGAAGAACGAAATGCAACATATGCAAGAATCGAATCCTTATTCTTTTCTCTTTGCTTTTTGCGAGGATCATTACTCTGTCTTTAACAAGGCTAAAACATCATAATAAGAATTAACACTAATCTTCAAACGGTGGATACCCCATGTGAATTTAAATTTTTTTATAAAGCACATGCCAAGTCTGTTGATCCCAGTCCAGCAATTGCACAAGAAGAAGCGATCATCGTAAATATTAAGCAACATAAGCTATGAATTGTTTATAGTACATTTCAAAATTAATAGATTATCATCTCTCTTGATCTCCAAATCTCACCTATCAGCCAAATTGAAAGAATAAATGTTGAATTAAATGTATAAGTGTATGAATGCAACGATTGAACTTTCGTAGATCTTGCAGTCGGGGCTGGACGAATGGGGCTGGCCGTCGAGGCCGGCCGGCTTCATCCAGTCCCGCAGTACCCCGTCAGCAACGAGCCTTCGGATTAGATGCATGGCTAGATCAAAGTTGCGGCCATGGCAAAGAGGTGATGTAGAGGACGCAAACAACCAAGCGGGGTGTGGGAAAAAGGTTGGTTATAACCTTGTGGCTATAGGCACCCGCATGGAGGACTAGGAGGTGGGATGGCGCCGAATCTTTGCCGGCGGCCGCCGCGGGGAGGGCATTGAAAAGGTGGTGCGAGATTGCGAGGAAATTGGGGTGGGGGGAGGGAGGGGCCGCGACGTGCGGATAGATCATGCCGGCGAGGAGTAAAATCCTAGCGGTGGCGAGGAATAAACCCTAGCGAACAGGATAAAAATCGAACTGAAAATACCCCTCAAATTCGTACCGAGAATACCCTTCAAATATTTGTGAGGGAAAATCTGATCGGTTCAAAATATTTTTTTCTCCTGAAAATGCCCCTTGGCTTTTGGTATAATACACGTGACATCTGAATCTGGACCGTCGAATCAGCTCCGACAGACGGTCCATATCGACCGGATGCAGCGTAAAAGGACTCCTATAATATAGTCATTTTAATGCTGGAAAGTCTAATGCTCGGGATTCTCGCAAAGAAGAACTATGAAGACGGTATACTGCTGCTGGTACATTCAAGTACCTCATTTGGTATTAATATACTCCGATCTCATCTCCACTAACCTCTCTCTCACTCTCCTCCATTTGGAAACTAGTCGCCAGATCCAAGTCTGAGCCCCCATTCCTCTCATCAACGAACGATCTACCTAAAGATAGCCAAGCTTCCTCGGCTGCCATGGGTGCCTCCACACCTCGCCACCATTCCAGCTCCTGGCGCCAGAAGCTTCCACGCCTCACCAAGAAGATCCTCACATTGTCGCTCTACGCTCTCGTCCCCCTCGCCGTCCTCCACTACCTCCTCACCCCTCCTCCCGTCGCCGTCCCCTCCTCCACATCCACCTCGCCGCCCCACGGTAACCATCTCAAAGACTCGAGACCCGCTGATCCATCGCCATTGTGGATGCGGGACGGCACAATGACGCTATTTTTGTTGTTCTTGGTTTGTAGATGGGAATAAGCAGCAGGGTGCTGCAGGGGCGGCCTCAAAAAAGCAGGGGTCAACGGCACCGGCGCCGCGGTGCGACTACTCGGAGGGGCAATGGGTGCGGGACGCGGCGGGGCCGCGGTACAATGGGACGAGCTGCGGCGCGACGATCAAAGACGGGCAGAACTGCATGGCGAACGGGCGACCGGACACGGGGTACCTGAACTGGCGGTGGCAGCCGCGCGGGTGCGCGCTCCCGCCGTTCGCGCCCGCTGAGTTCCTGGAGCAGGTGCGCGGTCGGCACGTCGCGTTCGTCGGGGACTCGCTCGCGCGGAACCAGTGCGAGTCGCTGGTGTGCCTCCTCGGCTCGGAGTTCCCCGCAGAGCTGGTCCTCGACGGCGGCGAGGAGCGCAAGTTCCGGCGGTGGGCGTTCAGGTCCCACAACGCGACGGTGTCGGTGTTCTGGTCGCCGTTTCTGGTGAACGGCACGGAGAAGTCGTCGGCGCCGGGCGGGCCCGACCACAACAAGCTGTACCTCGACCAGCCGGACGAGCGGTGGGCGGCGGAGCTCCCGGGCATCGACGTGGTGGTGCTCTCCATCGGGCACTGGTTCATGCACCCAGCCATGTACTACGAGCACGGCGCGGTGATCGGGTGCCACCACTGCCCGGAGCCGAACCGCACGAACACGGGCTTCTTCGGCGTGTTTCGCCTCGCCGTCAAGAACGCGCTCCGCGAGGTCATCGCCCGGGCAAGGGCCAGCCCCGGGCGGGAGAAGCTGGCGGTGGTGGCGACGTTCTCGCCGGCGCACTTCGACGGGGAGTGGGACAGCCCGGACGCGTGCGCGCGCACGGAGCCGTACGCGCCGGGGGAGAAGGAGATGATGTACATGGACAGAGAGATGTGGCGGACGGAGGCGGAGGAGGCCGCGACGGCGGCCGCGGAGGCCACGGTGCGCGGGTCGGCGGTGACGGTGGAGGCGCTCGAGGTGACGAGGCTGGCGGACATGCGCGCCGACGGGCACCCGGGTGCGTACATGAACGCGTCCCTGTTAGCCGGCGCCGGCGGTGAGAAGAAGAGGGAGCGGGTGCCGAACGACTGCGTGCACTGGTGCCTCCCGGGCCCCATCGACACGTGGAACGAGATCCTACTGCAGATGGTCAGGCGATGGAGCGACGCCTCCTCGTCGGCCAGATGATACCACTGAAACTCAACCATCGAAACTGAAACGAAAGATAGAGAAATTTCGCATATGTTTGTAGGAATTTCGCATATGTTTGTAGGAATTCATACGAAAACATCGAACCGGTTTATCCACTTCTGTCATTCTGTGCTTGGTTAGAGCAACTCTAGCAGACTCCGCATAACGCGCGGCCCCGCATAATTCCGGCGAGTATATGTGCTCGGCCCAATTTTCTGGCTACAGCAGAGCCCGTATACTCGTCCGGCCTGTAATTTTTTTTGCCGCAGCCCGCAAACGTTACCCACGAAGCAGTATAATTGTGGGTTTGCGGGCGATCTGGTCGAAACCCTATCCCACGGCGATTCCCCACCCGCCGATTTCGCCACGACAAGCTCGCGAAAGTCATGGGCGACTCTGGGGGATGAGGCGGAGCGCCGCCGCCACGCCACGCGCAAGCGGAGGGCGCTTCGGTGGCTAAATCACGGTAGCCGGCCGCCGCCGGCGTTCGACCGCCGCGAGCTTGAGGACTTTGACCGCGAGCTCGCTCGCCGCCGCCACGCCTCCTCCGGCAACTAGTCCCCGGGGAGCTCATCTGTGGGCGCATCGAGCTTGCGGCTCATTCCGGTGAAGAGCGAGCCGGAGGAGGAGCTCGCCTGTGCAGTGCCCAATGCGCCGCTGCTTGCTGGCGTCATCTGCCCGAGGACTACCTCCCCCCCCGGGGCAGGAGGAGCTCCTTGAGCGCGTCGTCCTAGAGCGGGCGGCGAGGGAGCAGGAGGAGATGGAAGAGCGCATCTGACGCGAGCTCGAGTACGAGCAGCTCTTCCTCCAGACGAGCGTCGTCACGTCGCAGGCGCACACGTCCAAGGAGGTTGACCTGCGAGTGATGAAGGCGGACCAGGCGAAGCTCTACATCGACCTCGACTCCTCCGACTCCGATTGAGCGCCGCCGCTGGGCAGCTACCGTAAGAGCTCCGGTGAGCTCAATTTTGTGTAGTGGTACGGTAGCGTAGGCCCGGTTTAGCTCCGGCGAGCTTATATGTAATATATGCATGCTGTGTACGAACTTATGCAAAGAAGAACTAACTATGCGAAGAAGAACTATCTATGTGAGCGAACTCCAGCGAGCTTTTGCTTAAATTTCTCACGCGAAACAAGTTTTTTAAATTTTTACGTGTTTGAATATAGTTTTATTCTGTCGCCGCTATTTTAAGCCTGCATAAGCGCTTTATTCGAACTGCAAACACAGTTCATACTTCGACGAAATGCGGGGTCTTTTAAAGTTGCTCTCAGTGGTGACTGCATCGGCGCTCCGCAGGCGACAAGGCTCCTGAGACGGCGTCAAATGCGGATCGTGGGGAGGTGTAGCGCGCTTTGCCTTTTCCATTCCATTCAACAATGGTTCCCAGAAAAGAAGGGCACATCCATTCAATAATCGCAAGAGTACGACGCATCGAGAGAGTGGCAGGAGCAGGTACACCCGCAGATCGATCCTAGTGAGCCAGGTCGGTGGTGGCGTGGTGCGGAGTTGACGCCGTTGCCGGTCCCGGGTGCGGCGTGGCCTCTGCCCACACGGTACCCAAGGAGCATAACAGTAATAAAGTTCGAACGACGAAAGAGTTTTCAACTCAAAGAGTACAATCACCGACAGTGCATTACAATAAACTTGAGAGCAGGTTCCAGATTCCCCTGATAAACTTGTTGAACTGCGCGAACGGAAACAAAGTCACGGCAAATAACCAGTCACGAAGATCTGTGCAACTGCTGAACGTGCTTTCATAGTGGCACTCCCACGTAAGAGGCAAGCTTTGAAATATAACAGCTCTTTCAGATTTAGCTAAACATAAATACTCCCTCCGTTCCAAAATATATGACTCAACTTTATAATAACTTTAGTATAAAGTTGGGTCATCTATTTTGAAACGGAGGAAGTATATTATTGACTGTGTTTTCCCTAACCAAACGACCTTTATTAAAGGAAGGTTCATTTTAGAAAGTGTTGGCTTATGAGGTAGTAATTCATGAGATAGGACTGGGCCAGTGCGTTCATTCTTAAACTTGACTAGAGAAAGCTTACGATAGATTAAGCTGGATTTTCCTTGTGGAAATGCTTACTTCTAGAGGCTTTAGAAAAATGGATTGGATGAATGTATTGTTGGACATATGAGTAATTTACCATATGATCTAATCTTTCCCTAATAATAAAACGGCGATTGCTTCTGTTCGTCCGTTGTCACGACAGTTTTGCAGAAAAGTCCTTGTGGTTTTAGATAATTGAACCCGCAGTCCCTATGTAAGTGGATCTGTTAAACCAATTCATTTCTGCAAATTAATTCCTGCATTTTGTAACAATTTCGCCTGCACTCCTTCGTTCATCTTATCCAGTGGCGAAGAAGGTGGAAGGGGGGAGGCTGCGCTCGTCGACGAGCTCGTCAACGCGG
Organism: Aegilops speltoides; assembly: GCA_021437245.1. Lineage (NCBI taxonomy): Eukaryota > Viridiplantae > Streptophyta > Magnoliopsida > Poales > Poaceae > Aegilops > Aegilops speltoides. The sequence continues at coordinate 285,567,179 of CM038145.1, forward strand.
AAGGTGCCCGCCCCTCTCCTCCACCTCCGGCATCGCCGACCCCCTGTAGGTGCATCTCCATTCCCAGCAACCCGAGCTCCCCTGTGCTCGTCGGCCAGCAGCCGCGCGTCGTCGCGATGTGGGTGGAGCAGCTCGACGCCCATGACCTCCACCATGGCTCCGTCGACGTGCTCCATTGCTTGCTCGTCGGCGCCGACCTCTGCCTGCCCCCGCACATGCACGCCGCGAAGCGCTACTGGGCCTTGCAGCCATTGCGCATGCGCACAGACGTGGTCGAGGCAGGGGATCGAGCAGGTAGCGGACAGAGGCGGCTTTAGCAGACAGACTTGGCGAGGCGGCGGAGGCACAGGGAGGCCCGACGGCACCGGATCCAATGAGGGTGGACCCGACGACGTGGGTGAGGAGGATGAGGGCTCCGGGGGCAGAGAACCTCCAGGCGGCGGCTGCTTGCAGTTTAGCGTCGACCTCCTGTAGGTATCACATAAAGAGGGAGTTGGTGTGTGTGAGAGAGAAGAAGAAGAACGAGGGAAGGAAGAAGGAAGAGAGGCAGGGTGGCCTGGAGGAGCTGTTGTTGCTGCGCTGGGACGAGGATGCATCACACACGGTGCGTAGAAGAAACTGTGTGGCAAAGGCTATCCATCACATACAGCTTTTATGCGGTAAACGTTTGCGCAAGGTGGCCTAACGCAAACAGTTTTGAAGAGAATGTCGCGTGTGATTGCTCATTGATCTAACACGGTTTATTCCTAGAAACTGTGTGCGTTGCCTTAGGTCATCGTCCACGGTATTTTCTCAATAACCATTTGCAATAGCAAAAACCAATTAGCAGGCTAATTGCCCTATTGTTAATAATCCATTTATTAATCTAATTGGCATTCATAATTAAACACATAATATATTTCATTCCCATATTAAGGAAGCAAGATTTCATAATTGAAATACATCAGAGTACAACATGATATAGCTTCAGCACTCAGCTACCCCATTACACAACTGCATCAGCACCAAGTTTCACATGCAACATCTAGAACCTTTCAAAATTAGCATCATAGATGGTACATAGACAGGTGCATCTCATCGGAAAACTTTCAAGTGAAGGCGAATATTGAGCCTTCATTGATGTTGAAGGTCTTTGCAACTTTAGGCGGTGCTCGTGGATGATTGACCGTCCATCCTTCGTCCTCTTCAGAACACTTCAATATTGAACCGTGGGTGTTGTATGAATACCTTCCTCGCCTCCTGTCCATACAGGTGGTTTGAGAGGTAATCATCAGTGAACTATTTTGGAAAGGTCTGTAAACAAGGATGTGCATAAATATCTTCTCTATATTGGAAATGGGGCAAAGGAATAAAAAGACAAGGTATAATAGTATACAATAACGGAATGCAGCCACAACAATTGTACATCTCATTACAGAATTGAACCAAGCAGTTAACTAAACACCACAACAAATGAACCAACCGTTAACTGAGCACCACATTGCACAAATATAACATACTCCTAATAGAAGATCAGATAGTTAACCAAACCAAGCATGCTTAACAACTTGGAAATATAGCAATTTTATTTGTTTCTCATGTATTTAGTACAACCAAATTCGATTTATTTCTCACATGGTATACAATAACAGAATGCACACACAACAATTGAACATCGCATTGCAGAATTGAACCAAACAGTTAACTGAACACCGCAACAAATGAACCAAACGTTAACTGAGCACCACATTGCACAATATAACATACTCCTAATAGAAGATCAGACAGTTAACCAAACAAAGCATGCTTGACAACTTGGAAAATTGCACCCTAAAGAATTGAACATCACATTTGCAGAATTGAACCAAACAGTTAACTGAACACCACATTGCACGACATATAGAACATATACACTAGAGCAGAAGATTGCATGGTAAAAGTAGATAGCACAATTCACTAGAATTTGTTAAGGAAAGGCAGTAGCTAGCAAACTGAACATGGGTCCTTATAGTGAGCTAATAAGACAAGCTAATCATTGTCGGAGATATCGATGATGATTGGGACCTTGGACATGGAAGAGGGCGAGGCCTCCGCATCGTGGGTGCCCTCGTCGTAGTGGTGAGTTTCTTGAGCCGCTCCGGGCACCAACCTGCTGGCTCTCAAGATGAGGTAAGCACGTGCACGCTGAAAAAACACCTCGTAGTCTTCGTCGAAGGCACCGATGGTGGCCTCAAGAAAACACCATGAACTGTCGTTTAAAGCAGCCAACCACGCTGCGGCGTTGGCGCGCGAGGCGTCGACGGTGGCCTCGACGACGAGGTGCTCCTCCAAGATCTGGGGGTCGGCACGAATGGCAGCCATCGTGACCTCATTCGCGCGTGCGACCGTGATTTGCTTCTCCGTTGCCAAATGCTCCTTGAGATCCTGGCTATACTGTGTGCACCAGGGCTTAGGACGACGCTTATTTGGTGAAGGGGTCGGTGATTTGGGTGGAAGGTGTCCCGCTCGCGCCGGCGATCGGGGCATGTGGGATGTGGAAAGAGGAGGATGGGGTTCGGGTGTGGATTACCTGCCTGGATAGGCGAGGCCGAGAAGCGTGAAGGAGGGTCGCTGGTGAGGAGGAGGCACTGCAAGCAAGGAGTGAAGGTTTCAACTTGGAAAGAAAGGCGGAAACAGGGGAAATGTGGCTTTTGGTAAGGGGGAGGGGGCGGGGAGGTAGATATTTCCGCGTAAGCCGAAAATTTGGAATCGCTTCAGCGAAAAAACTGGCGTGTGATACGTCACCAACGTATCTATAATTTATGAAGTATTCATGCTGTTATTTTATCATTCTTGGGTGTTTTACAGTCATGTTATAGCAATTTTATATCATTTTTTGGGACTAATCTATTGACCCAGTGCCTAGTGCCAGTTGCTATTTTCTGCTTGTTTTTTACATCGCAGGAAATCAATATCAAACGGAGTCCAAACACCATGAAACTCCTTGGAGAATTTTTATGGACAAGAACACCCAGATGGGCAGGCAGCACAGGGGGTGCCCGAGGGGGCACAGCCCACCTGAGCGCCTGGGCCCTCAGCGCCAGTGGGTTGTGCCCACCTCGGTGGCCTCTCACACCCCTTCTTCGCCCTATAAAATCTCAAATATTCCAAAACCCTTAGGGGTAGCCATAGATCAGAAGTTCCGTCGCCGCAAGGCCTCTGTATCCACGAGATCCAATCTAGACCCCATTTTGGCACCCTGCCGGAGGGGGGAATCATCACCGGTGGCCATATTCATCATCCCGGCGGCCACCACGATGAGAAGGGAGTAGTCCACTCTCGGGGCTAAGGGTTGTACCAGTATCTATGTGTTTAATCTCTCTCGCGCGCGATCTTGAGATGTCACGATCTTGATGTATCAAGGGCTTTGTTAACATAGATGAATCATATGATGTTTCTCCCCTCTCTACACTTGTTGTGATGAATTGAGTCTTTACCCTTTGAAGTTTGTCTTGTTGGATTGAACGTTCAGATCTGAGAACACATGATAGATGTCTTGCATATGAATACCCGTGGTGACAATGGGGAATTATTTTGATTCACCTGATATATGTTATGGCACTCAACTTGCGGATTCCCGAGGTGACTTTGGGGTAATCTATGCATAGGGGTTGATGCACGTTTTTATTATCTTTTCTCCGATAGAAACTTTGGGGTCTCCTTGTAGTTCTTTGTGTGGATTGAGTATTATGAATATGAAATTGTTTGATACATATCGTATAATTAACTCACGGGTACTCGCGGGGACATTGGGGTATCTAGGTGACATTAGAGTTGGTTGATATGTATCATATGGTGTTATTTTAGTACGAATTCTTGATTAGATCGACCGGAAAGAATAGCTTGCTGTCATTTTAGTATAAAGTCTAGGATAGATTGATCGGAAAGAATAGGTTTGAGGTGGTTTCGTACCCTACAAACAATTTCTATCTTTTGTTCTCTGCTAATAGGAACTCGAGAGTGATTCTTTGCTTCACTATGAGGGATAATCATATGATCCAACTATGTTAGCATTGTTGAGAGATTGCACTGGTGAAAGTATGCACCATAGGCCTCATTTTCCATTATTGCAATACCGTTTGTGCTCCGTTTTATCATTTACTACCTTGCTGTTTTTTATTGTTTGCACTACAAAAACTCATATCTACTATCCATACTACACTTTTATCACCATCTCTTCGCCCAACTAGTGCACCTATACAATTTGCTATTGTATTGGGTGTGTTGGGGACACAAAGTATTTCTTGTATTTGATTGCAGGTTTGCTTGAGAGAACTATCTTCATCCTACGCCTCCCACGGATTGATAAACCTTAGGTCATCCACTCGAGGGAAAATTGCTACTGTCCTACAAAACTCCACGCTTGGAGGCTCAACACGTGTCTACAAGAATAAAGTTGCGTTGTAGACATCAAGCTCTTTTCTGGCACCGTTGCCGGGGAGGTGAGTGCATGAAGGTATATCTATAGATCTTGCAATTGAATCGTTTAGTTTCTTGTTTTATCACTAGTTTGGTTTATAAAAGAAAACTACATAAAAAATGGAATTGAGATTGCATCATATTATTGATCATCTTTATAATATCTTTCTTGAAAATGATGGTTTGATTTTTTTGCTCAATTGATAGAAGAAGAATTTAATAAAATGATTGGCCTGAATGATGAGCATGATTGCAATGCTGTTAGTATGAATTCTTTGAATATCCATGATGTTAACGATATGCAAAGCTAAAAGCGTGGGGATGCTATGTTTGATGAAGATGATATTTTTACTCCCCCAAGTTTTGATGAGATAAATTATTATGATGATAGCATGCCTCCTATTTATGATGATTACAATGATGAAAGTGGGTTTGGAAGAGTGTCAACTCTAGGTAGTAGTGATGCCACTATTTTGGAGGGTGTTGAATATTATTACAATATTGATGAAAGTGGATTTGGAGAGGTCATGACTTTATTTAGTGATACATCCACTATTTTGGAAGAGGTTTCAATTGACTATGATGAGAACAAAGTTGCTACTTATGCTGATTATTATGATGACATGTATGCCATAAACAGTAATAAATTATCTATGCTCTTGGATCATGGAAAGAATGCTTTATGTGATGGTTATATGGATGAATCTATTCATGATGCTACTGAAAATTATTATGAGAGAGGAACTTATGATTCATGATGCTCTTGTTATGTTTCAATCTTTATCTTTTATGCGAGCATCATTGAACTCATCATGCCTAGCTAAAAGGCATTAAAGAAAAGCGCTTGTTGGGAGACAACCCAACACTTTTATTTACTGTTTTTGTGTGTTCACATGATTATGCTACTATAGTAATCATGTTTTATTGCTTTTGTTTCAATAAAGTGCCAAGTAAAGCATTTGGGATCATGTTAGGTGATAGTTGATTTGATCTTGATGAAAAACAGAAACTCTTGCGCTCACAAAAATAGCTCTCATTTTTAATAGAAGGGTGCTTTTGAGTTAATCTTTTTGCAGAAGATTAATATAAAAATTTCTCACGTGGTCCAATGTTTTTCATAATTTTTGGAGTAGCAGAAGTATGGTTTGAGTACATATTACTACAGACTGTTCTATTTTTGACAGATTCTGTTTTCAATGCATAGTTTGCTTGTTTCCTAGTTTCTATGGCTCATATTGCTCAATATAAATTGTAGAAATGATAGGACACAGTAGGCATTGTGTGAAAACAATTATGAATCTTGTCTTTGATAGTACCAAAAGTGAAATGGTTTGCTCCTTATCATACTAACCTATCTCACAAGGTTCTGTTGAGTTTTGTGTGGATGAAGTTTTTGAGATTTAGGGAAACCGTGATATACGGAGGAATTAAGGAGACACAAAAGCTCAAGATTGGGGATGCGCAAGGCATCATGCTAAAATTCCAAGAAGTCTCAAGCATCTAAGCTTGGGGATGCCCTAGTAGGCATCCCACCTTTCTTCTTCAACAATTATTGGTTAGTATCGGTTGAGCCTAAGTTTTTGCTTCTTCACATGAGTTGTGCTATTCTTGGAATGTCATTTTGTTTTGTTTTGCTTACTGTTTTAATAAAATACTTAGACCTGAAAGTTTTTAAATAAAATAGAGTCCTCAAATAGGAGGCTAGGTAAGCGGTATTCACATCCCATCAACGAAGCTCTTTTCTATGGAATTGCTCTAGTGCTTCACTTATATCCTATGAGTAAATTGTTGAATGAATTGAATATCATGAAGTTGAAATCATATCATGCCTAGTGATAGCTTCACAGTGGGTTTAGAAAGTGAAAGTTTTTGGAGCTTGAAAATCACAATATTGGTCATACAAGCAATTCACGAATATTAGTATAAGGAAGAGAACTTTCACATGCAAATACACTATCCTGGAAATCTTTTGTGATTGTGAGCCCCCATCAAAATATTATATGTCAAAATTGTTGACGTTGGACAAGGAAGACAACGTAATGATTTATATTTGTTCATATTCACATAGAAGTTATATTGTCATAGATGCTTCAACATGTGGTGCTTGCCCCCTATCTTTGCTAGCCAAAAATTCCGCACCAAGTAGAGATACTACTTGTGCATCCAAAAACCCTTAATCCCAAATCTTATTTTCGAGAGTCCACCATACCTACCTATGGATTGAGCAAGATCCTTCAAGTAAGTTGTCATCAGTGCAATAAGGTGATGACCCGCAAGTATACGGGATAGTTGTAGCCTCTTTCGATAAGCAAGAGTGTCGAACCCAACGAGGAGCTAAAGGTAGAACAAATACTCTTTCAAGTTCTATCAGGCACTGATACGACTCTATGCATGCTTGACGTTCGCTTTACCTAGAACAAGTATGAAACTAGAAGTACTTTGTAGGTGTGATAGGATAGGTTTGCAACATAATAAAGAGCACATAAATATAAACTAGGGGCTGTTTAGATAAAGATGCAATAAAGTAAATATAGCGAGTGTGGAAAAGTGGTGGTAGGAGTTGTGGAATTGTCCTTAAGCAATTGACTACGTTACTAGACCGATAGCAAGTTTTATGTGGGAAAGGCATAAGCTAACGTACTTTCTCTTCTTGGATCATATGTACTTATGATTGGAACTCTAGCAAGCGTCCGCAATTACTAAAGATTCATTAAGGTAAAACCCAACCATAGCATTAAAGCATCAAGTCCCCTTTATCCCGTACGCAACAATCCCCTTACTCGGGTTTATGCTTCTATCACTCAAGCAACCCACCATAAAAGAATCATGAACGTATTGCAACACCCTACAGCGGGAATCCCTCACACTTGCTCGACACGGAGGGCACAATAGGACAGCAACATAACCACAAGCAAATTAAATCAATCATAGCAATTCATCAACCACCAATAGGACAACGAAAATCTACTCAGACATCATAGGATGGCAACACATCATTGGATAATAATATGAAGCATAAAGCACCATGTTCAAGTAGAGGGTACAACGGGTTGTGGGAAGTGGACCGCTGGATATAGATGGGGGGAGGTGATGGAGATTTTGGTGAAGATGGCGGAGGTGTTGGTGAAGATCACGGTGATGATGATGGCCCCCGGCGGTGCTCTGGCGCCACCATAAGCAAGGGGGAGAGAGCCCCCTTCTTCTTCTTCCTTGAGCTTCTCCCTAGATGGGAGAAGGGTTTCCCCACTGGTCCTTGGCTCCCATGCGTGGGAGGGGTGAGAGCCCCTCCGAGATTGGATCTATCTCTATTTCGCTCGAATTCTGCCTCGCACCGCTTCCTTTATATCCGAGATACGTAACTCGATTGGATCTAAACCTTCGCCCAGATCGTTTTCCAAAAATTAGCTTTCTTGCGGCCAAAGAAGGGCATCAGCCGCCTTACGGGTGGCCCACGAGGGTGGGGGGCGCGCCCACTCTAAGTGGGTGTGGGCCCCTATCTCGTGGCCACCTCGGGCATCGCCTCGCATTGATTCTTACTCCCAAAAATCACAAATATTCCAAAATAATTCTCCGTCCGTTTTTATCCCGTTTGGACTCCGTTTGATATGGGGTTTATGCGAAACATAAAACATGCAACAGACAGGAACTGGCACTGGGCACTGGATCAATATGTTAGTCCCAAAAAATAGTATAAAAAGTTGCCAAAAGAATATGAAAGTTGTAGAATATTGGCATGGAACAATCAAAAATTATAGATACGACGGAGATGTATCAACATCCCCAAGCTTAATTCCTGCTCGTCCTCGAGTAGGTAAATGATAAAAAAGATAATTTTTTATGTGGAATGCTACCTAGCATAATCTTGATCATGTGTCTAATCATGGCATGAATATTAAGACACGAATGATTCAAAGCAATAGTCTATCATTTGACATAAAAACAATAATACTTCGAGCGTACCAATAAAGCAATCATGTCTTTTCAAAACAACATGGCCAAAGAAAGTTATCCCTACAAAATCATATAGTCTGGCTGTTGCTCTATCTTCATCACACAAAGTATTTAATCATGCACAACCCCGATGACAAGCCAAGCAATTGTTTCATACTTTAATAATCTCAAAAAAATTCAACTTTCACGCAATACATGAGCGTGAGCCATGGATATAACACTATAGGTGGAATAGAATATGATGGTGGAGGTTATGTGGAGAAGACAAAAAGGAGAAAGTCTCACATTGACGCGGCTAATCAACGGGCTATGGAGATTCCCATCAATTGATGTCAATGCGAGGAGTAGGGATTGCCATGCAACAGATGCACTAAGAGCTATAAGTGTATGAAAGCACAAACTGAAACTAAGTGGGTGTGCACCCAACTTGCTTGCTCATGAAGACCTCGGGCATTTGAGGAAGCCCATCATCGGAATATACAAGCCAAGTTCTTTAATGAAAATTCCCACTAGTATATGAAAGTGAAAGCATAGGAGACTCTCTCTATTAAGAACATGGTGCTACTTTGAAGCACAAGTGTGGTAAAAGGATAGTAGCATTGCCCCTTCTCTCTTTTTCTCTCATTTTTTTATTTTGTTTTTTTGGTGGGCTTCTTTGGCCTCTTTTTTTATTTGGGCTTCTTTGGCCTCTTTTATTTTTCATAAAGTCCGGAGTCTCATCCCGACTTGTGGGGGAATCATAGTCTCCTTCATCCTTTCCTCACTGGGGCAATGCTCTAATAATGATGATCATCACACTTTTATTTACTTACAACTCAATATCCAGAACAAAGATATGACTCTATATGAATGCTGCCGGCGGTGTACCAGGATGTGCAATGATCTAGCGTAGCAATGACATCAAAAAACGGACAAGCCATGAAAACATCATGCTAGCTATCTTACGATCATGCGAAGCAATATGATAATGAATGATCAAGTCATGTATATGATGATGATGGAAGTTGCATGGCAATATATCTCGGAATGGCTATGGAAATGCCATGATAGGTAGGTATGGTGGCTATTTTGAGGAAGATATAAGGAGGCTTATGTGTGACAGAGTGTATCATATCACGGGGTTTGGATGCACCAGTGAAGTTTGCACCAACTCTCGAGGTGAGAAAGGGAAATGCACGGTACCGAAGAGGCTAGCAATGATGGAAGGGTGAGAGTGCGTATAATCCATGGACTCAACATTAGTCATAGAGAACTCATATACTTATTGCAAAAATCTACAAGCCATTGAAAACAAAGTACTATGCGCATGCTCCTAGGGGGATAGAGTGGTAGGAAAAGACCATCGCTCGTCCCCGACCGCCACTCATAAGGAAGACAATCAATAAATAAAATTGTGCTCCAACTTCATCACAAAGCGGTTCACCATACGTGCATGCTACGGGAATCACAAACCTCAACACAAGTATTTCTACTAATCCACAACCACCCACTAGCATGACTCTAATATCACCACCTTTATATCGCAAAACTATTGCAAGGAATCAAACATATCATATCCAGCGATCTACAAGTTTATGTAGGATTTTATGACTAACCATGTGAATGACCAATTCCTGTCATCTCTCTGAATAGATATAAGTGAAGCAAGGGAGTTTAATTATTTCTACAAAAGAAATTCCCACACTCTAACGAATATAAGTGAAGCAAAGGAGCATTCTACAAATGGCGGTTTTCTATGTGAAGAGAAACAGGCAATCCAGACTTCAAATGATATAAGTGAAGCACATGAAACATTCTATAAAGCCATACTCAAAAGATTTAAGTGAAGTGCAATGAGCATTCTATAAATCAACCAAGGACTATCTCATACCAGCATGGTACATAAAACAAAAGTGAAAACTAAATGCAAAAGACGCTCCAAGACTTGCACATAATGCATGAACGAAACGAATCCGAAAACATACCGATACTTGTTGAAGAAAGAGGGGATGCCTTCCGGGGCATTCCCAAGCTTAGACGCTTGAGTCTCCTTGAATATTTACTTGGGGTGCCTCGGGCATCCCCAAGCTTGAGCTCTTACCTCTCTTCCTTTTCCTCATATCGAGACATCCTCGATTAGATACTACATCGACACAAAACTTCAATAGAAAACTCGGTAAGATCCGTTAGTATAATAAAGCAAATCACCACTCTAAGTACTGTTGCAAACCAATTCATATTTTGTTTTTGCATTGTGTCTACTGTAATATAACTTTTCCATGGCTTAATCCACTAATATATATTGATAGATTCATCAAAACAAGCAAACTATGCATAAAAAACAGAATCTGTCAAAAACAGAACAGTCTGTAGAAATCTGAACATCCACCATACTTCTGGTACCCCAAAAATTCTACCAAAATTAGGAAAAATAAAGAAGTTGTATAGAAAGATAGTTAAAAAGGAATCAGAACCAATTGACGTTCCATTTAAAAATGTAAAATCGAGCACTACAGCCAAAGTTTCTGTTCTGCACCATACAAACCAACAAGCATTGTAAACATACTAAAGGCAAACCTTAGCACATTATTTGTATAATACAATGGAATTATACAAGGGGATAATTATTTTTGATGAAAAAGTTTCTGTAATCAATATTCAAAAATTTTCCGTGAGCATGAACAAAGTTCAAGGAGCTCTCCCACTTCAACAATGCTTGTCTCTCTCACTTTCACTTCCCTTTTTGAAAAGTTTTAGGTTCCTCTCTTTATTTTTTAATTTTTTGTTTTTAAACTATATAAAAGCACTCAATAGAAATAAATGACTCTCTAAAACTTCCGGGTTGTCTCCCTAGCAGCGCTTACTTTAAAGCCATTAAGCTAGGCATATAGTGCTCAAGTAATGAATCCACCCGGATCCCAAGGTATATCAAAGCCAATTTTAATTAACAATGATTTGTAATTTAGTAGTGAGCACAAAGTAACATATATCATGAAACAACGAAGTCTAACTCTTTTCCTATGCATCGGCATGTCATAAAAGAACAATTCATGCACACCAAGTAAAGGCCAATGCATAGTATAAGCAGTTTCTTGCAATTCTATCGTGTTGGAAACATAAAGAGGCGGAGATGTAGTTCCTCTCTCATAATAATTGCAAGTAGGAGCAGCAAGCACATGCGTATTATATCTATCTAAATCATCATGTGCAATGGTAAAAGGCAACCCATCAATATAATCCTTAATAAGCACAAACTTCTCTGATATAGTGTAGTTGGGAGAATTCAAAAAGATAATAGGACTATCGTGCGTGGGTGCAATAGCAACAATTTCATGTTTAACATAAGGAACTATAGCAAGTTCATCTCCATAAGCATAATTCATATTGGCATCTTGGCCACAAGCATAGCAAGCATCATCAAAAAGGGATATTTCAAGAGAATCAACGGGATCATAACAATCATCATAGCAATCATCATAGCAATCATCCTTCGGTAAGCACGAAGGGGAATTAAACAATGTATGAGTTGAAGAGTTACTCTCATTAGAAGGTGGGCACGGGTGATCAATCTGCTCTTCCTCCTTTTGTTCTTCGCTCTCCTCATCATCTTTTTCATCCAATGAGCTCACAGTTTCATCAATTTCTTCTTCCATAGCTTTCTGCAAAATATTAATCTCTTCTTGGACAGCGGAGATTTTCTCAATAAATGCATTAAGATTGTAATTGTATTCATAATTTTCATAGCAATATCTAAGTATAGCAAGATTTTCAGGTCTATAAACACCATCATCATCAAAAGCTTCATACTTTTCAAACAAAGATTCTATTTCATAAGCAGCCTTAAAAGCAACAAATTCTTCTATTTGTTCAACATCATAGTAATCATATATACCATTAGCATAAGAAGCTAAGGTTTCATTATCATTAAATTTGCATGAAAAGGGAAGGTGTGGAGCCTTCCTCCTAGAGCAACAAATAATATCATATCTCAAGCATAGTTGCCTAGCATACCACTTCAACATTTGAATTTGATCCAATAATAGTTTCCCTTTTTGTGTCAAGCGATAATCCCTAAAGTATTCACGTTGATCCAACGTGTCTCCCATTATAAAGTTGAGTTGGGTTTTCTTAGGATTATCAAAGTAGTACAAAATATTTCTCACATGATGATCATCGAGGGTTTTAGGAGTTACCCCATCTCCATGAGTAGCAAGTACACCTAATTTTTTTGGTACTTCGTGTTCCATATCCATAACTAAAGATACAGAACTACTTAGAACAGCAAATAAAAATTACTTAGTGATAATGCAAACAAGAACACACGAGAATATTCACCCCACGCTATGACTCCCCGACAACGGCGCCAGAAAAAGGTCTTGATGACCCGTAAGTATACAGGATAGTTGTAGCCTCTTTTGATAAGTAAGAGTGTCGAACCCAACGAGGAGCTAAAGGTAGAACAAATACTCTCTCAAGTCCTATCGGCCACTGATACGACTCTCACGACGCTGACGCTCGCTTACCTAGAACAAGTATGAAACTAGAAGTACTTTGTAGGTATGATAGGATAGGTCTGCAAGATAATAAAGAGCACATAAATATAAACTAGGGGCTGTTTAGATAAAGATGCGATAAAGTAAATATAGCGAGTGTGGAAAAGTGGTGGTAGGAGTTGTGGAATTGTCCCTAAGCAATTGACTATGTTACTAGACTGTCGTGGAAATATCACGTCAGATGTCCTAGTAGAAGGACTTAATCGTGGAGCCATCGCAACGAGATTAGCCTGAAGGGGTTAAACCGGACAAGGGACATGAGAGTTTTATACTAGTTAGGCCCCTTACGATGAAGGTAAAAGCCTACGTCTAGTTGTGATGGGATTATTGGGGTTTCGATGATCAGGGAGCAAATACGCTTTGCCTGGGTCTCGAGTTGTTGTGTGTTGTCCTGAACCGCCGCCGGGTCGTCCCTTTATATACACAGGTGGACGCCCGGCCGGTTTACAGAGTCCCGAGGCCGACTCATACAAGTGTTCGGCTCGGTCTCTCCCTTTCCCTAACTTACAATACAAGTTATACAACTATGGCGGTTTACCACTATGGGCCCTAATCCGCCTATGGGCTCTGGGCCTCTAAGCTTTATCAGTAAAGCGCCATCTGAAGGAAATATGCCCTAGAGGCAATAATAAAGTTATTATTTATTTCCTTATTTCATGATAAATGTTTATCATTCATGCTAGAATTGTATTAGCCGGAAACATGATACATGTGTGAATGAATAAACAAACAACATGTCACTAGTATGCCTCTACTAGACTAGCTTGTTAATCAAAGATGGTTATGTTTCCTAACCATGAACAAAGAGTTGTTATTTGATTAACAAGGTCACATCATTAGTAGAATGATCGATTGACATGACCCATTCCATTAGCTTAGCACACGATCGCTTAGTATGTTGCTACCGCTTTTATCCATGACATATACATGTTCCGTAACTATGAGATTATGCAACTCCGTTTTCCGGAGGAACACTTTGGTGCTACCAAACGTCCACAACGAATCGGGTGATTATAAAGGAGTACTACAGGTGTCTCCAAAGGCGATGTTGGGTTGGCGATTTCGAGATTAGGTTTTGTCACTCCGATTGTCGGAGAGGTATCTCTGGGCCCTCTCGGTAATACACATCATGAAGCCTTGCAAGCACTACAACTAATGAGTTAGTTGTGAGATGATGTATTACGAACGAGTAAAGAGACTTGCCGTAACGAGATTGAACTAGGTATTGATACCGACGATCGAATCTCGGGCAAGTAACATACCGATGACAAAGGAACAACGATATTGTTATGCGGTCCGACCGACAAAGATCTTCGTAGAATATGTAGGAACCAATATGGGCATCCAGGTCCCGCTATTGGTTATTGACGAGAATAGTTCTAGGTCATGTCTACATCGTTCTCGAACCGTAGGGTCCGCATGCTTAAGGTTTCGATGGATGTTATTATGAGTTTATGTATTTTGATGTACCAAGAAGTTCGAGTCCCGGATGTGATCACGGACATGACGAGGAGTCTCGAAATGGTCGAGACATAAAGATTGATATATTGGAAGCCTATGTTTGGAGTTCGAATGGTTCGGGTGAAAACAGAATTTACCGAGTACCGGAGGTTACGGAACCCCGGGGTAAATGGGCCTCGGTGGGCCTCGAGGGAGAAGAGGAAGGGCCGGCCAGGGGGGCGCTGCGCCTCCCCCCAGTCCGAATAGGACAAGGAGGCGCCTTCCTCTCCCCCCCCAATCCTATTCCAACTAGGAAGGGGGAGTCCTACTCGGTGGGAGTAGGACTCCTCCCGCGCCTCCTCTAGGCCAGCCGGCCTCCCTCCCTCCTTTATATACGGGGCAAGGGGCACCCTAGAACACACAAGTTTGATCTAAGGATCGTTCCTTAGCCGTGTGCGGTGCCCCCTCCACCATATTCCACCTCGGTCATACTGTCGCGAAGCTTAGGCGAAGCCTCGCGCCGTGAAACATCAAGATCGTCACCACGCCGTCGTCGACGGAACTCTCCTCGACACTCGGCTGGATCGAGTCTGAGGGACGCCATCGAGCTGTACGTGTGTCAAGAACTCAGGGCGCCGAGTAACGGCGCCGGATCGGTCGGATCGCGAGGAGAACGTCGACTACTTCCTCTACGCTGTGATCGCTTCCGCTTCGGGTCTACAAGGGTATGTAGACAACACTCTCCCCTCTCGTTGCTATTCATCACCATGATCTTGCGTGTGCGTAGGAATTTTTTTGAAATTACTATGTTCCCCAACACCATCTTCTTGTCTTCATGGGCTTCAGTATAGTTGAGCGTGAACCGGCCCCTCCTGGGCGGTTTACACTCAGTAGTTATATCCTCAACATTAGGCCCCAGATTGATTTGAACCTGTTCATGTCAATCTTCAATACGTAGAAAAATTCCGTGAGCGTCTTCTAATGGTTCTTGTAAACTGCCACATTGTCATCTCCCTGTAAACTTTGGTGAACCGCCGTGACGTCATCTTCTGACACTACAGTAAATCATCATGATGTCATCTCTGCATAAAAAGATTTATGAAGATTCCCTTCTCTTAATTAATTCCCGAAGATCGAGGCGACAACTGCATCCTCTTTTGCCGCTTCAGGCCCCTCGATTTTCACGCCTGCTGTTTTATCCTCATGCCTTTATAAATAGGACCGGGGGTCCTTCCATTTTTCCCCCTCGCCTCTTCTCATCTTCCTCTTCCTCGTTTTTCCTTTTCCTCTCCTAGATCTCATAAATAGACCTGAAACTGATAGCAAAGGTGTGTGGTAGTAGTTTAGCACCCCTAGTTTCCCTTAGAAACTACTTTTTACTGCATGAGATCCTGCCCAGGCATACGCGCTCTTCTGCTGTCATGATCTTTTAGGGTTAGAAATTTTTTCCTTTTGTAAAATTGCGGTAGATCCAAAATTATATCACCACCTTGTGAAACCTGTTTCTGCAACACTTAGTAGATTTCAGATCTACTTTTCCATTAAAGGCGGTTTGACCTTTAGTAGTTGGTAATCCGCCATATGCCATTAGCCCTCACTTAAACCGCCATCTTGACTTAAGCAGTAATTTCCGGTTTACCTTACATGTATGTCTTGATTAAATTCCCCGGTTTAACACCGATTAGTGCACATCAACCTTGAATCGTAAACCGGACTTTATACTTCTTTTACAGTTTGTCTTCCAAAATGACCAAGCAATTCGCCGCTTGCAACTGGGTTCCTTCCCGGATCACAGAAACGCAGCTCAACGGATATGTTCTGACTGGCGCTTTAGCCCAGAAAAATGTCCTTCATTGGCGAGTCCCTGGCCCTGAATGCCGTCCTGAACCTCAAGATGGAGAAGTGATCGTGTTCATGCAGCATCTAAACTGTCGATTTAGCCCTCCCGGATCAAAGTTTTTCCGGGATGTACTTGCTAGCTTCCAACTCCATCCACAAGATATTGGACCAAATTCTGTGTCCAACATATGTAATTTTCAAGTATTCTATGAAGTTTACCTTCAAGAGGAACCGTCTGTTGAGCTCTTTAGGGACTTCTTCCACTTGAACCGCCAAACTGAATTCTCTGACGTCCCCAACACTAAACTCGGCGGAGTGTCGATCCAGAAAAGGAAAGAGGTTGATTTTCCTCACGCCAAACATCACAGCCACCCCAAAGATTGGAACCAAACATGGTTTTATTGTCAGAATACTGCTCCTACTGAAGAAAACCCTCTGCCGAGTTACCATGCTCACCGGCTTAGCAACGGCCACCCATTACCTCAACGACTCACTGCCAAAGAACGACAACCTTATGCACCTCAACTCGCCAATCTCTGGGCTCTCCTAGCCAACGGTTTAACCAGTGTTGACCTCGTTCGCTGCTAGGTTTCATGGAGTATCCTACCTTTAAGCCGCAACTCCGGGTTGATGCATGAATATACCGGCAACAACAATGATCCTCAATGGTTTAATGAAATAGAAATGACTGATGATGAAGTCACTGAGGAAAGCTTTAACACTGCTATAATAATCCTTGTGCTTTCTGATCCGTCTGCCCTTTTTATGCCTCCAACAAACTGCCAGCGGTAAAAACTTTAACCTTGTGCTTTCTGTTCCATCTCCGCTTTAACACTGCTATAATAATCCTTTGTTTAATTTTACAGGCCAAAGTTTCCTTCTGGAAGAGGAAAGCTCAAGATAAACCGGCGAGGGCTCCTCGTGCCAAAAGAAAAGTCACAAAGAAACCAGCCAAGAGGAAAACCGCCGAGTCCGCTGATCCACCGGAAGATATTGAGGAATCGGATCAAGAGGTAGAACTTGACTCATTTGGCTTATTTTTCGTACACCTTATTGACAACAATTATTACCAGGATGATGCGGAAGCCAGTCATGCCGATCATGTAGAGGTAATCTCCCTTTCCTCCGATTCAGATCATGTGCCGGTTCAAAAACTTCGCCGTGCAGTTCGGAAAGTAAAATACTCTCACCCTCTTGCTCATTTGGATCCACAATTTTCTTTGAAGACACAGCAACATGAAGGTCGTCGCACAACCCGGCACAGTGGCCAACAAGTCACTTCCTCCGGTTTACCAGACACTCCAACCCGGAAACGTCGTCCAGAGGTTTCTTATTCTTTTAATAAACCTTATCCCTTGGCGGGTTGCTTCCGATACCCACTTAATCCGTATGATTCAAACTATCAGGTGACTTCTAATTCTTCATCTGGCGACTCGTCAACCACTCAATTGCCTTCCCTCAAGACCGTCGCCGGGTAAGTAAACTGCCCTTCAGCTTTTTCTTCATGCGTCGGTTTACCATACTAACCTTTGTTTGATATTGTAGTGCCAAAGCCCGACTGAGCAAGAAAGCAAAAACCAGTGCCTCCACTGATGAAGTTGAATCGGAGAGGACCCCAGAAGATGCTGGCAGAGACACTGATACTGTCATGGATGATTCTGCCCCCCAAGGTCAAAACACTGATGCTGATCCGCCGGAAGCTGACCCGGCTACTCATGTTGATCCATCAAGCCGGCATGCTACTCCTACAAGTCTAGTTGCTGATCCGCCGAGCCCAGCTGCTGATCTACCGAACCCAGCTAGGGATATCGTTAATCCACCGAGCCCGTCAAAAGGTGACGATGATGATGTTATTATCACCGGTACTGCTCACACCGTCCCAGGCAATCGGGTTGCCTTATCAAAGCATACTGCCAAGGAAGAATTTGTTGCAATGGGCAAGGGGAAAGAGAAGACAAATTTATCCAGCTATGTTAACCTTTCTGCCCAGGAGCTTCATTCTGGATTCCTAAACCGCCTATACACAAGCCGAGATTATGAGGCCGGTTTGGTGAACATGATGAAGGAGCGCTATGAGGTAATCTTCCAAACATTTTAATTCTTGTTCTGTATATCTATTTCAACTGAGTAGTCCCCAAGGGCCGGTTTGTCTCTTGAAGGTAAACCGGGACTTTTAAGATAAAGCACACTTCAACTGAGTAGTCCCCAAGGGCCGGTTTATCTCTTGAAGATAAACCGGGACTTTTATGTTCCATACTGCATTTTGCTAACTCCCTTGCCTGTGTATTTTCTGATCAAACACACATTAGCCCCCAAGTGCCAAGATTAATACTTGTATTGAGCCTTGGGACTTCAAATAATCAGCAATAAAGAAGCAATCCGCATTAGCCCCCAAGTGCCAAGTGTATAACTTGGTTATATGCTTGGGAATTTTGAGAAAAATATTAACCTCTACATCATCTGACTGTTGCAGGCTGATATAAACAACCAAGGTTCCCAAATTTCTAATCTTCGAGAGAATACCAAGTCCCAGCAAGCAGAGACCTCCAAGGCTAAAGAGGATCTAAAAGGCGCTTTAACAGCCATGGAACAACTGAAGGACGGTTTCAAGACTGAACGTGCCGACTAGGAAACTGAAAAGGCTGCTTTGTTGAAGCGGGCTGAAGACGCCGAGGCAGCTCTTAAACCGGTGGCAGAAGAGCTAACCGGGTTGAAACATCAAGTAAATGCTATGACGTCTGCGATATTTGGTAAGTACCTTGTGTATAGAGCTTGATTGACCATCTCTAAAATATCCGGTTTAACAGTGAATTCTTAAACCGTTTCAGGTAGCTGTGTTGCTCATCTGGGCTCTGATATGCGGATGAAACTGAAGGCTGCATATACGTTGATAGAGAAACTGTATACCGGTGCCCAACGGATTATCTGCGCAGTCTCATACAACAAACCGGCACCAATGTTGATCAAGGAGACACTAGCCAAATTGTTGATGACGCCGGCACAGATAGCTGACCTGGGCTAAGGCGTGGATAGCTGACCTGGGCCGGCGCTTTGTTAGCACTGACCCGGGCTAAGGCGTGGATAGCTGACCTGGATCCAGTTGACATCGCCAAGGGCTTCCCAGGTGAACAAGAAAATGGGTCCGAATTTGATAATGAAGCCCTCAAAGCCCTGACAAAGGAGATGCGTCCGCTGGCAAGCCAATTGGCAGAAGAGGCTAACTTGACTATTCATCGGTCCTTCTATGATGCAAACAACCAACAGATTGACACTACTGTGAAAGAAGTGCAAAATCTTATCCCGCCAATCCGTAAGCACACTTATGCCCCTGACGTTTAAACAGTCTGAACTTATAAGTGAAGAGGCTGTCTTTCAAGCTTTAACCCGGATTGACTGGACCACCGTTGACTGCCACTGGATAGGGAGGAGGAGGTTGAAATGACGCCAGAAGATCCATCAACCTCACGTCAACCCGGCGATGAATCTTAATCCGGCAACCGGGCTGATTTATCACGGATTGTGTTCTGTGTAAAGAACAATCACTTATTGTAGGCCTTAAAGCACCTTGTAATAGGCTAGTTGGCATACTTTGATCTGCTGCCATCGTGCATCGATATATGACTTTGTTTGATCCGCCATGAAATTTACGGTACTGGCTTTATTTGCCTTGGTATTCCGTATAAGTCCTGCTTTCTGCATGTTAAACACTTAAACATATCCTGGCGGTTTACCGCCGGACAGGTCATGATACCCAATACAGAAACAAAAATCCTCATAACCAAGGTTATACAGTAATAAAATATGAATCATATCATACCTGTGATATTAAATCACTGTTGTTGGTCCACCAACTCGTTTAGTAAGGGTGAAACCCAAAGTTTGGGTGTTGGAAGGTACCCACCACATTATGCTGGTGCGTAATAAGCCATACCGGGTATTTGTAAATACCGGATGATCATACTGGCGACATGTAGTCAAAGCCAGACCGGATTGAAAGATGTCGGTTCACTATTGATTATATGCTTTAACATATGATAACTGTAAGCCACACCAGGTTAAGAAACACCGGGTTGAGATGAAGACATATAGTCTGGCCGGGTCGAAAGACGCCGGTTTATTTTAAAAGTTGATAAAAAAGATAAAACTCATAAAAGCAAAAGCAAATAACACTTGTAGTCGAGGCTTTTCGAGGGCTGCCAGGCCCAAATTCGAGGCTTTTCGTGGGCTGCCAGGCCGTTGAGTTAAACCATTTGACAAAGCCTTTTAAGATGGGCCTCCAACTAACCAATCATCGTTTTAACTTTGACAAGTTCAGGGTCTCAATGAGAGTAACTTGTCAAACGTTCGGCGGGTCGTGCCAGGATTACCTGGATAGGAGTGGCTTACTTGATGAAGGCAGGTTAACCTGGGGTTTTAGGTGAATACACCAGGCTTCCAAGCCGTGGGTCGATATCCAATTACAAGGGTCCTTTCAAACTCTTTGTTAATTTACACAAAAGAGCCCCCAAGTAACTTTGTGAGCTATGCTCAATGGGTGCCTATGTTTGAGTTGTGCTTTTAGCAACAGAACTCTCTTTGGCCCCTTGGGTGTGAAGCTACCAAGCTGTATGATGGCATGATAGCCGGTTTAATGGACAAAACAGGTCATCGCTTTGGAAGCAGAAGCCCCCTTGTTGGGAATATAACTATTTGAGTAAGCCGCCAAGGAGGGGCCGGGTACACAAAGAGTACTCATCGGAGAGAAGCCCAAGGCCAAGCATGAAGATGGCGGTTCATGGAGGGCCCAAAGCCCGCAGGCGACTTAAGGCCCGTTGTAGTAAACCGCCATGATGGCATGACTTGTGACATAAGGTAGATTTAACTAGTCACCGAGCGGACAATCGTTTATAAGCCGCCGGGACTCTGTAAGCCATGTAGGCGTCAACCCGTGTATATAAGGGGACACCTTTGGCAGCTTAGGGCAAGAAACAACTCATCGAGAGCTGGGCATAGCCTATCTCGCTCCCTGGTCATCGAAACATCAATACCAACCCAACTAGACGTAGGCCTTACCTTCACCGTAAGGGGCCGAACTAGTATAGACCCTCTCGTGTCCCTTGTCCCGATTTAACCCCTTCAAGCTTCCTAGTTGCGATGGCTCCACAACTAAGTCCTTTCACGAGGACATCTGACGTGACTATTCCATGACAGTTGGCGTCCACCGTGGGGCTAGCGCATTGTGGATTTGAGTTCTTGAAGGGAAACTTCGAAGGGCTCAAGGGGTACGTAGTGGGCCGGATGACCAAGAGTCGTCGCGGCAAGATCTACATCGACGACGAAGGCTGGGGTCCCGACGCTGGCTCAATTGAGTACGGATACCGGGTCCCCTTCGGCGGAATCCACGTCTTCATCGGTCGGATCGATGAGCCGGGCCCTAAGCCGGACAACAGCACAGACCTCATCGAGACGGCTCAGCGTGCGAGGAGGACCCAGACTCAGCCGGTCATGAGGCGTGCCTTCGTGGGCTGCGTCCACGGAGAAGAATTTTCTGAAGGATCTGAAGATAAGGATGAGACGGCCGTCCTCTCGGACGATGATTCGTCCGCCGGTTCAACAGATTCGTTGTACCAAGTGCAAGATGGCGTGCTCGGGGGCTGTTCCGATGGCATCAGTATTCCGGACGCCTATGAGCCGCCAAGATGGGCAGGGATCTTCATGGCTGGAACTCAGCCCGGTTCAAACTCTACAACAGCCGCAGCGATCACGTCCGGATTAGGAGCAGCCGGGGCAGGCGGCCCCGTGCGCCCACTGGCTCAGGTGCTGATAGATCTCATGGACAAGCTTACAACCCTGTTAACCGCCACGGTTATTCCTGCAGACAAAGATGAGCATGACGCAGCGGTAGCACAGGTGCGTGAGGAGATAGCTCAGGCCAAGGAGGCCTTGGCAGCTGAGGATACTAGACTAGCCACAGAGCGGGCGGCTCTCGACGCCGGGGCACAACACTTGCAGTCAGAAGCTTACCAGCTCACGATGAGCTTAAACACATCCAATGAGGTAATGAGGAGGAGACATCAGAAAATGTAGTCCCGTTTACCTCCGAATTATGACCACCGGGTTCTCTTTGCTACACCTGGAGCCGGCCCTAGTAACCCGCCACAAGCCGATCAGCTTATGACAGCCGGTACAGGAGGACCGTGTCGGATTTCGGGTTCTGGCAGACCCTTGAGGTTCGAACACTGGGGGGGGGGGCGCGGAGGTTTTGCCCTCTATCTACCCGCTCCTCGCCGAATCGCTAGGATCTAAACTACGAAAGAATCAACACAAGAGACACGGGGTTTATACTGGTTCAGGCCACCATTGTGGTGTAATACCCTACTCCAGTGTGTGGTGTGGTGGATCGCCTCTTGGGCTGATGATGAACAATACACGGAAGAACAGCCTCGCGAGGGTCTGTTCTTGACTGATGCGACGAACTACTAGGAGGAGTTCAGTCGCTCTATCTACTAGTTTCTTGGTGAGGATCCAGATGCCTCTACCCTAGGGGTGGCTAGTCCTATTTATAGGCAAAGGCCCTGGGCCTCTCCCCAAATATTGAGCGGGAAGGGCGCCAACAATTGGCCATTTTGAAGGGGAACAGCGGGTACACTTATCCTGACTAAAGTTGGTCCGCGCCTGTCAAAGGCTCTGGTGGTGACGCCTGCTTGGGCTCCACAATGACTTCCTCCCTACCGTTGGGTTGGTCTTGGTCTTGTTGCACCGAAATGGATGCCTTTGCTTGATGCTCTCGCCTACGCTTGCTCCCTTTGCACCAAAGAGGAAAGGAGGACATTGCGCGGGCTGGTGCCCGACTGGCGCCCTTGGTCGTCATGGCTTGCGTCATGGGCACCTCACGAGGTACCCCGCCTTGAACTCTCCGCCTCCTCGTGAGCCCGCCTGATGAGGCCGTGCTCGAGAAGCTCCTTGTCGTCCGCCCATGAGGCTTGCCCCTCGCGAGGGTCTTGAGCTTGTGTTGATGAAGATGGGCCGCACTGGGCCCCCTTTGAGCCATGCCGCAGGCCGCAGGCAGGCAAGTATGGGGACCCCGTTCCCGTAACGCCATGTGAGCCCCCGGGCCTGGCGTGCCGGACTTGGCCGAGCAGAGAGGTGAAAGGGCAAGTGCGAAGCATTGCGGGCCCTAATAGCCTGCGGCCTTGGGCGCCACGTGGCGGTTGGTTGGAAGTGGGCGGCACCATTCCCCCACGCTTCCTTATTTTATGCCATTCTAGGCGGACTCGTAGCCGCACACAGCCGTTCCCCTTCCCGCTGCTCGAGCGCTCTCTGCCCTTTCTCCTCTCGAACTCCAGTTTCTGCATCCAATCCAATCTCGAACCTCCCCCCTTCTCTGCCGTCATGGCTCCACTGAGGAAGGGAAGAGGGAAGAAGCCCATGCCGCCGCCTCGCTCATCGTCGTCGGCGACCCCCGCCGTCAATCGGCCGATCATAATCAATCAAGAGGGCTTGAGCAAGGTCAGCTCGGCTCTGGCCACCGTCTTCAACGAATGCGGGAGGACGATGGCCTAGCCCGCGTCCTGCTTCTCCATTGACAGGATTGCCACTGAGGTCCGATACTTCGTCGATGCCCTGTGGGCGGGACTGGTCCCCCCTTTTCTGATTTCTTCAACGCCGTGCTCTCCCATCATCAGATCCATATGATGTATCTGGGTCCTGAATCCATCACTCTTCTCGCGGTTTTCGCCTTCGTTTGTGAGGCAATGATGGGCATTCTTCCTTCGGTTGCCTTGCTGCGCCACTTCTTCTCTCTGTGCCTTGTCGACCCCACCCAATGTTCGGGGTGCGCGAGCTTCGTCGCTGCGCCTGAGACGACGGCTTCAGGAATTGACTTCAGTCTTCCTTCGCCCGCGCCTGGGTTTCGCGAGCGGTGGCTGTATGTGGACGTAGGGATGCCCAGCCCCCTACTGACGGAGCCATCTTCGCCTGCAGTCCCCAACTCAAGGTGGGGCCAGGAGACGCTCGCGAGCCCCAGGCTCGCCTTTGTCTGGCGTCGCTTCGAGTTCTTGACGGAGCTCGGCGTGACGGTGCCCAAGGTGGTGAAGGATTTCTTGCTATGCCGTGTTGCCCCTCTCCAACGCCATTCTCACCGGATGTGGGCCTTCAGCGGTCGTGGGGACCGTATGCGGCTCCAGGAAGAGGACCTGATGCCTGAAGCGCTGAGGAAGGTGCTCTTGGTCTTGACTGGGGATCCTTCCCGGCTGCCTCCGGGGGGGGGGCCTTTTTGTACCTCTGCTTTCGAATAGAAGCGACTTTGTGAGTCAGATGCCCATCTTCGACGAATGGGGCCCGCGCCCTGCTGGCCTCCAGGGGCCTCGCGAGAACCCAGTGGTGGTGGTCGCCCTCGCAGTCGGCCAGGGCGACTCTTCCTCAAGTGGCGGAGCAGGGAGGCATGGGCCTCCGGAGGCCGAGGGTGCCCCTGCCGAGGTGACAGCGCTGGGCGGCACTGATGAGGGAGCAGCCCCTGAGGCCCGTGCTGCCGTGGCTGAAGGCGGCAAGCAGCCGCTCATGATCTGTTTGAGGCCCCGAGGCCCCAGCTGCTCTTCTTGGTGGGGCGACCGGCGGCACGCATCAGGTAGATGCCCCCGACGTAGGTCGCCTTGGTGCTTCCTCCTCGTCACAAGCTGACCCCTGCACTCAACTCTCGGTTCGCTTCCGCGTGGACTTTGAGGCCCTCCGGAAGAGAAGGGAGGTCCTGGGGATGATTACCCTTGTCGCTTGCTGAAGCGTAGGGAGTACTTTGCCATCGATGAGTAAGCCTTCTCCCTTCCCAGCTCCTGATTCTTCTGTTGCCTTTCCTGATCCTTGCTCCGATGGGCCCTTCCTTCCGAGCTCATGGAGATGACTGAGGAGCCATCCCCCTCGCCTCCGCCTTCTCTGCCGTCTTCGATCGCTCCGAGCAGCGGGGCCCTTGTGGTGAGGCCGGTTGGAGAGACGAACCATCCCGAGGCGCAACGCGGCCCTGCGCGCCCTGCGATCTTCCTTCGCGAGCCTTCTCGTGGCATAGCCAGCCTGCCGTGGACTTCTCGTCTGGTCGTGGACCATGATTGGCTGGGGTACTTCCTGCACTCTTCACTCGGAGATGGACTGGCTCCAGGTCGGGCTTCTGGCAGGGCGTGCCCGGTCGCCTCAAGGGCGCTAGCCCCCAGCCCCCTGCCCGGAGGGGGAGTGCTGATCCATGCCCTCGGCGCTCGCTTGGGGCAGCTGATGGTGTGGAAGACGTACTCGAGCGCGCCCGGGAGCGTCGCGCTCTTCGCCAAGGGTTTCTCCGTAGGGCGGCTGACGCGGTGAGCCTGCTTGGTGAAGAGCTTGCTGATGAGGACGCATGCCTTGAGGCCGAGGGCCTGCGCCTGGTTGCAGAGAGGCGCGAGCTGGAGGCGGCTGTCGCCCTCGCGCGCCGTCAGCGCGATCTCGACGACGAGGAGGCCAAGGCGTCGCTGGCGGCCTCTCGGGAGGTCCGTTCCCGGGCTGTCGAAGAAGCCCGGGAAGCTGACCGGCGGCGAGAGGCCACGGAGGAGCGGGCACGGGAACTCCTGGCCCGGTGCCGCTCATTGGAGGAGCAGGTGGAGCTGCGTGAGGCGGCCCTCGCGTTGATGAAGGTGGCCTCCGGCGACCCAGCGGAACTCCAGAAGCGCGAGGAGGCGCTGACGCTGGAAGCCGCCGAACACGCACGCGAGTATGAGCGCCTGGAGACGAGGAAGCGCTTGGTGACTCGAGCGGAGGATGATGTCGCTGCGCGGGAAACCTGCGTAGGAGGAGGTCGGACATTGGGTGGCGACGGCGCGCCTGAACCTCGAGCGCGAGTTCGAGGAGAGGCGGGAGTTCATCCGGACCGAGGCCAAAGGTAGGACCACCGTCCTGAGGACCAAGCTGGAGGAAGCAACGCGGTGGGTTGATGCTTTGCGGGCCGCACTCGAGGCGGCGCAAGGGGAGTCGACTACTTCCCACGCCGAGGCGCTTCTTCTTCGCCAACGGGTGGACGAGGCTGAGGCCGTCGCGCGCCAGAATGCGGACAAGATGCGTTAGCGGCGGCTCCTGGAACATGAGCACGCTCCCATGCTCACCACGCTTCGGGAGAGAGCCAACACAGCCTTGGATAACATCTGCGAGGCGGCCGTTGGCGAGCCGCACGCCGTTAACTACGCCGACAACCTTCAGATCTTCACCGACATCGTGACGCAGCTGGAGGCGCGGTTGGCCAGGGCCAACAGGTTGGTGGAGGAGAGGAGCCGAGCCCTGCTCGGGCGCGCCTTTTCCCGTGTCTTCAGCCATCTTCGGAACATGGATCCTCACTTCGACTTCGACGCCGCCATCGCCCCAGTCCCCCAGGCGTCCGGGACGACCTGGCGTACTGGGTGGATGACAACATGGATGCTCTTGTCAGGGCCTTCGCTTCAGATGACGATGACGCGATTGGTGAGGCCAGCTACGCTAGCGACAGTTTGGGCGGTGCTCCTGAGGATGCATTGGGGGATTTATCCGACTGACAGCATATTGCTCCTGTTTCCTTACCCTGCATGAATAGAACTCAGGCTTTCGTCCTGATGATTGTAAGAGCATTTTTGGGAGGGGGTGCCCCTCATGTAAAACCAATGTTCAGCGTACTAGTTAATGCTACATCACCCATAGGCCCGTGCCAAGTGGTTGGCTAGGTGACGAGCCGGCTGGCTAGTTTACCTTTGTCCCGTGGGGGTCCTGAGATAACTTGTGGGAGGCGGTGGTGCCTTGAATGCCTCCTGATCGAATCCATAGGATCTGCAGTGAAAAACCTCCTGAGAGGATATGGCGGTGGCAGTCTGGGCTGCACGCAAGCTAGGCCGAACCCGGCTCGCGAGGGGCTCACGAGGGGAGGCAGCTGAGGCGAGGTTGTAACCGAAATGCGAGAGATTTCTCGAACGAGACTAAGCACCCCTTCCCTAAACACATGCAAATCTCAAATTCGAGTCCAACTTAAATCCAGCGGGGGAAAGCAACAACCAAGGGAAAAGCAATGAAAGCAGAAAAAGGCCGCGTCCGACACCTAGTCTAGTCTTAGACGTCTTCTCACCAGCGCAGAGCTTAGTGCTGCCATCGGGCGTGGGAGGGAGCCCGGGGCTCGAGGCCGGCACCCCTGAGACTCCGGGGCGTGTACAACCCCACTCATTATTACATGAGAGTGTCACGGGGCGGCGAGCTTCACAGGCACTAGGCCTTCTTCATGTGTACGGGCTTGCTTCATATCGCAGACGAGGGCCCCGCCTTGCACCACACTCTAGTGCCATCAACGCGGCACCGAAACCAGGGCGCCGCCGATGGGGTAGAGCGGTCGCCAGTTCCCTGAGCGACCACGGGTCCTCCACCAGGGGCAGGCCTTGAGGCACCTCCCCAGCGGAGGGCCTACCTCCTGGGAACGCCTTGCTCCGAACACCGCGGTGGTGATGTCGGATCTCGGCCCCTCTCCTGCAGCCCCCGACGCCCTCCTCCTGAGGGGTAAGGGACTGCGGGAGCGGGGCAGCTGCTCGCTGTGGCGACCTGCACCTCCTGCGACCCATGATTAGCATATGCCGGTTCTTGAGGGATTAGTGGTACCCGATAATCGTCGCTTCCAGCGTGGCCGGTGTGGTCGTCCCTGGGTTCCTGGAAGAGCTCAGCTTCTGGCTCCTCGTCCCCCCAGCTTGGGCTGAGGAGTGAGCCTTGTTTGCCCTCACGCGGGTGCCCTTGGTCCATCATGTGGGGCACGTACTCTTCTGGGGCCGTCATCCTGAAGGCCGCGCCATAGTGCTCCGCGCGCCATGCAGCCCTGCTTGACGTGCCAACCTGGGGGTGGTAGCGTGGCGGCCCACTGGGGCCGTGGGTCGCAGCGAGTCCTTCTTCGCTGGCGGAGAGCGGAGTCAGCGCTGCCGCCGGCCTGGTGCCGACAGCTTCGCTGGTGTTGGAGTAGCCTTGGAGCCCGAGGGTCCGCGTGGGGCCCCAGCTGGCCGCCTGGGCCGAGACGGAGCTGAGTGCGAAGGGTGAGCCCGAGGCGGCGAAGCCAAGGAGCTCTGCCACCCGCTCTAGCAGCACGTCGCGGCCGCCTTCCATCAGCCTGCAATGCAGCAGCTCTCGGGCCACCGTGAGCTGCCCTTGAGTTTACTGCTCGGCGGGTGTCTGGCGTCGTGGCATGGCGTGGTTGGAGGCCCTTGCTGCCGACCGCATCTGCCCGTGTGAGAGCTGTCGGGCTGTCCGTGCCGCCCACGGCCCGCATTGCCCTGCGGACGCAGCTGTACTGGGCATGGGGTCGCCCGGGCGGCTGAGCTCTGTGGGCGGGCTAAGCCGCCGAGGATCGGGGTTGCCCTTTGGTCGCGGACATAGTGATGATGATCTGACGGGGCGAAGTGGCGAAGGTGGATCGGCGCAGCACCCTACAGCACGCCAAATGTCGGATTCCGGGTTCCGGCAGACCCTTGAGGTTCGAACATTGGGGTGCGCGCGGAGGTTTCGCCCTCTATCTACCTGCTCCTCACCGAATCTCTAGGATCTAAACTACAAAATAATCAACACAAGAGACACGGGGTTTATACTGGTCTAGGCCACCATTGTGGTGTAATACCCTACTCCAGTGTGTGGTGTGGTGGATTGCCTCTTGGGCTGATGATGAACAATACAAGGAAGAACAGCCTCACGAGGGTCTGTTCTTGACTGATGTGACGAACTACTAGGAGGAGTTTAGTCGCTCTATCTACTGGTTTCTTGGTGAGGATCCAGATGCCTCTACCCTGGGGGTGGCTAGTCCTATTTATAGGCAAAGGCCCTGGGCCTCTCCCCAAATATTGAGCGGGAAGGGCGCCAACAATTGGCCATTTTGAAGGGGAACAATGGGTACACTTATCTGACTAAAGTTGGTCGCGCTTTGTCAAAGGCTCGTGGTGGCCTTTGCTTGGGCTCCACAATGACTTCCTCCTGCCGTTGGGCTGGTCTTGGTCTTGTTGCCTTGAAATGGATGCCTTTGCTTGATGCTCTCGCCGCGCTTGCTCCTTTGCACCAAAGAGGAAAGGAGGACACTGCTGGCGGGCTGGCGCCTGATCGGGCGCCCTTGGTAAATCATGGCTTGCGTCATGGGCACCTCACGAGGTACCCCACCTTGAACTCTCCGCCTCCTCATGAGCCCGCCTGATGAGGCCGTGCCTGAGGAAGCTCCTTGTCGTCCGCCCCGTGAGGCTTGGCCCCTCGCGAGGGTCTTGAGCTTGTGTTGATGAAGATGGGCCGCGCTGGGCCCCCTTTGAGCCACGCCGCAGGCCGCAGGCATGCAATTCTGGGGCCCCCCGTTCCCAGAACGCCGACAGACCGGCTCATCCTCGGGATATGGTACCGCCTCACGTGAGCATGCCACCGCCGCGTTATGTGCCGATTCCACCGGGTCACTTTTCCAACCCCATGGAGAACTTGATCGCAGCTTCAACACGTTTAGCAGCTCTTCCTATGGAAGGTGATGACCCGGAAGCAGTGGAGACCCGGAGAGTCAGAGAACTTCTTCAGACAGCCTTGGCTCAGCAGGAGACCTATTCTTATAGCCGGGACAGAATCCATTCAACTCCCCCGCCTTGGTTAGCACCGCCCCGCCAGAACCGGATCGCGAGTTACAGCAGGCACATGGAGTCTGAAGCTTTGTCAAGCAACGCCCAACACCAGAACCAGCCCGATGGCTATCACCCGGTGCAAGGTCGAATACGTCAAGAGAACGAGCGAGCGGCTCAGACAGCGGCTTATCAGGATCACCCGGAGTATCCGACGACGTCTGTTGAGGCGGGGGTAGCCACTAGAATCGGCGGTGTCCCTAGCCTGGTACCGGCTCTGCGCAATGTACGTCTGCCCAAGGACTTCAAGGGACCTCGAAAGGTACCAAACTACACGGCCGACTTACAGCCCGGGGCGTGGATCGAGAGTTATGAGATGGCCATGGAGCTGCTAGAGGCCAGTGAAGCGGCGATGGCTAAATATTTCACCATGATGTTAGATGGAACAGCCCGGTCTTGGCTGAAAGGCTTGCCACCCAATTCCATTGGTTCATGGGGCGAGTTAAAGGCCCGGTTGATCCAGAACTTCAAGGACACCTGCAAGCAATCTATGTCGATTGTGGACTTGACGGATTGCAAGCAAGAGGAAGGTGAACCCACCACCCATTGGGTACGCCGGGTCAAGGAGATAATTCATTCCTCCGATAAGATGGATGCCGGCTCTGCAGTTCTTATCTTTGGAGAAAATTGCCGCCGAGCCGTTGAGGGTAAACCGGGCGCTTAAAGCGACCTCACGGATATGGGTATGCCGATGGCAGCTTTAGTCAAATATGCCGATTCGATAGTACCAAGGATCCCGCGTCGGCGATGAGAAGACGGGGAAGGGAAAAGGAACGGCAATGGAAAGGGTGACTGAAGATAACCCGGGAATCAAAGGCGGCAATAAGCGTAAAGGCGGACGGTAACTCGGAGTTTGTGGCCAATGCCAACACACGGGGTAACAATAAGAGATATAAGGGTAAGCCATCTCTTGAGCAGTTACTCAATGAGCCCTGCCCAAAACACGGCACCCGGGAGCGCCCCGCCACACATCTATGGAAGGATTGCGCAATCATGAAGGCGTTTAAAAATTCCAACACCTTCGATGGTGGTCATGGACCTGGCGGCGGCTCAGGGGCTGGCGGTTTTCATGGCCCGGGCGGTGGCTCAAATTCTGGCTTTCAGGGGCATCCAGGTGGTAACAATCAGTAGCACTCTGGTCAAGGAGGGCAGCAGCAGCAGCAATCGGGCTATCAAAGCCATCCAAAGCAGTTGAGTGGTGGGCAGTATCACGTGTTCACCACTAGCTTGTGCAGATGTGACCAGAAGGTTCATAAGAGGGCTGTGAATTCTGTTGAGCCGGCAATTCCTCGTTATTTGAGGTGGTCAGAGTAGCCTATTATGTGGAGCAGAGAGGATCACCCTCCACGGGTCGATAATCCGGGTCAGTTGGCCGTGGTGGTGGCACCCCAGGTTGGTGGATATAAATTCACTAAGGTACTCATGGACGGCGAGAGTAGCATCAATATCCTGTACTACGAGACCTTACAGCGCATGGGGTTGACTGAGAAGAATTTGAGAACATCCAACACTGTTTTCCATGGAGTGGTTCCGGGTAAGTCGGCTTATCCATTTGGCAAGATTGAGCTGGAGGTGGCCTTCGGAGACGAACACGATTCCAGGGCTGAGAAGTTAATGTTTGAGGTGGTCAAAATCAGGAGCCCATATCATGCTTTGTTTGGGCGGCCGGCTTACGCTAAGTTCATGGCCCGTCCGTGTTATGTTTATCTGCAGCTTAAGATGTCGGGTCACAAGGGCACTATCACTGTGCATGGAAGTCGGAAGGTGGCACTGGAATGTGAAGAAGGCGACACGGCTTATGCTGAGTCGGCCTGTGCGGCCGAAGAGCTCAAGTTTTATCAAGACAATGTTGACCCGGCGGATATGACCTCCCTCAAGAAACCAACTACTGAGCATGACCCGGCGTTGAAGTTTAAATCGGCCGCTGAGACAAAGCTTGTTGACTTTACCCCAGGAGATGCCTCTAAACAGTTCAGTATCAGTGCCAATTTGGATCCTAAATAGGAAAGCGCGCTCATCGAGTTCATCCGTGAGAACCGGGACATCTTTGCATGGAAACCTTCTGACATGTTGGGTGTACCGAGGGAACTCACTGAGCACACTCTCAATATTGATCCAAAGTATAAGCCGGTCAGGCAGTTTCTCCGACGGTTCAATGAGGAGAGACGGAAGGCTATTGGGGAAGAGGTGGCCCGGTTCTTGGCGGCCGGGTTTATTGTGGAATTTTTTCACCCAGAGTGGTTGGCTAACCCAGTGCTTGTCCTCAAGAAGAACGGCACTTGGCGGATGTGTGTGGATTACACGGATTTAAACAAGGCTTGTCCAACTGATTCGTTTGCCCTCCCCCGTATTGATCAAATTATTGATGCTACGGCGGGTTGTGAACGTTTGAGTTTTTTGGATGGTTACTCTGGTCATCATCAGATCAAAATGACAGTTAAGGACCAGGAGAAGACGACTTTCATCACTCCGTTTGGAGCCTTCTGCTATGTATCTATGCCGTTTGGGCTCAAGAGTGCCCAGGCGACTTATCAGCGGTGTGTGCAGAACTATTTGCATGATCAAATTGGGCGTAATGTTCATGCTTACGTGGATGACATTGTGGTGAAATCCAGAGAAAAGGAGACCTTGATATCTGACTTAAAGGAGACCTTTGATAGCCTCTGGGTTTACAAGATGATGCTTAACCCGGCCAAGTGTGTGTTTGTCGTTCCTGCGGGCAAGCTCTTGGGCTTTCTGGTGTCCAACAGAGGCATCGAAGCTAACCCGGAGAAGATTAAAGCAATTAACTCTCTAGATAAACCGGCGTGCATCAATGATGTTCAGTGACTGGCGGGTCGTGTTGCCGCCTTAAGTCGGTTTATAAGCCGACTAGGTGAGAAGGCCCTTCCATTGTATCAGATGATGAAGAAAACTGATACTTTTGTCTGGAGCCAGGCCGCTGATGCTGCTTTTGAGGACTTAAAGAGACAATTGTCTGAACCGCCGGTTCTCGCCGCTCCAATTGATAAGGAGCCTTTGCTGTTGTATGTGGCTGCCAATTCACGAGCCGTCAGCGTTGCCATCATGGTGGAACGTAAGGAAGCCGACAAGGAGCATCCGGTTCAACGGCCGGTTTATTACATCAGTGAGGTGCTTATTGAATCCAAGCAAAGGTACCCACATTGGCAGAAGCTTGTTTATGGGGTGTTCATGGCCAACCGGAAGTTGAAGCAGTACTTTCAAGGCCACCCTATAACCGTGGTAAGTTCTGCCCCTTTGGGAGACATCATTCAGAACAGGGAGGCCATAGGACGAGTTGCCAAATGGGCCATTGAGCTCGAACCTCATGGCTTGAAATACATGCCTCGGACGGCTATTAAGTCTCAGGCTTTGGTGGACTTCATCAATGATTGGACAGAATTGCAGGCCCCTGAGGAGAAGCCGGATAACACATACTGGACTATTCACTTTGACGGGTCCAGGCAGCTAGAAGGCTCGGGGGCTGGAGTGGTGTTAACTTCCCCTCGAGGTGACAAATTTTGTTATGTACTCCGCTTATGTTTCCATGTACTAACAATGCAGCTGAATCTGAGGCCTTACTCCATGGTCTCCGGATAGCTAAGCGAGATGAATTTAAGCCGGCACGATGCTTGGGCGACTCAGATCTTGTGGCTCAACAAGTGTCGTGCAAGTGGATTCCAAGGACCCCTTATGGGGCTTATCGTCGTGAGGTAGATCTTGTGGCTGGTCACTTCATGGGTTATCAAGTGGAGCACATCGATCGAAGGAAGAATGAGGCGGTGATGCTTTAAGCGGTTGGGATCCTAACGTGGCAGTGCCGCCTAATACCTTTCTTGATGCGTTACATAACCCATACATCAAGGTGCCTACCGAGGAGGAGCTAGTAGTACTGCACCGGAGGCTGGCGGTGGCGGCTCTTCATGTTATCCCGGATTGGACAGTACCCTACTTGGCTTATATGACCCGGGGTGAGTTGCCGGAGGATGAGACCTTGGCAAGACAGATTATCAGGCGCTCCAAATCCATGACGATTGTTAACGGCGAGTTACATCACCTAAGTGTCACGGGGGCGTTTCAACGCTATGTGTCACCTACGGAAGGCCAAGAAATACTTCGTGAGATCCATGAAGGAGATTGTGGCCATCATGTCGGGTCAGAATCTCTCGTAGCCAAGGCTTTCCGCCATGGTTTCTATTGGCTGATGGCTCATGCTGATGCGGAAGATCTGGTCAGTAAATGTGATGGTTGTCAAAAGTTTTCACCACGAGCTCATGTGCCGGCTCAAGAATTGAGGATGATCCCAACCACTTGGCCGTTTGCAGTCTGGGGGCTTGACATGGTTGGACCTTTCAAAAGGTCTAAAGACAAAAAGACACATCTACTGGTGGCAGTGGACAAGTTTACCAAGTGGGTTGAGGCAGAGCCGGTCAGTAAGTGTGATGCAGCCACGACGGTTCAGTTCATGAAAAAGGTGATCTTTCATTTTGGTTTTCCACATAGCATCATAACTGATAATGCCACTAATCTCTCTAAGGGTGCCATGGAAGAGTTCTATCAAAGAGAACATATCCGGCTTGATGTTTCGGCCGTTGCTCATCCTCAATCCAATGGTCAAGCAGAGAGCTAATCAAGAGATCCTGAAAGGTATCAAACCCCGACTCTTAGTCCCTTTACAGCGGACTCCAGGTTGTTGGGTGGAGGAGTTACCCTCCGTGTTATGGAGCATCAACACTACGCCTAACAGATCTACGGGATACACACCTTTCTTCATGGTTTATGGAGCAGAGGCGGTCCTGCCAAGTGACATCCGGCACGACTCACCCCGTGTGGCAGCTTACATTGAGGCGGATAACGAAAAGGCTCGTCAGGATGCACTTGACTTGTTGGACGAGGAGCGAGACTTGGCAATAGCCCGCTCGGCGATTTACCAGCAAGACCTGCGCCGCTATCACAACCGCCGGGTTAAAAGCAGAACCTTTCAGGAAGGCGACTTGGTGCTCCGGCTCATCCAGGATCAGTCTAACATGCACAAGCTATCCCCGCCTTGGGAAGGGCCCTTTGTGGTCAGCAAGAATCTACACAACGGGTCATATTATCTCATCAATATTCGAGAGCACAAGGACTCACTTAAATCGGAGGAGGAGACCCGCCGGCCGTGGAATATAGCTCATCTCCGGCCTTACTATACTTAAGTTATCAGTTCTTAAGATACCTTTTATGATGTACATATTATATAAAGCAATAAAGCAGGACCTTTGTCCTTTTTTCCCCTAAAGAATGTTTCATGTCTTCTTTATCAGGTGATGGACACTGCCAACAGGGGACGGATCATATCTGAATCTGGCTTTCCCTTTGGTCCGGCTTATGATCATATCTGAATCTAGCCATGGTCGCTTGGGGGCTTCCTGTTCAAACATAGGTCATATTCAAACCAAAGAGAACATAGCTGTCGATACCCACTTGATCGGCATACTGCCAAACCCAATTGGGGGCTTCTTGATCATATTTGAATCACAGCTTAACCCCTTTGGGTCTGACGTGGATCGTATTCAAATCAGCGTCATTAAACAACTCTTATGTTCATTTGGGGGCTTCCTGTTCAAACATAGGTCGTATTCGAACCAAAGAGAACATAGCTGCCGATACCCACTTGATTGGCATCGCCAAAGCCACTGGGGGCTATATGATCGTATCCGAATCTTAGCTTAACCCCTTTGGAACGGTTCTCTGATCGTATTCGAATCAGGAGCGTGTGAACATTGCTTATAAGTATGATTACTTTAACTATCATTGAAACCTTCTTGAGGAGATGGTTTTTGATCCTTCCGGTTTTATATTGATTACCTCAGGTTCTAAAAAGTGCCAGGTAAAAACTTATATGAGCCGGAGAGGCTATTAAAAGGTCACAGGTATGCTGTTATGATTATATTTTAACTAATCATGAACCGGCTTATACATGTGGTTTTTGATCATGTCTGGGTTATCAATATTCTCTGGCATAGTGAACCTCCCAGGAAACCTTGCCTGTTTTTATGTGCAGGATAAAGCAGAGCAAGTTAATTTATCAAGGAAACACATGATTAACATAAGCCAGAGGAATTTAGTGATGGCGGGTTAACAAAAGCAATCAGTACCATAAAAGCATGACAAGCATTAAGGAGTTTTCTCTATCCTATTACAAGACTCCCCGAGTCTAAACAAGTGAAGCATTGTTTTTGGCAAAAGGTATAACCCGGCTGGCGGCTCATTCCTCCGGCTGGCTTGATGACTCCGGATTATCCTTCCCCGCCTCTCCTTCGGTTGTTTTGTCATAGAAGGTGGACGAGGCCCAGTCAATGCCGCTCAAAGCTTCAAATTCAGCCTCATTATCTATTAAGCTGGCCGGATCCACTTCAGGGGCAAAGGTATGCTTACACGTTGGATGGATCAGGCTGACTTGGTCATATGGGGCGTTTGGGATTCTCTGGTTCTCACTATCGTAACCCGGCGAATACTTAGTGAGATCAGTATCATTCCCAATGAGAGTCGCCTGGGGACGTGCGACTTTAACACAGGCAGTGAAGTCTTGTTTGTCAAAAGCAGTGCCGTCCTCCTTAAGGCTTGGATATCCGAGAGAGAGATCATCAAGGTCAAGTTCTGGCACCCATGCTCTTGCCCGACTTAATGTAGCCATGACTCCGGCTCTCGCAGATGCCTGCCTTAAGTCCTGAATTCGTTGAGGTAGCACCGAAAGATGCCTCAACACATCTTGTAGGAGCCGAGGAGTGGTATTTGACAAGGCCTGGGCAACGGCCAATATATTGTGACCGGAGTACAACTGTTCTACTAAGGTATACACCGCCTTAAGCTTGATCAGCATATTTTCCTTCAGATTGGTACTCCTGGGGCCTGTATGTTCACAGGTATAACAGTAAGCCGGAGGTAACTATTATGATAACTCTTGAAATATTACAATATTTACGAGCGACTTACCAAAGATGGCTGAGACCATTTGGGATATCTGCCGTTTTAAGTCGGACAGCTCATTTGTTGCCTCGGCAAGAGAAGCCTTTGCTGTTTCAGCCCGAGTCGCCAGTGAAGCCCTCTCATCAACCCAAGATTTCTTCTCCGATTCAAATTTTTTCTTCAGCTTCTCTTGTTCAGATACACTGAATTCAAACTTGGAGTTGGCTTTCTGAGCTTTGAGCTCTTGGGTTTTCAACTGGCTCTTCAGATCAGCAATCTCCACCTCAAATTGACTTATGGTGGCCCGCATCGACATCAGGTTATGGTAAGAATCATGGTAAGATCACATTCAAGTCCCAAACACTTTACAAGTAAAGATACTTGGCACTTGGGGGATAATGTATGCTTAAAGAACTTTTTAACCTATTTTACCGAGTCATACATATTTAGTCTCAAGCACTTTACAAGTAAAGGTACTTGACACTTGGGGGCTAATGTGTAACCCAAGTTCAAAGTATCATGCTATCACCGGGTTAAACATATTCAATTTAAACCGGACAAAATTAACAGTAAGTAGATTCTTAAAGTCTATAGCATACTTATTCGTAAGCAATAGACTTGGGGGCTGGCACAGTAAGTAAGGTTCAGGAAAAAGCTAAAGTCATACCTCAGATTTATGTTGTATTTGCTTCACCATGTCAATTTCCAGGTCACGACTACTGTGCACTTGGTTCAGATAACCCGAGACTATATCACCAATACTTAGGTGAGAATA
The DNA here is from genome assembly GCA_021437245.1 of Aegilops speltoides. Lineage (NCBI taxonomy): Eukaryota > Viridiplantae > Streptophyta > Magnoliopsida > Poales > Poaceae > Aegilops > Aegilops speltoides. The sequence goes on from CM038145.1 coordinate 285,604,723, forward strand.
ATCAGTGATGCCCTGTTTGGCTTTCCGACGCTGGGAAACTCCTCCTTGGCAGTGCATTGGGAAAGAGCAGTAGGCCGGCCCGGCTCAACATATTGGCTCTTCACAATTTCAACCTTCGGGTCAGTCGTCTAGGCCGGGCTAGGAGTTTCCGGGTCATCCGAGTTATGTATAACGTCTTCTGCAGGCGGGTCAGAAGTTGGCACCGGAATATCAGAAGCTGGTTCAGGTGGTGGCTGATGAGTGGAGCTGTCAGGAACGGATGAATCAAGCACCGGTTCAGTAACCACTGGGTCTTGGGACGGCTTATTCTTCTTTGCCCTTTTGCTAGGCTTTACTTGCAAGCTGTCAATCAAAGTGGAAGGATAAGCATCAAAGTATAAGTATGGAAAACTTAAAGTAAGAAAGGTTATATTACCCGGGAGCCGTTTTGAAAGCCGACATGTTTGATTGCATCGACTCATCAGAAGAAGGGGAGGTATCCTGATAGTTGGAGTCAGATGAATTGAGAGGTTGGCGAATCAAACCCGTCAAAGGAAAAACAAAGCGTAAATCGGAGATAACCTCGGTCCGACGCTTCCTAGTTACGTCGGGTAAGCCGGAGGAAAGCTCTGTGTCCTGGTTGGCCCGAGTCTGCCGCCGATTTTCAAGCTGTTGTTGCTTCAAAAGAAATTGAGGATCTTGGTAAGCTAGAGGGTGTGAAAACCTTACTTTCCGGGTCACCCTTCGGATTTTTTGTGTTGGCAAAGGCTCTGAGTCGGAGGAAATTATAGTTACCTCTTCGCCAGCTGCTTGACTATTCCCAGTATCCTCCTGAAAGGATCAAATGTCACTAAAGTAACAACAAAGGAGTTAAAGAAAATCAAAAAAGATTACCTCTTCCTCATACGAAGAAGAGTCATCCAATTTAAACATATCCGAGGCGCTGGGTTTCTTCTTCTTAGAGGTGCTCGTCCTAGCGGCTTTTCTTTCAGTCTTCTTGCCCGCCCTGGCCTGTTTGGCAGCCTCATGGTCATACTTGACCTTGCAGAAATCATCACCGGCCTGTGGAAACAGATAAAGAATCATAAGTACAAGAAGGTAACATATAAAATAGTTTTTATGAAGACTAGTAACTTACCGCAGGAGCCGGGTCCTGCTTGCAGAAGGGAAGTAAACCGAAGGTATTGCTGGTTAGAGTGCCCTCCTTTAATAGCGACTGGACTGTAGCATCTACCACATCATCTGGTAAGTCCTCAGGGCTGTGACACATTGGGTCTTCTTTCTCGCCTGTGTAAGTACACATTAAGCCAGTGCGGCGGCTTAATGGTAGTATCCGCCAGGTGACCCAGACTCGGATCAAGTCAATGCCACTTAACCCGTTGCCTAGAAGGGCTTTGATTTTCTTGATGGTGGGATTAAGAGGCAGGCGCTCAATAGCAGTCAACTTGTCCGCCAAATGATGGTTGGACTCAAGACGCAGGGCACGAAAGCCGGGCATAGGCTTCTCATTAGCCGGAGAGGTGTCTTGACAGTAGAACCACGTCTGGTTCCAGTCCTTTGGGTGACTCGGCAGCTCAGCATAAGGAAAAAGGCAATCTCTCCGCCGCTGGATTGAGATGCCCCCAAGCTCAAGGCTAGGCCCGTTGGCACGTTCGTTCTGCCGGTTCAAGTAAAAAAGTTCTCTGAACAGCAGCAGACTTGGCTCCTCTCCTACGTATACCTCGCAGAAGACTTGGAAATTACACAGATTTGACACAGAATTGGGTCCAATGTCTTGAGGCTTCAGTTCAAAGAAATCCAAAACTTCCCTGAAGAATTTTGAGCCGGGAGGGGCAAATCCCCGACTCATATGATCTGTGAAAACTACTACCTCCCCATCCTTGGGTTGAGGTATCTCCTCAGACGGGTGAGGGGCACGATAAGACATGGCTTCCTTCTTTGGCAAATGGCCAGACTTTACAAACTCGGCAAGTTTGCTTTTGGTTACTGTGGGTGGGACCCAATTGCAAGTCACAGGGGCCTTGGCCGCCTTAGGAGCCATGACAATAGTTGACCTACGACAAAATAAGAAGGTTCCGGTTCAACATTAATCCGGAGACATATCTAAATTGTTCACAGTGGCGGCTTAAGAAAGGGGCCTAATGATATAAGGGTGATTGTGCAATAATGTTTAAGCCGCTATCAATATCAAGAGCAATTCAAAATCTTTAAAGATCATGAGAGGAAGGCAAGGTTCACAGTTCAGTAGCACTTATTTAAACCGGACACTTAGACATCAGTGATAGAAGCAAGCTTTACAGAAGAAACTTTCCGGGTGATAGAAACAAGTTTCACAGACGACAGCTATCATCGTGGATCAAATTGTTGTTCTGAAAGGGAAATTTTCTAGACCTAGAAGCAGAGCAGAAAAGTTCATACATTTGAAGAGGGTTTCTAAGCAAGGAAACTAAGATCTATTCCTATGCAAGATCAACACAAACAACTGCCGCAGCAGTTCTGCACAGTTTTTTCGATCTAAACAGGGCTTTGGAGGTGAAAACTAACGAGGGTCTGCATCGGGCGGTGATGAACACCGACGAACTCGGCAGAGCTTCAAGGTAGATCTAAGACAGGGGAAGAGAGGAACTCACGAATGAGGATGAGCTGCGGAGGCTCGCCGTCGATCTCTGGTCAAATCAGGTTGATGCAGCTTCCTGAGTTGTGTTGGGGAACGTAGCAGAAATTCAAAATTTTCCTACGTGTCGCCAAGATCTATCTATGGAGAAACCAGCAACGAGGGGAAGGAGAGTGCATCTACATACCCTTGTAGATCGCTAAGCGGAAGCGTTCAAGAGAACGGGGTTGAAGGAGTCGTACTCGTCGTGATCCAAATCACCGGAGATCCTAGTGCCGAATGGACGGCACCTCTGCGTTCAACACACGTACAGCCCGGTGACGTCTCCCATGCCTTGATCCAGCAAGGTGAGAGGGAGAGGTTGGGGAAGACTCTGTCCAGCAGCAGCACAACGGCGTGGTGGTGGTGGAGGAGCGTGGCAATCCTGCAGGGCTTCGCCAAGCACCGTGGGAGAGGAGGAGTACTTGGGAGAGGGGAGGGCTGCGCCAGAACTTGTGTTATAGCTCCCATGCGCCTCCCCACTATATATAGGGGTGGAGGGGCTGGCTTCTTGCCCTCCAAGTCCATTGGGGCGTTGGCCAAGGTGGGAGGAAAGAAATCCCATCATTTCCTTCCCCACCGATTGTTATCCCCTTTTTAGGGATCTTGATCTTATCCTTGGGATATGATCTTATTCCTTCTAAGGGGGATCTTGGTGCGCTTGACCAGGGGTGTGGGGCCTTGCCCCACTACCACGTTCATGTGGGTCCCCCATGCTGGTGGGCCCCACTCCGGAACCTTCTAGAACCTTCCGGTACAATACCGAAAAATCCCGAACATTTTCCGGTGGCCAAAATAGGACTTCCCATATATAAATCTTTACCTCCGGACCATTCCGGAACTCCTCGTGACGTCCGGGATCTCATCCGGGACTCCAAACAACATTCGGTATCCACATGCAAACTTCCTTTATAACCCTAGCGTCATCGAACCTTAAGTGTGTAGACCCTACGGGTTCGGGAGACATGTAGACATGACCGAGACGTTCTCCGGTCAATAACCAACAGCGGGATCTGGATACCCATGTTGGCTCCCACATGTTCCACGATGATCTCATTGGATGAACCACGATGTCAAGGACTCAATCGATCCCGTATACAATTCCCTTTGTCTAGCGGTATTTTACTTGCCGAGATTCGATCGTCGGTATACGATACCTTGTTCAATCTCGTTACCGGCAAGTCTCTTTACTCGTTCATAACACATCATCCGTGATCAACCCCTTGGTCACATTGTGCACATTATGATGATGTACTACCGAGTGGGCCCAGAGATACCTCTCCGTTTACGGAGTGACAAATCGATCTCGATCCGTGTCAACCCAATGACACTTTCGGAGATACCGTAATGCACCTTTATAGTCACCCAGTTACGTTGTGACGTTTGATACACCCAAAGCACTCCTACGGTATCCGGGAGTTACACGATCTCATGGTCTAAGGAAGAGATACTTGACATTGGAAAAGCTCTAGCAAATGAACTACACGATCTTTGTGCTATGCTTAGGATTGGGTCTTGTCCATCACATCATTCTCCTAATGATGTGATCCCGTTATCAATGACATCCAATGTCCATAGTCAGAAACCATGACTATCTGTTGATCACAACGAGCTAGTCAACTAGAGGCTCACTAGGGACATATTGTGGTCTATGTATTCACACGTGTATTACGATTTCCGGATAATACAGTTATAGCATGAATAAAAGACAATTATCATGAACAAGGAAATATAATAATACTTTTATTATTGCCTCTAGGGCATATTTCCAACAAGTTGATGAAGACGAAGGGGTCAGTGGCGATGGCAGCGGAGCTCGAGTGGCAGAGAGGAGAGGAAGAAGACGACTGAAAGGACAAAAAGGAAAAGACCTAAGTTGCGGCTATTTATAGGGAGAAGATAACTGAGACGACGCGGGAAACGAGGAGATAAGAATTATTATCCAGCGGCCCCGATGCCTCGATTTTCGGAGCAATCAGTAAAGAGGAGATCCGTTGAAAGATTTGATGGAATAAAAAATGAGTTAAAAGAAGAATGACGTCACGCCGGGTTAAGACGGATCCAGAAGATGACGTCACGACGGGTTAACAAAAACCCTTTCTATAGTCAGAAGACTGAGGATTTAATTCTTTAAAAATATTTTTTAGATTGACATGAACACATTCAAATCAATCTGGGGCCTAATGTTGGGAATATAACTATTTGAGTAAGCCGCCCAGGAGGGGCCGGGTTACACAAAGAGTACTCATCAGAGAGAAGCCCAAGGCCAAGCATGAAGATGGCGGTTCATAGAGGGCCCAAAGCCCGCAGGCGACTTAAGGCCCGTTGTAGTAAACCGCCATGATGGCATGACTTGTGACATAAGGTAGATTTAACTAGTCATCGAGCCGGACACTGTTTATAAGCCGGCCGGGACTCTGTAAGCCACAGGGCGTCAACCCATGTATATAAGGGGACGACCTGCTGGCGGCTTAGGGCAAGAAGCAACTCATCGAGAGCCGGGCTTAGCGTATCTCGCTCCCTGGTCATAGAAACATCAATACCAACCCAACTAGACGTAGGCCTTACCTTCACCGTAAGGGGCCGAACTAGTATAAACCCTCTCGTGTCCCTTGTCCCGATTTAACCCCTTCAAGCTTCCTAGTTCCGATGGCTCCACAACTAAGTCCTTTCACGAGGACATCTGACGTGACTATTCCACGACACCCCTTGTAACCAAGAAATATTGGAAGAATGGTAGAGGCCCTGCTTGTAGCAAGGATGCCGGTTTATTATATTGAGCATAATATATACATTGTAGAAATATGTACATAAGAAGAGCCTATAGCTCAGGTGTAGTAAGGCCGTAGGAGAGCTATGTTCCACGGCCACCGGGTCTCCTCCTTAGAACTGCGTGAGTCTTCTCGAACGTCAATGAGGTAGTATGATCCGTTGTGCAGATTCTTGCTAACCACAAAGGGCCCTTACCAAGGTGGGGATAACTTGTGCATATCGGTCTGATCCTGGATGAGCCGGAGCACTAAATCGCCTTCTTGAAAGATTCTTGTTTTAACCCGGCGGCTGTGATAACGCCGCAAGTCTTGCTGATAAACCGCCGAACGAGCCAAGGCCATGTCCCGCTTCTCATCTAACAGGTCCAACGCCTCCTAGCATGCTTGCTCATTGTCCGCTTCAACGTAATTGGCAACCCGGGGCGAATCATGATGAATATCACTTGGGAGGACTGCCTTTGCCCCGTAAACCATGAAGAAAGGTGTATAGCCCGTAGATCGGTTTGGGGTGGTATTTATGCTCCATAACACGGATGGTAATTCTTCCACCCAACAACCTGGCGTCCGCTTCAAAGGAATCATAATCCGGGGCTTGATACCCCTCAGGATTTCTTGATTAGCTCTCTCGGCTTGGCCATTAGACCGGGGGTGAGCCACGGACACTACATCAAGCCGGATGTGCTCTCATTGACAAAATTCCTCGATCTCGCCTTTGGAAAGGTTCGTGCCATTATATGTGATGATGCTATGTGGAAAACCAAAACGGAAGATCACCTTCTTGATGAATTGAACCGCCGTGGCTGCGTCACGTTTGCTTACTGGCTCCGCTTCAACCCACTTAGTAAATTTGTCAACCGCCACCAAGAGGTGGGTCTTCTTATCCTTGGATCGCTTAAAAGGACCCACCATATCAAGCCCCCAAGTAGCAAATGGCCAAGTTATTGGAATCATCCGTAGCTCTTGAGTCGGAACATGAGCTCGGCGTGAAAACTTCTGACAAGCATCACACCGCTTTACCAGGTCCTCAGCATCGGCGTGAGCCATCAACCAGTAAAAACCATGACAAAAAGCTTTAGCCACCAAGGATTTTGAACCGGCGTGATGACCACAGTCTCCTTCGTGGATCTCGCGTAAAATCTCACGGCCTTTTTCAGCAGAAACGCAACGCTGAAACGCCCCTGAAACACTGCAATGATGCAACTCGCCATTGACGATTATCATGGACTTGGATCGTCGGACTATCTGTCTGGCCAGAACTTCATCTTTTGGTAACTCGCCCCGATTCATATACGCCAAGTATGGAACCGTCCAACCCGGAATGATATGTAAAGCGACCACCAACTGTGCCTCCGGATCAGGAATGGCGAGGTCCTCCTCTGTAGGTAACTGAACCGACGGGTTATGCAAGACATCTAGGAAGGTATTAGGTGGCACTGGTTTACGCTGAGATCCTAGCCGGCTTAAAGTGTCAGCTGCCTCATTTTTGCGCCGATCAATGTGCTCCACTTGATATACCTTAAAGTGACCAGCAACAATGTCCACCTCTCATCGGTAAGCCGCCATGAGTGGATCCTTGGAATCCCAAGTACCTGAAACTTGCTGGGCTACCAGGTCTGAGTCTCCAAAGCATCGTACGTGGCTTAAGTTCTTCTCCTTAGCCACTCGAAGACCATGGAGTAAAGCTTCATACTCAGCTGCATTGTTAGTACAAGGGAACATTAAGAGAAGAACATAATGAATTTTATCACCTCGAGGGGAAGTAAGGACAACTCCAGCCCCCGAGCCCTCCAATTACCTGGACCCGTCAAAGTGAATAGTCCAGTATGTACTGTCCGGTTTGTCCTCCGGTATGTGCAACTCTGTCCAATCATTGATGAAATCCACAAGGGCCTGGGATTTGATTGCTGTTCGAGGCATATACTTCAAACCGTGTGGTCCAAGCTCAATAGCCCACTTAGCAACCCGGCCAGTTGCCTCCCTGTTCTGGATTATATCTCCCAAAGGAGCAGAACTGACCACTGTGATGGGATGACCTTGAAAGTACTGTTTAAGCTTCCGACTTGCCATAAAAACCCCATACACCAGCTTCTGCCAATGCGGATATCTTTGCTTTGACTCAATGAGCACTTCGCTGATATAATAAACCGGTCTTTGAACCGGGTATTCCTTCCCAGCATCCTTGCGCTCTACCACAATGGCGACACTGACAGCTCGGGCATTAGCAGCCACATATAACAGTAGTGGCTCCTTATCAACTGGAGCAGCGAGAACCGGCGGTTCAGCCAACTGCTTCTTCAAGTCTTCAAACGCCGCATCAGCGGCATCGCTCCAGACAAAACTTTCTGTCTTCTTCAACATCTGGTACAGAGGGATCGCCTTTTCTCCCAACCTGCTGATAAACCGGCTCAGAGCTGCAATACGACCCACCAAACGTTGAACATCATTGATACATGCCGGTTTAGCCAGAGATGTGATAGCCTTGATCTTTTCCGGATTAGCCTCTATGCCCCGGTTGGACACCAAAAAACCCAAGAGCTTGTCGGCCGGTACATCAAAGACACATTTAGCCAGATTGAGCATCATTTTGTAAACTCTCACATTATCAAAGGTTTCTTGCAAATTAGATATGAGTGTCTCTTCCTGCCTAGACTTGACCACAATATCATCCACATAGGCATGAACATTGCGCCCAATCTGAGTATGAAGACAGTTCTGCACACAACGTTGATAAGTTGCCTGGGCACTCTTGAGCCCAAAGGGCATAGATATATAACAGAAGGCTCCAAAGGGAGTAATGAAAGCTGTCTTCTCCTGGTCCTTAACTGCCATCTTGATCTGATGATAACCAGAATAAGCATCCAAAAAATCAAACGCTCACAACCCGCCGTAGCATCAATGATTTGATCAATACGAGGGAGGGCAAAGGGATCAGCTGGGCAAGCTTTGTTCAAATTTGTGTAATCCACACACATACGCCAAGTGCCGTTTTTCTTAAGTACCAGCATCGGATTAGCCAACCACTCTGGGTGAAACACTTCCACGATAAACCCTGCTGCTAGTAGCCGGGCTACCTCTTCCCCAATGGCCCTACGTCGTTCCTCATTAAAGCGGCGAAGAAACTGTTTGACCGATTTGAACTTCGGATCAATATTAAGAGTGTGCTCAGTGAGTTCCCTCGGTACACCTGGCATGTCAGAAGGTTTCCATGCAAAGATGTCCCGGACTCCCGTTCTCACGGATGAACTCGATGAGCACGCTTTCCTATTTGGGATCCAAGTTGACACTGATGCTAAACTGCTTAGATGAATCGCCAGGAGCAAAATCAACCAGTTTAGTCTCATCAGCCGATTTAAACTTCAAAGCCGGATCATGCTCTGTAGTGGGCTTCTTTAGAGAGGTCATGTCTGCCGGATCAACATTGTCCTTATGAAACTTCAACTCTTCCATTGCACAAACCGATTCAGCATAGGCCACATCACCTTCCTCACACTCCAGAGCAATCTTATGGCTACCATGAACCGTGATGGTCCCTTTGTGACCCGGCATCTTGAGCTGCAGATAAACAAAACACGGCCTTGCCATGAATTTAGCATAAACCGACCGTCCAAACAAAGCATGGTACGGGCTTCTGATTTTGACCACTTCAAAGGTAAGTGTCTCGGACCTTGAATCATGATCATCTCCAAAAACTACCTCTAGAGCTATCTTACCAACTGGGTAAGCCGATTTACCAGGCACCACTCCGTGAAAGACGGTGTTTGACGGTCTAAGATTCTTATCTGTCAACCCCATACGCCGGAAGGTTTCATAGTACAAGATGTTGATACTGCTTCCTCCGTCCATGAACACCTTAGTGAACTTATAACCTCCCACCCGCGGTGCAACCACCAAAGCTAGGTGACCCGGATTGTCAACCCGGGGTGGATGATCCTCCCTGCTCCAGACAATAGGCTGCTCTGACCAGCGTAGATAACGGGGCACTACTGGTTCAACAGAGTTTACTACCCTTTTATGGAGTTTCTGATTGCGCTTGCATAAGCTAGTAGTGAAGACATGATACTGTCCACCGTTTAAATGCTTTGGGTTGCTCTGATAATCTGACTGCTGTTGATTCCCCTGATTACCCTGTTGATGGTTACCACCTTGGTTATTCTGATTGCCCTGATTATTCTGAAATCTCGAGCTTGAACTGCCACCACCGTAACCCAGCCCATGAAATCCTGGACCGAAACCACCAGATGGACCCTGATCATACCGGAAAAGATCAGAGTTTTTGAATTCCCTCATGATGCGGCAATCCTTCCAAAGGTGCGTGGCCGGAACCTCCTTTCTCCCGTGCTTTGGGTAGGGCTGGTTTAACAGACGTTCCAGATTCATTCCTCCACCGCGCTGGGGCGGTTTACCCTTACGGCGCTGCATATTACCCTACATACTGGTGTTAGCCACAAAATCAGAATTGTCCGCTTTACGCTTACCATTATTTTCGTGGCCCGCCTGGTTATGATGTCCCTTTGAACCGCATTATTCTTTCCCTTCTCCTGTTTCTCTTCATCAGAGTCAGGGTCTTTGATATTATCAGAATCAACATACTTAACCAGAGCCGCCGTGAGTGTTCCCATATCATTGCAGTGACGCTTGAGCCGTCCCAACTTCATCTTTAGTGACTTAAACCGGCAATTGCCCTCCAACATCACAATTGCTGTATACGGATTGATGCGGCCGGAAGAGTGCAAAATTTCTGAAACCCGGCGCACCCAAGGGGTTGTTGATTCATTCTCTCCTTGGACACAAGCCACCAGATCTACAGTGGACATAGGTTGCTTGCATGTATCTTTGAAGTTTGCTATGAACTTGGCCTTCAACTCATCCCATGAATTGATCGAGTTAGCAGGCAGGCTCTTCAGCCAGGTGCGAGACGTTCCTTCTAGCATCATGGTGAAGTACTTTGCACACACCACTTCATCCACATCTCCATTGCCACCTCATAACTCTCAACCCACGCCTTGGGGGGCTAATCAGCGGTATAGTTAGGCACCTTGCATGGACCTTTGAAATCTTTGGGCAAACGCACATTACGGAGAGCCGGGATGAGACACGGCACTCCCCAGGAGCTGAAGGCAAGCTCGGTACCTCGCTCTACTAACGGTGCTGGCTGAACCGGGGCGGGTTGATGACAACCCGCGTGTTGCGCTGCTAATGCAGCCTCCCTTCGCGCTCTGCCATTATCCACCACATCTTGAGCATTCAAACCGCCGTTCGCCGGATTAGGCCCTCTAAGGGCATCATGACGCCGCGCACTGCTTGACATGGTGGGTTCGTCTATGTGCCTGCCATAACTCTTGCTCGGACGTGGGGTTGAATGTATTCTGTCTCGGCTGTAGGAATAAGCCTGTTGTTGTACAACGGAGGTTTGAAGAAGATCCCTGGCTCGTCGAGTCTCAATTGCTGCTAATGAATCACCCTCCATCAGAATAGCCGCCAAACGTGATGCTGTCGCGATCATATTATCCAAAGGGCTAGAAAATTGACCCGGCGGTGTTGCTACATACTGCGGCGGGTTGTCCGTCCGTCGAGGCGGGTCCATCGCCCGTGGCTGATCCGGCGCTGCCCCAGGTGCTTCGGTCCGTTTTACCCCCGCCGGATTGCTAGGCCCAGCTCCTGGTGTACCGAAGAGATTCAGACCCTCGTAGATTTGCGGCAGTCGAGACCGGTATTTCCTTCTCATAACTTCATTTGATGCGTTCTGATCTAACATAAGCCGGTAATTCTGCGCCTGGATTTCTTGTGATTGGGCATCTAATGCGGCCCGCTCTTCATCCATCCCGGCCTCCTCAGCTGCCAAGTCCACTTTGGCCTGAGCTATCTGATCCTTAAGCTTTGTGACATCCGCATTATACTGAACTTGAGTCTCCGGAGTCACCGCTGTAGTCAACAATGCCGTCAATGCGTCCAGTAAACCGGCAAGGACTTGAGCCGACCGGTGCGCCGGGCCTCCTGCCGCGGCTGTCGATCCGGAGATCATTGCTGCTGTAGATGAAGATTGCACAGTGGGTTGCGTACCGGCCATGAAGATCGCAACCCGGTTTGGCGGTTCAAGGGGACCCGGAATACTGTCACCATTGGAATATCCCTCAATCCGGCCATCTTGCAGTCGGTATAGCGACTCGGTTTCGACAGTGGATGATTCACCATCTGAGTAGATGGCTGTCTCACTGTCAGACACAAGTTCAGATTCCGCACCATGGATGAATCCCACGAACGCATGCTTCATGGCAGGCTGAACCCGGCAGGACTTGCACGCTGAGCCGTCTCGATGAGGTCGATGGAGATGTCCGGCTTAGGACCCGGTTCGCCGATCTTGCCAATGAAAACGTGAATTCCGCCAAAGGGGACCCGGTACCCGTACTCGATTGAGCCAGCCTCGGGGCCCCAGCCTGCGTCGTCGATGTAAAGCTTGCCGCGACGACTCTTGGTCATCCGGCCAACCGCATACCCTTTGATTCCTTCAAAATTGCCCTTTAGGAACTCGAAACCATCGTGCGATAGCCCCACGATGGGCACCAACTGTCGTGGAAATATCACGTCAGATGTCCTAGCAGAAGGACTTAGTCGTGGAGCCATCGCAACGAGATTAGCCTGAAGGGGTTATACTGGACAAGGGACATGAGAGTTTTATACTAGTTCGACCCCTTACGATGAAGGTAAAAGCCTACATCTAGTTGTGATGGGATTATTGGGGTTTAAATGATCAGGGAGCAAATACGCTTTGCCTGGGTCTCGAGTTGTTGTGTGTTGTCCTGAACCGCCGCCGGGTCATCCCTTTATATACACGGGTGGACACCCAGCCGGTTTACAGAGTCCCGAGGCTGACTCATACAAGTGTTCGGCTCGGTCTCTCCCTTTCCCTAACTTACAATACAAGTTATACAACTATGGCGGTTTACCATTATGGGCCCTAATCTGCCTATGGGCTCTGGGCCTCTAAGCTTTATCAGTAAAGCACCATCTTCTTGTCTTCATGGGCTTCAGTATAGTTGAGCGTGAACCGGCCCCTCCTGGGCGGTTTACACTCAGTAGTTATATCCTCAACATAGACCGATAACAAGTTTTATGTGGGAGAGGCATAAGCTAACATACTTTCTCTTCTTGGATCATATGCACATATGATTGGAACTCTAGCAAGCGTAGACAACTACTAAAGATTCATTAAGGTAAAACCCAACCATAGCATTAAAGCATCAAGTACCCTTTATCCCGTACGCAACAATCCCCTTACTCGGGTTTATGCTTCTGTCACTCAAGCAACCCACCATAAAAGAATCATGAATGTATTGCAACACCCTACAGCGGGAATCCCTCATGCTTGCGCGACACGGAGGGCACAATAGGACATCAACATAACCACAAGCAAATTAAATCAATCATAGCAATTCATCAACCACCAATAGGACAACGAAAATCTACTCAGACATCATAGGATGGCAACACATCATTGAATAATAATATGAAGCATAAAGCACCATGTTCAAGTAGAGGGTACAGCGGGTTGCGGGAGAGTGGACCGCTAGATATAGATGGGGGAAGGTCATGGAGATGTTGGTGAAGATGGCAGAGGTGTTGGTGAAGATCGAGGTGATGATGATGGCCCCCGGTGGCGCTCCGGCGCCACCGGAAGCAAGGGGAGAGAGCCCCCCTTCTGCTTCTTCTTCTTCCTTGACCTTCTCCCTAGATGGGAGAAGGGTTTCCCCTCTGGTCCATAGCTCCCATGGTGTGGGAGGGGCGAGAGCCCCTCCGAGATTGGATCTATCTCTCTGTTTCTGTGTTCTGGAATTCTGCCTTGGCACCGTTTCCTTTATATCTGGAGATCCGTAACTCCGATTGGATTGAAACCTTTGCCCAGATCATTTTCCAAAAATTAGCTTTCTTGCGGCCAAAGAAGGGCATCAACTGCCTTATGGGTGACCCACGAGGGTGGGGGGCACGCCCACTTTAAGTGGGCGTGGGCCCCTATCTCGTGGCCACCTCGGGCATCGTCTCGCGTTGATTCTTCCTCCCAAAAATCACAAATATTCCAAAATAATTCTCCGTCCGTTTTTATCCCGTTTGGACTCCGTTTGATATGGGGTTTCTGCAAAACATAAAACATGCAACAGACAGGAACTGGCACTGGGCACTGGATCAATATGTTAGTCCCAAAAAATAGTATAAAAAGTTGCCAAAAGAATTTGAAAGTTGTAGAATATTGGCATGGAACAATCAAAAATTATAGATACGACGGAGACGTATCATAAGGCAATAAAAACTGCTTCTAAAAGTGTTAGATCATTTAGTGTAAGAGAAAATTGAGCGTTGTACGAGCTTGTGATGGCAAAGAATAAAAGCGATAGACTGCATAATAAAGGTTGCTATCATAAGGGGTAATATAACGTGACATTCTTTTGCACTAAGGGGTTGAGCATACAAACAAATAAGCGCATGGCAACCTCTGCTTCCCTCTGCGAAGGGCCTGTCCTTTACTTTTATGCAAAGAGTCAAAGTTTTTCTCTCTATTCCTTTTTATGTTTCTCCTTTGGCAAGCATTATGTGGTGAGGAAAGATCTAGGCACAGATGTCCAGTTGAATATGGGTAGCATGAGTTATTATTGTTGACATCACTCAGAGGTGAATACCTTGGGAGGCGAAATTATAAGCCCCTATCTTTCTATGTGTCCGGTTGAAATGTTTTGCTCATGTGTATGCGGTGAGTGTTAGCAATCATAGAAGACTATAAGATGGTTGAGTATGTGGAGCTCTTACTTAGACTATTGAATAAGTTGAATTGCAATAGCTTGGTGACTGAGAATATAGGTTGTTGAGTTTCAAGAGAATTCATTGTTTGAACCTTAACATGTGAATTGGTTGCTACTATAACATGAGGAGTTTTATAAGAAAGAATTGCTCTTATGATGTTAGGAAAAGTGATTGAAATTGTCATTGATCAAACTTGTGCACTTTGCTAGCATTCACACTTCATAAATTACTTCTTTTATCATTACCTACTCGAGGACGAGTAGAAATTAAGCTTGGGGATGCTGATACGTCTCCAACGTATCTATAATTTATGAAGTATTCATACTGTTATTTTATCATTCTTAGGTGTTTTACAATCATTTTATAGCAACTTTATATCATTTTTGGGACTAACCTATTGACCCAGTGCCCAGTGCCAGTTGCTTTTTCTTGCCTGTTTTTTACATGCCAGGGAATCAATATCAAACGGAGTCCAAACACCGCAAAACTCATTGGAGAATTTTTCTGGACCAGAACACCCAGGATGGGCCAGAGCAAGACCTGGGGGGTGCCCCGAGGGGGGCACAACCCACCAGAGCTCGCCTGGGCCCACAGGCACGCCTAGGTGGGTTTGCCCACCTCGGTGGCCTCCCGTACCCCTTCTTCGCCCTATAAAATCCCAAATATTCCAAAACCCTTCGGGGTAGCCCTAGATTAGAACTTCCGCCACCGCAAGGCCTATGTATCCACGAGATCCAATCTAGACCCCGTTCCGGCACCCTGCCCGAGGGGGGAATCATCACCGATGGCCATGTTCATCATCCCAGCGGCCACCACGAGGAGGAGGGAGTAGTCCACCCTTGGGGCTAAGGGTTTGTACCAGTAGCTATGTGTTTAATCTCTCTCGTGCGCGATCTTGAGATGTCACGATTTTGATGTATCATGGGCTTTGTTAACATAGATGGATCATATGATGTTTCTCCTCTCTCTACACTTGTTGTGATGAATTGAGTCTTTACCCTTTGAAGTTTTGTCTTGTCAGATTGAATGTTCAGATCTGAGAACACATGATATATGTCTTGCATATGAATACCCGTGGTGACAAAGGGGTATTATATTGATTCACTTGATATATGTTATGGCACTCAACTTGCGGATTCCTGAGGTGACTTTGGGGTAATCTATGCATAGGGGTTGATGCACATTTTTATTATCTTTTCTCCGATAGATACTTTGGGGTCTCCTTGTAGTTCTTTGTTTGGATTGAGTATTATGAATCTGAAATTGTTTGATACATATCGTATAATTAACTCACGGGTACTCGCGGTGACATTGGGGTATCTAGGTGACATTAGAGTTGGTTGATATGTATCATATGGTGTTATTTTAGTATGAATTCTTGATTAGATCGATCGGATAGAATAGCTTGCTGTTATTTTAGTACGAACTCTAGGATAGATTGATCGGAAAGAATAGATTTGAGGTGGTTTCATACCCTACAAAATATTTCTATCTTTTGTTCTCTGCTAATAGGAACTCAGGAGTGATTCTTTGTTGCACTATGAGGGGTAATCATATGATCCAACTATGTTAGCATTGTTGAGAGATTGCACTAGTGAAAGTATGCACCCTAGGCCTCATTTTCCATTATTGCAATACCGTTTGTGCTCCGTTTTATCATTTACTACCTTGCTGTATTTTATTATTCGCACTACAAAAACTCATATCTACTACCCATACTACACTTTTATCACCATCTCTTCGCCGAACTAGTGCACCTATACAATTTTCTAGTCTATTGGGTGTGTTGGGGACACAAAAGATTTCTTGTATTTGATTGCCGGTTTGCTTGAGAGAGACTATCTTCATCCTACGCCTCCCACGGATTGATAAACCTTAGGTCATCTACTTGAGGGAAAATTGCTACTGTCCTACAAAACTCTGCGCTTGGAGGCTCAACACGTGTCTACAAGAATAAAGTTGCGTTGTAGACATCAAGCTCTTTTCTGGCACCATGGCTGGGGAGGTGAGTGCATGAAGGTATATCTATAGATCTTGCAATTGAATCTTTTAGTTTCTTGTTTTATCACTAGTTTGGTTTATAAAAGAAACCTACATAAAAATGGAATTGAGGTTGCATCATATTATTGATCATCTTTATAATATCTTTCTTGAAAATGATGGTTCAGAAAATTTTGCTTAATTGATAGAAGAAGAATTTAATAAAATGATTGGCATGAATGATGAGCATGATTGCAATGCCGTTAGTATGAATTCTTTCAATATCCATGATGTTAACGATATGCAAAGCTACAAGCTTGGGGATGCTATGTTTGATGAAGATGATATTTTTACTCCCCCAAGTTTTGATGAGATAAATTATTATGATGATAGCATGCCTCCTATTTATGATGATTACAATGATGAAAGTGGGTTTGGAAGAGTGTCAACTGTAGGTAGTAGTGATCCCACTATTTTGGAGGGTGTTGAATCTTATTACAATATTGATGAAAGTGGTTTTTAAATTCTAGTGAATCCAAAGCTCGTCTAAAATTCATGAAACTTGGTATGCTGTCATGGAGCGACATCAACATGTCGTGGTAAATTTTTTGTCCCCTTTGGGGCAGGTTTGGGGATATGCTTCTCACAAAACAAGCCCGATGGTTTCGGTAGGGAATGTTTCACCTTTCTGGACGAAACGATATGCATTGCCTCTTCTCAGTTTCAATTTTTCCCTAGTGTCAACATAGAACATGTCAATTTTTGGGATTTTTGGGGGTTCGCTTGGACATTTTTATACATTAACTGAGTTTTCTTTGCATTCATGTGCATAATTCAAATTTGAACTACAGGCACATGCTCTAATGCATATAAATTGGTTGAAAATTCAAATATGTGTCCTTGGTTGCCTGCTTAGGTCCAATGCAAGAATTGGGAATGAATGTCAAACACCCTGCCGCCGTCACTCGGCCGCAAACATTGAGGTACCTAGTTTTAAATTCTAGTAAATGCCAAACTCGTCTGAAATTCATGAAACTTGGCATGCTATCATGGAGCGGCATCAACATGCTGTGGTAAATTTTTTGTCCCATTTGGGGTAGGTTTGGGGATATGCTTCTCACAAACCAGAGCTTCTCACAACAAGCCTGCTGGTTTCGGTAGGGAACATCCCACCTTTGGGGATAGAACAATATCCATTGCCTCTTATTGCTTTGAAAAAATTTCTCGTGTCAACATAGAACAACAGGAGTGTTGTGCCAATTTTTGGGATTTTTTGGGGTTCCTTTGGACATTTTATGCATTTATTGAGTTTTTCAATGCACTTATGTGCATAACTCAAATTTGAACTACATGCACGTGCTCTAATGCATATAAATTGGTTGAAAATTCAAATATGTGTCCTTGGTTGCATGCTTAGCTCCCATGCAAGAAATGAGAATGAATGTCATACACCCTGCCACCGTCAGTCGGCCGCAAACATTGAGATACCTGGTTTTTAAATTCTTGTAAATCCAAAAGTCGTCTGAAATTCATGAAACTTCGCATGCTATCATGGAGCGGCATCAACATGCCATGATAAAGTTTTGGTCCCATTTGGGGCAGGTTTGGGTATATGCTTCTCACAAACCAGAGCTTCTCATAGCAAGCATGATGGTTTCGGTAGGGAACGTCCCACCTTTGGGGACGAAACAATATCCATTGCCTCTTATTGCTTTCAAAAAATTTCTCGTGTCAACATAGAACAACAGGAGTGTTGTGTCAATTTTTGGGATTTTTCGGGGTTCGTTTGGACATTTTTATGCATTAATTGAGTTATCAATGTGTTTATGTGCATAATTCAAGTTTTAACCATTCACGTCATGCTTTAATGGCTATAGGTTTTAATGGCTCTTGATCGCAAATGTTTTAGAAAGAACACCCATATGCAAAGTGAGAGCAGGATTTGTGCATCTCTTCAGCGCAAATGGTTGTTTTGGATGACCCGTGTGCAACCACTTACAAACAATTTGGTAAGATTTGCATCTGTCATATTGCGTATGTTGCCATTTGTCAAACTGGAAAGATTGACATTTGTTGATCTAGTAACATTGCCATTTGTCAACCTTGTAACACTTCGATTTGTCAAAATATGAAGCTAAAAATCACTAGCAGTATCTAATTTTTGCAGCTAAAGTTCAATAATTAAGCATAGATGGAGCCGAGGAGGCGTGTTCAGCCAGGCGTGTAGTGGGCGGCGCAGTACTATTCGATTTGATAGCGGGCGGCGCAGTTCCCAATACGGCTTTAATGCACACGAGGGAGAGGGTAGTGGTTCCCGAAATGTTGAAAGGCCAATGATGCATCCTTCGTCAATTAGCATCATGAATGCATGAGGGAAGTAATGGGAGGAGGACCGGGAAAAGAGGCAGCTCGATGTGAATGCAACACAATTCGCACTCATATAAAGGCGCCCCTCCATTCCAATGCATCTACCACATCGTATGCACCTAAGCATTTTCCTAAGCACCTATACTAAGCGCAAAAGTGCGCACTCCAGACCCATGGCGGTGATGCGCGCGAGCGGCCAGCGCCTGTGCCAGACGGTCCATGACGCCGGCCTATGGCATGGCACCGAGGATCATCTCTAGACGGTGTTGGCGACCGGCTGGTGGATGGCCGCTGTCGATGCCAGCTATGACTCTCAGTTGGACCAGATGATTGTTGTCACCACCAACAAGTTCACCATTGTCAAGAAGCTCGCGGACGACATCGCTGTACTCCTTTAGCCCGCGCACCTGGGCTCCTCATTGCCTGCCACCCTAATCGGCCTCCATGGTCAGAACCTCTTTCAAGCGTTGTTGGCCCTGCGACTGCCTGCCGACGCCACGAAGAATTTCCACCTGGAGGTTGCACTCGCCGCGAGGCGCCTCGCCCTGCAGGAATTCGTCGACCTACACATCCATGTACGAGCAAATCATGTACATAGGTATCTACAAGGCCAGTGAGGATGCTACGACGTTGGCTTTCATCAACTGGCTGGAAGCCTTGGTTGCCTTTGCTGACAAGCACCTTGACCTCGCCAAAAAAGTTGCCGCTCCTTAGCCGCCGGTCAGTGGCCCGACGCACTGAGTTGAGGAGGAGGAGGTTGTACGTTGATGTATGCATCTTTCTTCTTGCCTCCTTAATTCTTATTGTGCTATTGCATTCTCGTTCCAGTCAATACAAACATGTGTGATCCCTTTGCTTAGTTATATGCATCACTGTAACTAGTACTCCATCTGTGAATTTATAAGTTGTGCTGCCAGTGTTTGAGGCCGACACATGACACAAAAAGTACACCCACAACAACACATACAGAGAGGACATCCAGTGGTTCCAATGGCGATTTGTCAAAATATGCAGCTAAAAATCACTAGCACTATCTAATTTTTGCAACTAAAATTTAGTAATTAAGCATAGATTTCATTCATAGATTAAGTAGTCGTGATTAATCTATACAAACAGTTCAACTGTTAGGCGCCGCGGCACGCTCTACTCGCGTCTGTTGGCGCGCTCGGGTTGTGGACAACTTTTCCTTGTGTGTTCAACTGCTATATGCATATATATATATATATATATATATATATATGGTTGCTTGCTGTTGAGGCGACTGCGGAGTGTGCTACCTGTTGAGGCGACCGCTGTTAGTCCTAGATGGATTATTTATTCCTAAACAGAAGCAAAAACAAAAAACACAAAATAAAATTGGGTTGCCTCCCAACAAGCGCTATCGTTTAACGCCCCTAGCTAGGCATAAAAACAAGGATAGATCTAGGTATTGCCATCTTTGGTAGGCAATCCATAAGTGGCTCTCATGATAGATTAATATGGTAATTTTATTTTCTTTCTACGGAAGTGTTCCATGCCCTTCTTTAAGGGAAATTGGAATCTAATATCCCCTTCCTTCATATCAATAATTGCACCAATCGTTCTAAGGAAAGGTCTACCAAGAATAATAGGACATGAAGGATTGCAATCTATATCAAGAACGATAAAATCTACGGGCACATAATTCCTGTTTGCAACAATAAGAACATCATTAATTCTTTCATAGGCTTTTTAATAGTGCAATCCGCAAGATGCAAGTTTAGAGAGCAATCATCAAAATTACGGAAATCTAGCAAATCACATAAAGTTTTGGGAATAGTAGAGACACTAGCACCAAAATCACACAAAGCATTCAAAATCTTTAATTTTAATTTTAATAGTAGGTTCCCACTCATCATAGAGTTTTCTAGGGACAGAAACTTTCAACTCAAGTTTTTCTTCATAAGATTGCATCAAAGCATCAACAATGTGTTCGGTAAAGGCTTTATTTTGACTATAAGCATGAGGAGAATCTAGCACGGATTGCAACAAGGAAATACAACCAATCAAAGAGCAATTTTCATAATTAAATTCCTTGAGATCCAAAATAATGGGTTTAGCAACATCACGGTCTTTATTTATTTCAATCCCACTATCATCAAATTCATCATCAAGATCTAGAAACTCCGAATCCTTAAACGCCTTCTAGGTAAAGGAAGATCATTTTCAGATTCATCAAGATTCATATTGCAAAACAAAGATTTAATAGGGGACACATCAATAACTTATAGATCTTCATCTTGATTTTCATAGGGATTGGATGAACACACTTTAATAAAGGCATCTTTGGAAGCACGCATCCCAGCGGTTGTTTCCTTGCACTCATCAATGGAAATTCTCATGGCTTTGAGAGACTCATTGATATTAGGAGGAATAGATCTAAGCTTTAAAGAATCAATTTCAAGAGAAATTCTATCAACGTTCCTAGCCAAATCATCAACTTTAAGCAATTTCTCTTCAAGCAAAGCATTAAAATTCTTTTGTGAATTCATAAACTCTTTGACACTACTCTCAAATTCAGAGGGCATCTTATTAAAATTTCCATAAGAGTTATTTTAGGAATTTCCATAATTATTAGAAGGGTTACTAGGATAAGGCCTAGGATTAAAATTCCCTCTATAAACGTTGTTTCCAAAACTATTCCTACCAACAAAATTCACATCCATAGATTCATTATTATTCTCAAGCAAAGTAGATAAAGGCATATCATTGGGATCAAGAGGAGTATTTTCGGGAGCAAACATCTTCATAAGTTCATCCATCTTTTCAACATTGATTTCTTCTATAGCATGCACTTTTTTACTAGAAGATCTTTTGGTGTTCCATTGAGAATAATTAGCCATAATATTATCAAGCAATTTTGTAGCATCTCCTAACGTAATTTCCATAAACGTGCCTCCCGCGGCCGAATCTAAAAGATTTCTAGAAGCAAAATTCAATCCGGAATAAATTTTTTGTATGATCATCCATAAATTCAAACCATGAGTAGGGCAATTGTGAAGCATCAATTTCATTCTTTCCCAAGATTGGGCAACATGCTCATGATCAAGTTGTTTAAAATTCATGATGTCGTTCCTAAGAGTGATAATCTTAGTGGGAGGAAAATACTTAGAGATAAAAGCATCTTTGCACTTGTTCCAAGAATCAATACTATTTTTAGGCAATGATGAAAACCAAACTTTAGCACGATCTCTAAGTGAAAACAGAAATAACTTCAATTTGACAATATTGTTATCCGTATCTTTCTTCTTTTGCATATCACACAAATCAACAAAATTGTTTAGCTGAGTAGTGGCATCTTCACTAGGAAGGCCGGTGAATTGATCTTTCATAACAAGATTCAACAAAGCGGTATTGATTTCACAAGACTCATCATTATTAAGAGGAGCAATTGGAGTACTAAGGAAATCATTACTATTGGTATTCGAGAAATCACACAATTTGGTATTATCTTGCGCCATGGAAACAAGTAATCCAACACACAAGCAAACAAAAAGGCAACGTGAAAAAGCCAAACGGAAAAGAGAGGAGGAGATTGGGAAAGAGAGGGCAAATAAAACGGCAAAGGTGAAGTGGGGGAGAGGAAAATGAGAGGCAAATGGCAAATAATGTAATGCGAGAGATAGGGATTGCGATGGGTACTTGGTATGGTTGACTTGCTTGCGTGAGCCTCCCCGGCAACGGCGCCAGAAATTCTTTTTGCTACCTCTTGAGCACTGCGTTTGATTTCCCCGAAGAGGAGAGGATGATGCAGCAAAGTAGCGTAAGTATTTCCCTCAGTTTTTGAGAACCAAGGTATCAATCCAGTAGGAGACCACGCACAAGTCCCTCGTACCTACACAAAATGATAGCAACTCGTAACCAACGCTTATGGGTTGTCAATCCCTTCACGGTCACTTACGAGAGTGAGATCTAATAGAGATGATAATATTTTTGGTATTTTTGATAGATAGATGCAAAGTAAAAAGTAAAGTAAAAACAAAGCAAGTAAATAAAGTGATAGAGATTGATATGATGAGAATAGACCCGAGGGCCATAGGTTTCACTAGTGGCTTCTCTCAAGAGCATAGATATTCTACGGTGGGTGAACAAATTACTGTTGAGCAATTGACATAATTGAGCATAGTTATGAGTATATCTAGGCAATTATCATGTATATAGGCATCACGTCCAAAACAAGTAGCTCGAAACAATTCTGCATCTACTATTATTACTCCACTCATCGAACGCTATCCAGCATGCATCTAGAGTATTAAGTTAAAAACAGAGTAACGCCTTAAGCAAGATGACATGATGTAGAGGGATAAATTCATGCAATATGATAAAAAACCCATCTTGTTATCCTCGATGGCAACAATACAATACGTTCCTTGCAACTCCTTCTGTCACTGAGTAAGGACACCGCAAGATTGAACCCAAAGCTAAGCACTTCTCCCATTGCAAGAACTACCAATCTAGTTGGCCAAACCAAAAAGGATAATTCAAAGAGACTTGCAAAGATAACTCAATCATACATAAAAGAATTCAGAGAAGAATCAAATTTTTTCCATAGATAATACTGGATCATAAACCCACAATTCATCGTTCTCAACAAACACACCAAAGAAAGAAGATTACATCGAATAGATCTCCACGAGAGAGGAGGAGAACATTGTATTGAGATCCAAAAGGAGAGAAGAAGCCATCTAGCTACTAGCTATGGACCCGAAGGTCTGAAGTAAACTACTCACACTTCATCGGAGGGGCTATGGTGATGATGTAGAAGCCCTCCATGGTGGATGCCCCCTCCTGTGGAGCTCCGGAACAGGCCCCAAGATGGGATCTCGTGGATACAGAAGGTTGCGGCGGTGGAATTAAGTTTTTGGCTCATGTTCTGATCGTTCGGGGATACGTAGGTATATATAGGAGGAAGGAGTACGTCGGTGGAGCGTCAGGGGGCCCATGAGGTAGGGGCGCGCCCAGGGGGCGCCCTCCATCCTCGTGACCGCCTCTGGCACTTCTTGGAGTAGGGTCCAAGTCTCCTGGATCACGTTCGGTTGGAAAATCACGATCCCGAAGGTTTCATTCCGTTTGGACTCTGTTTGATATTCCGTTTCTTCGAAACACTGAAATAGGCAAAAAACAACAATTCTGGGCTGGGCCTCCGATTAATAGGTTAGTCCCAAAAGTAATACAAAAGTGGAAAATAAAGCCCAATATAGTCCAAAATAGTAGATAAAGTAGCATGGAGCAATCAAAAATTATAGATACGTTGGAGACGTATCAGAGTGCTCTGCTCGCGTCCCTCCACGCATGCTCTGCCAGCGGTTGGGCCTGCGCACGACCACGTCGGGGGCCCCATATGCATGCGGTTGCGCCGCGCGCTTTGCCACGTGATGTTGTTACGTGCGGCACGATGGAGTTACGCGCTGCGAATTAGAATTGCCATCAGGATGTGTCGTCCGGCCTCCCCTTTAATTCCCGTGGCCATTATAACCTTAGTCTCTTCAAACTTTCGATCACGCCCCACAACACAACAAGCACACCCACGACGACACATAGAGAGGGGATGTCTAGCGGCTCCAATGGAGTTCGACGAGCATAAAGTGGAGACCCACGCGAGGTAGACGGATCTCTCGGTGGTGTACACCATCGACCTGGCCGTGGTGGACGACTACATCAACACCGTTGGGCAGTTGCTTGCTGGAAACAAGTACAAGGTGGTCGGCATCGACCTCCAGTACACCACCGACAGTCCCGGCATAGATCAGAAGGTTGCCGTTGCCCAATTGTGCGTGTGCCATCATGTACTCATCTACCACTGCTGCATGGCCAGAGAGCCTTTCGACCGTTTCAACAGCATTGTCAACAGCACCAACTACAAGTTCGCCACGATGGAAACCACCGACGATGTAAAAGAGCTCAGTGTTACGGGCTGGGCCTGCCAGAACCTTGTCGAAATCCGTGACCACTACAGGGTCTAGGGCAGCATGAAGGACTCCCTAGTCGAACTCGGCTTGGCCATCATCAACACCTACTATGAAAAGATGAAGCAAGATGCCCGGAGAACAAGTGTCGTATCCTGGCACAGGGCCTGGATGCGGCGACTGGATGAACCTCACCTCAGGTCCGTGGCCAAGAGCATGTACACATGCTACGAGATACACAAGTGGATCGTTGACATGAGGAAGTGCCTCGTTACCCAAATCGACAAGCCCGGATCGAGCCACAAGCAGAGCAAGCATCACAAGAAGCAGATGATGATTAGATCATTGTTTATGCTAGTTAATCATGCATGTAATATATAGTTTACTTTATTGGTGTGTGGAGGTTTCATGTGTGTAGTAGCCACCTATGAAATTATGCATGTAATAGTTTACTTTGGTGTGTGCAAATGCCATGGTTGTACTAGCCACCTATGTAATTGGATGTTTAATTTGGTTATGCAAACATGTCCTTATAAGTGTGTGTGTGTGTGTGTGTGTGTGCAATCCCATCGCACAACACACACGTCTTATTAGCAGCAATCGTCTGTGTTATTATCGGTTGTCGCACACATTTATGATTACAAACCTGTTTGCCGCGTATCACACACATCTTGTTATATTGAGCCGTTTATGTTCTCTTGTCTCAACACAAATAGTTCATCCGCGTGAACCGCATGCCGTATATCGCACACACCTTGATTTGGCGGACCGTTTCTTTTGTGTTGCCTAATCACAAACAGTTCATCCTATTGAAATGTATGTTGTTTATTGCACACACCTTCATCTGGCTTCCCATTTCTTTTGTTGCTCCTCATCGCAAACGGTTAATTGTACTGAATCATATGCCGTACATCACACACGGAATTAAAATCTGAACCGTGTTTGATGCATCCGTCATCGCAAACTTTTTGCACCTTTTTGATGGTTATTTTATACCACCGTTTGCGATTAATGCACCGCACACAGTTTCGTCACAAGGTCTCTGATCGTAGTGTCGCGTTAGCAACATCCTGCAGGAGTGATTGTTGATCCAACCACATGCTCTGTTTTTGCATGCCATGGAAGCCTTACTTTCAAATCCTCTTTTTCTGCACGACAGTTGAAAAAATGCATGGGTCGGAGAATGAAAAAATTGCTTTGAACTTGACATCAGTAGACAAAATTCCTAAAGGCAACAACTTTTTAGTACTACAGGATATACCTTCAGAGTTTATGACAGTTCTATAAACATATGATGTTGATTGGTTAGCTGAGTTAATAGTAGAGCTTTTCAAATATATTTACTCTGATGAGTGCACAAAATCCTTATACTCCTAGCTATATGTTTATCCTATATCTACTTCTCACATTATACATATGCTCCACTACAAAGGGGTCTAAATAATAGCATGATTTTTTCAGTTAAAGTTCCAAGCAACTTTTCTCTATGAATCTGAGAATCTCACTAAAACCTGTGTTTCATTGTGTATATTTAGCCTATCGAGTCGAGTTTTAGACTGATCATAAACATACCTCAGTTTATGATGTGATGCTAATTTGATTTGTGTGCTGCACCATCGTCCATATCTTCGATTTCAAGCAGCTCCAGGGAAAATTGAATACATTTTTTCTTTGTTTATGAAAATACATATTTGACAGGTTAAAGCATGTACTATTGTGCATACTGAAGTGTAACAAGCCTTTCCCAGTAGCAAAACTAAAAGTATATATAGCTTATGTGTACTGTACTTTCAGTAATATAGATGCCAATATCATTTGTTTTTTTAGTTAGGGGGTGGTGGGGATTCACTCACAGTCAGGTACAATGCTGAAAGTGAAAATAATCCCCGGATGGTTTTGGTAATTTATAACAACATATAGCTCATTGAACTAATATCCATTCAAGTTAGTTATTTCAGAAAGTTCAATATTTGGCATGGCATGGACTAGAGATGTGGACACCCTCAAAATGCTAAGGACACATATTAGCAAAAGCTCATGACTCTTCATTTTCATTTTAGTGATCCAAGATCACATTGAGTCCATAGGAAAAGCCAATACTATTAAAAGGGGATGAGGTGTTGTGTTAATGGCTTGCTTGCTCGAAATGCTTAGTGATATGCTGAATTTGAGATGTTATACATAGGTCATCATATGCATATCATATTTTATTGCATTTTGGTTGATCCTAGAAATTCTAAGCAACTCAAGGACCCACGGAGAGAGTTGGGGATTTCATTTATTTTCATATTTGAATTTTCTCAAATTTTAAAAGAGGATCATTTTGGTTTTAATTATTTTTTCCTCTTCAAAAATATTTCAAATATTAAAATAAAAGAGAGGGGATAAAGTGACTTCTCAAAATAAAAGAAATATTGGAGGAAAAATGTTAAAATCAAATATTTATTTTATGTTGGACTTTATTGCTATTTTATTTGAATTAGAAAAATATGCATGTTTTCAAAATTGCATTCTTAGGCCAGAAAAATGTTCACTTTGTTCTTAATATTGTATTTAGACGGTGAAAATTGTTTTTGGCATTTTCTTAGAATTTTTTATATTTTATTAGTATTTTTTTTGGCGGAATTAATTTAAAAAAATCTCTCTTCGACCGGGTCAAGGCCTAGCCGAGCCAGCACGCGCCAGGCCTCCGCCGCCTCCCGTCAAGGGAGAGACCTCGCCGCCGCCATGATCGAGTCCGCCGGGCACGCCCCGAGCCGACCCCAACCCGCGCCCCTTCCTGCAAGCCGCTGCCAACCCCCTTAAATACCCGATCGCCATACCAGTAGCCCCACCTCGCCCCTTTGAACCCGCCGCCGCAGCTGCAGCCATGGCCACCCAACACCGTCGATGCTACCAAGCGCCTCACGACGCGCGCATCACGACGCCCGCCCGCCCACTTGAGGTAGCCAGCCACGCCATGCCGTCGTTAAATCATTTTTGGTTAACCGTTCGTTTTAAAAAAAACCTAGATCTATTTTTTTAAATAGATCAGTTTGTTTTTTCGGTTTAGTTATTTAGCGGACGTTCGTACTTTCGTTTGTTTTAACGAACGTTGTTCGTCGGTTAGTCTCAGACAACGAACGTTCATTTGTTAGCCTGTTCGTCTCATTTTTTCCTTGGTTTTATCCACGATTATTTTCGATCGCGATTTCTGCCCTGATCTTCGATCTAGTATATCTTTTCGCTCGTTTATCCAAATTAGATGAAACAAGTGCCTAGATCTTCGTCTCGAAGCCCTCTTTCTGTTTAACTAACTTGAACAAGATTTTGGTACTGTAAAATTTGGCTTTTGTCCAGATTAGTAAACGAATATTGTTTCATTCGTAGTTTGAGTTTCATTGCTCCGTTTGAGTTGATTCTTTTTGCAAACCGGAGTTCTTCAGTTGCACTTTCTGGTTAGATCTTCTTAATTAAGTTTTACCCATGCTTCTTGATTGAGTGCTTATGTATGCTATTGTTTGTTTGTGATAGAATTCTCGGAGTGCGAAGCGTGCTACTACGAGTCTCTAGGTTTTGCGGATCATCAGCAAGGCAAGTAACACTTTGATCATACCCCTTTATTACCCAGTTTTTATGCATTAGTTTCAATCCTCAAACATTGCATGGTTAGGATCTGATATAACATGTGGGTTTGGGAAGTAGATGATGAGGTAGAACCTATTGCCCTTTTATTATCAAACCTTTGGGAGTTACTTCTACGTTATGCTCAGGATTGCTATGCTATGCTCGTAGACGTGGATTGGGTGAGTGTATCCATGAAAGATGTGAGAATTGTTAATTAATGGTTAACTTAAGGTGGCTACTTGAATACACATCTGGGTGGATTGGTTGCGGGCACCTGGAGAATCCAGTGTTGTCCTAGGATATCCCGGAGTACCCGTGTGATCATCCTACGGTTCGCCACCCAGGCTCAAAGGGATCATAAGATTATTCATGCTAGAAACTTCCGTGTGCAGCTACAAGCTATTATGGGCTCTAGCATAGTTGAGTAGGTTGCATGACCTTTTTCAGTGGTGGGCTAGCAGATGTAGGGGAAAGTAGGTGTAATTGTCCATCCAGAGTAAAGAGTTAATGTTTCTGAAAGACTGTGTCTCGATCATCCGTTTCTCAAACACCATGTAGTGCGAGAAATCTAACGGAGGAGATCGAGTCTTGTGGGGAAAAGTGCGCAAACCTCTGTAGAGTGTACAAACTAATCATGGTTAGCCGTGTCCCCGGTTATGGACATCTTGAGTATCTGGTTCTTGGATTATCATGTTGATCTCATCACTCTAAATTAATTGTTGGGTTTAATCGATATTGTTTAATTGGGATTGAGTTGGAGGAACCTTCTCAATGCTTAACAACAACCATGATAGTTAAATAAAATGTATTCCTTTGTTGTAGGAAAAAATTGGATTTATGCAAAACTTTAACCATAGAGCTTTCCACCAGCCATATATGCATGTAGTGATAGCATTTATTCTGTTCATTACTCTCTTGTGTTACATTGCCAGCATATTCCATGTGCTGACCCATTTTGGGCTGCAACATATCATGTTGCAGGCTTTTCAGACAACGAGTAAGGTGCCCTAGGTCATTGTCGTTCACTCAGCTATGCCGTTGGAGTTGACGGACTCACTTTATCTTCCAAGCCTTTCGCTGTTATCTTATTTAGATGGCCTTAAGCCATATTATTGTAATAAGTTCTCTTTTGAGACAGTCAATGTAATAGGTGTGTTATTGAGACTCTGTTATAAATCCTCAAGTACTGTGTGTGTCAGCCTTACCGATCCAGGGATGGCACTGATGCACAGAGACTAGACTGTTTGACGTCTGGTTGCTACAAGATGGTATCAGAGCACACACTGACTGTAGGACACGACCACTAAGTTAAACCATAGGTCACTCTTCTCTACTCATTTCTGACTCCTCTCCCTTTTCCACTCTATAGGATGGCGGACTCAAGGAAAAAGTTTACGCAACTGGATGAAGACACTCCTTTTGGACGACACCTGAAGGAAGTTACTAGGTACCTGAACATCGGAATACCAAGCTTCACCAGGACCTACCAGAAGAGGAGCGTTGGATGATTCGAGTTCAAGTTCCAGGAAGAACATTCATGCCAGCCACTAAGCCCATAGAGTTTTCTTTTGATGCACCAACCTGGAGTCTAGGAAAGAGCATGGCAGCCCACATCGCCATGGGATGCATTGGAGAAGTTTATCACAAGGATCTTAAGGACACTATCTACCAGATATGTGGGCGCCGAGACGAGCAATGGGAGACGATCAGCACCAGGAGGGACGTCCATTGCAGCTTTCATCCAGGAGTTAAACCAGCACATTCATTGCCAGGAGAACCAGATGTGTGCAAGCATGATAGATCTGAAGAAGGCAATGACCAGGATTACGGAGCTAGAAGAGGAACTCAAGTCTACACGCAACAGATATGAGGAGGAAATGATAATACTAGTGGAGAAGAATGACGACCTGATGAGGAAGCTAGGAGTATTCATGGGAGACCCCGCGCCAGGAGGAGATGACGACCATTCGAAGGACATTCGTTCAGAGGACTACATCATCATCGATGATACCGATTCTGACCCCGACGATAGAGATGATGACTATGTTGATGAAGCTGGAGCGGATATCATGGAGTCTTCCACCGATCAAAACTTCTAGTCAACCACCATATCAGTAGTAGTATCCCCCCATGTATATAGAATAGTCTGAGCACTTTTGTAACGATAGTTAGACCGATTGTAAGCTCTTGTTTGAATTGATTGAGGTGATATGATTGTGTTTTCCGCATGTGCATATGGGTAGTGTTTTCCCTTTAGACCTCATTCTATTCTGTTTTCTCACCTTTTCTAAACCCATCAGATGCCTCCGAGATGTGACAATGGATTTGCTTTCCCACCAGAGCTCACTCAGTTGATCCAGCAGCAGAACACCTTGATGCAGCTACTAGTTCAGAATCAACACCAAGGCAACAACAACAACAACCCACCACCACCACCACATGTTGATCACTTACCCCGTTTCCTAAGGCTAAATCCACCGATGTTCTCTAGTAGCACCGAGCTGATTGTTGCAGATGATTGGCTCCGCAAAATTGGAAGGGAGCTGACCACTGCAGGATGCACATATGCGGAGAGAGTGCGTTTGCAAAGACATCGACTTGATAGACCCATGACATCATGGTGGGAGAATTTCACAGCCACTTACCCCATTGACATTAAATGGGACAAGTTTCAAGAAGCTTCAAGACCGCCCATGTTTCAGCAGGAGCTATGAACATGAAGAAGCGCGAGTTTCACAACTTGCGCCAAGGAGGATGCAAAGTGGGCCAGTATGTGGATGAGTTTAGTAAGTTAGCACGCTATGCCCCTGATGATGTAGCTACAGATGCTGCTAAGTTGAGAAGTTTCTGGAAGGAGTGAATGATGACCTGGGCATGCAGTTGATGGTGGCAAAAACATTCAACAACTACCATGAGTTGGCAGACAGAGCTCTTATGATTGAAGGGAAGCAGCAGCAGATAGATAGACGCAAGAGGAAGTATGGACAAGGGAAGTATAATTCAGGAGCTCAGCAGAGACCTCGTTTTACCCCGAACTCGGGAGGACACATTCACCATAACCATGGAGGCCATAATTCCAATGGAGGAAGTTAGCATAACCATAGTGGCCCCAAGAACGGGAATGGGAATGGAGGAAGCAACGGCCAGAACCGTTCCAACCCAGCAACGCCCGCCAAGAAGGATCTAAGTCACATTACTTGTTTCAAGTGCGGGAAGAATGGACATTACGCCACCAAGTGTTCTGAAGCAAATAATGGGAATGGCAATGGAAGCTCTGGGAAGAAGCCCAACCCTTTCAACAGGGGACAAGTGAACCACGTTAGCGTGGAGGAGGTTGAAGAGCAGCCAGATGCAGTTATAGGTAAGTTTTTGGTTAAGTCATTTACTGCAATCATTCTTTTTGATATTGGTGCATCACATTCATACTTATCAAGGGGATTTTTGGATAAGTATAAGTTGCTTACCAAAGTTCTTAGGACACCTATGTTAGTAAGCTCGCCAGGAGCAGCGCATATGGCAAGCCAAGGATGTTTTCAGATGCCATTGACCATAGGTCGGCATATTTTCCCCTCGGGTCTGATAATTCTGGAGTCGCAAGGTTTGGATGTGATTTTGGGTATGGATTGGTTATTGATGTATGGAGGAAACATCGATTGCGCTAGTAAGTCGATTATGCTCACCACCCTAGAAGGAAGAAGGATCAAGTATGTATCCCGGCATGTGCCAAACAGGACTCAAGTGAATTCCTTATCAGGAGTTTTACAGGAGGAAGTACCAGTGGTGAAGGATTACCCCGACGTATTTCCAAAGGAGTTGCCAGGCATGCCACCGGATAGAGACATTGAGTTCTTGATTGAACTTTTGCCGGGCACCAGGCCAATATCAAAGAGACCGTATCGGATGACCGCACAAGATTTGGAGGAAATTAAGAAATAGATTAAGGAGTTACTGGATAAAGGTTACATTCGACCAAGTTCATCACCTTGGGGAGCCCTAGTACTTCTAGTGGAGAAGAAGGATGGATCATTGAGGATGGTTGCTGATTATCGTACGTTGAATGAAGTGACGATCAAGAACAAGTACCCACTACCAATGATCAATGATTTGTTTGGCCAGTTGCAAGGAGCTAAAGTATTTTCCAAGATCGATCTGTGATCAGGATACCATCAGCTGAAGATTCGAGAGCATGATATACCTAAGACAGCTTTTACCACAAGGTACGGGCTATATGAGTATACTGTTATGTCATTGGTCTAACTAACGCGCCTGCCTATTTCATGAACATGATGAACAAGGTGTTTATGGAGTTTTTGGATAAGTTCGTCGTGGTGTTCATTGATGATATATTGGTCTACTCAAAGAATGAAGAGGAGCATAAGGAGCATTTGCGTTTGGTTCTCGAGAAGCTCAGGGAACATCAGCTATATGCCAAGTTCAGCAAATGTGAGTTTTGGTTGAAGGAAATTGGATTTCTCGGACATGTTATATCCGGAGAAGGAAATAGTGGTAGACCCCACCAAGGTTGTTTCTGTGACTAAATGGGTAGCACCCACATCAGTTGGAGAGATCAGGAGTTTTCTTGGACTTGCAGGTTATTACCAGAGGTTCATTGAGAATTTCTCCAGGATTGCAAAGCCCATGACAGAGTTGTTGAAGAAGGTCAGCAAGTTCAAATGGACTGAGGAGTGTGGAGCCAGTTTTCAGGAGTTGAAGAAACGTTTGGTTACAGCCCCAGTGCTGATTCTTCCAGATCAACGAAAGGATTATCAAGTGTATTGCGACGCTTCTCGTCGAGGACT
Organism: Aegilops speltoides; assembly: GCA_021437245.1. Taxonomy (NCBI): domain Eukaryota; kingdom Viridiplantae; phylum Streptophyta; class Magnoliopsida; order Poales; family Poaceae; genus Aegilops; species Aegilops speltoides. Next base: position 285,637,592 of record CM038145.1, read on the forward strand.
TGGAGCAGTGCTTATGCAGGAGGGAAGAGTTGTTTCATATGCCTCACGACAACTTAAACCTCACGAGCAAAATTACGCTACTCATGATTTGGAGTTAGCAGCAGTATGCATGCGTTGAAGACATGGAGACATTTTCTCATCAGAAACCACTGTGAGGTATACACAGACCATAAGAGTTTGAAATATATCTTCACGCAGAAGGAGTTGAATCTCAGGCAAAGTAGATGGTTGAAGCTCATTAAGGATTATGATATGAAGTTGCACTATCATCCCAGAAAGGCTAATGTAGTAGCCGATGTGTTGAGTCACAATAGTTATGTTAATACGCTCATGACCGGAGGATTACCCAAGGAGTTAGCAGAGGATCTTCGTGAGCAATGTTTGGAATTAGTTCCGAGAGGTTATGTAGCAGCATTGGAAATTCATTCCACTTTGATGGATAAGATCAGAGAAGCCCAGAAGACTGACAAGGAGATTGCCAAGATAAAGGAAAGGATGAGAAAAGGAAAGGCTAAAGGATTTCGTGAGGATGAGCATGATACCTTATGGTTTGAGGATCGCGTATATGTGCCTAATGACCCCGAGATCAGGAAATTGATTCTGTAGGAGGCCCATGATTCGCCGTATTCGATTCACCCAGGAAACACTAAGATGTATCTGGATTTGAAGGGAAGTTTCTGGTGGACAGGAATGAAGAAGGATATTACCGAGTACGTAGCAGTATGCGATGTATTTCAGAGAGTTAAGGCAGAGCATCAGAAGCCAACAGGATTGCTACAGCCATTGCCGATACCCGAATGGAAGTGGGACAAGCTTGGCATGGATTTTGTCACGGGATTGCCCAGGACTCGTTCAGGCTATGACTATATGGGTTGTAGTCGATCGGTTGACGAAAGTAGCTCATTTCATCCCAGTGAAGACCACCTATACAAGTGCGAACTTGGCAAAGATATACATGACCGGGATTGTATGTCTGCATGGAGTTCCGAGGACCATTGTATCAAAAAGAGGAACCCATTTTACCTCAAAGTTCTGGAATCAGTTGCACGAGACTTTGGGTACCAGGCTAGATTTCAGTACAGCCTTTCACCCACAAGCAGATGGCCAGACTGAGAGACTTAATTAGATTCCGGAGGACATGTTGAGAGCTTGTGCGCTAGATTATGGATCTAGTTGGGACAACAATCTGCCGTATGCAGAGTTCTCTTACAACAATAGTTATCAAGCCAGTTTGAAGATGGCCCCTTTCGAAGCTTTGTAAGGAAGGAGGTGCAGGACACCGTTATTATGGGATGAAGTTGGAGACCGTCAGTTGTTTGGACCAGATTTGATTAAGGAGTCTGAAGAGAAGGTTAAGTTGATTCGCGATAGGCTCAAGGTAGCCCAGTCTAGACGGAAGAGTTATGCGGATTCTAAACACAAGGAGACAGTTTACAAAGTCGGAGACAGAGTATACCTTTGTGTGTCCCCACTTCGAGGAGTTACACGTTTTGGAGTTAAGGGAAAGTTAGCATCATGTTTTGTGGGACCATACAAAGTTTTGGAACGTATGGGAGAAGTTGCTTACAAGGTGGGATTGCCAGAAGCATTGTCAGGAGTTCACGATGTGTTTCACATTTCCCAGTTGAAGAAGTGCCACTCAAAGATGGCCGATATTCCTCTGAGAGATACAGTGCCACTGGGAGCGATTCAGTTGGATAGTGATTTGACCTACGAGGAGAAATCAGTGAAGATTCTCAAGTTTGCCAGCCGAGTCACACACAGCAAGGTTATCAAGTTTTGCTAAGTTCAGTGGAGCCACCATACCGAGGATGAAGCCACCTAGAACGAGAGGAAGACCTATGGAAGGACCACCAACACCTATTTTCTAGCCAACCCGAATCTTGAGGGCGAGATTCATCTTAAGGGGGGTAGGTTTTTAACATCCCAAATTCGCAATTTGGAATGTTATACATAGGTCATCATATGCATATCATATAATATTGCATTTTGGTTGATCCTAGAAATTCTAAGCAACTCAAGGACCCACAGAGAGAGTTGGGGATTTGATTTATTTTCATATTTGAATTTTCCCAAATTTGAAAAGTGGATCATTTTAGTTTTAATTATTTTTCCTCTTCAAAAATATTTCCAATATTAAAATAAAAGAGAGAGGATAAAATGACTTCCCAAAATAAAAGAAATATTGGTGGAAAATGTTAAAATCAAATATTTATTTTATTTTGGACTTTATTGTTATTTTATTTGAATTAGGAAATATGCATGTTTTGAAAATTGCATTCTTATGCCAGAAAAATGTTCACTTTGTTATAAATATTGTTTTTAGACGGTGAAAATTGTTTTTGGCATTTTTAAGATTTTTTATACTTTATTAGGAATTTTCTGTTTCGGCGAAATTATTTTTTAAAAAAATCTCTCTTCGCCTTGATTGGGAAAAAACCATAGGCGAGCAGCGCGCCGCCCGCGCCGCCGCCGCCATGACGAAGTCCGGCCGGGCACGCCTCGAGGCCGACCCGACCAGCGCCCCATTCCCCAAGCAACGCGCCCAGCTCCCTTAAAGACCCCCGCCGCCGTCCGTAGCCCCTTTCGCCCGCGCCGAATCGCGCGCCGAGTTGCCTTGTTGCCGTCGCGCCGAAGCCGCTCGCGCCTCCGCCCGACGAGCGCGCCACCACCCCTTGCCGCCGATGCCACCTGCCCCGCCGGAGGTAGCCACCGCCGCCGCTGCCGTTCGTCGTGTTTTTTTCGGTTAACCGTTCGGTTTTAAGAAAAACATAGATCTATTTTTTAAAATAGATCGGTTCGGTTTTTTCGGTTTAGTTATTTAGTGGACGTTCCTCCGTTCGTTCGTTTTAACGAACGTTGTTCGTCGGTTAGTCTCAGACAGCGAACGTTCGTTCGTTAGCTTGTTCGTCTCGTTTTTTCCAGGGTTTTATCCGCGATTATTTTCGATCGCGATTTCTTCCCTGATCTTCGATCTAGTATATCTTTTCGCTCATTTATCCAAATTAGATGAAACAAGCGCCTAGATCTTCGTCTCGAAGCCCTCTTTCTGTTCAATCAACTTGAACAAGATTTTGGTACTATAAAATTTGACTTTAGTCCAGATTAGTAAATGAATCTTGTTTCGTTCGTAGTTTGAGTTTCGTAGCTCCGTTTGAGTTGATTCTTTTGCAAACCGGAGTTCTTCAGTTGAACTTTCTGGTTAGATCTTCTGAATTGAGTTTTACTCGTGCTTCTTGATTGAGTGCTTATGTATGCTATTGTTTGTTTGTGATAGAATTCCCAGAGTGCGAAGCGTGCTACTACGAGTCTCTAGGTTTTGCGGATCATCAACAAGGCAAGTAACACTTTGATCATACCCCTTTATTACCCAGTTTTTATGCATTAGTTTCAATCGTCAAACATTGCATGGTTAGGATCTGATATAACAAGTGGGTTTGGGAAGTAGATGATGAGGTAGAACCTATTGCCCTTTTATTATAAAACCTTTGGGAGTTACTTCTACGTTATGCTCAGGATTGCTATGCTATGCTCATAGACGTGGATTGGGTGAGCGTATCCATGACAGATGTGAGAATTGTTAATTAATGGTTAACTTAAGGTGGCTACTTGAATACACATCTGGGTGGATTGGTTGCGGGCACCTGGAGAATCCAGTGTTGTCCTAGGATATCCCGGAGTACCCGTGTGATCATCCCACGGTTCGCCACCCAGGCTCAAAGGGATCATAAGATTATTCATGTTAGAAACTTCCGTGTGCAACCACAAGCTAGTCATGGGCTCTAGCATAGTTGAGTAGGTTGCATGACCTCTTTCAGTGGTGGGCTAGCAGATGTAGGGGAAAGTAGGTGTAACTGTCCATCCAGAGTAAAGAGTTAATGTTTCTGAAAGATTGTGTCTCGGTCGTCCGTTTCTCAAACACCATGTAGTGCGAGAAATCTAATGGAGGAGATTGAGTCTTCTAGGGGAAAGTGCACAAACCTCTGCAGAGTGTACAAACTAATCATGGTTAGCCGTGTCCCCGGTTATGGACATCTTGGGTATCTGGTTCTTGGATTATCATGTTGATCTCATCACTCTAAATTAATTGTTGGGTTTAATTGATATTGTTTAATTGGGATTGAGTTGCAGGAACCTTCTCAATGTTCCACAACCACCATGATAGTTAAATAAAATTTATTCCTTTGTTGTAGGGAAAAATTGGCTTTATGCAAAACTTTAACCATAGATCTTTCCACCAGCCATATATGCATGTAGTGATAGCATTTATTCTGTTCATTACTCTCTTGTGTTACATTGCCAGTATATTCCATGTGTTGACCCATTTCGGGCTGCAACATATCATGTTGCAGACTTTTTAGACAACGAGTAAGGTGCCCTAGGTCGTTGTCGTTCACTCAGCTATGCCGTTGGAGTTGATGGACTCACTTTATCTTCCAAGCCTTCCATTGTTATCTTATTTAGATGGCCTTAAGCCATATTATTGTAATAAGTTCTCTTTTGAGACATTCGATGTAATAAGTGTGTGATTGAGACTCTGTTATAAATCCTTAAGTATTGTGCATGTCAGCATTATCGATCCAGGAATGACACTGATGCACAGATACTAGATTGTTTGAGGTCTGGTCGGTACATATACTCCAAAGCCCTCAACCATTTTCTCAAATCCAAATATGTCCTAAACCTAAAAGTCAAATTCGGCCCCACCGATTTGACTCATTCGACGCCACCGAGTTCACTTGACATAGCCATAGCCAGAAACCCTAATCAGTTCGGTCTCATTGATAGGGATCTCGATCTCATCGAGATGGGATCACAAACTCTCTGTTTCCCTTTGTAACATTTTGGCCTTACCGAAATGAGCGATCAATCCCACCGAGTTCGCAATGCAAACTCTCTGTTTCCTTTTCATAACATTTTGGTCTCACCGAAATGAGCGATCGGTCCCACCGAGTTTGCTTGACCAAGTCTCTATTTGCTTATTGCTAAAATCGGTCTCGCCAAGTTCATGCGATTGGTCTCACCAAGATGACATTTTGCCCTAGCCCTAACGCATCGGTCCCACTGAGTTGATCTCGTCGGTCCCACCGAAAATCCTAACATTCACATTTTGAACTAGATCGGCCTCATCGAGTTTCTCTATTTGGTCTCATCGAGTTTGGTAAAATTTTGTATAACAGTTAGATTTTGTGTGGAGGCTATATATACCCCTCCACCCCTTCTCCATTAGATAGAGAGCCATCAGAACGTGCCTACACTTACACTACTCATTTTTAGAGAGAGAACCACCTACTCATGTGTTGAGACCAAGACATTCCAATCCAACCACAAGAATCTTGATCTCTAGCCTTCCCCAAGTTGCTTTCCACTCAAATCATCTGTCCACCATAGCCAAATCCGTGAGAGAGAATTGAGTGTTGGGGAGACTATCATTTGAAGCACAAGAGCAAGGAGTTCATCATCAACACACCATCTATTACCTTTTTGGAGAGTGGTGTCTCCTAGATTGGTTAGGTGTCACTTGGGAGCCTCCGTCAAGATTGTGGAGTTGAACCAAGGAGTTTGTAAGGGCAGGATATCGCCTACTTCGTGGAGATCTACCCAAGTGAGGCAAGTCCTTCGTGGGTGATGGCCATGGTGGGATAGACAAGGTTGCTTCTTCGTGGACCCTTCGTGGGTGGAGCCCTCCATGGACTCATGCAACCATTACCCTTCGTGGGTTGAAGTCTCCATCAATGTGGATGTACGATAGCACCACATATCGGAACCACGCCAAAAATCTATGTGTCTACATTGCGTTTGCCCTCTCCAAACCCTTCCCTTTACCTTCACATGCAATGTTTTACATTCCGCTACCACACTCTTAGAATTGCATGTGTAGGTTGATTGCTTGACTTGTGCTAAGTTGCTAAAATCTACCAAGACATAAAATTGGGAAAAGGTTAGATTTTTATTTGCTCAAGTAGTCTAATCCCCCCTCTAGACATACTTTCGATCCTACAAATGCTCACCATGTTATTTCCTGTCCAAAGGTACCTCAGTGTTCTATGGTTAGAAATAGATGATAGCGTATAGGAGGCCAAATCTTGACATGATTCAGTCATCCACATATTCTAGAAACAACAGATCAGATTTAACAACTATCTTAGGAGTAGCAGACACACATATACAATTTAGAAAAGAAAGTAGAGTAAGAAAATGACCAATTATGAAACTATATAACTGGAGGCGTTAAACCAACTATTTTCTCTGTTTTTTATGTATTTTGCATTATGTTTCAGCTAATCAGCGATACATGCCCCTGTTTTGGGTTTTCCTGGACAATTGGTAATGTTGCTGAGAACCAAGTTTCAATATTCTGATTTTTCTTCAGCTATGAATTAGCTTAATTGCATACACATGAATAGATATACTAAATGCACCTAGAAAAATAGGATTAGGAGGTGTATTCAGTGGAGTGGATTATTTTGTCAGTTTACTGTAGCAGATATAGCTGTTGCCAACAGTACACATTTGTTACATATATCTGTATAATTCTGTCTTGTTGCTCGAAACAGTTTGAGGAAAACAAGTCAGAATCGGATGGTGCTCCACAGTTCACCGGAATTTCATCGGTCGGTTCTCCGCTTCAGGTATGTGGACGAGGAGGCTTGAAATCATGGTCTTTGGTTAGTTGACAACCTGTAGTTTATTAAAATTAACTCTGCTGTTGAGAGAGTCGTTACTGAAAGTAATCAGGGGTTCATTGGTGACAAATTGGTTTTCTTGCAATGGTTGCTAAATCCTACGAGGTCTTACAGGTTAACTCTTGCAATTTTGTTCTACCAAGCGTGGATCAGCTCCTATAGTAGCTATCTTTAATTTTCAACTAAGTTCACTTGTGGTTGCAGGATTCACAGTAAAAGTGCCATCATCTATTTGTCTATGTATATACAATATAAAAAAATCAAGAGAAAAAACCTTAAGGCCCGTGGTGATCAACCAATTTGTGTTCTATTCCGTTCTCACGGGCAAGGTCCATCAAGAGAGTTGATTAAATCGATCTAGCTAGCTCATGTCCACCTACATGAGCTTATGGACAACAAGGAAGTTAATGAACCAGTGGCATCCATGCTTGGATTTGGGTCAACATTGGAATGCTTATCTCTGATTTTTTTGTCGCCGGTGGCTAAACAACGCATCTCCTCCTGTCATCGTGTTGTTCTCTGCTCTCTGTCATCTTATCTATGATTTTTGTTGTGCTACATGTGTAGGTGTATGAGGCAGGAAGGATGACTAGAATCCATGAGAAGCACCAACCATAGCCGGCCTAGATGCTTATAGGGACAACCACATAGTGTATTAGTGTCTCAATCTAATTCATTTAACCATACATACCATCCATGGATTGGAGAGAGAGTGAGAGGCCCAAGACAATCCACTTAAAATTAAAGGTATAATGATGCAATTCACATAAGTGAACAAGCTTAACAAGATTGCCTGCAAGGTACTCAAATGATTTGAATTCAAACTCTTCTTTTTTCCTGGTTACTAGTCTGTAGTAGATGATAAATATTGGTGCTCACCTCCTCTGTTATAATCAGATTTTTACAAAAAACTAATAGCTGGTTTCGTTGAACAGATCCTGCATGGTTTGGTGTTTATCTAATACTCCCTCCATCCCATAATATAAGAGCGTTTTTACATTAGCTCTTATATTATGGGCCGGGGGGAGTAGTTAGTTTGGTATGTGTTTGAGAAACAGTAGGCATTCTTACTAGATGTATTTAATTTCTGTATTTTTGAGAACGTACATAACCATGGCATTTTCTTCTAGAATATTGTTGTTTTCACTAAGCTTGATAACGTTCATAGGCATGGCATTCTTACTATGATGTGGCAATGCGCAGATAGCTAGGTGTAGCTAATACAATAGGTTTGCTTTCCACTTTAGAATTCAGAGGAACTCAACGTTTGTTGTATAGTTCAACCAATTATTGATCTATTCCAAAATGATATTTTCTTGTGGTACTAGGTTATCAAAATATAATGTTCACCATGGCCAAAAGTAAATTTTGTTCAGGGTATTAGTTTGTTTCATCCCCCGAGACAAGACAATTAACAGGTGGCATATGGCGATGAGGCTGGCTTCTTCAGCTCTTTATTTGGCAGTTCTCTTCTGAAATCCCCTCTATGTTGTCACGAAATTTCAGCAATGCAAATTTGTGGTCCTGCCAGGTAATCATGATCATTGAGAAAGACATGTTACCCAGGACTATGTACTGTACTACTTTTCAGAAAAATGTTTGTTTGTATCTCTTTCAGGTCTGTGCTAGCTATTTCTTTGAATGACATTCCGACAATATGTGCAAAAGGATGATGCCCATATGAACTATATTTCTCTCTTTTATAGGTTAAAAATGGTCTTCCGTGGGTTACAAACCAATGCTTGCTTGCGTACAATGTGGTGCTCCAGTTTTTAGAGGAAAGACATTAGCCCGACTTTATAAATAAAGCCACCAGGCAGAGTTTACCAGGACAGACATAAGAGTAGCAACCACACAAAGAGTACTGAGAAGCAAGGAGTACATGGTGCCAGGCCAACATACAACACGCAAGCCAAAGATTAAGACAAAGCACGACAAAAGGGACCACCAAGTTCCTCTAGTCGCTAGACTGGTGCTGCAAAAGTGAAGTAGTTATAGCCCGAATCTTGGAAGTCATCAAGTCAAAAGCCTCGCGGTCGACCTCCATAGTCAATAATATCCACTACTGCAAGAGCAGGCATGTTTTAAATAAGCAGTCAACAGGTTTAGTAGGAAAAGATTGTTCAGTAATGAACTTGTTCCTAGTGGTCCACAACGTCCAGCAGATGGCCGTGAATCCCACCCAAAATAACCGTTTAGAAACCCCAGCGAAACCAGAGGCCAGGATCCTGAGGTCCGAGAAGGTGGAAGGGCTCCAACTCACATGGAGCTAGGACCTGATACAACACCAGACGAGCTTTGTCAGGATACAATTGAAAAAGATGTGATTCGTGTCCTAGAGATCCCCACACAACGCACACCTATCGGACCCAGGTCCATTGCGTTTACGAATTTGATCAGCTGCGGGCAACCTCCCTCTACAGGCTTGCCACAAAAATATCTTGACCTTAGGAGGAATACGGGCCCGCCAAATCAGCTTAAACTTAGTAGTAGGGGTACCAGAGATGAGCTTAGCGTAAAGAGACTTGACAGAAAAATGCCCGGAAGCATAATGGGGCCAGACCACCGAGTCCCCCCCCCTCCAAAAGCGCGGGGATACAAGCAACAAGACGCTGCTAGTCATCCAACTCTCCAGGAGAAAGAGAACACTGAAGGGATCTGGTGCTCCAGTTAAAGATGGAAAGCTATAATGTACTGTGAGGAGTAACCATCAGTTGATGAATCCATTCTCTTGTGAATACTACTATATCTCTCTAATCTCTTCTATTGAGTGAGTGAACAAACTGTACAAATAAAGGCACGATGAGCTGAGCTGAGAAGCTGGCGATCAGATGATTTCGGGTCCCTGCTAGCTATTTCTGATTTTGAAGCTATTCCTTCAGAACACATGATCACACTACATTGCAAGTTGAAAAATTGTGCAAAGTGGAAGTTAGTACTAAAGCAAATTGCTCTTTTTGATCTGCCAACAAATTTCAGTCATAATATGTGCCATTCAAGTGGAAACACAAACTAGACGTGCAAGATTTGTTTCTCCCATTGCAACGCACGGGCCCTTTTTCTAGTTAAAATAAACAGTAGATAAAACATCACCACAGTAACAGAAACAAGGCAATCATGCAATCTAACAGAGACTAGGCAAATAGCACATGAAATTATGAACTTGAACATAACGAAGAAACTCTAGCATGAATTGAAGTAGAAAGGACATGAACAAATACTAAGCAGCAGCGCTAGCATCGGCGTTGGCATTGACGCTGTTGTCACCCATGTCATCGAAGAGGTTGTCGACATCGGGGAAGAAGTCATTGTTGGGGAAGTGATCATCAACGTCTGTGATGAAGAGTTCAGTAGTCGCGCAAAGCGCTCCCCAATAACCTCACCATCTTTCTCCCGTAAAGGACTCGAAGTGGCAGGGTTTCGAAGGCCTACTGTCCCGACCTATGGTGCATGTCGTAAGCCAGGATGGGAAAGAACCTTGCAATAGCTAGGTATTTGGAACTCAGTGGCGTGAGGCAGATGCTGTTTTGGTCTATTGTGACGCCCCCGGTTTGATCGTGCACTAATCATACATGCAAATGCGCATGATCAAGATCAGGGACTCACGGGAAGATATCACAACACAACTCCAAACACAAATTAAGTCATACAAGCTTTATATTACAAGCTAGGGGCCTCGAGGGCTCGAATACAGAAGCTTGAAAAAAAGCGAGCTAGCAGAAGCAACAATATCTGATTATAGACATAAGTAAACAAGTTTGCCTTAAGAAGGCTAGCACAAAAGCAACAACGATCGAAAAGGCAAGGCATCCTGCCTGGGAGCCTCCTAACTACTCCTAGTCGGCGGCGGCCTCCACGTAGTAGATGCTCCGTTGGGGTAGTAGTAGTCATCAGTGGTGGCATCTGGCTCCTGGACTCCATCATCTGATCGTAGCAATCGGGTATAGGGAGAAAAGAGGTAGCAAAGCAACTGTGAGTACCCATCCAAAGTACTCGCAAGAGTTACATCAGATCTACACTAAGTGTGCATCAGTATCAAAGGAATGGGGCTATATCTTTGGACTGAACTGCAGAAATACCAGACGAGGGGGAAAAGCATAGCCTATCAAAGACTAGCATCTTGAAAAATCTTGCAACATTAGAAGAGTGCAGACTAGTGTCTACTACGCAACTTTATTCTTGTAGACTCGTGTTGGGCCTCCAAGCGCAGAGTTTTGTAGGACAAAAGCAATTTTCCCTCAAGTGGATGACCTAAGGTTTATCAATCCGTGGGAGGTGTAGGATGAAGATGGTCTCTCTCAAGCAACCCTGCAACCAAATAACAAAAAGTCTCTTGTGTCAACAACACACCCAATACAATGGCAAATTGTATAGGTGCACCAGTTCGGCGAAGAGATGGTGATAAAAGTGTAATATTGATGGTTGAAATATATTTTTATAATCTGAATAAATAAAAACAGCAAGGTAGCAAATAGTAAACGGGCACAAAAATAGTGTTGCAATGCTTAAAAATGAGGCCTAGGGTCCGTACTTTCGCCAGTGCAACCTCTCAACAATGCTAACATAGTTGGATCCTATGATTGTCCCTCAAAGTGCAATAAAGAATCACTCCTGAGTTCCTATTAGCAGAGAACAAAAGATAGGAATTGTTTGTAGGTCACGAAACCACCTCAAAGCTATTCTTTCCGTTCGATCTATTCAGGAGTTTGTACTAAAATAAAACAAAGCTATTTTTTCCGTTCGATCTATCCTAGAGCTCGTACTAGAATAACACCAAAGAAAATTCATATTCATAATACTCAATCCACACAAAGAACTATAAAGATACCCCAAAGTTTCCGTCGCAGAAAAACGTGCATCAACCCCTATGCATAGATTACCCCAATATCACCGCGGAAATCCGTGAGTTGAATGCCATAACACATATCAAATGAATCAATAAGATACCTCATTGTCACCTCAATTATTCATATTGCAAGACATATATATATCATGTGTTCTCATCTCTGAATATTCAATCCGATAAGACAAAACTTTGAAGGGTGAAGATTCAATTCATCATAACAAGAGTATAGAGGGGAGAAACACGTATGATCCGACTATATTAACAAAGTCCATGATATAGATCATGAGAGAGAGAGAGAGATCAAACACATAGCTACTGGTACAAACCCTCAGCCCCGAGGGTGGACTAATCCCTCCTCATCGTGGTGGCCGCCGGGATGATGAAGATGGCCATTAGTGATAATTTCCCCCTCAGGCAGGGTGCCGGAACGGGGTCCCAATTGGTTTTCGGTGGCTACAGAGGCTTGCGGCGGTGGAACTTCCGATCTAGGGCTACCCTGAAGGGTTTTAGATTATTTGGAAATTTATAGTGCAAAGAAAGGGGTACGGGAGGCCATCAAGGTGGGCACAACCCACCTGGGCACGCCTGGGGGCCCAGGCGCGCCCTGGTGGGTTGTGCCCCCCTCAGGGCACTCCTCAGGTGCTTCTTTGGCCCATTATTGGTCTTCTGGTCCATAAAAAATCTCCAAAAAGTTACGCGGTGTTTGGTCTCCGTTTGATATTGATTTCCCGCGATGTAAAAATCAAGCAAAAAACAGCAACTGGCACTGGGCACTGGGTCAATAGGTTAGTCCCAAAAAATGATATAAAGTTGGTATAAAATGATTGTAAAACACCCAAGAATGATAAAATAACAACATGAATATTTCATAAATTATAAATACGTCGGAGACGTATCAGCATCCCCAAGCTTAATTCCTACTCGTCCTGGAGTAGGTAAATGATAAAAGAAATAATTTATGAAGTGTGAATGCTAGCAAAGTGCATAAGTTTGATAAATGATAATTTCAATCACTTTTCCTAGCATCATAACAACAATTCTTTATTATAAAACTTCTCATGTTATAGTGGCAAGCAATTCACATGTTAAGGTTCAAACAAAGAATTCTCTTGAAACTCAAGCAACCTATGTTCTCAGTCACCAAGCAATTGCAATTCAACTTATTCAACAGAGTCTAAGTAGGAGCTCCACATACTCAACCATCATATACTATTCTATGATTGCTAACACTCACCGCATACACATGAGCAAAACGTTAAAGCCGGACACATAGAAAGATAGGGGCTTATCATTTCGCCTCCCAACGTATTCACCTTTGGGTGATGTCAACAATAATAACTCATGCTACCCATATTAAAATGGACATATGTGCCTAGATCTTTCCTCACCACATGATGCTTGCCAAAGGAGAAAAAAAAGGAATAGAGAGAAAAACTTTGACTCTTTGCATAAAAGTAAATACATAAAAGTAAAAGATAAGCCCTTCGCAAAGGGAAGCAGAGGTTGCCATGCGCTTATTTGTTTGTATGCTCAACCCCTTAGTGCCAAAGAACATCACGTTATATTGCCCCTTATGATAGCAACCTTTATTGTGCAGTCCGTCGCTTTTATTCTTTGCCATCACAAGGACATACAACACTCAGTTTTCTCTTACACTAAATGATCTAACACTTTTAGAAGCAATTTTTATTGCGTTATTGCACCAATGACAACTTACTTGAAGGATCTTGCTCAATCCTTAGGTAGGTATGGTGGACTCTCAAAACAAGATTTCGGTTTGAGGATTTTTGGATGCACAAGTAGTATCTCTACTTGGTGCAGAATTTTTGGCCAGCAAAGATGGGGGGCAAGCACCACATGTTGAAGGATCTATGACAATATAACTTCTATGTGAATATGAACAAACATAAATCATTACGTTGTCTTCCTTGTCCAACGTCAACAATTTTGGCATATAATATTTTGATGGGGGCTCACAATCACAAAAGATTTCCAAGATAGTGTATTTGCATGTGAAAGTTCTCTTCCTTATACTAATTATTCGTGAATTGCTTGTATGACCAATATTGTGATTTTCAAGCTCCAAAAACTTTCAGTTTCTAAACCCAATGTGGCTGTCGGCGTTTCGGGCAGGGGTCCCGACTTGCTCGCCACGGACTGCAAAGCATGGCTCAGTGGTGGCCCGAGACGCCCATCTTCATCAGCGCAAACTCAAGACCCTCCCTAGGGGCCAACCCTCGCGGGGCGGACGATGCAAGGCTTCCTCAGGAGCGGCCTTGCCAGGCAGGCTCGCGAGGAGGAGGAGAGATCAAGGCAGGGGTACCTCGTGAGGTGCTCGTGACGCAAGCCGTGACGATCGGGACTAGGCGGGCGCCAGCCTGCGCAGTGTTCTTGTTTCCTCTTTGGTGCAAGGGGGGCAAGCACAGACGTGGAGTACCGAGGCATCAAGCAAAGGTTACCATTCTAGTGCAACGAGACGAGACCAGCAGAGCAGCAGGATGGAGGTCACCGTGGAGCCCAAGACGGCATCATCACCAGTGCCTTTGGCAGTCGAAGATCAACTTTAGTCAGGATAACTTGTACTAGATGTTCCCCTTCAAGATGGCCATTGTTGGCGCCCTTCCCGCTCAATATTTGGGAAGAGGACCAGGGCCTCTATAAATAGGGCTAGCCATCTCATGGAGAGCCATCTGATCCAGAGCTAGTCGAGTCCTCCCCAAGCAGGCCACCACCGCAAGAACACCTCTCGCGAGGCTGTTCTTCCCTTTGTACTGTTCATCATCAGCCCCTGAGGCAATCCACCACACCACACACTGGAGAAGGGTATTACACCACAACGGTGGCCTGAACCAGTATAAATCTTGTGCCCCTCGTGTTGTTCATCGTTTAGCTTAGATTCTCGTGAGGCGATCAGACGCTGATTGGTAGGGGGAAGATCTTCGCGCGCACCCCAGAGTTCGAACCTTAAGGGTCTGCCGGAACCCAATATCCGACATTTGGCGCGCCAGGTAGGGGTGCACCGGAATCTTTCTTCCGCTGTTCCGCGTTCGATCACCCGTCGTGTCCATGGCTGACGCTCGCCCGGCTGGCGCCGAGCGTCGGGCTGCTCTCACCGCCCGCGTCGCCCAGACGGCTCCCGTCGGCGGGTGTCCCCGTCGTTCCCCGTCGCCTGCCACCAACGCCGTCACCGGCCCGGCGGGGAATGAGCAGCAGGCCTCATCACTGCATCCCTCGGTGCGGCGGGAAGGCCGCACCGCCACCCCGTCACTGACTCCAGCTGGTTCATCATCCCACGCCCATCGTGCCCCCACGGACGCGCACGCCGCGTTGCTCTTGGCGCGTGAGCTCCTGCACTACCGTCCCGTCGATGACCTCTACGAGGAGTGGCTCGCTCGCATCACTGAGCTCATCAGCGCCGCAGGGGGCTCCCCTGCGCCGTCCCTCTCGCTGCCGCACCCTCCGTCCTGCGCGGGTGGTGCGGCCCAAGAGGTGCCTCCGCCACCCCCTCCCCAAGAAGGCGCACTGGTTCCAAGGCGCGCGGCCCCAGGGTGAGATCCACTGCGTCCAGCGCCCGCACGACAAGAAAGGAGCTGCCAAGAAATCCCTCGTCCCCAAGAAGGTGCTCGCATGCTCCCGACACCAGCATGCCATGACCGCATCCCTGCGCCGGCGTGTCAAGACCCCACGCTGCTCCAGGCAGCAGCGCGCGGGAATCCCCAGGAGCACGCCCCGCATCAGCAGAGCTCCGGGGGCCACCATAGGCTGTCGCGCCTTCACAACCGAGCTACGCAGTGTCGCCTGGATGGGCAAGTTCAAACCTGACCTGCCTCCTCGCTACGACAGCACTGCCGACCCCGCGGAGTTCCTGCAGCTCTATGAGCTGGGCATCGAAACCGCCAACGGGGACGAAAAGGTCATGGCATACTGGTTTCCCATGGCGCTCAAAGACGGTGCCCGCACCTGGCTCCTGAACCTGCCTCCGGGCATGATCTCCTCCTGGGACGAGATGCATGCTCGCTTCATCACCAACTTTCATGGCACTCGCGACAGTCCGCCGGCCGTGGGTGACCTGCGCCATATCAAGAAGCAACCTGGAGAGACCTTGCAGAAGTACATCCAGCGCTTCAATAGCACTCGCCTCAAGATTCCCAAGGTGTCCGAGGAGGCCATCATCTCGGTGTTCTCCGACGGCGTCCGCGATGTCAAGATGAAGGAGGAACTGGCAATCCACGAAGATCTGTGCACGTCTCTGGAGTTGTTTAACCTGGCGACTAAGTGCGCAAGGGCTAAGGAGGGACGCCTCTCCCTTCTTGAGCTCCCAGCTGCAGATCCAGAAGAGAAGAAGGCCAAGGCCAAGGATGTGAAGCGCAAGGGAGCATCTGTGCTCGCAGCAGAGCCGGACATGAAGCGCGACAGAGACCAGCCGGAGTCGTCCAAAGGCAGCCGGTAGTGTATGTACCACGATGTCCACACCCACAACACCAACGAGTGGCAAGAGCTCAGGGCCGTGCAAGAAGGCCATGTCGGTCGACACCCCGAGTGCAACGATCGGGGCTACGGCCGAGATTGAGGAAGAGGTGGAGGACGATGGGACGACTATAGCCCTCGCCAAGGGTGGCGTGACCGGCCTCGTGAGGACCGCTGACAGGACCAGCCTCGCGAGGGGGCTTGGAGGGATCAGCCTCGTGAGGATCGCCCGCAAGGCAACGCAGGACTTCCTCCTCTGCCACCACCACCAAGAAGGAATGACGACCATCATCAGGATGAGGGGGCTGGGGGCTTCCAGGAGCCGCGTGCAATCGCTTGCATCTTGGGCGGTGCTCAGGCCCCAGCCTCTCAGCGCATCTTCAAGTTGTTTGCTCGGGAGGTGAATGCAGTCCTCCCCAAGCTTGAGGCCGCGCGCCCTCTCAGGTGGTCCGCGTGCGCCATCATGTTCAGCTCGGCGGATCAGCTCAAGTGCGCGGCAACAGCCGGGGTCCTCCCCATGCTCTGTTCCCCAGTCATCAGCAACGTGCAAGTTACCAAGACCCTCATCAACAGCAGGGCAGGGCTCAACGTCCTGTCCGTCGAGATGTTAAACAATCTCCAAGTCTACGATCAGGTTCAACCAACCAAGCCTTCCTCAGGACTCACTGATGGTTCCACTGTCCCGATAGGGCAGATCCGCCTCCCTGTCACCTTTGGACAATGCAAGAACTACCGTACTGAAAGTGCAACTAATCCCCGGGTGGTTTTGGTAATTAATAACAATATATATATCATTGAACTAATAGTTACTTGAGAATCATTTCAGAAAGTTCAGTGATATGGGTATGGCAAGGCGAAGAAGTGGACCCTCAAAATGCTAAGGCAAGCATTGGCAAAAGCTCAAGACTCCATTTTTGGTTTAGTGATCCAAGATCACATTGAGTCCATAGGAAAGCCAATACTATTAAAAGGGATGAGGTTATCATGATGATCTGGTTGCTCAAAGTGCTTAATGATACATCTCCTAAACTATCAACAACTTTCACCGCCATATACACTCATAAGTAATCTCGGTCCCACCGATATTCCAAACTCACCACACCGAGATGAACCACCTCAGCCATAAAGCCAAACCCTAGCAAACTCGGATTTTCCGATTCGGACTCGGTCTCACGAAACTTGAGTTGCCAAGCTTCAGAACCTACATCATCAAATCGGTGTCACCGAGATGATGAAGTCGGTCCCACCGAGATTGGCAAGCTCTTGTCTTTGCACGAATCGGACTAACCGAGATTGTATTTTCGGTCCCACGAAAATCCCAACGTTCACATGATTTGAACTTTCGGTCTCACCGAGTTGTCAACTTCGGTCCCACCGAGATTGGTCAAATGTGTGTAGCAGTTGGATTTTGTGTGGAGGCTATAAATACCCTCTACCCCTCTTCATTCGTGGAGAGAGCCATCGAAAGAACTACCACTCCTACCTTACATTTACGAGAAGAGAACTACCTACCCTTGTGTTGAGATCAAGTTGCTCCACTCCCACCATATGAAGCTTGATCTCTAGCCTTCCCAAGTTGCTTTCCACTCAATCCTTTCTTCCACCACAGCCAAATCGGTGAGGAGAGTTGAGTGTTGGGGAGATTATCATTTGATGCACAAGAGCAAGGAGTTCATCATCATCAACACCATCTATTACCTTTTGGAGGGTGGTGCCTCCTAGATTGGTTAGGTGTCGCTTGGGAGCCTCCGTCGAGATGTGGAGTTGAACCAAGAAGTTTGTAAGGGCAAGGAGATCGCCTACTTCGTGAAGATCTACCCGAGTAAGGCTAGCCCTCCGTGGGCGTGAGGCCATGATGGCATAGACAAGGTTGCTTCTTCGTGGACCCTTCGTGGGTGGAGCCCTCCGTGGACTCTCGCAGCCGTTACCCTCCGTGGGTTGAAGTCTCCATCGGCGTGGAAGTACGATAGCACCACCTATCGGAACCACGAGAAAAATCACCGCGTCTCCAAAATTGCGTTTGCTCTTCTCCACCTCTCTTTACTACATGTGCAATTTACTTTCCGCTGCCTATACTCTAGAATTGCATGTGTAGGGTGATGCTTGACTTGATCATAATTGTGAACCTGCCAAAACTGTTCTTTGTCAAAAGGCAGAATTTTATATTGTCAAGTAGTCTAATCACCCCCTCTAGACATACTTTCGATCCTACAAGTGGTATCGAGCTTTGGTCTCCATTGTATTGGTCTCCATTGCATTGGACTCCATAAGCTTGGTTTCACAACCTAGGAGAGTATGGCGTCTAGTGAGGGTAATTTTCAGAGAGGTCCTTACTTTGATGGTACAAATTTTGCTAGTTGGAAGCATAAAATGAAAATGCATATTCTTGGCCATAACCCAGCCGCATGGGGCATTATTTGTGTTGGTATGCAAGGTGAATTCTTCAAGGAAGGAAAAGTTCGGATCGTGGCTTCTAGCGGAAGAATTGCGGATGTTGCAAAACAATGCTCAAGCTTGTGACATTCTCTTCAATGCCTTGTGTCCCGAGGAGTTCAACAAAATCAGCCGTCTTGAGAATGCAAAAGAGATTTGGGATACTTTGGTTGAAATGCACGAAGGTACCGAGTCCGTGAAGGAATCAAAGCTAGATGTTCTTCAAGGTCAACTTGACAAGTTCAAGATGAAGGAAGGTGAAGGAGTCGCTGAAATGTACTCTAGGCTTGCTCTCATCACAAATGAGATTGCCGGCTTAGGAAGCGAAGAAATGACCGACCGATTCATCATCAAGAAGATTCTCAGAGCTTTGGATGGAAAGTATGACACCGTGTGCACTTTGATCCAAATGATGCCAAACTACAAGAATCTCAAGCCAACCAAGTCATTGGAAGAATTGTTGCTCATGAGATGACACTTAAAGATAAGGAAGAGCTTCACAACAAGTCAAGTGGTGCTTACAAAGCTACAAGTGATGCTCCCACAACCTCAAGTGACAAGTTAGTTTCCAATGAAGAGATAAGCCTAATGGTCAAGAACTTCAACAAATTCTACAAGAGTAGAAGCAAAGAGAGAAGCTCAAAGTCTAGATCATATGATGAAAAGAGATCTTCTAGTCGTGATCGAAACTGTTACAATTATGGAAGACCCGGACACTACTCAAATGAGTGTTCGGCTCCCCACAAGAGAAGAGAAGAATCTCCAAGAAGAAGAAGCTCAAGAGATGAGTCACCTTGGAAAGAGAGAAGGAGTAGAGATGATCGTTATGAATGAAGACCCTCTCGGAGAAGCAAGGATTCGGAGAGGAAAGACAAGTCATCAAGGAGGTACACAAGAAGAAAACATCAATATCATGTAGGTGAATGGGTCTCCGGCTCCGACTCCGACAATCAATCCGAAAGAAGCTATCACTCCAACTCCGACTACAGTCAAGATGAAGGTGTTGCCGGTCTTGCTCTCGTATCCTCCAACTCCAACTCCTATGACTTATTTGATTCACCAAATGAGGGAATTGGAAGATGCTTCATGGCTAAAGGCCCCAAGGTATCTCACCCTGAATTCATTGACTTTGATAGTGATGAGGATGACTTGCTTGGTGAAGATGAGCTCTTACATGATAAATCCAATGAACCTAGTAATGATGAACATGCTAGTAGTCTTTATAGTCGAGAAGAGTCGAATGACAATGCTATGAAGGAGATTGAGCGTCTAACTAAAGAACTAAACACTCTTAAGTTAGCTCATGAAACAACTCAAGAAGATCATAGAGAGCTCCTAAGATCTCATGAGAAGCTACGCTTCGAGAAGCTCACTCTAGAGCAAGAACATGAGTTTCTAAAAGCAATCAATGACGATCTTCGAAAGAAGAGTTCTTCATATCTTGCCAAACGACTTCTCTTGTCTAATTTCTTGCCACCTATTAAGATTAAGCATGACAAGCATAAGAAAAATTCTTTCTCTAGTAGTAACAATAACCATGCTAAATCCAATGTTGTTGCTTCTAGTAGTTCTCTTGATTCCACTAACAATGTTTCAAGCCAAGTTACACTTGAGCAAGAAAATAGTTTATTGAAAGGGATTATAGAGAAAGGTGTCTACAAGAGCCTTGCCGGAAGCAAGAACTTTGAGGAAATTGTTCGCAAGCAAGGAAGGCACCGGAAGAATCAAGGAATTGGTTTTGAGCGAAAGTTCAACGCCGAAGGTGTTGAATGGGAAGAAGGTCAAT
The DNA here is from genome assembly GCA_021437245.1 of Aegilops speltoides. Taxonomy (NCBI): domain Eukaryota; kingdom Viridiplantae; phylum Streptophyta; class Magnoliopsida; order Poales; family Poaceae; genus Aegilops; species Aegilops speltoides. The sequence continues at coordinate 285,657,810 of CM038145.1, forward strand.
ATACCACTCCACAGTTTGTTTTTCAAAAGGAGAAGTATGATCCTACTTTTTCCAATGTGGAACAAGCTCAAGATGACCTTCCACCACAAGACCACAAGCTAAAAGGCAAGGACAAGCTTCAAGAGGAGATTGATGCATTTATTGAAGCACCTCAAGCCATGGTCAAGTGGGTTCCCAAGGAAACGTCAAGTTCTACTTCGTCAAGCTCAACTACAACCCCAAGGATTCCCATCAAGATGATGTGGATCCCGAAGAAGAAGAACTAGAGAGTTCTTGAGGGTGACTCCGCCAATATACTTCACTCACATTCATTTTGGCAAAAACTTGTGCAATTAACTTCCACATTGTGCACTAGTTCATGGAGTCACAAACCCTCTTGTTGGTAAGACAAGGGACAAGGTAATCATTGCTTTCATGGACATCATCTATTGTGTACTTCAATCTATGTCCATGGATATCCTTGTTTGTTCCTTGTGGGACTAACCCATGTAGGTATTGAAAGTGCCCGAATCCAAAGGATAGCTCCCAACTCTTGATGATCTTCATCAACATTGAGCATCCACATCTTCAACATCTACATGAAGTCTTCTACGACAACCCAAGGTTAGTTTGACCCTTTAAAAGGGGTTCTCACATCTAGGGGGAGCTTTGCTCAAAAAATTGAGCTAAAGCATCTTCAAATGATGTGAACACATCAATGCTTTATGTAAAAGTGGTAACCCCACTTGTGCTTAAACGATGAGTATGACCTATGATCAAATGTTCTCATTTGGCTCCTAAGTCAATATACTCATATAAAGATGACCTAGTCATCGACAATTTGTGTGATAGTAGCTAGAGTTTTGATTGTGCATGTTTGACACATATTTCATTTGCTATCTTATTGTGTGAGCATGTTGGATGCATGATTTTATCCATTCGAGGACATCCATTTGTTGTTTTGGTCGTTTTGATTTTCTCGACCAAATGGATGGACAAGAATGCCTAAGTACCTCCCTAGCTATCTATGCTTTCTTGTCTCAAATTCTATTCATGCTTACATCACAAATTTTGAACAAGTCATTTTGGACCCTCGGGTGAGGAGCACTTGAGCCACCGATCCGTCAAAGGCTAACTTCCAAAACCTTCTAAGTGATTTCGTCGGACCAACTCACTCAAACTCGGTCGAACCGAAAGCATTTAGATGATCTAGGTTTTCACCTCGGTGAAACCGAGTTGTGATTTTCGGCGTGACGAAGTGCATAATCGCCTGCGATTATCCATCTCGGTGCCACCGAAGTTTTACAACTCGGTCCCACCAACAACAAAGGGGTATATATACTCGAGGGCAGCGCTGATTTCTCCTTCAAACGCTTCGCCCCACACCCCTTCTTTGCCGCCGCCTGGTCTCCAGATCGTCGCCGTCGTCGCCTGTGCGCCCTCGCCGCAGGTCTCCGTCGCCGTCAACGGACATCTTCTCCACGTCGTTGCCGCCGTAGAGAAACTCCACCAAGTTAGGGTGAGTTTTGATCCCACTCGTGCTCCCATCTCCGATTCAATGCACGTTTGGTTTGCCTAGTATCTTGCCACGATTGAAATCTTCCTGTACACCAGATTAGTTCGTTTGAACTAGATTCGAGTAAAAGTTTTAGGGTTAGGTTTCCGCCGAACACATCTCGGTGAGACCAATTTTACATTTTCGGTATGACCGATTTGGCCTATGGCCATTGCACTGCACCCTTCGGTCCAACCGAGTTGTGCAAATCGGTGTGACCGAAATGGCGATTCTGTGAAACCCTAGTGTTTTCGGCAGGACCGAGACCCACTTCGGTCCAACCGAAAGTGGTGTGAAAGCTTCTGTTTTAACACTTCGGATTCACCGAATTTTAAACTCGGTCTGACCGAAATGTCTTCTGTGAAAACCTAATACTGAAATTTGAATTCATTTTTTGCAAAATCTTCTGCAGTTTGTGATGACTCTTCTTCTCTGCCTACACCTTATCTATTCACAGGTTGTCACCATGTCGATGCCAAAGTGTGATCGAACAGGTCAGAGACACCCATTGCAGATATTCCAGAGGCAGGCACTAGTCCTGATCCCAGCAGGATACTCTATCAACATGCTGCACATACTTGATGAGAAAGCACCTTTCAAGGTGATGGACTTGATGGTAGAAACCATTAAGAGAACTGCAGCTGACCAGAAAAGGTCATGTGGATTTGCCCCGCAGATTCAGATGCTTATCAATGCCAAGTTTGGCACGGGCACATTCTTGTTGGATAGAGAACACTTACCACTGCAGCCTGAGCATGAGGACAATGTTGTTGTGATGGATGAGGAGGATCCAACATCAGTTGAAGGTCAAGCCAAGATTGAAGCTGCCAAGAAAGCCAAAGCTGACAAGGAAGCAGCAGCAGCAGCAGCTAAGCCAAAGAGTTTCAGAGAGCAAATTCTTGAAGCTACCCAAAGGATTGAACAACGCCTGGCCAGCATTGTACAGTCTCAGGAGAGCCTAGAGAGGATTGTTGAAGACAAGATCCACGCCTGGATGTGAAGTCGATCAAGTGCAAGTGATGTAAACAAGCTTGAGGCGACATTGAGGAAGCAAAGAGGAGAAGCAAGAGCTTATGCGTGAGATGCAGGATGACTTAGTCCAGATGCTTATCAGCAGATCGCTCCGGTTCCCACAGACCCGATCAGCTGCTATTCCAAAGGATGAGACACCGGGACTACGACTTGGCACCTCCACAGTTCCAAAGATTACCCTACTCCAGCTCCAGCTCAAAGTGACCACTCCTCCAAAGACAGACATCAGTGAAGTCTTCGCCGATCTTTGTCATATCAACTCCAACATCAACCCCAGACGGGAGCCGCCCGCAGAGTCCCCGGTGGACGCTTAGCTCTATGCCTTTTCGAACTTTTTGGTAACTTGTTGCCAAAGGGGGAGAAATTGTATAGATCATAGGACTTCGAGAGAGAGAGACTTTGTTGTCGCTTTTGCTCTTTCGTTCATTTGCGGTTTCTTTGAGATACTTTTGGTTTTCGAAACATTCAGTGTGTTTGATACTACGTTTCATTTTACCTTAATGAGTGCTTGGTCGTACTATGCTTTAATGTGTGCTTAATGCTTATCATATGCTATTCCTATCTTGTATGACCATTTACTCATGTCTTGGTGATTGGGTGCATGCTATTCATTCTTATCATTTTGTGCGCTCCACCAAGATGTATGTGACATGGAAGAGTGACCCATGATCCTAATCGATTGTGCATTTGCATTCAAACGCAAATCTTAAATAATGCACAAATTTAGGGGGAGCTCTTGCTTATCACATACTTCTCAAAGCGACGATATTATTCATTGATTATATCCTTTGTGAAGCTTTGATCTATATGTTGTCATCAATTACCAAAAGGGGAGATTGAAAGTGCAACTAATCCCCGGGTGGTTTTGGTAATTAATAACAACATATATATCATTGAACTAATAGTTACTTGAGAATCATTTCAGAAATTTCAGTGATATGGGTATGGCAAGGATCAAGAAGTGGACCCCTCAAAATGCTAAGGCAAGCATTGGCAAAAGCTCAAGACTCCATTTTTGGTTTAGTGATCCAAGATCACATTGAGTCCATAGGAAAGCCAATACTATTAAAAGGGGATGAGGTTATGATGATGATCTGGTTGCTCAAAGTGCTTAGTGATACATCTCCTAAACTATCAGCAACTTTCACTGCCATATACACTCATAAGTAATCTCGGTCCCACCGATATTCCAAACTCAGTCACACCAAGATGAACCACCTCAGCCATAAAGCCAAACCCTAGCAAACTCGGATTTTCCGATTCTGGACTCGGTCTCACCGAAACTTGAGTTGCCAAGCTTCTGTAACCTTCTGTCATCAAATCGGTGTCACCGAGATGATGAAGTCGGTCCCACCGAGATTGGCAAGCTCTTGTCTTTGCATGAATTGGACTAACCGAGATTGTATTTTCGGTCCCACCGAAAATCCCAACGTTCACATGATTTGAACTTTCGGTCTCACCGATTTGTCAACTTCGGTCCCACCGAGATTGGTCAAATGTGTGTAACGGTTGGATTTTGTGTGGAGGCTATAAATACCCTCCACCCCTCTTCATTCGTGGAGAGAGCCATCGAAAGAACTACCACTCCTACCTTACATTTCGAGAAGAGAACTACCTACCCTTGTGTTGAGATCAAGTTGCTCCACTCCCACCATATGAAGCTTGATCTCTAGCCTTCCCAAGTTGCTTTCCACTCAATCCTTCCTTCCACCACAGCCAAATCGGTGAGGAGAGTTGAGTGTTGGGGAGATTATCATTTGAAGCACAAGAGCAAGGAGTTCATCATCATCAACACCATCTATTACCTTTTGGAAGGTGGTGCCTCCTAGATTGGTTAGGTGTCGCTTGGGAGCCTCCGTCGAGATGTGGAGTTGAACCAAGAAGTTTGTAAGGGCAAGGAGATCGCCTACTTGTGAAGATCTACCCCGAGTAAGGCTAGCCCTCCGTGGGCGTGAGCCATGATGGCATAGACAAGGTTTCTTCTTCGTGGACCCTTCGTGGGTGGAGCCCTCCGTGGACTCTCGCAGCCGTTACCCTCCGTGGGTTGAAGTCTCCATCAGCGTGGAAATGCGATAGCACCACCTATCGGAACCACGAGAAAAATCACCGCGTCTCCAAAATTGCGTTTGCTCTTCTCCACCTCTCTTTACTACATGTGCAATTTACTTTCCGCTGCCTATACTCTAGAATTGCATGTGTAGGGTGATGCTTGACTTGATCATAATTGTGAACCTGCCAAAAACTGTTCTTTGTCAAAAGGCAGAATTTTTATATTGTCAAGTAGTCTAATCACCCCCCCTCTAGACATACTTTCGATCCTACACGTACCGAGCTTATGGACTTTGACGTCGCCCACATTCGCCTGCCATACAATGCCATCCTCGGGTATTCTACCTGGCCAAGTTTATGGCAGTGACTCACCATGGCTACAACGTCCTCAAGATGCCAGGAAGTGGCGGAGTCATCACGGTCCCCTCTGAAGAGAAGGATGCGGTGTGCTCTCTTGAGCGCGCCTTCCAAGCCGCGTCAATCGAAGACCCAGACAACAAGAGTGGAAATCTTCCTGAAGCAGCTCCCAAGAAGAAGAAGACATCACCTGACTCAAGGCCTCAGGAGGCAAGCACCTCCGGAGGCGCCACATCAGGACCCACGCCCATCCAAGGGGCGCCACCCTCCATTGCATAGGAAAGCAAGCCCGGCACCCTCCTCGGGCAAGGCTTGGGGCTCTCTCCTGGGAAGCCACTGACTTTGCCAAGATCACGAGGGAGGCACTCGGGCACCACTTGGAGGCGTGCTTCGCGGCATGTTTCCCTCAGGAAGGCATAAGGCAAGGAGGGTCCAATCCTCAGGAGTTCATCACCAAGGTCGCTTAGGAGTTGCAGGAATCGAGAGTCATGCGCGGCAACCGCCGCCTGCCCGGCGTAGCTCCACATCCAGGCGAGGATGGCGGGCTGCACGTCTGCATCGACTACCCAGGGCTCAATCGAGTTGCGTCTCAAGTGTGCTTCTGGCCTTCGCGCGTGGGGCGCTGCGAGGGTCTGCCACACAGCTACGTTCACATGCCCTTCGGCCTGCCAAACGCGGCTGCTGCTCACCAGCGCCTGATGAGGAGCACTCCGGAAGCTCAGGTGGCCAAGCACCGCGCACTTCTGGAGCAGATGGAGATGGACCTTGCCGAGCCGACCGGACCTCCCGAGTCTCCCGAGGCTCGGAGCCCCAAAGGCTCGTGAGGATTGGCTTCTACACCACGCACCGTCAGCTACTCCGACACCCGCTCTGCAATGGTATCAGGTGACTTCTCTCAAGTTTCATTTCAGCTGGGAGCGCCCTCAAGGCTGCATCATTCCCAGGCCGCGTGGGTCTATCCCCGTGTAGGACCTTGAAGTATGTCTAGAGGGGGGGTGATTAGACTACTTGACCAATTAAAAACTTAACCTTTTCCCAATTTTAGAGTTTGGCAGATTTTAGCTATTTTAGGACAAGTCAAGCAATCATCACACTATTCAAGCAAGCATGCAAAGAGCATATAGGCAGCGGAAATTAAAGCATGCAACTTGCAAGAAAGTAAAGGGAAGGGTTTGGAGGATTCAAACGCAATTGGAGACACAGATGTTTTTGGCGTGGTTCTGATAGGTTGTGCTATCGTACATCCACGTTGATGGAGACTTCAACCCACGAAGGGTAACGGTTGCGCGAGTCCACGGAGGGCTCCACCCACGAAGGGTCCACGAAGAAGCAACCTTGTCTATCCCACCATGGCCGTCTCCCACGAAGGACTTGCCTCACTAGCTGTAGATCTTCACGTAGTAGGCGATCTCCTTGCCCTTACAAACTCCTTGGTTCAACTCCACAATCTTGTCGGAGGCTCCCAAGTGACACCTAGCCAATCTAGGAGACAACACTCTCCAAGAAGTAACAAATGGTGCTTTGATGATGAACTCCTTGCTCTTGTGCTTCAAATGATAGTCTCCCCAACACTCAACTCTCTCTCATAGGTTTTGGATTTGGTGGAAAGAAGATTTGAGTGGAAAGCAACTTGGGGAAGGCTAGAGATTAAGATTTATATGGTAGGAATGGAATATCTTGGCCTCAACACATGAGTAGGTGGTTCTCTCTCAGAAATGGTAAGTTGGAAGTGTAGGTTTAGTCTGTTTGCTCTCTCCACGAATGAAGAGGAGGTGGAGGGGTATATATAGCCTCCACACAAAATCTAACCGTTACACACGATTTACCAAACTCGGTGGGACCGATTCAACAGACTCGGTCGGACCGATTTGATAAACCTAGTGACCGTTAGTGATTTTCGGTGGGACTGACATGCAACTCGGTGAGACCGATTCGATTAGGGTTAGGGCATAACGTAATCTCGGCAAGACGGATTACACAAACTCGGTGAGACCGATTTTGGTAATAAGCTTTCCAGAGAGTTGGTCAGGTAAACTCGGTGGGACCGATTTGCTCTTTTCGGTGAGACTGAAATGTTACAAAAGGGAAACAGTGAGTTTACATTGCAATCTTGGTGGGACCGATCGCTCACTTGGTTAGACCAAACGTTCTGAAGGGAAGCAGAGAGATTACAATCCCATCTCGGTGAGACCGAGATCCCTATCGGTAAGACCGATTTGCTTAGGGTTTGTGGCAGTGGCTATGACTTTTGGAATCGGTGGCGCCGGATAGGAAGAATCGGTGTGACCGATTTTGGCTTTAGGTTTAGGTCATTTGTGGATGTAAGAAAGTAGCTGAGGGTTTTGGAGCATATCACTAAGCACATGAAGCAAGAGGCTCATTAAGCAACACCTCATCCCTCCTTGATAGTATTGGCTTTTCCTATAGACTCAATGTGATCTTGGATCACTAAAATATAAAATGAAGAGTCTTGAGCTTTTGAGCTTGAGCCAATCCTCTGTCCTTAGTATTTTGAGGGATCCACTTTCATTATCCATGCCATGCCATTCATTGAGCTTTTGTCACATCCCTAGTTCTGGCCTGACCTATGCTAGCTTCCATGTGTGCATCATGTTTAAATTCAAATGAAATTTGAATTGAGGAATTTTCAAAGCCTCAGAAAACCTCTAAAAATAACCAACATTTAAATCTCATCAAATGAGTCCAAGAAAATGTTCCTGTTATTCCGTAAAAATATTGGCATGAGGTAAAGTGCAAACCAATATTTTTGGAGTGACTGAAACATTTATTTTGGGCCTTTGAGTTAATTCAATAACTATTTGCATTGGATATATATATTATATATAATTAATATATGTCCAATAATTCTGGAACATTTTATGTGGTTTGGTATATTTTAGTTCTAGCCACATAATTATTTTCAGGATTTTATAAAATGGTTTAGTATTTTTACTAAACCAAAACAAAACAGAACAAAATAGAAAACAATAAATAAAAGCAGAGAGAGAGAGAACTTACCTCAGCTTACGTGGCAGCCCACCCGCAGCCCAACACTGTGCAGCCCAGCAGCGGCCCAGCCCACCACCACCTTCCTCTTCGCGCCAGTAGGCAGAGCATGTGGCCGCAGCACGCCGGCACGCGCCCCGGCCACCTCCACCCTGCCTGCCTGCCTCCTCGTCGCCTGGATCTCTCCCGCGTCGCCACGCACTCCCCCTCGACCGCCGCGTACCCTCTCACCCTTCCGTGCCATTCCCTCCTCTCCCTCGCTCTCCTGCGCGCAGCCACCGAACGGAGCCGCCGCCACCGACGCCGTTCGGCGCGGCCACATCCACCGCCTAGCCTCCCCAGCATGTCCAGGAGATCCGCCTCCGTCGTTTGTGCCTCCTCGAGGACACACGCACCGCCGGACGCCCCACAACATCGACATCTTCAACATCTTCATCGCCGGCCGCCGAAGATCCCCCTCGCTGCTCCGCTCGCTCCGGTGCTTCCCCGAGCTCGTCGACCCGCCCAACGTGATCACCGTGAGCTCCTGTCCCGGACACCCCTCTCCCTTGCCTCGTTTGCACGCCGTAGCCACCGCGCCACCTGCGACCGAATGCGCCGCCGCACGGGCTCGTCGCCGGCGAAGCCCCGGTGACCTTTTGGTCCCACGCGTGCGTCTGTTGCACTCGCAACGTTCCATAGAGCAAAACTAGCGCGACAGCCGTCTCGTTTGCACACCACATCGCCATCCTCGAGCACGCCCGAACCACGGCCGCCGCCTCGCTCGTCGCCGGCGCCACTCCGGCCACTCCCTGGCCGAGCCACCACCACGGTTGGATGCGGACGAGCGTCCGCATCCCGTAGCTGTGCTCCGCGCGCCAAGCGGCGCCATGTAGGCGAATCCCGTGCCGCTCCGCCGCGTCTGGACTCGCCGGCGGCTAGACGCCGGCGGGTTTGACCCGCTGACCGTTGACTTGCGGGCCCAGGTTGACCTCAGGTCATCGGCGTGTGGGCCGGGCCCTGTTTAATTATCTGTTAGTTTAGTTAGTGCTAATTAACTTTCGCTAACCCTTGTCGGGCCGACATGTGGGCCCACCTGCCGACATTTTAGTTAGTGTTAGCTTAGGGCTAATTAACTCCGTTAATTAATCGAGACAACGACGTATGGGCCCCATTGGTGAGGTTTGACCTCGAGGCGCCAGTTGACCTGCGACGTCATGATGATGTCGGTCGACGTGATAACTTATTTTCGGATTTATTTTTATATAAGAAATTCCAGAAAATAGCCAAAACTTCTAAAAATCATATAAAATCAACCGTAGCTCCAAATAAAACAAATTATATATGAAAAATGATCAGAAAAATCCAACCTATCCATCTGTACTGGTTTCATGCATGTTAGAGCAACCTAACCTGGCTGTTTAGATGAAACATGATAATGCACTTATATGAGTTCATAGCTTAGGCTTATATTTGAATCTTTGATTCAAATAAGATCAAACCACTCTGGTTTTAGTTGCATTAGCTCAATCAACAGCATATTGCCATGACATTATCATGCATCATATTTGTTGCATTGCATTGATTGTGTCCCTCTTTGTTTGCCGGTAATTGTCCCCTCTCGATAGACATGGTTTCGACGACGAGTTCGATGACACCGATGAAGAAGTATAATATCTTGAAGTGCGTGCAAGCAAAACCCCTTGTTCATTCCGATACAATCCTACTCTCTCGCTCCTGCTCTCTTTTCTTGCATTAGGACAACAACGATTCATCATTACTTGCTGCATGTAGCTGAACCCTTATCCTTTGCATGACCTATCATTCCACAATAAATAGATGAAACCCACTAGCATGAGTAGGAGTTGTTTGAGCCTGTTGTGCCTACTCATTCATGTTTGGTTGTCATGCCTGCCTCTCGCTTAGAGTTGAGTCGGGTCCGATTCATCGAGGATGAATCGGAGGTGTGTGAACATGTCCTCTTGTGTGTGAGCTAAGTGTGTGAACAGGATTTGGTAAAGGTAGCGGTGAGAGGCCATGTAGGAGTACATGGTGGGTTGTCTCATTGCAGCCGTCCTCAGAACCGGAGTTCGTGTTTGTGATCCATGATTCAGCTACTACCACGCATTGGGCCCGAAACCAATGGACCCTCTCGGCTTCTTAATCACCCTTGTCCTCTGTCCGGGAGTTGCAAGTAGTTTCGTGTTTGTAGTATCTTTGGAGGCCAGGCGCAGCGCTGACCGTAGGGGTGGGCTGTGATGCGGTAGGCACGCGTGGCGGTAAACCGGCGCCTGTTTGGTGTCACGGAACCTGTACACATCGTTTGGGGCTGTGAGCGAAACTTGCCGGATCTCCTCATGGATGGAACTGAATAGGTAATAAACCTGGACTAGGGACTTGAGTGTTTAGGTAGGTCGTGGCCGACACCCACGTTGGGCTTCCGCTGAAGGTTGCCGAGTACATGTCGTAAACGGCGGTAAGTGGTGAGAGCGTGTGAAGAAGTACACCCTGCGGGGTTAACATCATCTATTGAATAGCCGTGTCCACGGAAAAGGACTTCGGGTTGCTGTACAGTTCATAGACAAGTGAAAGTGGATACTTTAAAATACGCAAGATAAGCGTGAGTGCTATGGATGGCGTTCTCTTAGGGAGACGGAGCGGGTCCATAGTGGTGTATTGATATGGTGAATATGTGGACTCGTAGCGCCACCTCAAAGAGTTACTTGCAATGTAGTTTAGGATAGCCACCGAGTCAAAGCTGGCTTGTGCTGTTAAACTCCACCACCCCTTTGTTGATAATGATGCATATGTAGTTAGTTCTGATGTAAGTCTTGCTGGGTACATTTGTACTCACGTTTGCCTATTTTATGTTTTTGCAGAGAGACTTCAGTCTCGCTAGTAGTTCCACGTGGACTTCGACGTTTAGCTTGTTACCTCAGCTACGATCTTGTGCCCTCGGCAGGATCTGGTAGATAGTCAGGCTTTCAAGCCTTTTTCATTTGTAGATGTATGTACTCAGACATATTAGCTTCCGCTTGTGCTTTGATTTGTATGCTCTGAATGTTGGGTCATGAGACCTATGTTTGTAATATCTCGCTCCTCGGAGCCTAATGAATAAATACTCGAGTCGTAGAGCCATGTTGTATTTGCACATATCGAGCAAATTGTGTGTATGTTATTGAAATGCTTGGTATGTGTGGGATCTGACTATCTAGTTGTTTATCTTTAGTAGCCTCTCTTACCGGGAAATGTCTCCTAGTGTTCCTTCGAGCCATGGTAGCTTGCTACTGCTCCGGAACGCTTAGGCTGGCCGGCATGTGTCCTTCTTCGTTCCTGTGTCTGTCCCTTCGCGGAAATGTCACGCGTTGAGTACCGGAGTCCTGTTAGCCCGCTATAGCCCGGTTCATCGGAGTCCTGCTAGCCCAGTGCTACAGCCCGGAACTCACTCGCTGATGACCGACACGTTCGATGCTGGGTCATGGATGCCTGTCCCTGTAAGTCTGTGCCACTTTGGGTTTACGACTAGCCATGTCAGCCCGGGCTCCTTATCATATGGATGCTAGCGACACTATCATATATGTGTGCCAAAAGGCACAAACGGTCCCGGGCAAAGGTAAGGCGACACCCGTGGGAATACCGTGCATGAGGCCGCAAAGTGATATGAGGTGTTACAGGCTAGATCGATGTGACATTGGGTCGGGGTCCTGACAGCTTTCCTGAAATAATAGTCTTGGAATAGCATTAGCTCAATGAGCTATATGTTGTTATGAATTACCAAAACCATCTAGGGATAGTTGCACTTTCAATCTCCCCCTTTTTGGTAATTGATGACAACATATAGATCAAAGCTTCGACAAATGATAATAAGATTAAATCAACATCGTCGCTTTGAGAAGTATGTGATAAGCAAGAGCTCCCCCTAAATTTGTGTGGGGACCCCGACTCGCAAGTCGTGATCACCGAATGCACGTGTACAGTGATCCCAGAGATCAATGCCCACTGAACACACAGAAGCTGAATAACAAGAGTCTTACATCCATACATACCGTCTTACACAAATAGAGACCAACATGGTCAAGTCTTACATCGATAAAGCCTTAAGGGCTGAATATCAAATGAAACATAGCAGCGGAAAACGTCATCGATAAGTAGAGCCCATGCCATCTACCTTAACCCTACAGGCATTCTGACTGGGAAACGTCCTAGTTCGCATGATCGTCTCCAAGGAACTCTTCTTCGAACTCTGGTTCTTCCATGCCTGGTCAATTAAATAACCAGTGGCAAGCCAATGAGTACTTTGAATGTACTCGCAAGCAACCCATGTTTTTTCAAGGTACAACAATGCATGACATGGGTAAATTTTTGCATAAAGCTAGTTTTGAGTGCAATGACATGTTCAACATCCTATAAAGCATGCGTCAAGAGAATTCAAGTAACCATGAGGGCAGGTTACAGATATCAACATAAATAGAGTGGGCACCAACCCATTCATCATAAACAGAGTGGGCACCAACCCATCTCAATCGTGTCAAGTCCTTGACTTGACCCCTGACAACACCATCATCTCACACACACCGGGTTTGAATACAAGTGGACGTAGCCCAAGAGCGGTTACCCAACTGTCCATGACCGTGGACACGGCTATTCGAATAGTTTTACACTCTGCAGAGGTTGCACACTTTACCCACTAGATCCGGGGAACTTCCGTGTCAATCCACGACCCGCGGTACCTCAAGCACCCGGGGTAAGCACCCGATCACTACCTTTCCCTAGACGACACTAACATGGAGTCCACTCGATTGGTAGTAGCCCCGTACAAACATTTCTCATCATAAAGTTGCGAGCCTCGCTCCCATATTCATCACATACCACAAGCACGGGTACCAACGGTGTGTCCGGTGCCTCGTGAAAACAGTCATGGCCGCCCTACCGCACGACCCGCCCCAAGAGAGAGCACCGACTCTCCTCGTCACTAGTAATGCGGCTCCAAGCTAGTATCGGTCTAGGTACTCGCTAATGCCCTTTCCCATATAAGGGTAGAGTGGTCGCGCATGTAAGGTTGGGATAACGGTCGCAACTCCGACCAATCCGTTTTGAAAACAACACCCACTTCCTTGGCACACCACTTCGTCATCAAGTGGTCACCCATCTCATCATCTCCCTCGGGCATAAGTGGCACCCGACGGGGTTTTCGAAAAAGACTTTTGAAATCGTATTGCCTCCTTCACCATGCACAAACCCATCCCATTTGCGTAGCATCTACATTTGCATCCTAGCTACTCCCACCGGCATAACCCTCATAAGAAGGTAGGGCCATGCACAATGCAAGTATCAACGAGGAAGTAATCGTGGCAACCAACCCACGTGGTTCACCATCTCATCATGATTCCGATGCATCATTAATAAAGAGCTAAACATGGCATGCATATAAAGGGGTGTCATAGTCATGGTCAAAGGGTTGCTTGCCTTGGTTGGCTTGATCTTCAAAGTCTTCAGGCCCTGCTCCTCCTTCTTCCTCAGCTACCTCACAATCACGGGATCTAACGTTGCAAGAAAACAACGGAAAAATAAGGCAATAATAAAAACAGAAAAGTCAAAGTGCTCAGAAAAATGTCAACTTAATTTTGTAAAATACTAGGAGGAAAGCTAGGAAGGGGGCAACTTTTGGTTTTGGTTCTGGAGCAGCAAAATAGGAGTTATGGATTTTCAAAGGCTCATTTAAATGCTAAAAAACACATTTAAATATTTACAGAGAAGAAAAGGTGGTTGGATTTGAGTGAATGTTGCACCATTAAATAGATTGCAATATTTTAGGAATTTAGAAATTGGAATCAATGCATTTGGATTAATATTCTGCCTGTGGAATTTTTGGAAATATTACAAAAAGGAAAAGGAAAAAGCAATGCTGTACATCGGGGCGAGAGGCCACAAAGCAGCAGCAGGCCAGTGGGGAAAACCCAGCCCACGCGGCCGCCACGTCAAGGCGTAAAGGCTGAATCGCCGCCGACGGCGGATCGGTGTGTCTTGCACAAGACGTTTTAAAACCGACGGTGGATCCCACCCGTCAGGCATGAGGTCGATTGGCGGCCCCACGGCGGCCGTCGTCTACCTCCGCCAGAGGCGACGGCGAGCTTCGCGGCGGCGATATACATGGCACGGAAGGGTGCAGAGGCTACCGTTGGACTGTGGAGCGAGTCGCGGTTTCGGTGGTGGTGGAGACGGTCGCCGGGGTGGCTGCGCACGGCGACGAGGTCCCATGGCGGAGGTGCTTGGCGCTGTGGCTCGGCCGCTCCCGGCTGCAAAACGAGGGGGAAAGAGAGGGAAAGCATCGGAGGCGAGGGAGTCCATTCGAGGGAGAAACGGGCGGAGGAGGCTGTACCGCAGACGACGCGGCGGCTGAGGCGGCGGGGCTCGAGCTCGATCTCGAGCTCGGGCGCCCCTGGAGCGAAGTGTGTGGTTCGGGGTGGATTGGTGTGTGGAGGAGCGACAGGAGGAAGAGAGAGGCTCGGGAGTGCCTTAAATAGGCTGGCGCGGTTCACCGTGGGCGTGGCCTCTACGGGCACCTGGATCGGCTCTGGAGGCCGTTGGAGAGGGTTTGAGCTGTCCATGGCGCCGTGGGGATGGAGTAGGGTGCCAGGAGAAGGAGAGAGAGCGAGGAGGGCTCTGGCGCCTGGCGTGTGAGGCCGGCCATTGGCCGAGCTGGGCGGCGTCGGGCACGCTACTGCAGGAGGGGGAGAGAGGGGAGACAAAGGGGACTGTGACGGGCGGCGTGTCGCAGACGCCGAGGCACATCGGTGGCGCGATGGGAAGGCACGAGGTGGTCGGGAGGCTGGCGCCAACGGTCGGCGCTCTGGCAGCGCTCCAGAGCGACTTTGGCCGCATCCATGGGTTTTCAGCGCTGTGGCGTCCTTTTCTGTCTGGAGGCTACAGTGGAAGGGACATGGCCAGAAAGGGCCTGGATGCTCGGTGTGCTGAGGGGAGAGAGATAGGCTGTGAGAGAGAAGGAAGCTGCTGTCCAGAGAGGACAACGTAATTCCCCCTTCCTCCACATTGCTTCTTCGGGTAGAAAAGTGTCTAAGTGATGAGGGGAGTGAGGAGGGTTGTGGCAAAAGATGAACTCAAGGAGATTAGTGAAAGTGGCAAAATAGGCTTTTTAGTATTTTGCCAGAAGGTGTTTGATGAAGTTTTGGGTAGGCTAATGACTCCCACTGGCCAAGATACTCCAAGGGGTGAAATGTCACATATATTTAGGGCCTTCCACCCATTTTGAGCTTAATAGGACAAAGTTGCCAATGCAACTCTTGCAAACCCTAGAAATGGGCAGAAAGGGATTTGTGTAGATCCAGTGGAGTAGATCATTTCTCCTTGATGTACCACTTGGTGTGGTAGCCTTATTTGGTCACATGATCAGGCTCACCAAAGTTGGGGTCTTGGAGAAAAAGTTGGTAGTGCAAAGTGGTTCAAACTTGATTTTGGTCAGAGAGGGTTTTGAGGCACTTTGACCAAGATTTCCTCTTCTCCAACCAGTGCCATTTGGTCCAGATGCATCATTTGACCAATGAAGCATGTCCACCAAGTTTGAGCACATTTGGACATACTTGGCATTGTAAAGTTGATCAAACTTTAGATTGGACAGAAATGGTTTTGAGGGGTTTTGATGATGTTATCTTCTTCTCCAAGTCATGAGACTTGGCAAGATCATCAGATATGTCATATGTGACATGATAGAGTTTTCCTGGAATGTTTGGAGAATATTTCCTTTGTAAATATTTCAAAAGCTTGAAATATCCAGAAAGGGTTTTAGAGGGATTTGACCAATATTTTGAACATGACCAGGTGTTGAAACTCTTATATATGGACAATATATGTCCTATGAGTTTCCCTAAATTTTGTCAAATATTTTTGAAACAGTAAAGTAATTTTTTCCTATTAAAGACCATTTCGGCCTTAAGAAAAGCCTTTAAATAAAATAGAACAAGAAGTTTTAAAATTATATTTTGTGGTTCTGGGCATCCTATATCTAATAGGAGTCAAATATATTTTTGGAAAGATTTTTACTGCCCTTTATCAAGTACTTGCAGTGCAAACCTCAATTCAGGGGTTTTTGGAAATCTAATTTTAGAAAATACTTTCTGGCCAAATTATTTTTGTAAATAAATTCTATATAGCACTATTCACATGGCATGGTCATTGGTCAGAAGCTTGGGGTAAGGAGATGGAGTATAGAGGGTAGAGTAGTTGACTTCAAGAAGCACTTGAAAAGAAGCACAGAGAGAAAACCAACTTCAAATAAAAGCCAAATAATGCAAAAGTTTTTGTTGGTCCAAATTTTCATGCTTTATTAATGAAAAAGAAATGTTACAAAATGCAGGGTGTGACAGACCTACCCCCCTTACAAGAATCTCGTCCCCGAGATTCCTAAACTAGGCTTGAAAAAGATACGGGAATTCGGATCTAAGATAGTCTTCACGCTCCCAAGTTGCTTCTGCTTCGGTGTGATTGCTCCATTGGACTTTGAAGTACTTGATGGTGCGGCTACGAGTGCGTCGTTCGGCCTCGTCCAGAATGCAGATGGGCCGCTCACGATACGTCAAATCAGGTTGAAGATCAATGGCTTGGTGATTGACGTCTTTGTAGAGGTCGGGCTTGTCTGGAACTTGGAGACACTTCCGGAGTTGTGACACGTGGAACACGTTGTGCACATCAGAAAGTTCAGGTGGAAGTTCCAACTGGTAAGCCACTTCTCCTCGTCGCTCAGTGATCTTGAAGGGCCCAATGTATCTCGGTGCGAGCTTTCCCTTGACATGAAAGCGCTGGGCTCCTTTGAGAGGGGTGACCCGGAGATAGACATGGTCTCCAACCCGGAAGTTTATGTCTCTGTGACGTGAGTCCGCATAGCTCTTCTGCCTTGACTTGGCAGACTTCAGACGCTCTCTGACAAGCTGGACTTGCTCTTCTGCTTCACGAAGAATATCAGGCCCAAAGACAAGTCCTTCTCTGGTCTCCGACCAGTTGAGAGGTGTACGGCACTTCCGCCCGTATAACACTTCAAATGGTGCCATCTGAAGGCTGGCCTGATAACTGTTGTTGTAAGAGAACTCGGCGAAAGGGAGGCAATCTTCCCACTTAGCTCCATAAGCTAAGACACAGGCTCGGAGCATGTCTTCGAGTATCTGATTCACTCGCTCTGTCTGACCTCCGGTCTGTGGGTGGAAAGCAGTGCTGAAGGACAACTTGGTCCCCATGGCCTCCTGGAATTTCTTCCAAAACCTTGAGGTGAACTGGGTTCCTCGATCGACACAATCTCCTTGGGAACACCATGAAGGCTCACAATTCGGTTGATGTAGAGGCTGCTAACTGGTTCCCCTTGTAGGTTGTCTTGACAGAATGAAGTGGGCCACCTTGGTCAAATGGTCAACTATGACCCGGATGGAGTCATGTCCCTTGTTTGACCTAGGTAGTCCAAATGATGAAATCCATTCGACTTTATCCCATTTCCACTCGGGAACCTTGAGTGGTTGGAGTAATCCAGCAGGTCACCGATGTTCAGCTTTGACCCTCGGCATACGCCACATTTTGCAACATAGGTGGCAATCTCCTTTTCATCCCGTGCCACCAAAATCTTTCCTTGTGTCTTGATACATCTTGGTGCCTCCGTGGTGGATGGAATATGGGCTGTCATGAGCTTCTTGCAAGATCAGGTTCTTGAGCTCAACCTTGTTGGGCACGCAGATGCGATTCCCAAACCACACAATTCCTTCCTCATCCTCTGTGAATCCCGAGGCTTTGCTCGCCTTGATCTTCCTCTTGATGCCTTCAATACTCTCATGCCCCTTCCGAGCTTTCTTGATATCATCCATCAAGGTAGGCTCAACTTTGAGGTTGGCCAAGAATCTGGTGCAACCAGCCCCACCCCAAGCTTTCAAGTTCTTCATACAAGGCGGTAGCTTGTGCTTTAGTATAGCATTCAAGGAGCAAGCCTTCCGCTCAACGATCTGCTACCACATTAGCCTTTCGGGGTGGTATTGAACACCGAGGTCATAATCCTTTATCAACTCCAGCCATCTTCTCGCCTCATGTTCAATTCCTTGAGTGAAAATATACTTCAGACTTTTGTGATCCGTGTATATCTCACATCGCTTCCCCAAGAGGTAATATCGCCAAGTCTTGTGGCATGAACCACCGCCGCTAGCTCAAGGTCATGAGTAGCGTAGTTCTCTTCGTGAGGTCGTAGTTGCCTTGAAAGGTAGGCCACGACTCTGCCTTCTTGCATCAGAACACCTCCCAGTCCGATTCTTGACGATCACAATATATCACAAACTCCTTGTGTATATCTGGTGTGGCGTAATCGAGCGGTGGTTAGCCTCTTCTTCAGCTCCTGGAAGCTCTCTTCGCACTTCGGCGTCCATTCGAACTTCTTGTCCTTCTTCAAGAGCTGAGTCATGGGTCGGGCAATGCTTGAGAATCCTTCAACGAACTTGCGGTAATATCCCGCGAGTCCGAGGAAGCTTCGACTTCCTTCACATTGCTCGGGATTGCCAT
This sequence comes from Aegilops speltoides, assembly GCA_021437245.1. Taxonomy (NCBI): domain Eukaryota; kingdom Viridiplantae; phylum Streptophyta; class Magnoliopsida; order Poales; family Poaceae; genus Aegilops; species Aegilops speltoides. The sequence goes on from CM038145.1 coordinate 285,676,309, forward strand.
TCACCACGGCTTCAATCTTGGCGAGGTCGATCGACAATCCCTCTTCGATTAGAACATGACCCAGAATCCAACTTCACGCAGCCGAATTCACACTTGCTGAACTTGGCATACAGTTGGTGCTCTCGAAGCTTGTCTAGGACCATCCTCAAGTGTTGCTCGTGCTCTTCTTCCGACTTCGAGAAGACAAGAATGTCATCAATGAAGACAACGACGAACTTGTCCAAATATTCCATGAAGACCTTATTCATGAGATACATGAAGTAAGTGGGGCATTGGTCAATCCAAAGGACATGACCGTGCATTCATCTGAGCCATATCTGTTCTGAATGCCGTCTTGAATATCTTGGGGTCTGATCTTGATTGGTAGTACCCAGATCCGAGGTCGATCTTGGAGAACACCTTGGCCCCATTGAGTTGATCAAACAGATCTTCAATCTTGGGAAGTGGGTACTTGTTCTTGATTGTAACCTCGTTGAGGGAGCGGTAGTCAATGCATAAGCGGATGGTACCGTCCTTCTTGGCCACAGCAGAGCAGGTGATCCCCAAGGGAGGCACTAGGGCGGATAAATCCCTTCCTCAACTGCTCTTCACTGCTTCTTCAATTTCGCTAACTCCTCCGATCCCATTCTATAAGGCTTCTTATAGATGGGTCCTGCTCGAGTATGAGCTCGATGATGAACTCAATGTCTCGGTCAGGAGGCATTCCTGGTAGCTCGTCAGGAAAAACATCGGGATACTCGCATACTACCGGCACTTGTTCCAATCCAACTTCAGCCAGACAGTTGGCTTGGTTGGCTTGAGCAGAGGAGGGGTTGGAGGCAAATTTGACTTCGACTCCTCGGTCATTGGTCATAGTGACCGTCCGGTTGGCGCAATCAATCAAGCCTTGGTGCTTGCTGAGCCAATCCATTCCCAAGATCACATCCAAGCCTTGTGATTTTAGGATGATAAGGTCTGCTAGGAAGTTACCCCGTTAATGGTAATCCCGACTCCTTTACATCCTATCTTGGCTCTCATCTACGCTCGGGGTTTGTACCACCATAGGGTTGTTTAGGGAGTAGGGTCATGCCACTTTTTAATGCAAAACTTTGGGTGACAAAAGAATCGTGGCTCGAATCAAACAAAACATTTATGGTGCTGAATTGACAAGGAACGTACCAAAGACGACGTCCGGTCTTCTGGGCTTCTTCCATGGTGACATGATTCACACGACCCTGCCATTGTTGGGCAAGTTGCGGGGAGCTTGGTTCCTCGGTGGCATTCCACGGCCTTGTCTGGGTTCTGCGCGATTGGGGCGCGGGCGTCGGGCTTCTTGTTGGGGCAATTCTTGGAGTAATGCCTGGCTGTCCACATCCAAACAAGTGACTTGATTGGGGACGACGCCTTGCCAAAGATTGTTATTGGGGTTGTTGTAAGCTGGCACAGGGTTGGCATCTTCTTTGAGGTGGATAATTGGTGCGAGGTGCAGGAGCTCTTGGCTCTTGATAGGTTGGCTTGACGGGTTTGGCTGCCACGGCGAGGCTTCAGTTTTGGAGCTACCCTTGCGATCATCTTGCGCTTCGAGTGTCATCCAAGGCACGCCGCTTGTCCTCAAGCATGAGCGCCTTGTTCACCGGATCAGGAAAGGTTGGGCAGTCACACACAACAAGCGTAGTCTTGGAGAGTCCGGTTAAGGCCTTCCATGAAGCGCTCCCTTTTGCAAAGATCGTCTTGACATCCTCGAGGGCATACCTTGAGAGAACACGGAACTTCTGCATGTACTCCTTGGCGGTGCTACTACCTTGCTTTGTGGCTCGGAACTCACGCTTCTTGATGGCCATGAGTCCGGAAGGATGTGGGCCTTGCGAATTCCGTCTTGAAGGTGTCCCAAGTGATATCTTGCTCCACATGCATAGCCTTGAATCCATCCCACCAAGCTCTGGCAGTCCCCGAGACGGTGGGCGGCATCGCCACTTTATCCGGTCCTCGGTGCATCCGACTAGTGCCAGCAGATCCTCAATAGTGCGGACCCCGTCGTCGCATCCGTGGGGTTCAGCAGTCTCGATGAAAGTGGGTGGTGCATGCTTCTTGAACTCCACCGGTGTGGAGCGTCCATGGCCGTGCCCGCCATTTGGCGGTTTGTGACTGAGCAATCATCTGGAGGGCTGCGGTGTTGGCTTGGCTCCTCTCGAAAAGCTTGGAGAAGCTGAGCCATATCCATGCTTGGAGGAGGTGGTGGTGGTGGAGTCTGTCCTTGGGCTTGGTCCTGGCTGGCTCCGGCCTCAGCAGAACCTCCGGCTTCTTGCGGCTGGGTAGAGGTACCAGTACGTGTTACAACAGGCATCCTGTTGGAGCGGTCAAGGTCTCATGATTGGGAACAACAATGAGGGAAAGCAGTATAGATGGAATGCCTAGTAAGGGGGTGGTGTGACACAATTTAAGTTAAACAAAGGCCAGAAGGGCCAACTCATGCATTAAAACCAAATGGGGAATGTAGTCGTTTACAAGTTCCCGAAGGGAAGGTACGACTTCATCAAAGCAAGTTGAAAGCAAACACAACATAACATGGTTTCATAAGAACCATTACAAGGACTCGATTCGCAAAAGGGGTACGCGACCTATCCTACCATAGGCTACGAGCTAGCCTATCCTAGTCCTGAACGGAGTCTAAGTGGTGGAATGCTCGGTCGGGTATTCTGGCTCCTCTGGGTCTTCCTCCTCATCTTCATCTGTCTTGGTCTCCTCATCGCTTGAGGAAGCGGAGGAGTGAAGGAGCTGAACACGGCGCTGCTTTGTTGGTGGCGTCTTGAAGAGGTTGCGGTACTCCTTTGCCGTCATACGGCGTGGCTGAGGTGCTCCCTCGGCACGTGCGACCTGTGGGGGTCGTCCGCCTCGATACGCTACCGCGGGCTGTCCAGGGGGTGCTCCATCCTTCTTGATCCTGTCGCGCCGTCTCGAACTATGCGGAGGAGCTCCTTGGTCTCGCGGAGTTCCTCAAGCTCCGTCGACTCGAGGCAGTCTGTGTGCGGCTGTCGGCACACAAGCTGAAGTAGGTCTGGAAGCGGAGAGGAAGTCCCTCGTCCAAGGGTGGTGCTGGTGCGCTGCTCTCGTCATCACCTTCCTTACGATAAGGCAGGTAACGAGTGGCTGGCTCTCTCGCCATCTCTGGCAGGAGATCTCGGAGGCGAGTCAGTGCCTTGAGGGCAGCAGTCTCCACGGCGAGAAGCAGTGTCGCCATCTGGGGTCCCTCAAAGAACCAGCTCGTCGGGGCGTCATTCGCCCTCACGACTACCTCCACGTGATACTCCTTCTTGGTCTTTGTCGACCCGTGCTCGTGGTAGGAGAAGGTGGGGACTCGAGTGAACTGGCACTTCCTGAGGCTATCCTCAAGAAGCACGGGAAACCCAGTGGTCAGGAAATCCTCGGGTACGGCGGCCATCTACAAAAAGTGGAAGGGGAAGGGTCAATAAAGGAATGTGACCTGTGTTTGGGATGATAACATAAAACATAGGTATGTGGGTAATCTAGGGGATAGTCTCGCTCTAACTAACGTCCATGCTAACTAAGGCTTCCTACAGTCAGGATGGCTCTGGTACCAGCTCTGTGGGGACCCCGACTCGCAAGTCGTGATCACCGAATGCACGTGTACAATGATCCCAGAGATCAATGCTCACTGAACACACAGAAGCTGAATAACAAGAGTCTTACATCCATACATACCGTCTTACACAAATAGAGACCAACATGGTCAAGTCTTACATCGATAAAGCCTTAAGGGCTGAATATCAAATGAAACATAGCAGCGGAAAACATCATCGATAAGTAGAGCCCATGCCATCTGCCTTAACCCTACAGGCATTCTGACTGGGAAACGTCCTAGTTCGCATGATCGTCTCCAAGGAACTCTTCTTCGAACTCGGTTCTTCCATGCCAGTCAATTAAATAACCAGTGGCAAGCCAATGAGTACTTTGAATGTACTCGCAAGCAACCCATGTTTTGGTTCAAGGTACAACAATGCATGACATGGATAAATTTTTGCATAAAGCTAGTTTTGAGTGCAATGACATGTTCAACATCCTATAAAGCATGCGTCAAGAGAATTCAAGTAACCATGAGGGCAGGTTACAGACATCAACATAAATAGAGTGGGCACCAACCCATTCATCATAAACAGAGTGGGTACCAACCCATCTCAATCGTGTCAAGTCCTTGACTTGACCCCTGACAACACCATCATCTCACACACACTGGGTTTGAATACAAGTGGACGTAGCCCAAGAGCGGTTACCCAACTGTCCATGACCGTGGACACGGCTATTCGAATAGTTTTACACTCTGCAGAGGTTGCACACTTTACCCACTAGATCCGGGGAACTTCCGTGTCAATCCACGACCCGCGGTACCTCAAGCACCGGGGTAAGCACCGATCACTACCTTTCCCTAGACGACACTAACATGGAGTCCACTGATTAGTAGTAGCCCCGTGCCAAACATTTCTCATCATAAAGTTGCGGAGCCTCGCTCCCATATTCATCACATACCACAAGCACGGGTACCAGCGGTGTGTCCGGTGCCTGTGAAAACAGTCATGGCCGCCCTACCGGCACGACCCGCCCCAAGAGAGAGCACCGACTCTCCCTCGTCACTAGTGTCACGGGATCCAAGCTAGTATCGGTCAGGTACTCGATAATGCCCTTTCCCATATAAGGGTAGAGTGGTCGCGCATGTAAGGTTGGGATAACGGTCGCAACTCCGACCAATCCGCTTTGAAAACAACACCCACTTCCTTGGCACACCACTTCGTCATCAAGTGGTCACCCATCTCATCATCTCCCTCGGGCATAAGTGGCACCCGACGGGTTTTGAAAAAGACTTTTGAAATCGATTGCCTCCTTCACCATGCACAAACCCATCCCATTTGCGTAGCATCTACATTTGCATCCTAGCTACTCCCACCGCATAACCCTCATAAGAAGGTAGGGCCATGCACAATGCAAGTATCAACGAGGAAGTAATCGTGGCAACCAACCCACGTGGTTCACCATCTCATCATGATTCCGATGCATCATTAATAAAGAGCTAAACATGGCATGCATATAAAGGGGTGTCATAGTCATGGTCAAAGGGTTGCTTGCCTTGGTTGGCTTGATCTTCAAAGTCTTCAGGCCCTGCTCCTCCTTCTTCCTCAGCTACCTCGTCAAATACGGGATCTAACGTTGCAAGAAAACAACGGAAAAATAAGGCAATAATAAAAACAGAAAAGTCAAAGTGCTCAGAAAAATGTCAACTTAATTTTGTAAAATACTAGGAGGAAAGCTAGGAAGGGGGCAACTTTTGGTTTTGGTTCTGGAGCAGCAAAATAGGAGTTATGGATTTTCAAAGGCTCATTTAAATGCTGAAAACCACATTTAAATATTTACAGAGAAGAAAAGGTGGTTGGATTTGAGTGAATGTTGCACCATTAAATAGATTGCAATATTCTAGGAATTTAGAAATTGGAATCAATGCATTTGGATTAATATTCTGCCCTGTGGAATTTTTGGAAATATTACAAAAAAGGAAAAAGGAAAACGGCGCTGTGCCACTGGGCCAGAGAGGCCACAGCAGCAGCAGGCCCAGGGGGGAAAACCCAGCCCACGCGGCCGCCACGTCGAAGGCGTAAAGGCTGAATACGCCTTCGGCCGACGGCGGATCGGTCTGTGTGCACAATACGTTTAAACTCGACGGTGGATCCCACCCGCCGTGGCGTGAGGTCGACCGGCGGCCCCACGGCGGCCGTCGTCTACCTCCGCCAGAGGCGACGCGAGCTTCGCGGCGGCGATCTGAGGCACGGAAGGGTGCAGAGGCTACCGTTGGACTCGTGGAGCGAGTCGCGGTTCGGTGGTGGTGGAGGCGGTCGCCGGGTGGCTGCTCGCCGGCGACGAGGTCCCCATGGCGGAGGTGCTTGGGCGCTGTGGCTCGGCCGTTCCTGCTGCAAAACGAGGGGGAAAGAGAGGGAAAGCATCGGTGAGGCGAGGGAGTCCAGATTCGAGGGAGAACGGGCGGAGGAGGCCTGTACCCGCAGATCGACGGCGACCCGAGGCGGCGGGGCTCAAGCTCGATCTCGAGCTCGGGCGGCCCTGGAGCGAAGTGTGTGGTTCCGGGGGTGGATTGGGTGTGTGGAGGAGCGACAGGGAGGAAGAGAGAGGCTCGGGAGTGCCTTAAATAGGCTGGCCGCGGTTCACCGTGGGCGTGGCCTACGGGCACCCGCGGGATCGGCTCTGGAGGCCGTTGGAGAGGGGTTTGAGCTGTCCACGGCGCTCGTGGGGATGGAGTAGGGTGCCAGGGAGAAGGAGAGAGAGCGAGGGAGGGCTCTGGCGCCCGCGCGTGTGAGGCCGGCCATTGGCCGAGCCGGGCAGCGTCGGGCACGCGCTGCAGGAGGGGAGAGAGAGGGGGAGACAAAGGGGATCTGACGGCGGCGTGTCGCAGACGCCGAGGCACATCAGTGGCGCGATGGGAAGGCACGAGGCGGTCGGGAGGCGCGGCGTCAACGGTCGGCGCTGGCAGGCGCCCAGAGCGACTTTGGCCGGCATCCGAGGGTTTTCAGCGTCTGCTGGCCCCTTTCTGTCTGGAGGCTACGGTGGAAGGGACATGGCGGGAAAGGGCTTGGGATGCTCTGGTGTGCAGAGGGGAGAGAGAGAGGCTGTGAGAGAGAAGGGAAGCTGCTGTCCAGAGAGGACAACGTGATTCCCCCTTCCTCCACATTGCTTCTTGGGTAGAAAAGTGTCTAAGTGATGAGAGGGAGTGAGGAGGGGTTGTGGCAAAAAGATGAACTCAAGGAGATTAGTGAAAGTGGCAAAAATAGGCTTTTTAGTATTTTGCCAGAAGGTGTTTGATGAAGTTTTGGGTAGGCTAATGACTCCCACTGGCCAAGATACTCCAAGGGGTGAAATGTCAAATATATTTAGGGCCTTCCACCCATTTTGAGCTTAATAGGACAAAGTTGCCAATGCAACTCTTGCAAACCCTAGAAATGGGCAGAAAGGGATTTGTGTAGATCCAGTGGAGTAGATCATTTCTCCTTGATGTACCACTTGGTGTGGTAGCCTTATTTGGTCACATGATCAGGCTCACCAAAGTTGGGGTCTTGGAGAAAAAGTTGGTAGTGCAAAGTGGTTCAAACTTGATTTTGGTCAGAGAGGGTTTTGAGGCACTTTGACCAAGATTTCCTCTTCTCCAACCTGTGCCATTTGGTCCAGATGCATCATTTGACCAATGAAGCATGTCCACCAAGTTTGAGCATATTTGGACATACTTGGCAATGTAAAGTTGATCAAACTTTAGATTGGACAGAAATGGTTTTGAGGGGTTTTGATGATGTTATCTTGTTCTCCAAGTCATGAGACTTGGCAAGATCATCAGATATGTCATATGTGACATGATAGAATTTTCCTGGAATTTTTGGAGAATATTTCCTTTGTAAATATTTCAAAAGCTTGAAATATCCAGAAAGGGTTTTAGAGGGATTTGACCAATATTTTGAACATGACCAGGTGTTGAAACTCTTATATATGGACAATATATGTCCTATGAGTTTCCTAAATTTTGTCAAATATTTTTGAAACAGTAAAGTAATTTTTCCTATTAAAGACCATTTCGGCCTTAAGAAAAGCCTTTAAATAAAATAGAACAGTAAGTTTTAAAATTATATTTTTGTGGTTCCTGGGCATCCTATATCTAATAGGAGTCAAATATATTTTTGGAAAGATTTTTACTGCCCTTTATCAAGTACTTGCAGTGCAAACCTCAATTCAGGGGTTTTTGGAAATCTAATTTTAGAAAATACTTTCTGGCCAAATTATTTTTGTAAGAAAATTCTATATAGCACTATTCACATGGCATGGTCATTGGTTAGAAGCTTGGGGTAAGGAGATGGAGTATAGAGGGTAGAGTAGTTGACTTCAAGAAGCACTTGAAAAGAAGCACAGAGAGAAAACCAACTTCAAATAAAAGCCAAATAATGCAAAAGTTTTTTTGTTGGTCCAAATTTTCATGCTTTATTAATGAAAAAGAAATGTTACAAAATGCAGGGTGTGACAATTTGTGCATAGTTTAAGATTTGCTTTGGACTGCAAATGCACAAGGAATTAGGCTCATGGGTTACTCTTCCATGTCACATACATCTTGGCGGAGCGCTCAAAATAATAGAGATTGAATACATGCACTCATCACCAAGCAAAGTGAATGATCACATAGGATAGATAAGATAATATCATCAAACATGCATAAGTGTAGCTGATGATCAAACACATGATCATCAATGTCTCACAGCATAGCATAGTATGTCAAGCAATCAAAAGCAAACAAGTTTAACCACCAAATCAAGAGAGAATAAAAGCAACACTCTCTCTCCCGAAGCCTATGATCTATACATTTTTCTCCCCCTTTGGCAACAAGTTACCAAAAAGTTCATAGAAAATGTATAGTGCTAGATCGACTCTCAGGCTTGATCTTCAGGTGGTGGTGTCCGGATAACTCCAAGAACGAAGGCTTCAGTTGAAGTAGAGGGTGTTGGAGTTGATGCTGGAGCTGGTTGCACTGGAGCTGTAGGGGTTGTAGCTGGTGCAGATGATGTTGCTCTAGTGTCTGTCACAGGCACTGCAACTGACCTCTGGGCTCTAGGCACTCTGGCAAACACACTAGTGGTAGTGTTGCCCTGCCTCTCCTGCATGTCATCCTGTAGCTGCTCCACAACAGATTGAATCTCAGTTACCTTGACATCAAGGTCATGGAACTTGAGTTCCATGATTCTTTCCAGGCTCTTCTGATTCTGAGTGAGGGTGGCCAACCCCTTCTGAATCCTCAGTGTTGATGCTATCAAGTAACCAAGCTGCTCCTGCTTGTTCTTCAAGAAATACTCAGATGCCTCCTCTTGAGTTGGCATCCTGGCAGCCTTCTCCTTCCTTGCCTTCTCCTTCTTCTCTTGAGCTTGTACTGATGATGGATCATTCTCATTCATGACAACTTGATTGTCCTCAAAGTCTGGATAAAGTGGAAAATGTTCCTTATCCAATTGATATTTCCCTGTGCCTATGTTTGAGTTAATCAACTCCTGAATCTGAGGGGCATATCCACAGCTCCTCTTCTGATCTGTTGCAGTCCTCTTAATGGTTTCAATCATAAGGCTCATGACCTTAAACTTCTGTGGCACATCAAACAAATGCAACATGTTGATGGCGTGCCCTATGATCATGTTGTGGTCACCAGACTTAGGCAACAGAGTGTGCCTTAGGATCCAATTGATAGTTGGTAGTCCAGACAAAAGGAAGTGAACTGATCCAAACTTGTGTGTTTCAACAGCCTTGTCTGGGATCTCCTTGTACATGTGTGCCATGGAATTGTGGTCCATCTTCTTCTTGGCATAAATGTCCAGATCATCATTATTTTCCTTTGGGGCATTGATAAGACTTGCCCATTCCTCAACAGTGGACTGGTACCTTGTACCTTCAGGCATCTAAACTATCCTCCCATCTGGATAGAAGTGTGCTGTGGAGTAGAATTGCATGATAAGTTCATCATTCCAGTTGGTGAGCTTTTGCCCAACAAAATCAGCAACTCCACAAGCAACAAAAATGTCTTGCGCTCTAGGATAGTGCTCTTCATTGTCCTTTATGTAGGTCCAGTTGACCCACCTCATATCACACACTATGGGCTTCTTATCCAACAAGATTGTCTCATAGAAGTCATGCTGTTCCTTTGTATGGAACCTGTAATCAACAGCAGTTCTTCTCCTTGAGGCATATGGATCTTCCATCCTCCATATCCTCAACCCTGAGTCCTTCCTGATCCTCATGTCCTCAGCCACAGGATGGGCATCATTGTGGTCTGGTATCTTGGGCTTGAGCATCCTTAGGACGTGTCCTTCTTCATCTTCCTCATCAGCAACATTAGGCACTGGGGCCTTCTTCTTCTCAGCAGCTGGAATACTCCTGGTATTCCTCTTTGGTGCAAGCTTGGCCTTGGGGGCAGCTTTGGGTGCTTCCTTGGGCTTAGATGTTGCAGCCCCTGATCTAATAGCATCACCCATAAGCTTTGGTGCCTTAGGTGCTGGTGCAACAACCTCTTCTTCCTCTTCAAAGTCTCTTCTCATTGAGGGCTTTCCAAGAACCTGGGCAGTTGTGGTTCTTGCTCTCTTCTTCTTCTTGTCCTCATCAGCTTCATCCTCTGATTCAATGGTAAACTTCATTGTTTTTCCAGTAGGAACTTTCTTGGATTTGGAAGTTGTGACTTTCTTTGCAAGTGCCTCTTTGGGTTCAGTCTGTTCTGGCACTTGAGTGGACCTTCTGACCTTGGGCATAGGTGTCCTCTTGGCAGGAACTTTCTTGTTCAGTCCAGGCTTTGTATTCTTTGCTGAGCCATACTCCTTTTTGAGCACTACTTTCTTGGATGTAGCCTCATCTTCAGCTGCCACATAGTCCTCATCCTCTGAGTCTGAGGCTCTCTTCCTCCTTTGCCTGGTAGCAGCCTTAGGCAGGTTGCTAGGAGTGCTTCTGCTGCCTTCATCTGAAGAACTTGAGGGACTAGTGCCCTTACTCATGTCAATCTGCTCTTCTCACCTGTTCTGGCTGTCACTCTGCTCTGACATGTTGCAAACACTGACTGCTGACCCTGTGAAGAGTAATAGATGATATAGAGTGGATGAGCATCACAAAATGCAGAGATTTTTGCAAAAGAATGATTCAAAAGTTCAGTTTTAGTTTTCCACAGAAAGCATTTCGGATCAACCGATTTTCAAACTCGGTGATACCGAAGCAGTTTTGGAACCTAAACTGATGAACTCGGTTGGACCGAGTCATAGTTTGGTGGCACCGAGACTGCTAGGGTTTCACAAAGTCCTAAAATCGGTCTCACCGATTAGCAATTCTCGGTGAGACTGAGAGTTACTAGTGCAATAGCATAAGCCAAATCGGTGGGACCGAGTTTTTTCAACTCGGTGGGTCCGAGATGGTTTCGACGGAAACCTAACCCTAAAATTTTGAATCTCATCTAATCTACGGACTACATTGACTGGATAGGAGTGTTTCAATCATGGCAAGAATCAATAAGAACACAATGTGCTAGGAATCGGACGGGGATAGCACAGTGATCGAGTCCATACCCTAGCTTGGCGATGAACTCGCTACGGCGGCAACGGCGGGGGCGAAATCCATTGACGGCGGCGGAGACCAGCGACAGGAGGCGGCTGGCGACGAGGAGACGATCCGGAGACTTGGAATGGCAGAGCGAGCTATTGCACGGGCGAAGGGGTTCGGAGGAATTTCCAAATTTTTGCCCGTGACTATATATAGCCCGACCCTGTCGGTGTGACTGAGTGGAACAACTCGGTGGCACTGAGATGCATAACTGTGTACAGTTACAACAACTCGGTGTGACCGAAAAGTTCAAATCGGTTGCACCGAGATTAAAAACTTAGATCGACTTAATGATCTCGGTAGGACCAAAATGGAGGAATCGGTCAGACCGAGAATCACAAAGAAGTTTTGGAAGTTTAAGTCTATGACGAATCGGGGACTCCGAGTGCTCCTCACATAGAGTGGTTCGAATCTGACTTGATCAAATTTTGTGATGTAACATGAATAGAGTTTGAGACGAGAAAAGCATAGATAGCTAGAGAAGGTTCTTAGGCATTCTTGTCCATCCACTTGGCAAAAAGAAAAGAAGGCAATCAATCAAAAAAACAAGTGGATTTCCTTGAATGAGTAAAATACGCACCAACATGCTCACACAATAAGATGGCAAATGAAATATGTGGCAAAGCATGCACAACCAATTCTAGCATCTATCAAACAATTGGCGATGACTAGGTCATCTATATATGAGTATATTGACTTAGGAGTCAAATGAAAACATTTGATCATAGGTCATACTCATCGTTTAAGCTCAAGTGGGGTTACCACTTTTACATAATGCATTGATGTGTTCACACCATTAGAGTTGCTTTGACTCAATTCTTAGAGTTAAGCTCCCCCTAGATGTGAGATCCCCTTTTAGAGGGATGAACTAACCTTGGGTTTTGTCGATGATGACTGCATGTAGGTGTTGAAGATGTGGATGCTCAATGTTGATGTAGATCATTTGGAGCAATCCTTTGGAGTGAGTTGCACTTTCAACTTACCTACATGGGTTAGTCCCACAAGGAACAAACAAGAATATCCATAGACATAGAGTGATGCACACACAAGATGATGTCCATGGAATCATTAAGTTACCTTGTCCCTTGCCTTACCAACATGAGGGTTTGTGACTCCTTGAACTAGTGCAAGATGTGGAAGTTGATTGCACTTGTTCTTTCCATAATGATATGAGTGAAGAATGTTGGCGGAGTCACCCTCAAGAACTCTCTAGTTCTTCTTCTTTGGGATCCACATCATCTTGATGGGAATCCTTGGAGTTGTAGTTGTACTTGATGAAGTAGAACTTGACGTAGTCTTGGGAACCCACTTGAACGAGGCCTTAGGTGCTTCTTCAAATGCATCAATCTCTTCTTGAAGCTTGTCCTTGCCTTTGTTCTTGTGGTCTTGTGGTGGAAGATCATCTTGTGCTTGTGTTCCCTTGAAGGAAGTAGGATCATACTTCTCTTGTTGAGGAACAAACTTCGTCTTGGGGTATTGATCTTCTTCCCACTCAACTCCATTGGCATTGAACTTTCGTTCAAAACCAACACCTTGATTCTTCCGGTGCCTTCCTTGCTTGCGTACAATTTCCTCGAATTGCTTACTCCCGGCAAGGCTCTTGTAAACACCTTTCTCTATAATTCCCTTCAATAAGATATTTTCTTGCTCAAGTGTAACTTGGCTAAGAGAATCATTAGTGGAATCAAGAGAACTACTAGAAGCAACAATATTGGATTTGACATTATTATTGTTACTATTAGAGGAAGTATCTTTCTTGTACTTGTTACTAGACTTGACTTGAGGCATGTAAGTAGATAAGAGTAAATGCTTGGCAATGTAAGAACTTTTCTTACGGAGATCATCATTGATTGCTTTTAAGAACTCATGCTCTTGCTCAAGATTGAGCTTTTCAAAGCGTAACTTCTCATGAGCCCTTAAAAGTTCTCGATGATCTATGAAGATAGTTTCATGAGCCAACTTGAGAGTGTTTAGTTCTTTAGTTAGAAGCTCAATTTTCTCCTTATCATTGTCATTCGTTTTATCTTGATTAGCATGATTAATTGACGTTTCATCATAGTATTCATCACTAGAGTTGTCAACAAGTAAATCATCATCCACAAGCAAGTCATCTTCATCACTATTGAAATCAACATACTCAGGATGTGTTACCTTTGGACCTTTGGCCATGAAGCATCTTCCAATTCCTTCATTTGGTGAATCAAATATGTCGTAGGAGTTGGTTGACACAAGTGCTAGACCGGCAACACCTTCATCTTTAGTATATTCGGAGTCGGAGTGATAGCTTCTCTCGGAGTGATTGTCGGAGTCGGAGTCGGATACCCATTCACCAACATGAGATTGATGTCTTCGTTTTGTGTAGCTCCTTGATGACTTGTCCTTCCTCTCTGAATTCTTTCTTCTCCGTGAGGGTCTTCGTTCATAACGATCATCTCTACTCCTCCTCTCTCTTGGTGGTGATTCTTCTCTTTTGCTTCTTCTTCTTGGAGAATCTTCTCTTCTTTTGTAGGGTACCGTACACTCATTGGAATAGTGTCCGGGTCTCCCACAATTGTAGCAATTGCACTCTCGACTATAAGATCTTTTGTCATTGTAATACCTTGACTTGGAGCTTCTTTCTTTGCTTCTACTCTTGTAGAATTTGTTGAAGTTCTTCACCATTAAGCTCAATTCTTCATTGAAGGTTTGTTTCTCACTTGATGATGTGGGGGCTTCACTTGAGGCTATGTAAGCACCACTTGACTTGTTGTGAAGTTCCTCCTTATCCTTGAGTGACATCTCATAAGCAACAATTCTTCGAATGACTTCCGTTGGCTTGAGATCTTTGTAGTTTGGCATCATTTGGATCAATGTGCACACGGTATCATACTTTCCATCCAATTCTCTTAGGATCTTCTTGATGATGAATTTGTTGGTCATCTCTTCACTCCGTAAGCTGGCAATCTCATTTGTGATAAGAGCAAGCCTAGAGTACATTTCAGCGACACCTTCACCATCCTTCATTTTGAACTTGTCAAGCTAACTTTGGAGCACATCCAACTTGGATTCCTTGACGGATTTGGTACCTTCATGCATATCAATCAAAGTATCCCAAATTTCCTTTGCATTCTCAAGATGGCTGATTTTCTTGAATTCTTCGGGGCACAATCCGTTGAAGATGATATCACAAGCTTGAGCATTGTATTGCAACATCTTCAATTCTTCCGCATTAGCTTCACGGTTCGGCTCTCTCCCATCAAAGAATTCACCTTGCAAGACAATACAAATAATTGCCCAAACGGCGGGGTTATGTCCGAGAATATGCATTTTCATCTTATGCTACCAACTAGCAAAATTAGTACCATCAAAGTAAGGACCTCTACGGTGATAATTTCCCTCGCTAGATGCCATACTCTCCTAGGTTGTGAAACAAAGGCTATGACAACCAAAAGCTATGGAAATCAAAGCAAATGGAGACCAAAGCTCTGATACCACTTGTAGCACCTTGAAGTATGTCTAGAGGGGGTGATTAGACTACTTGAGCAATTAAAAACTTAACCTTTTCCCAATTTTAGAGTTTGGCAGATTTTAGCTATTTTAGGACAAGTCAAGCAATCATCACACTATTCAAGCAAGCATGCAAAGAGTATATAGGCAGCGGAAATTAAAGCATGCAACTTGCAAGAAAGTAAAGGGAAGGGTTTGGAGGATTCAAACGAAATTGGAGACACGGATGTTTTTGGCGTGGTTCCGATAGGTGGTGCTATCGTACATCCACGTTGATGGAGACTTCAACCCACGAAGGGTAACGGTTGCACGAGTCCACGGAGGGCTCCACCCACGAAGGGTCCACGAAGAAGCAACCTTGTCTATCCCACCATGGCCGTCGCCCACGAAGGACTTGCCTCACTAGCTGTAGATCTTCACGAAGTAGGCGATCTCCTTGCCCTTACAAACTCCTTGGTTCAACTCCACAATCTTGTCGGAGGCTCCCAAGTGACACCTAGCCAATCTAGGATACACCACTCTCCAAGAAGTAACAAATGGTGCGTTGATGATGAACTCCTTGCTCTTGTGCTTCAAATGATAGTCTCCCCAACACTCAACTCTCTCTCATAGGTTTTGGATCTGGTGGAAAGAAGATTTGAGTGGAAAGCAACTTGGGGAAGGCTAGAGATCAAGATTCATATTGTAGGAATGGAATATCTTGGTCTCAACACATGAGTAGGTGGTTCTCTCTCAGAAATGGTAAGTTGGAAGTGTAGGTTTAGTCTGATTGCTCTCTCCATGAATGAAGAGGAGGTGGAGGGGTATATATAGCCTCCACACAAAATCTAACCGTTACACATGATTTACCAAACTCGGTGGGATTGATTCAACAGACTCGGTCGGACCGATTCAACAGACTCGGTCGGACCGATTTGATAAACCTAGTGACCGTTAGTGATTTTCGGTTGGACTGACATGCAACTCGGTGAGACCGATTCGGTTAGGGTTAGGGCATAACATAATCTCGGTAAGACCGATTACACAAACTCAGTGAGACCGATTTTGGTAATAAGCTTTCCAGAGAGTTGGTCAGGTAAACTCGGTGGGATCGATTTGCTCTTTTCGGTGAGACCGAAATGTTACAAAAGGGAAACAGTGAGTTTACATTGCAATCTTGGTGGGACCGATTGCTCACTTCGGTTAGACTGAAACATTATGAAGGGAAACAGAGAGATTACAATCCCATCTCGGTGAGACCGAGATCCCTATCGGTAAGACCGATTTGCTTAGGGTTTGTGGCAGTGGCTATGACTTTTCGAATCGGTGGCGCCGGATAGGAAGAATCGGTGTGACCGATTTTGGCTTTAGGTTTAGGTCATTTGTGGATGTAAGAAAGTAGCTGAGGGTTTTGGAGCATATCACTAAGCACATGAAGCAAGAGGCTCATTAAGCAGCACCTCATCCCTCCTTGATAGTATTGGCTTTTCATATAGACTCAATGTGATCTTGGATCACTAAAATATAAAATGAAGAGTCTTGAGATTTTGAGCTTGAGCCAATCCTTTGTCCTTAGTATTTTGAGGGATCCACTTTCATTATCCATGCCATGCCATTCATTGAGCTTTCCTAAAATAATAGTCTTGGAATAGCCTTAGCTCAATGAGCTATATGTTGTTATGAATTACCAAAACCACCTAGGGATAGTTGCACTTTCACCCCGCAGCATGTATCCGTTTTGCTTATGTCTTCAGCTTACCTTGTTGGGGCGCCTCTCAGGTTGCATCATCCCCAAGCCGCTCGGGCCTGACCCAGTGGCGTGTGCCTTTCTCTGCATCTATCTAAGTTGATTTGCTTCTTCATGCCTAACCTGCTTGAGGTAATCGCCTGCTCGATTGACACCGACCTTTGGAGCCGCTCGCTCTGGCACGGCGGTTGCGCATGGGTCCATCCCTGCAACGTCGATAAATCTGAGTGGTCGAGCTCTGGCTGCGGCAGCCCCGCAAGGCGCTACCTCACCAGGCCCTCAGTGCCCCAATCACTCCGTCGGAGCAACCAATGGCTGGCTGGCAACCGTAAAGGAATAGCGTGGGGGCGTCGTGAGCTCTCTCTCTCTCCTGTGCGATCCGCTCGCGCGTTAAAAGGGGGGCGCCTGAGCATCGCGACTCAGGGGCTCTTACTGGCTCTCCAGCCCTCACCTCCTGGCCTTGACCCACGGCATCGCGACCTGTCATACCAGCGGCGGCTGAGCTCGCTCGAGGGCCAGGACCTGAGGATGTAGAGTATGAAGGAAAGTGCAGGGAAGAGGGGACAAGCTCACGAGGACCTAACCCTACGACACCCCCACTGCCGGCGCGCAGGCCTGATGACCCACAAGTATAGGGGATCTATCATAGTCCTTTCGATAAGTAATAGTGTCGAACCCAACGAGGAGCAGAAGGAAATGATAAGCGGTTTTCAGCAAGGTATTCTCTGCAAGTACTAAAATAAGTGGTAACAGATAGTTTTGTGATAAGATAAATTGTAACGAGCAACAAGTAACAAAAGTAAATAAAGTGCACCAAGGTGGCCCAATCCTTTTTGTAGCAAAGGACAAGCCTGGACAAACTCTTATGGTAGGAAAAGCGCTCCCGAGGACACATGGGAATATCGTCAAGCTAGTTTTCATCACGCTCATATGATTCGCGTTCTGTACTTTGATAATTTGATATGTGGGTGGACCGGTGCTTGGGTGCTATTCTTACTTGAACAAGCATCCCACTTATGATTAACCTCTATTCCAAGCATCCACAACTACAACAAAAGTATTAAGGTAAACCTAACCATAGCATGAAACATATGGATCCAAATCAGCCCCTTACGAAGCAACGCATAAACTAGGGTTTAAGCTTCTGTCACTCTAGCAACCCATCATCTACTTATTACTTCCCAATGCCTTCCTCTAGGCCCAAATAATGGTGAAGTGTTATGTAGTCGACGTTCACATAACACCACTAGAGGTTAGACAACATACATGTTATCAAAATATCGAATGAATACCAAATTCACATGACTACTAATAGAAAGACTTCTCCCTTGTCCTCAGGAACAAACGTAACTACTCACAAAGCATATTCATGTTCATAATCAGAGGGGTAATAATGTGCATAAAGGATCTGAACATATGATCTTCCACCAAATAAACCAACTAGCATCAACTACAAGGAGTAATCAACACTACTAGCAACCTACTAGCACCAATCCCGGACTTGGAGACAAGAATTGGATACAAGAGATGAACTAGGGTTTGGAGATGAGATGGTGCTGGTGAAGATGTTGATGGAGATTGCCCTCTCCCGATGAGAGGAGCGTTGGTGATGATGATGGTGATGATTTCCCCCTCCCGGAGGGAAGTATCCTCGGCAGAACAGCTCTGCCGGAGCCCTAGATTGGTTCCGCCAAGGTTCCGCCTCGTGGCGGCGGAGTCTCGTCCCGAAAGGTTGCTTCCTATTTTTTCGTATCGAAAGACTTCATATAGGAGAAGTTGGACGTCAGAGAGCCACCAGGGGGCCCACGAGGTAGGGGGGCGCACCAAGGGGGGCGCCCCCACCCTCGTGAGCAGGGTGTGGGGCCCCTGGCCTTCATCTTTGGCGACGATTTTTCTTTATTTATTTTAAGACATTCCATGGAGTTTCAGGACTTTTGGAGTTGCGCAGAATAGTCCTTCAATATTTGCTCCTTTTCCAGCCCAGAATTCCAGCTGCCGGCATTCTCCCTCTTCATGTAAACCTTGTAAAATAAGAGAGAATAGCCATAAGTATTGTGACATAACGTGAAATAACAGCCCATAATGCAATAAATGTTGACATAAAAGCATGATGCAAAATGGACGTATCAAGGCCCGACACCTCGCCAAAGAACGACTGCAAACTCACGAGATAAGTCACGCCCCTGGAAAAGCTAAGCCAACTCGACGCCAAACCCTCGCCTAGTGCGGCTCTGTCACGGCGACATTGCCTTCCTTTCTTGCCCATGGGGGCTGCTTGAGCGCTAAAGGGGACCTCCTGAGCATCGCGCCTCGGGGGCTCTTACTGGACCTTGGGCCGCTCACCTCCTGGCCTTGACCACGGCATCGCGACCTGGCATACCAGCGACGGCTGAAGCCTGCCTGGGGACCGGGACCTGTCATCGTAGAGCACCAAGCCCTCATGAGGATGGAAAGGGGGATTCGAGCCGGGACAGGACAAGCATCTCGCATCGCTCCATGATAAGGATAATATTCACAAAAGACATGGCGGGCGCTTTACATGCCCCCGCGGGGTGTTTCTTTGGTTCCTCGCACGGAACAAAAGGTGCTGATCTTAAGGGACGCTAACTACGCACGCCTCCATGGGAGACGCCATCATCAACAGTGGGCCACCAAGCGCCAGCGCCAGCCCCATCCAGATCAGCGGTGTCGGTGACCCGATGCAGCTGCCCTTCTCCGAGCGCGACGCAATCTTGGGGGCTCCTAGCTGTCGTCGCTCGTCTCCAGAGTCACGAGAAGCTCGGGAGAGTCGCTGGACCCTCCTGCTTCTCCGCTGCTACCAGAGGAGCTGCTGGGGAAGCGGTTGGCAGGCTTTGCCCTCGCCACTCCGATGCCCCGTCCGCCTTCCTTGCGGCAGCACTCCAGTCAGCGTCCTTCCGCGTCGAAGACCTTGAAGAACATCAAGGAGGCGCCATCGTATTCAAGATAAATTATGAGGGCACCACCTATCTGGTAGACCCGGGCAATCTCGCCCCAGCCCCGGGTCATGTAGACCTTGCCCGGAGCGACAACCTCGACCTCCGCTCCGGTCACATGGGTACTGCAGTCAGCATGCTGCAGCCAGAGCTCAAGAGGCCCCCTCGACGGCATCTCGAAGGCGAAGGAGGGAGGAAGGCGAATCCAAGAGCTTGGAGGCATGGCGGCGTGAAGCACAAGCTCGCGAGAAGAGCCCTCGGCATGGACCCCAGGGGCGACGACGCGCACCGCCGTGACTCTTCAGCGTTGCCGGCGGCGCAGGCGGTGCCGCTCGGTGTCTTCTTCTCTAGGGCCCTCAGCCCGGGTGTACAAGGGCAGCGGAAAACCAGGCGGCAGCCGCTCGTACCAAGGCCTCGATGTCTCCTGCCATGCGACCACGTCACGGCGGCCGGGGACCAGCCGCTTGTTCGGCGGAAGCGGGTCGGGGCCCTCTCGAGGGTCCTTCCCCTTCTCTTCTGCCGAGAACCGGCGGATCGGCGCCATTGGCGTAAAGTGGAGCAAGGGCGAGAAAGAAAGAGTGAAGCAAAAAGGGATGGGCTGCGGGGGCTGTCGCCCGTCCGTACTTATAGTCCAGAGGAGGCCAACCGTCGGCCTCCACGATCACAGGTAATCATGACTCATTTCTGCATGCAAGGACTTGTCAAGTCGGGCAGTTGCCGAGGCAGCATGGGGAAGCGGAGGTGCCCACGTCCAATCAACCGCCACGCGACGCCCAAGGCCACAGGCTGTTGGGGCCCACAGCGCTCCACACTTGCCCCTTTGCTTCTCTGCTAAGCCAAGTCCGAGCGCGCCTTGGGCCCGGGGGCTACTGTCGGCTTTCTGGGAACGGGGGTCCCCAGACTTGCCTGCCTACGGCCTGTGATACGTCTCCAACGTATCTATAATTTTTGATTGCTCCATGCTACTTTATCTACTATTTTGGACTATATTGGGCTTTATTTTCCACTTTTATATTATTTTTGGGACTAACCTATTAACCGGAGGCCCAGCCCCGAATTGCTGTTTTTTTGCCTATTTCCGTGTTTCGAAGAAACAAAATATCAAATGGAGTCCAAATGGAATGAAACCTTCGGGAACGTGATTTTCTCACCGAACGTGATCCAGGAGACTTGGACCCTACTCCAAGAAGTGCCAGAGGCGGTCACGAGGGTGGAGGGCGCGCCCTCCTGGGCACGCCCCCTACCTCGTGGGCCCCCTGTTGCTCCACCAACGTATTCCTTCCTCCGATATATACCTACGTATCCCCGAATGATCAGAACAGGAGCCAAAAACCTAATTCCACTGCCGCAACGTTCTGTATCCACGAGATCCCATCTTGGGGCCTATTCCGGAGCTCTGCCGGAGGGGGCATCCACCACGAAGGGCTTCTACATCAATACCATAGCCCCTCCGATGAAGCGTGAGTAGTTTACTTCAGACCCTCGGGTCCATAGCTAGTAGCTAGATGGCTTCTTCTCTCTTTTTGGATCTCAATACAATGTTCTCCCCCTCTCTTGTGGAGATTTATTCGATGTAATCTTCTTTTTGCGGTGTGTTTGTTGAGACCGATGAATTGTGGGTTTATAATCCAGTATTATCTATGGAAAATATTTGATTCTTCTCTGAATTCTTTTATGTATGATTGAGTTATCTTTGCAAGTCTCTTTGAATTATCCTTTTTGGTTTGGCCAACTAGATTGGTAGTTCTTGCAATGGGAGAAGTGCTTAGCTTTGGGTTCAATCTTGCGGTGTCCTTACCAAAGGATGTAAAGGGTTGCAAGGCACGATTGTATTGTTGCCATCGAGGATAACATGATGGGGTTTTTATCATATTGCATGAATTTATCCCTCTACATCATGTCATCTTGCTTAAGGCGTTACTCTGTTTTTAACTTAATACTCTAGATGCATGCTGGATAGCGGTCGATGAGTGGAGTAATAGTAGTAGATGCAGAATTGTTTCGATCTACTTGTCTCGGATGTGATGCCTATATACATGATCATTGCCTAGATATGCTCATAACTATCCTCAATTCTGTCAATTGCTCAACAGTAATTTGTTCACCCACCGTAGAATATCTATGCTCTTGAGAGCAGCCACTAGTGAAACCTATGGCCCCCAGGTCTATTCTCATCATATCAATCTCTATCGCTTTATTTACTTGCTTTGTTTTTTACTTTGCCTTTTACTTTTTACTTTGCATCTATCTATCAAAAATACCAAAAATATTATTTATCATCTCTATCAGATCTCACTCTCGTAAGTGACCGTGAAGGGATTGACAACCCCTAATCGCGTTGGTTGCGAGTAGATATCGTTTTGTGTAGGTACGAGGGACTTGTGCGTGGTCTCCTACTGGATTGATCCCTTGGTTCTCAAAAACTGAGGGAAATACTTACGCTACTTTGCTGCATCATCCTCTCCTCTTCGGGGAAATCCAACGTAGTGCTGAAGAGGTAGCAAGAAGAATTTCTGGCGCCGTTGCCGGGGAGGCTCACGCAAGCATGTCAACCATACGAAGTACCCATCGCAATCCCTATCTCTCGCATTACATTATTTGCCATTTGCCTCTCGTTTTCCTCTCCCCCACTTCACCGTTGCCATTTTATTTACCCTCTCTTTCCCAATCTCCTCCTCTCTTTCCCGTTTGCCTTTTTCATGTTGCCTTTTTGTTTGCTTGTGTGTTGGATTACTTGTTGCCATGGCGCAAGATAATACCAAATTGTGTGATTTCTCGAATACCAATAATAATGATTTCCTTAGTACTCCAATTGCTCCTCTTAATAATGATGAGTCTTGTGAAATCAATACCGCTTTGTTGAATCTTGTTATGAAAGATCAATTCGCCGACCTTCCTAGTGAAGATGCCGCTACTCATCTAAACAATTTTGTTGATTTGTGTGATATGCAAAAAAAGAAAGATACGATAACAATATTGTCAAATTGAATTTATTTCCGTTTTCACTTAGAGATCGTGCTAAAGTTTGGTTTTCATCTTTGCCTAAAAATAGTATTGATTCTTGGAACAAGTGCAAAGATGCTTTTATCTCTAAGTATTTTCCTCCCGCTAAGATCATCACTCTTAGGAACGATATCATGAATTTTAAACAACTTGATCATGAGCATGTTGCCCAATCTTGGGAAAGAATGAAATTAATGCTTCGCAATTGCCCTACTCATGGTTTGAATTTATGGATGATCATACAAAATTTTTATGCCGGATTGAATTTTGCTTCTATAAATCTTTTAGATTCGGTCGCGGGAGGCACTTTTATAGAAATTGCGTTAGGAGATGCTACCAAATTGCTTGATAATATTATGGCTAATTATTCTCAATGGCACACCGAAAGATCTTCTAGTAAAAAAGTGCATGCTATAGAAGAAATCAATGTTTTGAGTGAAAAGATGGATGAACTTATGAAGATGTTTGCTCCTAAAAATACTCCTCTTGATCCCAATGATATGCCTTTATCTACTTTTCTTGAGAATAATAATGAATCTATGGATGTGAATTTTATTGGTAGGAATAGTTTGGGAAACAACGCGTATAGAGGGAATTTTAATCTAGGCCTTATCCTAGCAATCCTTCTAATAATTATGGAAATTCCTACAACAACTCTTATGGAAATTTTAATAAGATGCCCTCTGAATTTGAGAGTAGTGTTAAAGAGTTTATGGATTCACAAAAGAATTTTAATGCTTTACTTGAAGAGAAATTGCTTAAAGTTGATGATTTGGCTAGGAACGTTGATAGAATTTCTCTTGAAATTGATTCTTTAAAGCTTAGATCTATTCCTCCTAAGCATGATATCAATGAGTCTCTCAAAGCCATGAAAATTTCCATTGATGAGTGCAAAGAAAGAACCGCTAGGATGCGTGCTTCCAAAGATGCCTTTATTAAAGCGTGTTCTTCCAATTCCTATGAAAATCAAGATGAAGATCTAAAAGTTATTGATGTGTCCCCCATTAAATCTTTGTTTTGCAATATGAATCTTGATGAAACTGAATATGATCTTCCTTTACCTAGAAGGCGTTCTAAGAATTCGGAGTTTCTAGATCTAGATGATGAAATTGATGAAAGTGGGATTGAAATAAATAAAAACCGAGATGTTGCTAAACCCACTATTTTTGATCTCAAGGAATTTAATTATGAAAATTGATCTTTGATTGGTTGTATTTCCTTGTTGCAATCCGTGCTAGATTCTCCTCATGCATATAGTCAAAATAAGGCCTTTACCGAACACATTGTTGATGCCTTTATGCAATCTTATGAAGAAAAACTTGAGTTGAAAGTTTATATCCCTAGAAAACTCTATGATGAGTGGGAACCTACTATTAAAATTAAAATATAAGATTATGAGTTTCATGCTTTGTGTGATTTGGGTGCTAGTGTCTCTACTATTCCCAAAACTTTGTGTGATTTCCGTGATTTTGATGATTGCTCTCTAAAATTGCATCTTGCGGATTCGACTATTAAAAAACCTATGGGAAGAATTAATGATGTTCTTATTGTTGCAAATAGGAATTATGTGCCCGTAGATTTTATCGTTCTTGATATAGATTGCAATCCTTCATGTCCTATTATTCTTGGTAGACATTTCCTTAGAACGATTGGTGCAATTATTGATATGAAGGAAGGGCATATTAGATTCCAATTTCCCTTAAAGAAGGGCATGGAACACTTCCCTAGAAAGAAAATAAAATTACCATATGAATCTATCATGAGAGCCACTTATGGATTGCCTACCAAAGATGGCAATACCTAGATCTATCCTTGCTTTTATGCCTAGCTAGGGGCGTTAAACGATAGCGCTTGTTGGGAGGCAACCCAATTTTATTTTGTGTTTTTTTTGTTTCTGCTTCTGTTTAGGAATAAATAATCCATCTAGCCTCTGTTTGGATGTGGTTTTATCTTTTAATTAGTGTTTGTGACAAGTAGAACCTATAGGATAACCTACGAGGATAGTTGATTTGATTCTGCTTAAAAACAGAAACTTTGTGCGCAATAATATAATTTTGTTATATCACAGGAACGTGATTTTGCGTTGATTCTTTTTGATGCTGTTCAGTAAAACAATTGTCCAGGACTTCCTATTTTGGTAGAATTTTTAGAGTTCTAGAAGTTTGCGTTAGTTACAGATTGCTACAGACTGTTCTGTTTTTGACAGATTCTGTTTTACGTGTGTTCTTTGCTTATTTTGATGAATCTATGGCTAGTAAAATAGTTTATAATCCATAGAGAAGTTGGAGTACAGTAGGTTTAACACCAATATAAATAAAGAATGAGTTCATTGCAGTACCTTGAAGTAGTCTTTTGTTTTCTTTCTCTAACGGAGCTCATGAGATTTCTGTTGAGTTTTGTGTTGTGAAGTTTTCAAGTTTTGGGTGAATTCTTTTGATGGATTATGGAACAAGGAGTGGCAAGAGCCTAAGCTTGGGGATTCCCATGGCACCCCCAATATAATCCAAGGACACAAAAAAGTCAAAGCTTGGGGATGCCCTGGAAGGCATCCCCCCTTTCGTCCACTTCCATCGGTAATTTACTTGGAGCTATATTTTTATTCACCACATGATATGTGTTTTGCTTGAAGCGTCTTGTATTATTTGTGTCTTTGCTTGTTAGTCTACCACAATCATGCTTGCTGTACACATCTTTTGATAGAGCCATACATGAATTGAAATTTGTTAGAATACTCTATGTGCTTCACTTATATCTTTTGAGCTTGATAGTTTTGCTCATAGTACTTCACTTATATCTTTTGAGCGTGATAATTTTTGCTCTAGTGCTTCACTTATATCTTTTAGGGCATGGTGGTGGATTTGTTTTAAAGAAACTATTGATCTCTCTTGCTTCACTTAGATTATTTTGAGAGTCGTTAATAGCATGGTAATTTGCTTAATGTTAATATACTTGGTATTCAAGATATGTGAAACTTTCTTTTGAGTGAATTGAATACTAAGATAAGTTTGATACTTAATAATTGTTTTGAGATATGGAGGTGATAATATCAAAGTCGTGCTAGTTGGGTGATTATGAATTTGAGAAATACTTGTGTTGAAGTTTGCAAGTCCCATAGCATGCATGCATGGTTAAAGTTGTGTAAGAAACTTTAAACATGAAGTGTACCTGGCTTGTGCATCCTTATGAGTGGCGGTCGGGGACGAGCGATGGTCTTTTCCTACCACTCTATCCCCCTAGGAGCATGCGCGTAGTACTTGATTTTTGATGACTTCTAAATTTTTGCAATAAGTATATGAGTTATTTTGACTAATGTTGAGTCCATGGATTATACGCACTCTCACCATTCCGCCTTTGCTAGCCTCTTCGGTACCGTGCATTGCCCTTTCTCACCTTGAGAGTTGGTGCAAACTTCGCCGGTGCATCCAAACCCTGTGATACAATACGCTCTATCACACATAAACCTCCTTATATCTTCCTCAAAACAGCCACCATACCTACCTATTATGGCATTTCCATAGCCATTCCGAGATATATTGCCATGCAACTTCCACCATCATCATCATGACATACATTACTTTTGTCATATTGCCATTGCATGATCATGTAGTTGACATCGTATTTGTGGCAAGGCCACCGTGCATTATTTTCCATGCATGTCACTCTTGATTCATTGCACTATCCCAGTACACCGCCGGAGGCATTCATATAGAGTCATATCTTGTTCTAAGTTTCGAGTTGTAATCCTTATGTTGTAATCAATAGAAGTGTGATGATCATCATTATTAGAGCATTGCCCAAAAAGAAAAAAAAGAAAAAAGGCCAAAAGAAAAAAAAAGAAAGGCCCAAAAAAATAAAAAAGGGCAATGCTACTATCTCTTTTTCCACACTTGTGCTTCAAAGTAGCACCTTGTCCTTCATGTGGTGAGTCTCATATATTGTGCTTCAAAGTAGCACCTTGTTCCTCATGTAGTGAGTCTCATAAAGTTGTCCTTTTCATACTAGTGGGAATTTTTCATTATAGAACTTGGCTTGTATATTCCTACGAATGGGCTTCCTCAAATGCCCTAGGTCTTCATGAGCAAGCGAGTTGGATGCACACCCACTAGTTTTGTTTTGTTGCGCATTCATAGCTCTAGTGCATCCGTTGCATGGCAATCCCTACTCCTCATGTTGACATCAATTGATGGGCATCTCCATAGCCCGTTGATTATCCTCGTCAATGTGAGACTTTCTCCTTTTTTGTCTTCTCCACACAATCCCCATCAACATATTCTATTCCACCCATAGTGCTATATCCATGGCTCACGCTCATGTATTGCGTGAAGGTTGAAAAAGTTTTAGATTATTTAAGTATGAAACAATTGCTTGGCTTTTCATCGGGGGTATAGAAGTTGGGAACATCTTTGTGTGACGAAAATGAAGCATAGCCTAACCATATGATTTTGTATGGATGAACTTTCTTTTGCCATGTTATTTTGAGAAGACATGATTGCTTTGATTAGTATGCTTGAAGTATTATTATTTTTGTATCAATATGAACTTTTGTCTTGAATCTTTTGGATCTGAATATTCATATCACAATTAAGAAGTTACATTGAAATTATGCCAAAGTATCACCCCCCATCAAAAATTCTTTTTTTTATCATTACCTACTTGAGGACGAGCAGGAATTAACCTTGGGGTTACCTGATACGTCTCCAACATATCTATAATTTTTGATTGCTCCATGCTACTTTATCTACTGTTTTGGACTATATTGGGCTTTATTTTCCACTTTTATATTATTTTGGGACTAACCTATTAACCGGAGGCCCAACCCAGAATTGCTGTTTTTTTTGCCTATTTCAGGGTTTCAAAGAAACGGAATATCAAACGGAGTCCAAACGGAATGAAACCTTCGGGAACGTGATTTTCTCACCGAATGTGATCCAGGAGACTTGGACCCTACTCCAAGAAGTGCCAGAGGCGGTCACGAGGGTGGAGGGCGCGCCCCCTGGGCGCCCCCCCCTACCTCGTGGGCCCCATGTTGCTCCACCGATGTACTCCTTCATTCTATATATACCTACGTATCCCCGAACGATCAGAACAGGAGCCAAAAACCTAATTCCACCACCACAACCTTCTGTATCCACGAGATCCCATCTTGGGGCCTATTGCGGAGCTCTGCCGGAGGGGGCATCCACCACGGAGGGCTTCTACATCAACACCATAGCCCCTCCGATGAAATGTGAGTAGTTTACTTCAGACCTTCGGGTCCATAGCTAGTAGCTAGATGGCTTCTTCTCTCTTTTTGGATCTCAATACAATGTTCTCCCCCTCTCTTGTGGAGATCTATTCGATGTAATCTTCTTTTTGCGGTGTGTTTGTTGAGACTGATGAATTGTGGGTTTATGATCCAGTATTATCTATGGAAAATATTTGTTGGTGTACTAGAGTAGAGGTACCCTAGTATCCCGAACTTGTGCACAGGCGATCATGTGAAAGACCAGCGGCAAGGCTTGCTTGGGTGACCGCCAAGGTCCTTCATGGTTCCTTTGGAGCCATTCAAGAACAAAGTATTCAAGCGAGACAAGGCCCCGGCAAGAGGAGCTTGCCGGGAAGGCCAACCAAGGCATCTCAAGGAACTTGCCGCGACGCACCACGTGTCCCGGCGAGGCCCGGTGAGCGACAAGCTTCCGGACGCAACAAGACAACGACCGCGGCAAGGCGCTTGCCGCGTCAAGCTACCACTCAGACTCCACGCTCAAAGACATCCACCAGCGTGTCGCACAGGACCTTTCCAGGCGCGCGTGGCAAGAGGCTGTGCAGCCAGCGGTGCGCGGTGGCAAGCGGCGCTGACAAGATTGCCATCGTGGCAAGCGGTGGCGTCCCTGACGGTCCCTTTCTGCACTATTTGGGCGACGCAGACGGGCATTTAATGCCTTTGTCCCTTGCCATCAGGGTTAGGTATGATACACTGTACAGGTAGTTGTACCAACCGCAACACCTTTCCATTTTTACCCTTGTCTACGTTGCCACCTATCGGTGACCCCTTGAGCATATAAAAGGAGGCCCATGCGCAACGTAGAGGGGGGTTGGAAGGCAGAAAAACACTCACGCTTGGTCTCGTTAGCAGCTAGTGTGCTGTAGCACTCAGCGCTCCCGAGCAAGAACTCAATACACTCAGACATGCAGCAGTAGGAGTATTATCTCTCCGGAGAGCTCCGAAGCTGGGTAAACTGCTCGTGTGCTTCGCCTCGATCCGCTCTTCGTGCGACCTCCTCCCCCCGCCGAACCGAAAGGGGCTCGGTCCGCCGGTCCCATAGGTGTCCATGGATCAGCTTCCCCCGACATCTTTGCCGCGCCAGGTAGGGGGCGTCGAGGCTGTGTGAACCTGATCCGGCGTTCACGCGAACTAGATCTTCATCTTTTTCATCGACATGCCACCGAAGAAGAAGACTTCGGAGGTGGCTGCTCCGTCCGCATCGATCCCACCACCACCGGAGCAAACGGGTGGTGGGTTAAACGCCGGCGGAAGAACGGGCGTCGATGAGGGAGCTCACGGTGCTGCTAGGTCCAAGGACAAGGCTGCGCAGACCTCGGCGTCCGTACATGCACCGCGCCCATCTCAGGAGGCGCGGGACCGACAGAGTCATGGTACTCGCGGTACCATACGTTCGTTGGACCAAGATCGAGCCGGTGGATCTCGGGGTGCTCAAGACCAGCATGCACGCCAACATGCTGGCACGAGCGAGACACGGTCGCCTGGACGGGATATTGCTCCTTCTAACATAGTTAGAAGTCCGAGCATATCCCGCTCCTCGCACCGTTCGCCACTGCCGCCCACCACTTCAGCAGAACCTTTGGCGCGAGCTCAATTGCTCCTGGATTACCCTCCAACGGCAGACAAGATCGACGAATGGAGGGCCAACATTCAGAGTCTCATCAGCTTCGCCAACGGCGACACCCCACGGCAGCCGAGTGCATCGCAGCCGCGGCAAGATTGCCAGGCACGAGCCGATGGCGACAAAACTGGTGGGGGTGCAACCACCGTGAACTCTCCACCCCGAAGGCCAAGATCGCCGACTCGCCGGATCTACCTCGACAGCGACTCCACCGCATCATCAGATCCACGAGCTCGTCGCGATCAGTGCCAAGTTCTTCACGAACGACAGCAAGAAGACGCTAGTACTCGTATCGAGCGCCGAAGAGAAGCGCGGCGTCAATCGGACCAGCGCGCTGGGCCCTCTGTCGACATGCATGCGCCCGAAGAACCAGCGACTTGCCATCTGTGATAGGTTGCCCTGCGTTCACTCGTGAGCTGCGGCAAGTCCGGTGGCCCAAGACGAAGAATTTCAAGCCGACGTGCATTCGAGAAAGCACGATGGCAAGTCGCATCCGTCGGAGTTCCTCAGCATCTACACCATCACGGTGCGAGCTGCCAGGGGCGGGACGACAAGATCCTTGCCAACTACTTCCCGCTGGTGCTCAAGCCCAATGTCAGGTCCTGGCTCATGCACTTGCCGGATAACTCCATATCCTCCTGGGCAGACCTATGCCATCAGTTTGTCGGCGCCTTCTGATGACCACAAACCTCATGGCCAAGAGAGTGACCTTCATCTGCTCGCCCAGAAGGAAGGAGAGCCCCTGCGCAAGTACATTCAGAGGTTCAGCCGTGTACAGCACAACATCCCAGATGTCCACCCTGCCGCGGTCATCAGCGCGTTCCATCAGAACGTGCGAAACCGCAGGATGCGGGAGGAGATGGCGATGTGCAAAATCAAAGACGTCAGTGAGCTATATGCCCTGGCCGACAAGTGTGCACGTGCTGAGGAAGGGAGGAAACTCCCCGGAGAGAATCTGAGCAGGAGGAGGATCAATGAGGATGCTGCCCCGGCAAAGAAAAACCGGCGGCGGAACAATAGGAAGAAGAAAGGCAAAGATGCACCAACTGCCAGGCTGTGGCAGTCACCGACAAGCAGGACGACACCAACAAGCAGTACTGCAAGATCCACCACACCTAGGGCCATGACCTCCAGAGCTGCAAGAAGGTCGAGCAACTTGTCGAGCAGCAAAAGGATGAATACGAGCGACGTGACAAGGAGAAGGCCCAAGAAGGTGCTGGAGGATCCAGCAAGAAGCGCCCGCCGAGGAGGGCCTTGCGGCAAGGCCAAACAATGCAAGGAGACAGACCTCCCGCGATCGCGACAAGGATGAAGACGGCAGCGACAATGAAGATATGGATGATGACGAGACGGTGAGCAGGAGTTCCGAAAGCCACAGAGGTTACGTGCGTTTGGCGGTGCTTCTCTGCATACTTCACACCGCCAGCTCAAGCAGTGGGTGCGGGAAGTCAATGCGGCAGAACCACCCGTCGAGTCACGCAAGCCTCTGAAATGGTCCAGCACACCTATCATCTTTGATATTGAGGACCACCCTGATCGCGTAACTGCCGTCGGGTGCTTGCCGATGTTGGTTTCACCAACTATCCGCAACCTCAAGGTCACTAAGATGCTAGTTGACGGTGGGGCCGGCTTGAACCTGATCTCCTCTGTGGTACTCCAGAAACTCCAGATCCCTGATAGCGAGCTCGAAGAGACCGGCACATTCCAAGGAATCAATCCGGGAAGGAGCAAGCCGAAGGGAAAGATCACGTTGCCGGTGACATTTGGCAGCGAGTTGAACTTCAGGATCGAGAGGGTCACTTTTGGCGTTCTTGACTTTCCATTGCCTTACAATGGGATACTCGGCCGCCCAAAGACTCGCCAAATTCATGGCAGCCTCTCACTATGCATACAACATCTTTGAAGATGCCAGGCCCGATAAGTGTCATCTCTGTCCCTGGCGACAAGAAGGATGCTCTTATCTGCGCCGACAAGATCTACTAGGAAGCAGCAGCCGCAACAGATCGCAAGTCACTTGCCGTTGAAGCTCCCGGGGGGAAGAAGAAGACCAAGTCCGGCAAGAGTTCTGATGCCCACTCCGGCAAGTGCACCTCTTCGGAGTGTTGCGCTACCGTCGAGGACGCACCATCAAGCTCCACCGGCAAGCGTAAGAAGACAATGGCAGCTCCGCCAGAGACCAAGAAGGTGTCCGCCAAGGAGGACGGCACTGATGGTACCTTCACCATTAGTGCCACTCTCGACCCTAAATAGGAAAGCGCGCTCGTTGCTTTCCTGCGGGCGAACGTCGACGTGTTTGCGTGGCAACCGTCTGACATCTCCGGTGTTCCCAAGAAAGTAATCGAGCACCATCTTGCCGTCTGTCCTCATGCGCGGCCCGTCAAGTAGAAGGTCAGGAAACAAGCAATGGAGCGCCAAGAATTCATAGCAGAAGAAATCAAGAAATTGGAAGCAGCAGGCCTTGTCAGAGGAGTGCTCCATCCTACGTGGTTGGCCAATCCTGTGGTCGTGCGTAAGGCAAACGGGAAATGGAGGCTTTGTATCGACTTAAACGATGTCAATAAAGCTTGTCCCAAAGACCCATTTCCGTTGCCGCGCATTGACCAGATTGTTGACTCCACGGCCGGATGTGACTTGCTTTCATTTCTTGACGCATATTCAGGATACCATCAGATCTTCATGGCAGAAGAGGATGAGGAGAAGACCACATTCATCACTCCATGTGGCACATACTGTTTTATACGGATGCCGTTCGGTTTAAAGAATGCTGGTTCAACGTTTGCAAGGGTAGTCCATGATGCTTTTGAGCCACAAATGCACAGAAATGTGGAAGCCTACATGGATGACATAGTGTTCAAGAGCAAGGACAAGGCAACCCTCATTCAGGATTTAGACGAAACCTTTGCAAATATGCGCAAGATCAACCTCAAGCTTAACCCCGAGAAGTGTGTGTTTGGAGTCCCCTCCGGCAAGCTTCTCGGGTTCTT
This sequence comes from Aegilops speltoides, assembly GCA_021437245.1. NCBI lineage: Eukaryota > Viridiplantae > Streptophyta > Magnoliopsida > Poales > Poaceae > Aegilops > Aegilops speltoides. The sequence continues at coordinate 285,708,497 of CM038145.1, forward strand.
CATGTCTCAGCAGGGAATTGAAGCCAATCCCGACAAGATCAAGGCCATTGAGCAGATTGAAGCACCAAAGCGCGTCAAGGATGTACGAAGACTGGCCGGTTGTGTGGCTGCTCTCAGCAGGTTTATCTCTAGGTCTGCTGAGCGCGCCCTACTATTTTTCAAAATATTGAAAAAGGCAGGTCCAATGAAATGGACTCCGGAAGCGGAAGCTGCGCTGCAGGACTTAAAGAGATACTGTCCTCCACTCCAACACTTGTCGCACCTAAGCCACAAGAGAAGTTGTTGCTGTATATAGCGGCAACCAATCAAGTGGTTAGTGCTGCGTTAATAGCGGAGAGGAGGAGGATAATGAGCCCAACAACCACGGCGGATACATCCGGCGACAAGCGGGGACTTCACCGACAAGCTCTGGTCCGACAAAGATGGATCTGCTTGCGGTAGCGTGAGGAGATCTGAAGAGAATGGTGCAGCGCCTAGTTTACTTTGTCGGTTCCCTTCTGCAGGGGCTAGGTCAAGGTATTCGGTGTGCGAAATTGCTTTTCGGCCTTCTCATGGCCTCGAAAGCTGCGCCATTACTTCCAAGCACATGAGATCACACGGTTGTCGATCGTTTTCCGCTGAAGAGGATACTACGAGAATCCGAAGCAACAGGCAGGATTGTCGGTGGGCCTTTGGAACTATCAAGCTTTGGCCTCAAGTTTGAGAGCACTTCAACTATCCAAAGCGAGCATTGGCGAATTCATAGCAGAATGGGCGCCAACACCGGATGAAGAAATTCGAAGCGAGCATCCCGTCAAGGAAGCAAGTAAAGAGTGGCTGATGTACTTTGATGGTGCCTTCTCGCTGCAAAGCGCCCGGTCTTGGTGTGCTACTTGTTGCGCCCACGGAGAGCACCTCAAGCACGTAGTCGGATGCACTTTCCCAAGGAGCAAGCAACAAACAATACCGCAGAATATGAAGGTTTGCTTGCCGGTCTCAGGATCGCAGCAAACCTTGGGATCAAGAAGCTCATTGTCAGAGGTGACTTGCAGCTTGTCGTCCGCCAAGTGAACAAGAATTATCAGAGTCCGTTGATGGAAGCTTACGTTGATGAAGTGAGAAAGTTAGAAGAGCACTTTGACGGCCTCTGAGATGGAACATGTTCCAAGAGCTCGAAACGACATTGTCGATGGCTGTCGAAGTCGCCGACTTAAGTTACACAATGGAACCAGGGATCTTTGTGCTCAAACCGACTCAACCGTCTGTAACGCCATCAACTGGACAGAGCAAGAAGAGGAAGTTGATTTCTGGTGACTATTTTCCGGCAGAGCTCCCCGAAGCCGCCGTCAAGAAGGTCCCCAAGATCAACACCAAGGGTGCTAAGGAACAGTCTGCTCCGGCAAGTCCTAGGGTTTGTTCCATTGAAGCAGATGCTCCCGACAAGTTTTGCTCCGGCAAGCTTTCCGGGGAACGTCAAGCTCCGGCTGACCCGCAGGTTCTCGCCCTAGAAGCGGATGTTCCCGCAGCAGCAGATGTGCCCTTAGTCCTTGTTGTCGAGCCACAAGCTCTAGCATGGGCACAGCACATTGTCCGTTTCCTTCAGACAGGAGAACTTCCTGAAGAGCAAGAAGAAGCGGAAAGAGTAGCCCGGCAGTCAAGTATGTACCAGTTTGTCGACAACACACTTCACAGAAGAAGACTCAACGGTGTGAAATTGAAGTGTATTCACCAGGAAGATGGACAAAAGCTGTTGGCAAAGATACATGGAGGCATATGTGGTCACCACATTGGCGCAAGAGCGCTTGTCGGCAAAGCATTCCGGCAAGGTTTCTTTTGGCCGACAGCCCTCCAGGATGCAACTGCACAAGTAACCAAGTGTGAAGCGTGCGGTTCCATTCCAGCGATACACCAGCCAGCTCAAGCTCTCCAGACGATCCCTTTATCTGGCCATTTTTGATGCGGGGCTCGACATCCTCGGCCCCTTCCCCGAAGTTGTCGGGGCTTTGAGTACTTATGCGTTGCAATCGACAAGTTCACAAAGTGGCCGGAAGTGGAAGTAGTGAGGAAGGTGACAGCACAGTCAGCAGTCAAGTTCTTCAGGTTGATTGTTTGCCGCTTCGGGATCCCTAACAGGATCATCACCGACAACGACACGCAATTCACGAGTCGCACCTTCATGCGAGACGACCAAGATCTTGGCGCCAAGGTTCGCTTCGCTTCATTGCTCATTCGAGAAGCAGCGGTCAGCGGAGAGGGCAAATCTTTGAAGTCTGCACGGACTCAAGACCAGGACTTCGGCAGCTGCGCAAGTGTGGAAAGAAGCTGGATTGAGGAGCTGCCGGTGGTTCTTTGGTCGATCGGGACTACGCCAAATCGAGCCAGCGGCGGACACCTTCGCTCTAGTCTATGGAGCGAGGCAGTTCTCCCCACGGAACTTCGATATCGGGTCACCTCGAGTGCTTGCTTATGATGAACTTGAGCAAGAGCAGCTGCGACAAGATGACGCGCTGCTCCTTGAGGAAGACCGTCTTCAGGCTGCTGTACGAGCTACTCGCTACCAGCAAGCTTTGCGCCGCTACCATAGCCGCAAAGTTATTGCCAGAAGTCTCGAGGAAGGCAACCTTGTTCTTCGGCGCGTTCAGTCCGCCAAGAATTCCAACAAGTTGACGCCGAAGTGGGAAGGCCCTTACCGGGTGAAACGAGTCACTAGGCCTGGCGCTGTCCGCCTTGAGACCGAAGATGGCACTGCGGTGAGCAACTCCTGGAACATTGAGCATCTTCGTAAGTTTTACCCGTAAGGCTTTGTACAAGTCTTGCCGATGTTGCATGTAATCCTTTGTACAAAGCCAGGCGCAGACCCCGTGCATAAGTAAAGCTCATGTCCTCCGCATATCTTGTCAATTTCATGCTTTCTATTTTTTGCATGTGTTATCTGACACTTTGTGCAGCGCCTACCCCTGGTAAGCAATAACGAGCCATAAGGCTCCATATCTTTACTTTCTCTTCATTCTCTTTCTCAAAGAAAGGAAGGTTCCCTCGCCCACAAGTTTGCCGGGAGGAAAGGAGAAGATAATGGTGTGGACCAGGCGTTGTTCAAGAAAGTTTCGCTTTACCAGGAAGCAAACGACAAAAAAGCTAAGTTGCCAAAGTTGGAGCAATCAATTTTAAAAATTTTAAGTTATCTTCCTTGAGCGACCGTGCTTTGTATGGAAAACCTGTGCGCGGAGGAACCAACTCGTAACTAGTTGCGCCCTTACTTTGTTTCGAGTCCGCTCAACAACTTAAGTGAGCTGTGACTAGTTGCGACAAGGTTTCTTGTCGGTAGCGGCACCACCAGCAGGCTACTGACGTCCCGCACTCAGCGCTCGCGGCTAAGGTGCATGCGCCGACAAGTTCCCTAAAAGCGTAGGGCAAAAACATACAAAGGAAGGAATCAACTAAAGGAAATAACATAGCAATCGCTACCCAAAATAGAGTTATATTACAAAATAGCTTGTCGCAGCTCTAACAGATTGTTCTCATAACATGACCAGCAGCGACAAGAAAAGGAGAAAACGGGCGGCCTAATCTACGCGATCGCCCTCAACCCTCTTGATCCCGCTCCCTTGTCCACAATGGGTGCGACAAGGGTCATGAGCGCTTCCAGATCAGCATCCGGCGGCAAGGTCCTGAGGACGTTGGTGAGGTTGAGGCCTGGGTTGCGGAAGGCCACCTTCACCAACACCTTTTGAAGAGCTCCCGCGCAGATCTTGTGCGACTCGTCAGCCAGCTGCTTTGGGATCCTCTCCCGGAGTCGCTGGAGGGCCGTCGCCACGCCTCTGAAGAACAAGCTGAGCTTGGCGCTGGGTTGGAGGTTCTCATCGGAGGGATACGCGAGATCCTCCATCCCCAGCCGCGCCAGCTCCCTGTCAATGGATGCGGCAACATCCACGAGACCCTCCGTCCGATGCTCCACATTCTCCTAAAAGTGTTCAGGCGGCATCAAGACTCGCCCGGCGCCTCGTCGGCCTTGATCTTCTCCTTCAAGGCCACCTCCTGCTCCCTGGCGCCGTCCAGCGTCTTGGTCAAAGTAGTCAGCTTCAACTCAAGATCTGCGTTGGAGTCCTTGGCGGCGCTAAGCTCCTTGCCCTTCTCGACGAGACGACCCTGCAGCTCACCAAGGGTGTAGGCATCCTTCTTGCGCTCGCGCTTGAGCGCGGCAAGCTCTTCACCGCTTGCCTTGAGATCGGCCTCCAGCTGCGCCACCTTCGTCTCCAGCTCCTTCTTGGCGGCCTCGGCAGCTGCGGCAGCATCCTCTGCTTCCTTGAGAGCCCCGCCGAATGTTTGCTCGCGCGCAGCAAGCTCCTCCTCGTGGCTGTCAAGGTTGACCTTCCGCTGCGCCAACTCGCCCTCCCGCGCAGACAACTCCTCGGCGGCAAGCCGCTGTTGCTCTTCAACTTCAGCCTTCTCGAGGAGGAAGGCTTTCCGCCTCGGCGAGTTGCCCCGCTCCTCCGCGGGGACGGAGAGCTTCTGGTTAAGGCCCGGAGCTCCTCCGCGCTTCTCGATGTCCCTCCGCCTTGGCGGCAAGCGCTTCTCGGGATTCCATCTTGGCTCGCGGCGGTAGAGCGACACCGGCTTCCGCAGCAGCCGCTCCTCCTCGGACTTCGCCTTGCGCTTGCTGCTCGACGCATCAACCAGCGTCAGCCCAGCGGAGGCGAGCACCTCTCCATCCAAGATTTCTCCTTCAACCGGCGCCCTGGAGCTTGACGCCTAGGGGAGCTTGATGAAGACACCATCGCTGGCCTTCAATAGGCGTCGGGCTGGGGCTCTTCGGAGTCTGACGCTGCGGCAGCAGTGGAGGGATCGGCGGTCGGCGTAGCGCCTGGCGCTCCTGTGGCCTCGGGGCCGTCAGTACGATCGCCAGACCCCTCGCCAGGTTTTGCGGCGGCAGCTTTGGCAGCCTCTTCGCCGGCGAGATCTTCAGCGCCGGCTGCTTCTCCGGTGGCAGCAACATCGTCGGCATTGCCGCGCGCGTTCTCCTCGCCGGCGACCTCGGTCTCCATCGGCTCCGTGGCAGAGGGATCTGACGGCCGGAAAAGGGAGAAAAGTCAAGCAAATATCCAAAAAGAAAATCAGAAGAAGAAGAACCCAAGGGAAGTTACCAAGCAAGAGGATTACATCTTTGGGTTCTCTGATCGTGGTCTCCGCCACCGGGGTCATTGTTCTGTCCCTTGTCGGAGAACTCTCCTTGCGGAGATTCCTCCCTTGCCGGAGGCGCTCCTTGCCGGGAACCCTCCTTGGCGGTGTAGTCGAAGCGCAGATGGCATGTCGGGGCGGCTTCGGCGCTCTTGGTGAGGCTGCTCTGCTCCTACACAAACCAATAGTCGGATGTCGACAAAGAAAGAGCACCGTCTTGCGCCCTAACAATGGGAAGTAAACATATACTTCTGCTGGGGGCTGCGCTGGGGGCTGCTTTGGGGAATAGTTGCTAGGTCCGGCAAGGTGGTCTCGGACACACCCCCCGCTGTCGCGGTGGGTTCGTCCTCGATGACAATCACCGGGACCTTGGCTCTCTTCACCGCTCTCTGGGCCAAAGTACTGAAAAGGAATGGGTTCAGAGTGAAGCAAATCAGATACAAGACAAAACAACAAGAATTGAAGAACTACAAGTACAGCAAAGAATCTTACTCTTCTTCTTCCTCGTCGGAGCTGAGCGCGGAGAGGTCGGAGTCTGGCTCACCTCCGGCGCGACGAGGCGGAGGAGTAGGTTCCCTTAGCCACTTGGGGGCAGTGGCGATGGTCCGGGAGGACCCCACTCCAGTTGCCGCAGCGGCGTGAGGTGCACCCGCGGCAACAGTGCTTGCCACGGTGGAGCATGTCGCGCGGCGCGGCGGCTGTTGACTCGTCTGTCGCCCCGCTACGTCCCCGGCCTTGCGGAGACGCCTTCTTGGTGGAGCTGGGGGCTCTGCTTGCGGCGAGCTATCTGAAGATGAGGAGGAAGAGGAGTTGGTCTTCAACGAGCCACTCGCACCCTCGGTGGGCTCGCTCGACTCGACTTCAGGCCCGGCAAGCTCTCCCTCGCCGGCAAGCTCCTCTCGCTCGGCATGGCTTGCTGCCTCTGCTGCCTCTGCTTCCTCCACGGTGAATCCAAACTCGCCCGCGGCAGCGGCTGCCGCCGCCTCTTCCAGCCTAGTGGCGATGCGCTGCATCTCCGCGTCGGTGGTGTCGCGGGTGAGGCTTTTCTGTTCATCGGAGCGGACCGGCACTTCTACCAAGCCGTCAAAGAACTCCTGCATGATGTCGTGTGCAGGCTCTTGCCAAGTTAGGACAATTCCATGCGAATCGCACAGCGGCATCATTGCACGGATGCGGTCGAGCGAGGAGTTGTTGCACAGCGGAACGACACCCTTCGGCAACCTGAACACTTCGGGATGTTGAGGGTCGTCCTTGAACAATTCCTGGAGCATCGCTTCTAGTTCCAAGACAGTGAAGTTGAAGTTGAGACCCGGGCGCAGCCTCATGATGTCCGCCGCATTCTAGAACTCCCAGGCGGGTCTCCTACTCTCCTGCAGGGGGGCGATGCGGCGGTGAAGAAAATCTGCGCCAACGGCGCCTACAGTGAGCCCGGCAAGCCTGAGGCGTAGGATCCGGGTGACGGCAATCTTCAGCCTATCGTCTTCCGGGGCCACGTTGCTCCAATCGTTGCCGCGCGCTACTAGGGCTTGGCGCTGGGCGGTAAATGGCTACGAGTTCTCCTCGACAATCCAGCACCAGTCCGCTCTCCATTCCTCCCAATTGCCGCGGAGCTCTCCCTCCAGATAAGCTTCCTTCTTGCCAGCTCTCGAGATCCAGGCGATTCCGCCGGATAAAGGCTCCCCTCTCTCAACTCGGGGCATAAAGAAGTGGCGAAAAAGAGCTACATTTGGATAGACTCCGACAAAGTTTTCGCAGAGATGTGCGAAAACTGCCATGGTCAGAACGACATTGGGGGTGAAGTCAAGGAGGTGAAACCCGTAGGTGTTCATAATGTCGCAGAAAAACTCAGAGAAAGGCGGGCAGAGCCCGCAGTAGAAGAACAATGCGAAGAAGGGATATCCATTCGGAGCCCGTTCCGAAGCGGCGGCTGACAGTACCTTCGTGCGTGGATGCGCTCGCATCTCCGTCGACCAGAAGAGGTAGTAATACTCCCTCAGCTCCTTCGCGGCGAGCTTGGGGAAGGTTACTGCTCCTTCGCAGCGCCATGAGCAGCTGCGCCTCGTTCGACTTCATGCCCTTCCTTGTCGGCTTGAGAACCATGGCGGAGGTGGTGGGGAGATCGACGGCGTTGGTGGTCTTTGGTGGCGATGGGGCGGGCGCTGCTCTCTTTCGACTTTGGGAAGAAGGGGGGCGGCGGAGGTTTTCGAGATTGGAATAGCAACCGGCGAGATGGGCGAACTGCCCTGTTTCCCTGCTTATAAAGAGGGAGGCGGACGTTCGTCTTTCGAATAAAGAAACCACCCACGATATCTCCCGACGCCGCATTCAACGCGTGCCGTTCGGGGGGGGCAGTGGATACGGAGTAAGATCTGGCGTAACCCGGTGTCAGCGTGCCCGTGCCCTGTTTTGGGCCTGGCCCAACAGCGCTCGGCACCGTGTGTGGCCCAGGCCCGGGGGCTCCTGTCGGTGTACTAGAGTAAGGGTACCCTAGTATCCCGAACTTGTGCATGGGCAGTCGCAGCACCCCGCGGCAAGGCTTGCCGGGTGACCGCCAAGGTCCTCCGTGGTTCCTTTGGAGCCATTCAAGAACAAAGTATTCAAGCCAAGGAGACAAGGCCCGGGCAAGAGGAGCTTGCCGGGAAGGCCAACCAAGGCATCTCAAGGAACTTGCGCGACAGCGCCACGCGTCCGGCGAGGCCCGTGGCGACAAGCTTCCGGACGCGACAAGACAATGATCAGCGGCAAAGCGCTTGCCATGACAAGCTACCACTCTGACTCCACGCCAAAGACATCCACCAACGTGTCGCCTACAGGACCTTTCTAGGCGCTACGAGGCAAGAGGGTGTGCAGCCAGCGGTCTTGTGCGGTGGCAGCGACAATGACAAGATTGCCATCGTGGTAAGCGGTGGTGTCCTGACGGTCCCTTTCGCACTATTTGGGCGGCGTGAGCGGGCATTTAATGCCTTTGTCCCCGTCGTCGGGGTTAGGTATGATACCTTTATGCGGTAGTTGTACCAACCGCAACACCTTTCCATTTTTACCCTTGTCTACATTGCCACCTGTCGGTGACCCCTTGAGCATATAAAAGGAGGCCCATGCGCAACGTAGAGGGGGGTTGGAAGGCAGAAAAACACTCACGCTTGGTCTCGTTAGCAGCTAGTGTGTACTGTAGCACTCAGCGCTCCCGAGCAAGAACTCAATACACTCAGACATGCAGCAGTAGGAGTATTATCTCTCCGGAGAGCTCTGAAGCTGGGTAAACTGCTCGTGTGCTTCGCCTCGATCCGCTCTTCGTGCGACCTCCGCCCCCCGCCGAACCGAAAGGGGCTCAGTCCGCCGGTCCCATAGGTGTTCGTGGATCAGCTTCCCCCGACAATATTTGATTCTTCTCTGAATTCTTTTATGTATGATTGAGTTATCTTTGCAAGTCTCTTCGAAATATCCTTTTTTGTTTGGCCAACTAGATTGGTTGTTCTTGCAATGGGAGAAGTGCTTAGCTTTGGGTTCAATCTTGCGGTGTCCTTACCCAGTGACAGAAAGGGTTTCAAGGCACGTATTCTATTGTTGCCATCAAGGATAACAAGATGGGGTTTTTATCATATTGCATGAATTTATCCCTCTACATCATGTCATCTTGCTTAAGGCGTTACTCTGTTTTTAACTTAATACTCTAGATGCATGCTGCATAGTGGTCGATGAGTGGAGTAACAGTAGTAGATGCAGAATCATTTCGATCTACTTGTCTCGGACGTGATGCCTATATACATGATCATTGCCTAGATATGCTCATAACTATGCTCAATTCTATCAATTGCTCAACTGTAATTTGTTCACCCACCGTAGAATATCTATGCTCTTGAGAGAAGCCACTAGTGAAACCTATGGCCCCCTGGTCTATTCTCATCATATCAATCTCTATCGCTTTATTTACTTGCTTTGTTTTTACTTTGCCTTTTACTTTTTTACTTTGCATCTATCTATCAAAAATACCAAAAATATTATTTATCATCTCTATCAGATCTCACTCTCGTAAGTGACCGTGAAGGGATTGACAACCCCTAATCGCGTTGGTTGCGAGTAGCTATCGTTTTGTGTAGGTACGAGGGACTTGTGTGTGGTCTCCTACTAGATTGATACCTTGGTTCTCAAAAACTGAGGGAAATACTTACGCTACTTTGCTGCATCATCCTCTCCTCTTCGGGGAAATCCAACTCAGTGCTCAAGAGGTAGCAGCCTGCAGTGTGGCTCGAGTGGTGGCCCAGTATGGCCCATCTTCATCAGCGCAATCTCAAGACCTCGCGAGGGGCCAAGCCTCGCGGGGCGGATGACGCAAGGCTTCCTCAGGAGCGGCCTCCCCAGGCAGGCTCGCAAGGAGTCGGAGAGATCAAGGCAGGGGTACCTCGCGAGGTGCTCGTGACGCAAGCCGTGACGATCGAGACTAGGTGGGCGACAGGCGGGTGCCGGCCTGCGCAGTGTCCTTGTTTCCTCTTTGGTGCAAGGGGGGCAAGCACAGACGTGGAGTACCAAGGCATCAAGCAAAGGTTACCATTCCAGTGCAACGAGACCAAGACCAGCAGAGCGGCAGGATGGAGGTCACCATGGAGCCCAAGACGGCGTCATCACCAGTGCCTTTGGCAGTCGAAGACCAACTTTAGTCAGGATAACTTGTACTAGATGTTCCCCTTCAAAATGGCCATTGTTGGAGCCCTTCCCGCTCAATATTTGGGAAGAGGACCAGGGCCTCTATAAATAGGGCTAGCCATCTCATGGAGAGCCATCTGATCCAGAGCTGGTCGAGTCCTTCCCAAGCAGGCCACCACCGCAAGAACACCTCTCGTGAGGCTGTTCTTCCCTTTGTACTGTTCATCATCAGCCCCTGAGGCAATCCACCACACCACACACTGGAGTAGGGTATTACACCACAACGGTGGCCCGAACCAGTATAAATCTTGTGTCCCTCATGTTGTTCATCGTTTAGCTTATATTTTCGCGAGGCGATCAGACACGGATTGGTAGGGGGAAGATCTTCGCGCACACCCCAGAGTTTGAACCTTAAGGGTCTGCCAGAACCCAACATCCGACAAAAGCCACTACTAGGCATGATATGAACATTTAATTTCAACTTCATGATATTCAATTCATTCAACAATTTACTCATAGGATATAAATGAAGCACTAGAGCAATTCTATAGAAAAGAGCTTCGTTGACGGGATGTGAATGCCGCTTACCTAGACTCCCTAGCAACTAATTGATGACTCTCTTTTATTTAAAAACTTTCAGGTCTAAGTATTTTATTAAAACATGAAGCAAAATGAAAATAAAATGACATTTCAAGCATAGCACAACTCATGTGAAGAAGCAAGAACTTAGGCTCAACCGATACTAACCGACAATTGTTGAAGAAGAAAGGTGGGATGCCTACCGGGGCATCCCCAACCTTAGATGCTTGAGACTTCTTGGAATATTAACTTGGGTTGCCTTGGTCATCCCCAAGCTTGAGCTTTTGTGTCTCCTTAATTCCTCCCATATCACGGTTTCCCTAAATCTCAAAAACTTCATCCACACAAAACTCAAGAACTCGTGAGATAAGTTAGTATAAACCAATGCAATAACCTTATCATTCTCTACTATAGAAAATCACTAAAATTGTTATTCAACATTGCATACTAAATTCCTCTGCATATTTAATAGTCATATCCTCACATAGAATCATCAAACAAGCAAACATATGCAAATAATGCAACCATAACAGCAATCTGTCAAAACAGTACAGTCTGTAAAGAATGCAAGATTCATCATACTTACCTAATCCCAAAAATTATGAAACAAACTAAAAACAGTAGAAAATTTATCAGATCTTATTTTCCAAAAAGGTTCAACAAATTATCATATTCTGACTTTTCTAGGAAATTTTTGCAACAGCGGTAAACTTTCTGTTTTGAAACAGCAACATGTAAACTAATAAGCAAGGCAAAGGTCCCCCTTGACATTTTTGTTGAAATAAAAGATGAAACAAATTATTCTAAATAACAGCAGGCAAATTCTAGCAAAATAAATTAACGCTCCAAAAAAACACATATCATGTGACGAATGAAAACATAGCTCCAAGTGAGGTTACCGATAATGTTGGAGACGAAAGAGGGGATCCCATACGGGGCATCCCCAAGCTTAGTTGCTTGGATCTTCCTTGAATATTACCTTGGAGGTGCCTTGGGCATCCCCAAGCATAGGGTCTTGAACCTCCTTATTCTCCTCATATCAACATCTCACCCAAAACTTGAAAACTTCAATCACACAAAACTTAATGGAACCTTGTGAGATAGGTTAGTATGATAAAGAGCAAACCATTTCACTTTTGGTACTGTCAAAGACAAGATTCATAATTGTTTCCACACAATGCCTACCGTATCATATCATTTGCACAATTTATATTGAGCAATATTAACCATAGAAACAAGGAAACAAGCAAACTATGCATTGAAAACAGAATCTGTCAAAAACAGAACAGTCTGTAGTAATCTGTACTCAAACCATACTTCTGCTACTCCAAAAATTATGAAAATCATTTCACCACGTGAGCAATTGGTATATTAATATTCTGCAAAAATAATCAACTCAAAAGCAACCTTCTGTTAAAAATAAGAGCTATTTTTGTGAGCGCAAGAGTTTCTGTTTTTAAGCAAGATCGAATCAACTATCACCCAACATGATCCCAAAGGCTTTACTTGGCACTTTATTGAAACAAAAGCAATAAAACATGATTACTACAGTATCATAATCATGTGAACACACAAAAACAGTAGGTAAAAGTGTTGGGTTGTCTCCCAACAAGCGCTTTTCTTTAATGCCTTTTAGCTAGGCATGATGAATTCAATGATGCTCGCATAAAGGATAAAGATTGAAACATAACAATAGCATCATGAAGCATATGACTAGCACATTTAAGCCTAACTCACTTCCTATGCATAGGGATTTTGTGAGCAAATAATTCACGGGAACAAGAATCAACTAGCATAGGAAGGCAAAACATGCATAACTTCAAATCTTTCCACACATAGATAGGAAACATGCTATTATTGAGATATGTAAAAGCATATGTTCCTCTCTGATAATAATTTTTAGTAGCATCATGAAGAAATTCAACAATATAACCATCACATAAAGCATTCTTTTCATGGTACATAAGCATAGAAATTTTGTTACTCTCCACATAAGCAAATTTATTCTCATGAATAGTTGTGGGAGTAAACTCAACAAAATAACTATCATGGGATTGAAAATTAAAATAATGATGACAAGTTTCATGGTTATGATTATTCAAAATAGCATACATGTCATCACCATAATCATCAAAGATAGGAGGAATGCTTTCATCATAATAAACTTGCTCATCAAAACTTGGGGGACTAAAAATATCATCTTCATCAAACATAGCATCCCCAAGCTTGTAGCTTTGCACATCATTAACATCATGGATATTCAAAGAATGCATACTAAATACATTGCCATCATGCTCATCATTCATGCCAATCATTTTATTGAATTCTCCTTCTACCAATTGAGCACAATTTTCCAATCCCTCATTTTCAAGAAAGATATTATAAAGATGATCAATAATATGATGCAACCTCAATTCCATTTTTTTGTAGTTTTCTTTTATAAACAAAACTAGTGATAAAACAAGAAACTAAAAGATTCAATTGCAAGATCTAAAGATATACCTTCAAGCGCTCACCTCCCCAGCAACAGCGCCAGAAAAGAGCTTCGTTGCCGGAGTGTGAGTGCCGGTTTCATTACCTCCCCGGCAACGGCGCCAGAAAAGTGCTTGATGTCTACTACGCCACTTTATTCTTGTAGACTCGTGTTGGGCCTCCAAGCGCAGAGTTTTGTAGGATAATAGCAATTTTCCCTCAAGTGGATGACCTAAGGTTTATCAATCCGTGGGAGGTGTATGATGAAGATGGTCTCTCTCAAGCAACCCTGCAACCAAATAACAGGAAGTCTCTTGTATCCCCAACACACCCAATACAATGGCAAATTGTATAGGTGCACTAGTTCGGCGAAGAAATGGTGATAAAAGTGTAATATTGATGGTAGAAATATATTTTTATAATCTGAATAAATAAAAACAGCAAGGTAGCAAATACTAAATGGGCACAAAAATGGTGTTGCAATGCTTAAAAATGAGGCCTAGGGTCCGTACTTTCGCTAGTGCAACCTCGCAACAATGCTAACATAGTTGGATCATATGATTATCCCTCAAAGTGCAATAAAGAATCACTCCTGAGTTCCTATTAGCGGAGAACAAAAGATAGGAATTGTTTGTAGGTCACGAAACCACCTCAAAGCTATTCTTTCCGTTCGATCTATTCAAGAGTTCGTAATAAAATAAAACAAAGCTATTTTTTCCGTTCGATGTATCCTAGAGTTCGTACTAGAATAATACCAAAGAAAATTCCATATTCATAATACTCAATCCACACAAAGAACTATAAAGAGACCCCAAAGTTTCCGTCGGAGAAAAACGTGCATCAACCCCTATGCATAGATTACCCCAATATCACCGCGGGAATCCGCGAGTTCAATGCCATAACACATATAAGGTGAATCAATAAGATACCACATTGTCACCTTAAGTATTCATATTGCAAGACATATATATCATGTGTTCTCATCTCTGAATATTCAATCTGACAAGACAAAACTTTGAAGGGTAAAGATTCAGTTCATCATAACAAGAGTATAGAGGGGAGAAACATCATATCAACCGACTATATTAACAAAGCCCATGATATAGATCACGAGAGAGAGATAGAGATCAAACGCATAGCTACTGGTACAAACCCTCAGCCCCGAGGGTGGACAACTCCCTCCTCATCGTGGTGGCCACCAGGATGATGAAGATGGGCATCGGTGATGATTCCACCCTCTGGCAGGGTGCCGGAACGGGGTCCCAATTGGTTTTTGGTGGCTACACAGGCTTGCGGCGGCGGAATTTCTGATCTAGGGCTACCCCAAAGGGTTTTGGAATATTTAGGAATTTATAGTGCAAAGAAGGGATACGGGAGGCCATCGAGGTGGGCACAACCCACCTGGGCACGCCTGGGGGCCCAAACACGCCCTGGTGGGTTGTGCCCCACCTCGGGGCACCCCTAGGTGCTTCTTTGGCCCATTGTTGGTCTTCTGGTCCATAAAAATTTTCAAAAAGTTACGCGGTGTTTGGACTCCGTTTGATATTGATTTCCTGCGATGTAAAAAACAAGCAAAAAACAACAACTGGCACTGGGCACTGGGTCAATAGGATAGTCCCAAAAAATGATATAAAGTTGCTATAAAATGATTGTAAAACACCCAAGAATGATAAAATAACAGCATGAATACTTCATAAATTATAGATACGTTGGAGACGTATCAATTAGCACATTATAAGTAGCAAGCATGTTGTAGTATTAATACCCAGAGATCCTTCCTCGAATCCCTGCGAGAAAGCAATCCTGGAGCCATCATATCCAATTATCATCTCTAGTATCCAGTTCTAGTTGTATAAATCGGGATACAACTCCAAGTCGTCCTGTTACCATGGACACGACTATTCGAATAGATTAACTTCCTTGTAGGGGTGCACCACATTACCGGATACGCTCAATCATCTCTGGTCGGACACACTTTCCTGGGTAATGCCCGGCCTTGGAAGATCAACATGTTGTAGAACTACCTAGGCTCAATAAAGAGGCCAGCACGCCGGTCTACATCCTAAATGCGAAGGGGTCCAGGGACAATCGCCCTTTGCAATCCTGCATGTTGCGAACACGGCCGGGATCATTCCCGGCTTCCTCTTTATTCAAAGCAGGTCCTTAAGCGGGCCACCCAGGCGTGCGCTGCTAACCCACTGATGTATGTGAGCTTTCAGAAGAAACGTACGATGTTGAGTGCCCATAACTTATCCCGCGTGGCGGTTAGTGCGTATAGGTCAACGACCAACTCAGATCAAATACCCAATCTTGTTAGTGTCTTGGGAGCACACGATGATGATCAATACTCCTGTCGCCCCATCTCGAGGACTTACGGCAAGGGCTAGCCCACTCTAGGGTGGTCTGCCTGCCCGGTCGTGCCTCGTAATTATCTTGCGAGTACCCTCCAGGTCAACCCGACTTCACATCACTCGCGGGTAACCCTTGGGGCTGACCCGTTCTCATCATGTTTATGAGGTAAAGTCAAGTAATCGTGTGTCCATAACACCAAAGGGGATTCCGAGGAATTTCTCTCTATGGATTCCATTTGATGTAACCGTCAAGGTGAACTAAGGAGGAATCACCCTCGATGGTTCACACTTGATGGGTTGCATGATAGAGTCATTAATGGGAGTGGTGAAGGAGGAATCACTCTCGAAGACCACGAACGATTAGCTACACTACAGAGTTATCATCAGGAGTATGTTACGAGGTATCACCCCCGACACTCGATAGTAGCTCTGTAGAGTCGTACAACTAAAGGGGGGGTGAGGTGATGTGTTGGGCCATGTACATCGATCACGTTGATCGAGTCATCGGTGGTGAAGCGGGGGCAACCGGGACAAGGTGAGGGGTCACTAATGGATCACTAACCGACCTATACTAAGTGAGGGAGTCCTGGACTAGGGGGTGTCCGGATAGCCGAACTATCATCTTCGGCCGGACTCCAAGACTATGAAGATACAAGATTGAAGACTTCGTCCCGTGTCCGGATGGGACTTTCCTTGGCGTGGAAGGCAAGCTTGGCGATACGGATATGTAGATCTCCTACCATTGTAACCGACACTGTGTAACCCTAACCCTCTCCGGTGTCTATATAAACCTGAGGGTTTTAGTCCATAGGACGGACAACAATCATACCATAGGCTAGCTTCTAGGGTTTCGCCTCTTTGATCTCGTGGTAGATCTACTCTTGTACTACCCATATCATCAATATTAATCAAGCAAGAGTAGGGTTTTACCTCCACCGAGAGGGCTCGAACCTGGGTAAAAACATCGTGTCCCTTGTCTCCTGTTACCATCCGCCTAGACGCACAGTTCGGGACCCCCTACCCGAGATCCGCCGGTTTTGACACCCACATTGGTGCTTTCATTGAGAGTTCCTCAGTGTCGTCACCCTTAGGCCCGATGGCTCCTTCGATCATCAACAACGACGCGGTCCAGGGTGAGACTTTTCTCCCCAGACAGATCTTCAGATTGGCGGTTGCAGATCAAGGGCCAACTCGCAGCAGCCATCTGGAGCAGATCGAAGCTACGCCCCGCCATCGGTCAGATTTGGAAGTTTGAACTATACGGCTGACATCCGCGGAGACTTGATCTTCGACGGGTTCAAGCCACAGCCAAGCGCGCCGCACTGTCGCGATGGGCATGATCTAGCTCTGTAGCTGGACAGTGCCCTGGAGGCCGCACAAGTGTCCGCTCCGACCCTTAGCTCGGAGCCGACTGCGCCGATCGAGGATGGGTGGCTGGACACCGCCTCGGGGGCTGCTACCTCAACAGCGATAAAGCCGAATACCAACCCTGCACTTTGTGAAGCTCGTGACTCCAAGGTGTCGGACTCCTCTCCGGACTCCGAACATTCCGCGCCCCTGCCAACCGAATCCGATTGGGCGCCGATCATGGAGTTCACCGCTGCGGACATCTTTCAGCACTCGCCCTTTGGCGACATCCTGAATTCAATAAAGTCTCTCTCTTTATCAGGAGAGCCCTGGCTGGACTATGGTTAGGAAGGTTGGGATGCGGACAATGAAGAAATTCAACGCCCACCCACCACCCACTTTGTAGCCACTGTCGATGATTTAACCGACATGCTCGACTTCGACTCCGAAGACATCGACGGTATGGACGATGATGCAGGAGACGACCAAGAACCAGCACCTACAGGGCACTGGAAGGCCACCTCGTCATACGAAATATACATGGTGGACATCCCAAAGGATGGAAATGGCGATGGAACAACGGAGGATGACCCCTCCAAGAAACAGCCTAAGCGCCGGCGGCAGCGGCGTCGCTCTAAATCCCGCCACAGCAAAGATGGAGATTCCGGCACCGGAGACAATAACACCCCGGACAGTGCCGAAGACAACCCCCTCCAGCAGGATTCAGCGCAGGAGGATGGAGAAGCCAGCCCTCATGAGAGAGCGGCAGATAGAGAGGTAGAGGACGATAATTATATGCCTCCCTCCGAAGACGAGGCAAGCCTCGATGACGACGAATTTGTCGTGCCTAAGGATCCCGTCGAACAAGAGCGTTTCAAACGTAGGCTTATGGCCACGGCAAGCAGCCTCAAGAAAAAGCAGCAACAACTTAGAGCTGACCAAGACTTGCTAGCCGACAGATGGACTAAAGTCCTTGCGGCCGAAGAGTATAAACTCGATCGCCCCTCCAAAAGCTACCCAAAACGCAGGCTGCTACCCCAATTAGAGGAGGAAGCACCAAAACCTACATCACAAGCGCATGACGCGGCCGACCGGCCACCTCGTGGCCGCGACAGAGAGGCCTCTAGGCCCTCCACTAAAGCCGCACCCGGCACACCTCAAAAAATACCAAGGCACGGGAAAATGCGCCAGACCTGCGGGATATACTCGAGGACAAGGCAAGGCAAACAAGATCGATCTACGGATTGCGTGGGCGATCCGCGATACATGATGCTAACTGTCACGCCGGATACAGCAATTCCGGCCGGGCCGAACACAGTAGAGAAAGCTCGGTTGGGCTGCGTCGTGATATAGCCCAATACAGAGGCGCCGCACACCCACTATGCTTCACAGACGAAGTAATGGATCATCAAATCCCCGAGGGTTTCAAACCCGTAAACATTGAATCATACGACGGCACAACAGATCCTGCGGTTTGGATCAAGGACTATCTCCTTCACATCCACACGGCCCGCGGTGATGATCTACACGCCATCAAATATCTCCCACTCAAGCTTAAAGGACCAGCTCGGCATTGGCTCAACAGCTTGCCAGGAGAATAAATTGGTTGTTGGGAAGACCTGGAAGCCGCATTCCTTGATAACTTCCAGGGCACATATGTGCGACCACCAGACGCTGATGACCTAAGCCACATAATTCAGCAGCGGATGAATCGGCGGACAATTCGGACACGGTTCTTAACCAAGAAAAATCAAATCGTTATTTGTCCGGATCAGAGGCCCTTGCAGCCTTCAAACACAACATCCGCGACGAGTGGCTTGCCCGGCACCTAGGGACAGGAAAAGCGAAATCCATGGCAGCCCTCACATCACTCATGACCCGCTTCGCTGGAGAGGACAGCTAGCTAGCTCGCAGAATAACAACGACCAAAAACCCGGTAGTTCGGATACCAAGGACGGTAGTGGCGGTCGCCTGCATAACAAGCACAAAGCGCCGCGTAACGGCGATAATCTTTGAAGATCAGTTATCGATCAATGCCGGATTCAGAGGCTCTAAACCCAATTAGCGAAAAAATCATTTCAAAAGAACTACTCGGGCCCATCAATTTGGACCGAATACTCGATCGCTCGTGCGGATACACGGCACCCCGAAAAGTTACCAATCACACCAACAGGATTGTTGGGTGTTCAAGCAGCGAGCAAGTTAATTGCGAAAACAATGACAAGGGATGCATAGCGATGATGAGGAGGAGACCCGCCGCGAACAATAGAGAACAGAAGGGTTTCCCCCCACAAGTGCGGACGGTGAACATGATATCGCAACCCACATACCCAAAAGGGAGCGGAAGCGTGCACTGGGGCGTATATGCGATGGAGCCATCGCCCCAAAGTTCAATCCGTGGTCCTCCGCCCGATCACTTTTGATCGAAGGGACCACCCCACTAGCATCCACCATGGTGGATTCACCGCATTGGTTCTAGACCCAATCGTCGACGGATTTCACCTCACTAGAGTCCCGATGGACGGCGGCGGCGGCTGAACTCGCTTTATCGGGATCGATGTGCAAGATGGGCATAGACCCCTCAAGGATTAAACCCACAAAGACAACCTTCAAAGGCGTCATACCAGGTGTAGAGGCTAACTGTACAGGCTCAGTCGCACTTGAAGTGGTCTTCGGATCCCCGGATAACTTCCAAAGCGAAGAGTTAATCTTCGACATTGTCCCGTTCATGGCGGCTATCATGCCTTTGCTTTCGGACGAACCGCATTTGCAAAGTTCAATGCAGTGCCGCACTACGCATACCTCAAGCTCAAGATGCCAGACCCTCGAGGAGTCATTACAGTCAACGGAAACACCGAACGCTCTCTCCGAACGGAGGAGCATATAGCGGCTCTCGCGGCGGAAGTACAAAGCAGCCTCTTAAGGCAATTCTCGAGTCTGGCTGTTAAGCGGGCAGACACCGTCAAGCGCGCCCGGAGTAACCTACAACGAGACCACCTAGCACGTTCCGAGCATGCGTAGCAATGCGGCCCCAACCCCAGCCCTCGCGAAATCGCGAGACCAGTACTACGCGTACATAACTACGCTCTGGAGATACCATGGGCATAGGGGTAGGGCACGACCATAGCATGCCCGGAGAGCGGCTCAACCGCACTAGGGGCTCCCAATTGTGTCATCCTTTTTTTCTTTCTCTTATTCGCAGGACTCCGTTTTCCAGAAGCCCTGTCCGGCAGTAGAATCGCCGAACTCACGATTTAACAGCCAGGGAAGCAGAAAAGCTACGTCGAGTGTCCAGGTGGTCTCTATTACGAGCAGTATACCTATTTTACATACCATCCTGCAGCCTACCCCTAGAGGGGGACATGTTAAATAGTCCCATCCCTTGCTTATCGCACTATTTGTATCGTTCTACTTTCATCGCAGTATTTTTTGAATAAACAATGCATCGCTTTTTGCCTACTATTGCATTCCTTTTTCTATCTATGCATGTTCACTTATGACATGTTGCACCCGTACGCTTTGGTACGGCCAAATACACCAGGGGCTTAAGTTCCCCAAATTATGGTGTGATAAGTCCGAACACTTTCACAAGTGCGGCACCCCGAACTTATAGCATTATATGCATCGGCTCCGAATCATGTCTTGGGTCAATAGTTGGGTTTGCATGGCTCCTATGTTTTGGTACCTTACGTTCCGTTATATCGGCTAAGGTAGCTGAGGGAGTCCTGGACTAGGGGGTGTCCAGACAGCCGGACTATCATCATCGGCCGGACTCCAAGACTATGAAGATACAAGATTGAAGACTTTGTCCCGTGTCCGGATGGGACTTTCCTTGGCGTGGAAGGCAAGCTTGGCAATACGGATATGTAGATCTCCTACCATTGTAACCGACTCTGTGTAACCCTAGCCCTCTCCGGTGTCTATATAAACCGGAGGGTTTTAGTCCGTAGGACGAATAGCCATTACAACAATCATACCATAGGCTAGCTTCTAGGGTTTAGCCTCCTTAATCTCGTGGTAGATCCACTCTTGTACTACCCATATGATCAATATTAATCAAGCAGGAGTAGGGTTTTACCTCCATCGAGAGGGCCCGAACACAGGTAAAAACATCGTGTCCCTTGTCTCTGTTACCATCCGCCTAGACGCACAGTTCGGGACCCCTACCCGAGATCCGCGGTTTTGACAACGACATTGGTGCTTTCATTGAGAGTTCCTCGTGCCATCGCTATCGGGAAGGATGCCTCTTCCGTCTTTAAAGACGGTATCATCACCAAAGGAGCCACGGCGCCGCCAAACTATCCAGACTAGGTGGTTTCTCATGACCGCCTGTTCGGCCACCGCTTCAACGATGACCTCTCGGGTCATCAAAAGCAATCTTCACGTCAACTCGGAATTTGCCGAGCAGCTAGATCCAATAGAGCTCTTGTCCGTAAGCGAGCTCTTGGATCGCATCGCCGCCCTGGGAGTCGCAACAGACTACAATCAGATTGGGCTTAAAACCGATCTGAGAGAGATTAACTCTCCCCAGGTTACCCACCATGTTGCGGTGGTAGAGGAGCAAAGCGGCAGCTCCTCTTCTGTATTAAAAACTAGTTATGTCCGGACTCCCGAACTCTCCATGCCGGATTTCCACGGAGGGACGGACGTCGATCAAGCACTGAACCTAAAGTCAGACATCAAACCAGACTCGTTGGACAACGTCCAGCAATCTAAGCTTCCAAATTCGGAAACTTTCTGGCCCTTGAGCCTCGAGATGGGCAGGGTTCCGGACTCAATTCCACCCACCCACCCAAACATATGCGATCTATCTCAAATCCGGCAAGAGCCCGCTGAAACAGTACATCATTGCTGGGCCAGATTCCTCATGGTTATGGACAGGATAAAAGACTGCCGTGAGGAAAACGCAATTTCAATTTTCTGCAATAATTGCACGGACAAGGGAATCTTGAACGCCGTAAGTCGTCGTGAAATTACACGATTCGCTGACCTGGCGTCCATAGTATGCAAGTACTGTGCGATGGAGAGTTTCCGGAAAACTGAAACTAAGTTTTGGGACAATCCGGCTCTGAATACAACCCTAGTCCGAAACAAAAGGGTGCATCATACTCAGGCACCAGGTACAAAAAACCAAAAAGCAAAAACCCCATAAAGGGCACGGAACCATACTGGAGGGGTGGCTCAGTGGACCCTGTAAAATTCATAGTACAGAAGGCGCCACTCCAACACATAGCCTTCGAGCATGTTGGATACTGCGGCAGGTGGCCAAAAGTGGCGAAGAGCTTTTATCCCCAGAGAACCACTCTACTTGAGACCAAGACGGTGTCAGCAGTCTTGAGACTTTTGCATCAAATAATGTCTTGAAGCGAACAATCTGCAGCCTCGCGAAGTCTACCAAGTAGCAACAACAAATCCATGGAGCGACACGGCCATCACCTTCAACGCCGGCGACGAACCTAAATTCCAAACAGCCCGAGCACCGGCCGCATTGGTCCTCGGTCCAATTGTGGGCGGCTTTAATCTTACCAAGGTACTCATGGATGGCGGCAATGATTAAACCTCATCTATGAGGAAACTCTTCAAAAATGGAAATAGATGGAGCCGCATTGAGCGAAGCAGCACAACCTTTAGAGGAATAATCCCTAGCCGGGAAGCACGCTGCACAGGAAAAATCACACTTGATGTGGTGTTTGGCTCGCCGGACAATTACAAGTCCGAGGAGGTCACATTCCAAGTGGCCCTGTTCAGCAGCGGATATCACGCTATATTAAGACGAGAGGCATTCACAATTTTTCAAGCCATACCCCATTACGGGTACATGAAGCTTAAGATGCCGGCCGGCGGAATAATCACTCTCAACGATCCGGACCACAGACTGCGGCGAAAACAAGACAGCCGATTAGCCACGGAGGCACTATCCGAAGCCCTAGCGGCGGAGGAACTCACTGCGCTGCGCTCTGCGGTGAATAGGGATGATGTGATGCTCGATAAGAGATCCAAGTCCACCTTCTTTAAACCAGCGGACGAAATAGTCAAATTCCAGGTCCATACAACGGACCCAACAAAGACGGACTCCATCGGGGCACAGTTGAACCCTGATGTAGACGCCGCACTACGAGAATTCCTTCGGGAAAATTGGGACATCTTTGCCTGGAACCTTTCAGATATGCCAGGAATCCCACGCAGATTGGCAGAACACAGCCTAAACATCCTAAAAGGATTCAAGCCAGTCAAACAGGCTCTTCGGCGATTTTCGAACCCAAAAGACGAGCAATGGGAGAAGAGCTAGCCAAACTCGGAAGCCGGATTCATCAGAGACATCAAACATCCGGACTGGCTAGCAAACCTGGTAATGGTACCAAAGAAGGACAAATCCTGGCGCCTATGTGTCGATTTTAAAGACCTCAACAAGGCCTGCCCAAAGGATCCTTTCCCCCTTCCCCGCATCGACCAAATAATCGATGCTACTGCAGGGCACGATTCATTGTGCTTCCTTGACGCATACTCCGGCTACCATCAAATCAAGATGGCGGAGGCGGACCAAGCCGCAACGGCATTCATTACTCCATACGGACCATTCTGCTTCAACACGATGCCCTTCGGACTCAAAAACGCCGGCGCAACATATCAGCGCATGATTCAGACATGTCTGGCTACCCAGATCGGCAAAATAGTAGAGGCATACGTAGACGACGTAGTCGTCAAAACCAAACACGTCGAAACTCTAGTAGACGATTTGAGGCTCACATTCGACAACCTCCGAGCATATGAAATTAATCTGAATCCGGAAAAATCGTTTGCGGCATACCACCGGAAAGCTCTGGGCTTCATTGTATCCGGTAGAGGAATTGAAGCAAACCCAACCAAGATCGAGCTCACACAATTGGATATTCCAAAAGACCTCAAACAAATACAAAATTGATGGATGCGTGGCGGCACTAAGCCGCTTCATCTCCGTTTGGGAGAAAAGGCATTGCCCTCTATCGCCTCCTCGGCAAGATCGAACACCAGTGGGAGTGGATTTGCCGCCCTTCGCCGGACTCGAAGAAATAAAAGCCATATTGGCAACAAATCTGGTCACGGCTGCGCCTAACTTTGGGCGAACCAATGTTGTTATATATCGTGGCAACACATCAAGTTGTAAGCGCGGTGCTCGTCGTCGAACGAGAAACAGAAGGGCATAAATTCCCTCTTCAAAAACCAGTGTACTACGTATCCACTGTCTTAACTCCCTACAAGTCCCGGTACCCGCATTATCAAAAGATAGCATATGCGGTGTTCATGGCATCCCGGAAGCTCCGACACTACTTTCAAGAGTGTTCGATAAGAGTGGCCTCCGAAGTGCCCCTCAACGACATTATAAACAACCGCGACACGACGGGCAGGATTGCAAAATGGGCCGTTGAGCTCTTACCATTCGATATAACTTATAAATGTCGGCAAGCTATAAAGTCGCAAGTCTTGGCTGACTTCATCGCTGAATGGACCGAAGCCGAACTCCCTAAAGAGTACGGCACGTACTCCAATTGGATTATGCATTTTGACGGCTCCAAAATGTTGGCGGCTTGGAAATTTGGCGTCGTCTTGGCGTCCCCAACCGGAGACACGATCCAATCGCATTTCAGATAATGTACACGGACTCCAACAATGCGGCGAATCTGAGGCCCTCCTACATGGTCTCCGGATGGCAATCTCCATGGGTATTCAACGCCTAGAGGTGCGCGATTCAAACCTTGCAATATCCCAAGTAAATGGAGACTTTGGCGCCAAGGATCGAAAATGGCACCCTATCGCAACGCTGTCCTAAAATGTCATTTCGGTTGAAGGACTCGAATTCCACCACGTAGCTGGGATAATAACCAAGCAACCGGCGTGTTGGCACGCATCGCGCCAAACGCAATGCTGTCCTCGAAACATCTTCTGGAGCGACTCTTTAAGCCATCCGTACTATGGGAAGAGGAGTCGGAAATAACAACCGGAAACAACCGCACCACCCAACAGAACAATCGACATAATCGGCGATTCAGCCGATGAAATAACACCTTCACCCACGAAATAATGGCGGTAATTGCCCGTGGGCAGAACCATTCCTAGCCTACTTAATTAGGCGGGAACTTCCGAAGACCAAAATGAGGCCCATTGCATAGTTAGGCGATCTAAAGCCTACAAGGTCCATGAGGAGAACTTTATAAGAAAAGCACAACCGAGTCCTTCAAAGGTGCATCTCTCAAGAGGAAGGGCGAAATCTTCGGCTGAAATTCACGCCGGACTAGGCGGACACCATGTTGCAGCCGGGCCCTTGTAGGTAAGGCCTTCCGTGACAGATTTTATTGGCCGACGACGACGGGCAGATGCTCGAGACTTAGTCCAAAGATCGTCGGTCGTCGGCTCTTTGCTAATCGAGCCATATGCCACCCACCGCCCTCAAAACTATACCCATTACGGCCGTTCGCGTGCAGGGGCTTGACATGGTTGGACCCCTTAAAGGGGGAACCCACAAGCAAAAGTACCTATTGGTCATGGTGGACAAATTCACCAAATGGATAGAGGCCAAGCCAGTTAAAACGGTAGAGTCCGGACCAGTGATAGACTTCATATCCGGGGTAGTACACCGTCATGGCGTCCCCCATAGCATCATTACCGATAATGGCACGAACTTCACGGCCGACGAGGTCAAACTCTGGTGCAAAAATATGGGCATTAAGCTCGATTACGCTTCAGTCTATCATCCTCAAACCAACGGTCAAGTTGAGCGAGCAAATGGTCTGATAATGAGCGGCATCAAGCCCAGACTAGTGCGGTCCCTTACGGAATCTAACACGCACTGGGTAGAGGAGCTTGACTCCGTACTCTGGGGGCTGCGGACCACGCCAAACCGCACTACCGGATTCACACCATTCTTTATGGTATATGGCATAGAGGCAGTTTTGCCCTGCGACATAATTCATGACTCACCTCGAGTGCGCATGTACGAAGAAAGAGAAGCCGAGCTGGATCGGCGGGACAGCTGGGCGCATTAGAGGAGGAGCGCGACGTGGCGAAGGCTCATTCCGCATTCTATCGGCAGAGCTCGAAGATATCAAAGAGAGAATACGGGCTAAAACATACAATGTTGGCGAACTGGTTCTCGCTGCCGGGCAAGAAAAGGACAAACTCAAGCCCAAATGGGAAGGTCCCTTCATCATCGACCAAGTCGACCGGCGGAGCATACCGTCTGCAACGCGATCGGACAACCGACTCGAGCCGAACCCATGGAACGCAGCCCGCCTCCGAAGATTCTACGCCTAGCGCCGGACTCAGAGTTCGTCTCCTTCCCCCGTCCACATTTTATACTTCACTTGCCTTTTATTTCTCTTTTTTCTTCTTTTTCACTTTTTTCACAAAGCCCTTGAGGGCCTATTTGCGCATTGTTCGCACACACTTGATGTGCTACCCGCACTCATTATACCTCGGGGCTTCTTTAACAGAAGCTTACGGGCTTTATGCCCAACACATGCGTCAAACTTCCGCATGTACCTTTTATTCACCATTATATGCATCGATATGACTTAAGTTTTGGCCAAGCTGGGTTGCCTGGCTCCTGTGCTTACCCCTACGTTCCCGATTGTTCGGCTAGGAGGTAAAGGGAGCACCTCTGCGATTGTTACTGCCGGGTGAAGCCGAAAGCTAGCGTTATTAAGGGAATATTCGGTCGGTGACTTGAAAGATGATTTTTTACACATTTATTTATCTGCCCCCAGATGTTTTCTCTCCCTTTTCGCAGTCCGGACATGCACTTTAGGGCATGCCTCCCAGGGAAAGGAACCCTTAACGGAACTATTCTCCCTGGAAGATGTTTCTTACTAACCATGTAATATAACATAACTAGTTGGGCACTTGTCTGATAAAGCACTAATGACCCCTACGCCTGGTCTTCATGCATGCCCCGGTTTTTTTTCATAACCGAGAAGGTATTCGGACACACTCCGGACTCTAGGGTCTCGAGATTGAAGCGAAAAGGTCGGCAAAGACAAACGATCTACAATCCGGCTAGAAGGCATTTCACATGTCATTTTAAATACATCGTCAAATTGACTGACTGTACTCCTCCTCAATCCCGTCTAATAGGCTGTCTAATTTACAGTCCCGTCGGGAATACTTAGCGGCCAACTCTACTTGGCCGTACACTAAGCTCACAGGGATCTCCTTCCCATCGGACCCCACAGGTCCAACCTCGGCCATGTGGTTTGGATCCGCCTTCTTGTACCGCCTCTTCACCATGGCCCAGGCCTCCCTGGAACCTTGACGGCAGGCCGATATCTTCCATAAATGGAAGCGCTGCCACGCTCCCCGAAGCTTCTCCGCAAGCTCTCCAAGGCCCTCGGGTAGGGAGAGGGATGGCCATAAGGCCTGGACGACGCCACTCATCGCCTGCCGAACACGTTCGAGCAGTTGCACCAGCTCGAGAAGTTGATCACCCGTTGAACCGAGCATTTCTTCCGCAGAGCGACCTGTGAGCACACCTACAGACATATTTTTGTCAATTGACTTCCTCGCCGAACTCTTCTTTTCAAAGAAGTTCGCTCAAGCACTTACTATAGATGCCCCGATGAAGCCGCTGATTCTCCTTCATGGAGCCAGACAGCTCGGCCCGAACACCCTTAAGCTCTTCTCCAAGCTGGGCGTGGGCATCCTGGAGTTTGTTCCTCTCCTGTTGCACCTTCGTAAGCACCCTCTCGCCGGCATTCAGCTAGCGTAGTAGCTGTTGCTTGTCCGGATCAAGTCCGGCAACATCTGCAATATCATTGTCAGATTTATACGCACGCCGCACACCGCTTATCTTTTTTGAAATAATGTGTTATCGGAGGGGGTCTCTGTGCCTCCTTATGCGGCAGCTAGTGCGGCCTCAAGTTGGGCTTTGCACTCTTTTAGCTCCTAGGACAATTGGGCATTGTTCTCCGTAAGATCCTGCATATCAAATGATCCTTAAATCAGTTACTTTAACTACTTTAAGTCTCGGGGGCTACTGGCATATACAACTATTAAAATCTCTTACCCGTATGTCTTTTACATCTTGCTCGTGGCTCTGGTTAAACCATCTTGGCGCACGGAGTGCGCGTCTCCAGCGTTAAAGGCATTCAACGCCCTGGGAGAAACACGCGTCACGCAGAACTGTCGGCGACGCCTATGATTCATGGCTCTCCACCTCGAGACACAGTGGCGGACAGACTGTCGGCATCCTCCTTTGGAGGAGTATCCGGCTCGCGCCTTCGCTCGCCTCCCCCTCCCGGACGGTGGTGGAGCTGGCGGGCGGAGGCTTGGTTGGCAACCTCTCCGGGCACAGTCCGGCGAGTGCTCTTTCTCCTGGAAAAGTCACAGGCGTTAATACACCTCCTGGGAATCCTTTTCCTGAATAACGGTTGCGAACTTTACCATTGCGGTGACGTTTCAATTCGCACCGCACTCCTCTTCCACCTGCTGGGCCGGACTGACCCTTGTTGGTCAGCCGCCGTGGGTTCGGCTTCCTGCCTTGAAGGCACCTCCTGCGAGACACCATTGTACACGATGGTCAGAAATACGCAAGGATGAAGTAATAATGTCAGGACTCCGGTCATAATTACCTGGGAAGCCGGAGTTAGGCCTGGGTAGTCAGTCGTGATGGCGACTAGAGCATTGTCCATGCTGAGTTGGTGGAACACCCGTCAATTAGCTACACTTTTATGTCCGGATCCTCTTGGAGGCGGATCAAGGATCTTCCGGATCCTCGGGTTGTGGGCCGGACTATGTATGCTCTCCACATTCGGCGCAGTTCTGCGTCGAAAGCTATAAAGTAAGGTACTTAACTTTGAAAGCACGGGTCGGGTAAATAAGCGTCCGCTTACCCAGCTCAGGGTTATTCATGGAGAACCCATTCAATGGGCTCGTCTGGAGGAAGTCCTCTTTCTCCCCTTATGCAGGGCGGACGGGATCTTTACGAGATCCATGACCGATCCGGCCCTCACGGCCATGCGGGTGGCGTCGTTCTCCCGTTGAAATCCCACATGGGGTGGCCCCTATATTGGGCGGCTGCACCCCTCGCATGATGCATACGGCCATGACTCCAATCATGGTTAATCCGGAATGGGCCATCAACCTAATCTGGCCCATCAAGTAATGGGCGCTCTGTCTTCCTCTGTTGAGGGCTCCGTGGGCGCCAAATTAGGCGCTTCTTGAGGAGCCTTGTTGAACTCGGGAGGCCGATCCGAACTCGGGTCCGGCGGTGGGCGTCTTCCACATAAAACCATTCGAAGGCCGGTCTTGGACGCCTTCTTTGGGGTTCGGATAGATATCCGGTCCCGGCGATGCGCCATATTTCGCTCCGCCCACTTGATATATTGACCCCTCGTGAGAAGCGGGATCGAGGCAAAACAGTCTCTTCCACGGCGCAAAATGGGGCTCGATGCCGGGAACAGCTCGCAAAGAGCTCGTAACCACGATGTGCAGAATGGAGGCGGGCGTGAGGTGATGAAGCTGGAGTCCATAGAACTCCAGAAGCCCCCGGAGAAACGGGTGGATGGGAAATCCGAGCCCCCTAATTAGATAAGTGACGAAGCACACCCGCTCCCCTTTGGAGGGACTAGGGGTGGCCTCCGCTTGCTTTCCACCTTTGTAAGTGGCCAGCCCGGCTCGGACCGGGACCATAAAGGCCGGAGGAAGGTATCCCTCCGCTTGGAGCATCACCAACTCGTTGTGCGGAACAGAACATCTCCTCCAATCTCCTGGCGGAGGGCTGGGAGCGCGAGAGGAGGAGCCGCGTCGACGGTCCATGGTGGAATGGATTTTTGGTCAGAAGCGCTCTGATGAGTACTCGTGGAAGGAAGATGGTGTGATTTGGATCTGGATTCTTGCCTCTCTTATAGGTAGGTTATTTGCGCAGCTAGGGGGGAAAATATAAAAGATACCTTGGCCTTTCGCATTCGTGCGACGCGTGGAAGAGGGCCATTATTGGGCGTGGGAGCCAAGGAGCACAACATTTGTAAGGGTGCCGAACACTATTCGGCAGGCACATGGAATTTGAAGGAGAACCCGCCTTGCAACGCCGCAGACAATATATGCGCTGGACTCGTCGTCATTGAAGCCTGGTTCGGAGCTCTTGAGGAGTCTGGACTATGGGGTGTCCAGACAGCTGGACTATCATCATCGGCCGGACTCCAAGACTATGAAGATACAAGATTGAAGACTTCATCCCGTGTCCGGATGGGACTTTCCTTGGCGTGGAAGGCAAGCTTGGCAATACGGATATGTAGATCTCCTACCATTGTAACCGACTCTGTGTAACCCTTGCCCTCTCCGGTGTCTATATAAACTGGAGGGTTTTAGTCTGTAGGACGAACAGCCATTACAACAATCATACCATAGGCTAGCTTCTAGGGTTTAGCCTCCTTGATCTCGTGGTAGATCCACTCTTGTACTACCCATATCATCAATATTAATCAAGCAGGAGTAGGGTTTTACCTCCATCGAGAGGGCCCGAACCTGGGTAAAAACATCGCGTCCCTTGTCTCCTGTTACCATCCGCCTAGACGCACAGTTCGGGACCCTCTACCCAAGATCCGCCGGTTTTGACACCGATAGTAGCGCTGGGAGAACCACTGCGATTGTGCCCCAGTTGAGCTGGGTTGAGCACCTCAGTGGAGAGAGCTAAAACTAACCGTCATGATAGGGCGAGAGCCGGTCGCTGTTCGAGAGGTTTTTTCGAGTCCCTAAAGACTTATGCCGCTTAGAGCGAGGAGCCGGCTTTGTCCGGCCTAGGCGTGGATAGCGCCCCAAATTCGGTCTTCCGAACACTAGGGGCTTCGCCGAAATTTAAAATTATAGAATTCTATGGCTAAGTGGGAGTGTTCAAGCATTATAAGTCCGGTTGCCTCGTTCGCTGTGTTGAGCGCCTCCCTCGAAGGACCCAAAAATGAGAACAAGAGCGCCCAAGTTTATCCCGAACACCCCAACACCCGTGGCATGGGGGCTGAAGCCAACGACTTGCCATTTCTCAAATTTGATAAACGGCCGCATAGAAGGTAATATTTTAAATTAATAAGCATTGCTTAGCGCATATGAACAAAGTTTTCAGCGCACAGGATAACAAATGCGAGTCTACTCAAAAATTACATCTTTGGAGCACTCACCGCAATAAAGGCGGGCACCCTTGAGACACCCTTATAGTACATCTCGGGCGTGCGATATTCCTTGCCGGCGGTGGCGTGTCCGTCACAAGCTTCTCGGCGTCCATCTTGCCCAAAGATGCACTTTTAGCGGGCAAGGGCCCGACAGGCACCTTCAATCTGACGGAATGCTTGATGACTTCAATCCACGGACACCGTCCACGGTGCCGCCGCACTGGACTAAAGTAGCTCCTGGGCATGGCTTCTTTAGGCCACACCGAACTATGAGGCCCTTCATGGCTGCTTTCGGCCACCTTGTGGAGCTCGACCATTGCAATTTGGTCGCTTAGGGGCACCGGATGTCCGGCCTCAGCATATTGAGACCAAAACACCTTCTCCGTCGAGCTCCCCTCCTCGGCTCGGTAGAACGCGGCAGCATTAGACACACTACGGGGCAGATCTGTGAACGCTCCTGGAGAGCTCCGGATTCGGGTAAGTAACAGATAATTCACTTTTACATGCTTGCTTTGCATGAAGAATGCCTTACCCGCCGCTATCTTTTTTATCTCCTCAATCTCCTGGAGGGCCTTCTGGCTTCGGCCTTAGCGGCTTTGGCACTCTCAAGAGCTGAGGCGAGCTCGGACTGTCGAGTCTTCGAGTCATGCTCCAAACTCTCATGTTTTTCCACGAGAGCCTGGAGCTCTTGCCGCACCTCCGCCACCTGCGCCTCCTGCTTCTCTCACTCGGTGCGTTCTGCGGCCGCATTGCTTTCGACCTTGGACACCGCTTCCTTCAGGGTCGCCACCTCGTTCGTGGCCCCTGTAACACTCACGTTATTCCTGTCATTTTTTGCAACCAAATCCTTTCTATAAGGTACTACTTTAATAAGGTGTCACTTACCTTCCTTAGCCTTGAGCTGCTTCTTGGCACGGTTGAGCTTGTTCTCGGACCACTCGAGGCTTTGCTTCAATGCATCGACCTCCGTAGTTAGTGCGGCAGAGGTCAGCAGCGTAGCCTGCACTCCCATATTGACATGCTTATGTTAGACTCCTGCGTATATCTTCTTAGATCCTCAGTTCGGCTTTTCTTACCGAACACCTAAGCGAGCATCGAGGGCTCACTGTCTATCTTGGTAATATTCTTACATATCTTAAAAACTTACCTCAAAGCTTTGTTAGAAGGCTGGTGAGCCATCGGCCCGCTCTTGGCGGATGAACTTTCGATCGCCGCACTCATAATAGTGCGGTGCTCCTCGTCGATGGAGGCGCCGTTAAGCGCCTCCAGCAAGTTATCCGGTGCCTCCAGTTGGACGGAGGTCACCGGCGTTGCAGTCTCGCCCTTCTTACGAAAAGGCCGCCCGCCGGACTCCGGAACCACTAAAGGTTCCGGTGCGGAGTCCGGCCGAGGGCCGAACTCAGAGCCCTTTGGGGGTTGATCCCCCTCGTGCCCAAACTCCGGGAGGTTGCCTTGCAGCACCTCCGGGACCTCCTCCTCCTGGCCGGGCCCCTTTTGGGACTCCACCGCGGCGTCGTCTGCATCACGGGGGGAGGAGGCGGTCGGAAGTGCTATTCACATCCGACGAATCCAGGGAGCCGCTTGACGAAGCGGGGAGCTCGTCCTTGGGCAGGCTACCGGGTTGTATTCGGCGTTAGAAGACACTATGCGACAAAAGAAAAATCATGAGTTATTCTGGAATCCGGACACTTATGATCTCGCGAGGGGCTTGGCCCTCGAGGGCCACTCCTCTTCGTCGTCGGCGGTGTTGGTGGAACAGTCCGGGGGAAGGGTCTTTCCCTTCTTGGACCCTCCGGCCTCCCCTGTTGGGGAGGCCTTCCTTTTCTTCTCTCCCCCCGCTGGGGGAGAAGCCTCCTTTTTCTCCTCCTTGTCTTCACGGGAGGAGTCCGCCTCGGAGTCATCGGACGATGACTCCGATAACACCTGATGCCGAGAACTCTTTCGGGTTCCCGTGGCCTTCTTCTTGGCCTTCTTCTTCGGCACCACGTAAGGCGCCAAAACCAGCAACCCCGTCAATCGGGCGTCCGCTGGATCTTCTGGTAAGGGAGCCGGACAGTTAACTGCGGACTTCTTCGCGAACTGTCAAAGGTAAGGGAGTTTAGATCCCGCATACAGTCAAACTATGAAAAACAAGTGTCCCGCAAAGGGTAAAATAGCTTACCTCGCCGGCTTGACGCTGCGTGCTGAATCCGCGATCTTCGGTAGCGGATGCGGGAGCTTCGGCGCCCTTGAACAACACCCTCCAGGCATCTTCGTACGTAGTGTCGAAGAGCCTGCTCAAGGTCTGGTGCTGTGCCGGATCAAACTCCCACAAGTTGAAAGCCCGTTGTTGGCACGGGAGGATCAGGCGGATGAGCATGACCTAGACTACGTTGACGAGCTTGATCTTCTTGTTCACAAGGTTTTGGACGCAGGTTTGGAGTCCGGTCAGCTCTTCCAAATCATTCCATGTCAGGCCCTTCTCTTTCCAGGAGGTGAGCCGTGTGGGGATGCCAGATCTGAATTCGGGGGCCGCTGCCCATTCAGGGTCACGCGACTCGGTGATGTAGAACCACCCCGATTGTCACCCTTTGATGGTTTCCACGAAGGCGCCCTTGAGCCATGTGATGTTGGGCATCTTGCCCAGCATGGCGCCTCCGCACTCCGCCTGCTGGCCGCCCACTACCTTCGGTTTGACATTGAAGGTCTTCAGCCATAAGCCGAAGTGGGGTGTGATGCGGAGGAAGGCCTCGCACACAATGATAAACACTGAGATGTTGAGGATGAAATTTGGGGCCAGATCATGGAAATCCAGGCCGTAGTAAAACATGAGCTCCCGGACAAATGGGTGGAGTGGGAAGCCCAGTCCGTGGAGGAAATGGGGAAGGAACACCACCCTCTCATGGGGCCTAGGGGTGGGGACGAGCTGTCCCTCGTCTGGAAGCCGGTGCGCAATGTCGTTGTGCAGGTATCCGGCTTTCCTCAACCTTTTGATGTGCCCCTCCGTGACGGAGGAGGCCATCCACTTGCCTCCCGCTCCGGACATGGCTGGGGAAGGTCGAGGCGAGATGTGCGGACTTGGGCGCTGGAGCTCAAGTACGCGGAAATGGATAAGCAAAGGAGGAAGAAGGCGTAGGTAAAAAGGTGGATCCTTATCCCCTTATATGGACGGACGAAACTATGCGTCCCCACCAGCCTGTATCTCCCAAGCACCATAATCAATGGCGCGGTTGGGTTACCCACGCCCGTATTGATGAGAATCCCGGAATAAGGGGACATGATCTCTGCTTTGACAAGACGTGCCAAAGAAACCGCTTCGCTAAACGTGCTGAGGTGGAATAGTAAAACAATTCGAATAAAGGCTTGGCCGTGGTGTGATGTCACGAAATACGTCAGCAGATTGAACTTGTGTAAATATTATTCTCTCGACGGTGGTATGTGGAACTTATTTTGCAGAGCCAGACACTATCCTGGTGTTCAAAATCTTCTATGAAGTATTCAGAGGAACCCGCCTTGCAATGCCGAACACAATATGCGTCTTGGGACTAAATCGTCATTGAAGCCTGGTTAGAGGCTCTTGAGGAGTCTGGACTAGGGGGTGTCCGGATAGCCGAACTATCATCTTTGGCCGGACTCCAAGACTATGAAGATACAAGATTGAAGACTTCGTCCCATGTCCGGATGGGACTTTCCTTAGCGTGAAAGGCAACCTTGGCGATACGGATATGTAGATCTCCTACCATTGTAACCGACTCTGTGTAACCCTAACCCTCTCTGGTGTCTATATAAACCAGAGGGTTTTAGTCCGTAGGACGGACACCAATCATACCATAGGCTAGCTTCTAGGGTTTAGCCTATTTGATCTCGTGGTAGATCTACTCTTGTACTACCCATATCATCAATATTAATCAAGCAGGAGTAGGGTTTTACCTCCACCGAGAGGGCCCAAACCTGGGTAAAAACATTGTGTCCCTTGTCTCCTGTTACCATCCGCCTAGACGCACAGTTTGGGACCCCCTACCCGAGATCCGCCGATTTTGACACCGACACTAAGCATATAGGATAAGCAGGTAAGGTACAAAATGCAGGTTACGAAAGCAGGCTATGCATCAGAATAGGAGCAAACATTTATAGTAGCAAAATCTAATGCAAGCATGAGAGAGGATGGAATGGACGACATCAGAATGATTAAGGGGGTTTGCTAGCCTGGATGCTCCACTTCAAGTGGCTGGATGTCAGAGGTGTAGTCGTACCCGGCAGCAATGTCGGTCTCGGTGTCTACAGGAGAGAAGATGGGGAAGAAACAATAAATATAAAGCAAACAAATGCATCATGATGCATGACATGTCAATATGCAGTGCTAGGGGTGACCTAATGCAGTACTACACGTTGCAGACGAGGAGGGAAAACATCTGGGGATGTTTTCCCAACGTTTGACAGATTCTGGACAAATAAAAGAGAGGGGACGGTTCCATGTTCATCATGCTAGAGGCATGTGATAGATGAACGGATTGCATATTCGGATTCGTTAGATTTTTCTTAGCAATTTTCATGTATATGTTATTTTCATCCGGGTTTCGAATTATTTTATATGAATTTACCAAGTTTTATTGATTTTCTAAATTTATTTTCTTTATTAATATTCGAGTTAAAAATAGTAAATACATTTTATACACAACAACAGCTAGCCACTGTGTATGACATGGGGGACCATGGGCTGACTCAGCCTAGTCAACTAGTGACCAATTGACTGGTCAACGAAGTCAAATGGGACCCAGGGGTCCCACCTGTCATTGACTGGGAGTGCCCAGTCAGCAGAGTTGACTAGTCAGCTGGGTCCAATGGGACCCAGTAGTCAGTGAAACAGTTAGCCCATACAGAGTCTAATTAACTCGAGTAGATAACTAGAGGTGTGGGGGCCCATTGTCAGTGACTAACTTAACTGAAACATTATTTTTACGGCGAGGCCCTATGTCAGTGGTTGTTGGGGTTAGATGGTTAGTACTAAAAGGTGGTTAGGCCCCTAATTAACTAAATGACAGGCAGGCCTGGTGGCTAGTGGCTCCGGCAGGGGGGCTTGAAGGGGCCTGCGCCAACGATGCTCACTGACGAGCAACAGAGCGGGGCGGCGCGAGTGGAGTGGCCCACTCTAGCGTCCATTTGGTCATCCGAGAGCGTCTACGGGGCGAGGGCGATGGTGCGCGTCGAGAAGAGGCGGCCTTGGGTGCGAGCATGGCCGGAACTAGTGGTAGCAGCGGTGACCGTGACGAGCGCAGGCGGCAACGAGTAGCGGCAGAGGAGCAGCGGCGGCGGTGGAAAAATCGGCAGGGGCTAGCAGCGTAGCCTTAGTGGCAACAGAGCAGCAGAAGGCAACCGCAACACGCGGGGAAGCAGGCGAGGCACGAGCACCCGCAGGCGCGCGGTCAGGCGAGGTGCGGGCGCATCGGGAGCAGGGCAACGGGCGGACGGGCGCATGTGAGCAGCGACCAGTGTGGGAAGGCGCGCGTGGGCGTGGCTATAGGGCACGGCCGGCATAGGGGAGTGCGCACGGGGGCGCGGCAAGCGTAGCCTGGCGATGGGACGACTACGGGGTACAGGAAAGTAAAGGGGAGGGGGTCATGGGGGGAGCTAGGGCTCACAGTGATGACGAGGAGCCACACGGCGTGGCCAGGGAGGCTCCGGAGAAGTGGGACGGTAGAGCAATATCGGCGACGGCCGAGGCAGGCTGGGACGACGAAGATGCGGGCAACAACCGAGGTGCCCTCCGGCTCCGGTTCAGCGTTGTAGTCGAAGAAGAGGACCCCCACGGAGCTATTGGACATGGAGAGGTGGCGAGGAGAAGCCGGTGGCCACGGGGACGAGGTGAGGCATTACACTGGGCGCACGGTTGCGAGCGGGAGGGATGAGGGCGACACGAGGGGAGAGAGAAGGAGGGGGCTAGGGTTCCAAGTGGTCGAAGGCACGGCCTTAACCGAGTGGGGACCCGCGGGATGGCCGGCGCGTGGCCATCCTGGCCACGGACGGCCACACGGCCTCCACCTCCCCTCGACAGGGGGCGTGTTGGGCCGGGCCGTGCACAATGCACTTGCGGCCCAGTCCAAGAGTAGGGGGTTTTCTCTTTTCCTTTTTATTTTTTTATTTCTTTTACTTGTTTACTGTTTTGCACTAATTTGTGCCACCTAATGATTTTTTTTGAACGTGAAAGTTAGCATGTAAATACAAAGCAACAATACAGAGGTGCACAAAAGTTTTCAGCTCATATAGAATTATTTAAATATTTTTAGAAATTTAATTGGTCAATTAATTTGCTGTTGGTCCACTATTTTAATTCCTAGGGGCATTTCTGGAGTTTAAAAATATAGGCTTTATTTTTATAATAGCTTTCGGAATTTTTGCAATATTTCGAACATTTTAGTTTTACTGGTTGAAAAGATAATTTATTTAATTTTATTTTAAATTTGAAAATGGCTTTGATTTTTATCAAGTGGTAATTTGGCTTAGTTATAGTGTGATGTCACTGTAGTATGACATTGGGGGTGTTACATCTGTCTCTCTGGAGAGGAGCAACCTCTCTTTTATAGGCAAAAGAGGAGGAGGCGAATGAGCAGCGACAGGAGGTGAAACTAAGAGATGGGAGATAAAATGAACAGGAAGCAACCTGATACGTCTCCAACGTATCTCTAATTTATGAAGCATTCATGCTATTTTATTATCTGTTTTGAATGATTATGGGCTTTATTATACATTTTTATATTACTTTTGGGACTAACCTATTAACCGGAGGCCCAGCCCATATTGCTGTTTTATTGCATGTTTCAGTATTTCGAGGAAAAGAAATATCAAACGGAGTCCAAACGGAATGAAACCTTCGGCAGAGTGATTTTTGGGAAGAATATGATCCTGGAGACTTGGAGTTCACGTCAGTAGATCCTCTAGGAGGCCAGGAGATAGGGGCGCGCCCCCCAGTCTCGTGGGCCCCTCGAGCACCTCCCGACAGACTTCTTTCGCCTATATAGTCCCACGTACCCTAAAAACATCCACGGAGAAGATAGACCGGGAGTTCCGCCGCCGCAAGCCTCTGTAGCCACCAAAAACCTCTCGGAGCCGTTCGGCACCTGCCGAGGGGATCCTCGCGGTGGCCATATTCATCATCCGGCGCTATCCATGACGAGGAGGAGTAGTTCACCCTCGGGGTGAGGTATGTCCCAAAGTAGCTATGTGTTTGATCTCTCTCTCTCTCTCTCTCTCTCTTGTGTTCTCTCTATGGCACGATCTTGATGTATCGCGAGCTTTGTTATTATAGTTGGATCTTATGATGTTTCTCCCCCTCTACTCTCTTGTGATGAATTGAGTTTCCCTCTTGAAGTTATCTTATCGGATTGAGTCTTTGATTTGAGAACACTTGATGTATGTCTTGCCGTGCTTATCTGTGGTGACAATGGGATATCACGTGCCACTTGATGTTTGTTTTGGTGACCAACTTGCGGGTTCCTCCCATGAACCTATGCATAGGGGTTGGCACACGTTTTCTTGACTCTCCGGTAGAAACTTTGGGGCACTCTTTGGAGTACTTTGTGTTGGTTGGATGAATTTGAGATTGTGTGACGCATATCGTATAATCATGCCCACGGATACTTGAGGTGACAATGGAGTATCTAGGTGACATTAGGGTTTTGGTTGATTTATGTCTTAAGGTGTTATTCTAGTACGAACTCTTGAATAAATTGATCTAAAAAAATAACTTTGAGGTGGTTTCGTACCCTACCATAATCTCTTCGTTTGTTCTCCGCTATTAGTGGCTTTGGAGTGACTCTTTGTTGCATGTTGAGGGATTGTTATATGATCTATCTATGTTATTATTGTTGAGAGAACTTGCACTAGTGAAAGTATGAACCCTAGGCCTTGTTTCCTATCATTGCAATACCGTTTACGCTCACTTTTATCATTAGTTACCTTGCTATTTTTATATTTTCATATTACAAAAACCTATATCTACTATCCATATTGCACTTGTATCACCATCTCTTTGCCGAACTAGTGCACCTATACAAATTACCATTGTATTGGTGTGTTGGGGACACAAGAGACTCTTTGTTATTTGGTTGCAGGGTTGCTTGAGAGAGACCATCTTCATCCTACGCCTCCCACGGATTGATAAACCTTAGGTCATCCACTTGAGGGAAATTTGCTACTGTCCTACAAACCTGTGCACTTGCAGGCCCAACAGCGTCTACAAGAAGAAGGTTGTGTAGTAGACATCAAGCTCTTTTCTGGCGCCGTTAACGGGGAGGTGAGTGCTTGAAGGTATATCTTTAGATCTTGCAATCAAATCTTTTTTGTTTCTTATTTTATCACTAGTTTAGTTTATAAAAGAAAACTACCAAAAAAATAGATTTGAGTTTGTCTCATATGCTTCGTCTTTTTAATATCTTTCGTGAGTATGATGGGAAGGAAAATTGTGCTCAAGTGCTAGAAGAAGAATGCATTAAAATGCTTGGTACTAAATCTTTGAATGATGGGCATGATTGCAATGTTGTTAGTATGAACTCTTTGAATATCCATAGTACTAATGATGATTGCACTAGTTATGATGAAAATGTCTCTTATAAGCATGTTGATTTTTGTGGAGTAGAATGGGTTTGCATGGACACACCAAATAGAGAAAATAGATATTGCAAGAGGCATAAGTATTTAAAAACTAAAGGTTTGCAAGAAAGTCTTGATGATTGTGCTGAAAGATTCAATATTTTTCGTGCCCCTTGTGAACTTTGCAATGAATGTGGTCATTTAAATCTCCAATGCAAATTGTTTCATGATCGAATCGTGTCCAAAAATTGTGATAACTTGATTACCCTTGGGCAATTATAAAGAGCTTAGTCTTCTTTTGGGGTATGAAGAAATGAAACGTATAACTGAGGGTATTCCAAAATTTAATCTTGATAGATTTCTTGATTTTGATCTAGAGGATATTTATATGTTTTGTGCGGTGAATTGCATTGAAAATCCTTATATTGCCAATTACATAAAGAAAAGAAAGCAAATAGAAGATGATGAGAATACTAATGAAAGGGAAGAGACTTCCCAATATCCTCCTATTATTTCTTATGATGAATCAGTAACGAGGAGGAACTTTCTATTCAACCAATCTCATCAATAAGGAGCTCAAAGAGGAAGGTTGAACCCACACATAATGTGAATAAGAAAAAGAAAAGAAGGAGCAACAAAGGTAGAAAGGTATCCCTCCCAAATGATGTTGCTCCTACTACTCATTGTGATGATGATAATTGCTTTACTATTGGTGCTATCCATATTTTTAACAATGAGAGTGATTATGCTTATGATATGAAAGGGCCCAAGCTTGGGGAAGCTATGTTTGATGAGGATGAAATATTTGAGAATATATTTGATGAAATTAATGTTTGTTCCAAGCTTGGGGATGCTATGTTTAATGAAGATGATATTTTTATCATCCCAAGTTTTGATATGCAAAGTTGTTATGATGATAGCATGCCTCTTACCAATGATGATTATATTGATGAAAGTGAGTTTGGAAGAGTGTCAACTTTAGGAAGTAATGATCCCACTATTTTGTAGGATGTTTAATCTTATTGTGATGAATATGAAAGTGGATTTGGAGAGGTCATGACTTTATTTAGTGATGATTCCACTATCTTGGAAGAGGTTTCAATCGATTATGATGAGAACGAAGTTGCTACTTATGATGATTATTGTGATGAAACTTATGCTATAAAAAGTAGTTATATTTATAAATCTTGTCATGATTATGATTACCCTTTTTCTGAACATTACTCTTTTCATGTGGAAACAATTTTTAGTGTTCAAGTCTCTTATGATACTCCCACTATTCCGAATGAGAAGAATTTTGCTTATGTGGAGAGTAGTAAATTTTCTATGCTTGTAGATCATGAAAAGAATGCTTTAGGTACTGGTTATATTGTTTAATTCATTCATGATGCTACTGAACATTATTATGAGCTAGGAATATATGCTTGTAGGAATTGCAATAATATCAAAAGTTCCCTCTCTGTGTGCTTAAAAACTTGAAGCTATGCTTGTTTTACCTTCCTATGCTAGTTGATTATTGTTCCCATAAGTTGTTTGCTCACAAAATCCCTATGCATAGGAAGTGGGTTAGACTTAAATGTGCTAGTCATATGCTTCATGATGCTCCCGTTATGTTTCAATTCTTATCTTTTATGTGAGCATCATTGTCATCATCATGCTTAGCTAGAAAGGCATTAAAGAAAAGCGCTTGTTGGGAGACAACCCAATATCTACCCTTACTGTTTTTGTGTGTTCTCATGATTATGCTACTGTAGTAATCATGTTTTATAGCTTTTGTTTCAATAAAGTGCCAAGTAAGACCTTTAGGATAGCTTACAGTGATAGTTGTGTTGATCCTGCTGAGAATCAGAAACTTTTGCACCCAGTAAATTAGTTTTGTTACTTCACAGAAACGTTCTCGTTACCTGATTCTTTTTGCTCTGGATTGGTACACAAATTGATTAGGACTTCCTAATTTGATAGGATTTTTGGAGTTTCAGAAGTATACGTTTGATTCAGATTACTACAGATTGTTCTGTTTTTGACAGATTCTGTTTTCTATGTGTTGTTTGCTTATTTTGATGAATCTATGGCTAGTATTAAGTGGTATGTGTTGGGAACGTAGTAATTTCAAAAAATTTCCTACGCACACGCAAGATCATGGTGATGCATAGCAACGAGAGGGGAGAGTGTTGTCTACGTACCCTCGTAGACCGAAGCGAAGCGATCTGGCGTAGAGGAAGTAGTCGACGTTCTCCTCGTGATCCGACCGATCGGCGCCGTTACTCCGGCGCCTCGAGTTCTTGACACACGTACAGCTCGATGGCGCTCCTCGGGCTCCAATCCAAGAGAGCCGGGAGGGAGAGTTCCGTCGCCTGACGGCGTGGTGACGATCTTGATGTTCTACCGACGCAGGCTTCGCCTAAGCACCGCCACGATATGACCGAGGTGGATTATGGTGGAGGGGGCACCGACACGGCTAAGGAAGCGATCTCAAGGATCAACTTGTGTGTTCTAGGGTGCCCCTGCCCTGTATATAAAGGAGCAAGGGGTGCGGCCGGCCCTAGGAGGAGGGGCGGGAGGAGTCCTACTCCCAGGGAGTAGGACTCCCCTTTCCTAGTTGGATTAGGACTTGGGGGAGGGAAAGAGGGAGAGGGCGCGCCCCCTCTCCTGTCCTATTCGGACTAGGGGGGGGGCGCTGCCTGCCCTGGCCGGCCCTTCCTCTTCTCCTCATGGCCCACCAAGGCCCATTAACCCCGGGAGGGTTCCAGTAACCCCGGTGTTCGGTAAAATCGATTTCACGGAACCATTCGAACTCAAACATAGGCTTCCAATATATCAATCTTTATGTCTCGACCATTTGAGACTCCTCGTCATGTCCGTGATCACATCCGGGACTCGAACTCCTTGGTACATCAAAATACATAAACTCATAATATAACCGTCATCGAAACCTTAAGCGTGCGGACCCTACGGTTCGAGAACAATGTAGACATGACCGAGACACATCTCGGTCAATAACCAATAGCGGGACCTGGATGCCCATATTGGTTCCTACATATTCTCTGAAGATCTTTATCGGTCGGACCGCATAACAACATCGTTGTTCCTTTGTCATCGGTATGTTACTTGCCGAGATTCGATCGTCGGTATCCAATACCTAGTTCAATCTCGTTACGGCAAGTCTCTTTACTCGCTCGTAATACATCATCTCACAGCTAACTCATTAGTTGTAATGCTTGCAAGGCTTAAGTTATGTGTATTACCGAGAGGGCCCAGAGATACCTCTCCGACTATCGGAGTGACAAAACCTAATCTCGAATACGCCAACCCAACATCGCCTTTGGAGACACTGTAGTACTCCTTTATAATCACCCGATTCGTTGTGACGTTTGGTAGCACCAAAGTGTTCCTCCGTAAACGGAGTTGCATAATCTCATAGTTATAGGAACATGTATATGTCATGGATAAAAGCAGTAGCAACATACTAAACGATCGTGTGCTAAGCTAATGGAATGGGTCATGTCAATCAGATCATTCTCCTAATGATGTGACCTTGTTAATCAAATAACAACCCTTTGTTCATGGTTAGGAAACATAACCATCTTTGATTAACAAGCTAG
Source organism: Aegilops speltoides (assembly GCA_021437245.1). NCBI lineage: Eukaryota > Viridiplantae > Streptophyta > Magnoliopsida > Poales > Poaceae > Aegilops > Aegilops speltoides. Next base: position 285,751,340 of record CM038145.1, read on the forward strand.
TTAAGTAGAGGCATACTAGTGACATTCTGTTTGTCTATGCATTCACACATGTATTATGTTTCCGGTTAATACAATTCTAGCATGAATGATAAACATTTATCATGAAATAAGGAAATAAATAATAACTTTATTATTGCCTCTAGGGCATATTTCCTTGATCTCCCACTTGCACTAGAGTCAATAATCTAGATTACATAGTAATGATTCTAACACCCATGGAGTCTTGGTGTTGATCATGTTTTGCTCGTGGAAGAGGCTTAGTCAACGGGTCTGCTACATTCAGATCCGTATGTATCTTGCAAATCTCTATGTCTCCCATCTGGACTAAATCCCGGATGGAATTGAAGCGTCTCTTGATGTGCTTGGTACTCTTGTGAAATCTGGATTCTTTTGCTAATGCAATTGCTCCAGTATTGTCACAGAAGATTTTCATTGGACCCGATGCACTAGGTATGACACCTAGATCGGATATGAACTCCTTCATCCAGACTCCTTCATTAGCTGCTTCCGAAGCTGCTATGTACTCCGCTTCACATGTAGATCCCTTCTGACGCTTTGTTTAGAACTGCACCAACCGACGGCTCCTCCGTTTAGTGTAAATCGTATCCGATGCGTGATTTAGAATCGTCCGGATCGGTGTCAAAGCTTGCATCAACGTAACCGTTTACGATGAGCTCTTTGTCACCTCCATATCGAGAAACATATCCTTAGTCCTTTTCGGGCATTTCGGGATGTTCTTGACCGCTGTCGATGATCCACTCTGGATTACTTTGGTACCTCCTGCTAAGCTTATAGCAAGGCACACATCAGGTCTGGTACACAGCATTGCATACATGATAGAGCCTATGGTGAAGCATAGGAACATCTTTCATTTTCTCTCTATCTTCTGCAGTGGTCGGGCATTGAGTCTTACTCAACTTCACACCTTGTAACACAGGCAAGAATCCTTTCTTTGCTTGATCCATTTTGAACTTCTTCAAAATTTTGTCAAGGTATGTGCTTTGTGAAAGTCCAATTAAGCGTCTTGATCTATCTCTATAGATTTTGATGCCCAATATGTAAGCAGCTTCACCGAGGTCTTTCATTGAAAAACTTTTATTCAAGTATCCCTTTATGCTATCCAGAATTCTATATCATTTCCGATTAGTAATATGTCATCTACATATAATATCGAAATGCTCTGAGCTCCCACTCACTTTCTTGTAAATCTGAGGCTTCTCCAAAAGTGCATATGAACCCAAATGCTTTGATCACACTATCAAAGCGTTTATTCCAACTCGAGATGCTTGCACCAGTCCATAAATGGATCGCTGGAGCTTGCACACTTTGTTAGCTCCTTTGGATCGATAAAACCTTACGGTTGCATCATATACAACTCTTCTTCCGTAAATCCATTCAGAATGCGTCTTTACATCCATTTGCCAAATTTCATAATCATAAAATGCGGCAATTGCTAACATGATTCGGACAGACTTAAGCATCGCTACGGGTGAGAAGGTCTCATCGTAGTCAATCCCTTGAACTTGTCGAAAACCCTTTGTGACAAGTCGAGCTTTGTAAACGATAACATTACGTCGTCGTCGGTCTTCTTCTTGAAGATCCACTTGTTTTCTATTGCTTGCCGACCCTCGGGCAAGTCAACCAAAGTCCATACTTTGTTTTCATACATGGATCCCATCTCAGATTTCATGGCCTCAAGCCATTTTGCGGAATCTGGGCTCACCATCGCTTCTTCATAGTTCGTAGGTTCATCACGATCTAGTAGCATGACTTCGAGCAGGATTACCGTACCACTCAGTGCGGATCTTACTCTGGTTGATCTACGAGGTTACGTAGTAACTTGATCTGAAGTTTCATGATCAACATCATCAACTTCCTCACTATATGGTGTAGATGTCTCGTAAACGGTTTACGTGACAAACTACTTTCAAGTAAGGGAGAAGGTACAATTACCTCATCAAGTTCTACTTTCCTCCCACTCACTTCTTTCAAGAGAAACTCCTTCTCTAGAAAGGATCCATTCTTAGCAACAAATGTCTTGCCTTCGGATATGTGATAGAAGGTGTACCCAACTGTCTCCTTTGGGTATCCTATGAAGACACATTTCTCGATTTGGGTTCGAGCTTATCGGGTTGAAGCTTTTTCACATAAGCATCGCATCCCCAAACTTTAAGAAAGCGACAACTTTGGTTTCTTGCTAAACCATAGTTCATAAGGTGTCGTCTCAGCGGATTTTGACGGTGTTCTATTCAGTGTGAATCGGCCGTCTCAAGAGCATAACCCCAAAGCGATAGCGGTAAATCTGTAAGAGACATCATAGATCGCACCATATCTAGTAAAGTGCGATTCGACGTTCGGACACACCATTACGTTGTGGTGTTAGGGTGGCGTGAGCTTGAAACTATTCGCATTGTTTCAAATGTAGACCAAACTCGTAACTCAAATATTCACCTCCACGATCGGATCGTAGAAACTTAATTTTCTTATTACGATGATTTTCAACTTCACTCTGAAATTCTTTGAACCTTTCAAATGTTTCAGACTTATGTTTCATTAAGTAGATATACCCATATCGCTTAAATCATCTGTGAAGGTGAGAAAATAACGATATCCGCCACGAGCCTCAACATTCATCGGACCACATACATACGTATGTATGATTTCCAACAAATCTGTTGCTCTCTCCATAGTGCTTGGGAGAGCGGGTTTTAGTCATCTTGCCCATGAGGCACGGTTCATAAGTGCCAAGTGATTCATAATCAAGTGACTCCAAAAGTCCATCGGTATGGAGTTTCTTCATGCGCTTTATACCGATATGACCTAAGCGGCGATGCCACAAATAAGTTGCACTATCATTATCAACTCTGCATCTTTTGGTTTCAACATTATGAATATGTGTATCACTAATATCGAGATTCATCAAAAATAGACCACTCTTCAAGGGTGCATGACCATAAAAGATATTACTCATATAAATAGAACAACCATTATTCTCTGATTTAAATGAATAACCGTCTCGCATCAAACAAGATCCAGATATAATGTTTTTGCTCAACGCGGGCACCAAATAACAATTATTTAGGTCTAAAACTAATCCCGAAGGTAGATGTAGAGGTAGCGTGCCGACCGCGATCACATCGACTTTGGAACCATTTCCCACGCGCATCGTCACCTCGTCCTTTGCCGGTGTTAAGCAATCCGTAGTCCTGTTTGAGTTGCAAATATTAGCAATGCAGAACCCGTATCAAATACCAGTGCTCTGCGAGCTCTAGTAAGGTACACATCAATAACATGTATATCACATATACCTTTCTTCGCCTTGCCATCCTTCTTATCCGCCAAATACTTGGGGCGGTTCCGCTTCAAAGTGACCGGTCGCTTGCAAGAGAAGCACTCGATTTCAGGCTTAGGTCCAGACTTGGGTTTCTTCTCTGAGCAACAACTTGCTTGCTGTTCTTCTTGAAGTTCCCTTCTTCTTCCCTTTACCTTTCTTCTTGAAACTAGTGGTCTTATTGACCATCAACACTTGATGCTCCTTCTTGATTTCTACCTCCGCAGCCTTTAGCATTGCGAAGAGCTCGGTATAGTCTTTACTAACCCTTGCATATTATAGTTCATCACGAAGCCTTTGTAGCTTGGTGGCGGTGATTGAAGAATTTTGTCAATGACACAATCATCCGGAAGATTAACTCCCGGTTGAGTCAAGTGATTGTAATACCCGGACATTTTGAGTATGTGCTCACCGACGAACTATTCTCCTCCATCTTGCAGCTATAGAACTTATTGGAGACTTCATATCTCTCAATCCGGGCATTACTGTTGGAATATCAACTTCAACTCTGGAACATCTCATATGCTCCATGACGTTCAAAACGTCGTTGAAGTCCCGGTTCTAAGCCGTAAAGCATGGCACTTGAACTATAGAGTAGTCATCGACTTTGCTCGCAGACGTTCTTAACGTCGTCGGTTACATCAAGAAGAGTTGGCACCTAGCGGTGTATCCAGGATGTAACTCTTACGTGCAGCAATGAGGATAATCCTCAAGTTACGGACCCGATCCGTGTAATTGCTACCATCATCTTTCAACTTTGCTTTCTCAAGGAACGCATTAAAATTCAACGGAACAACAAAGACGAGCCATCTATCTACAAACAAACATAGACAAGCAAGATACTATCGGTACTAAGTTCATGATAAATTTAAGTTCAACTAATCATATTACTTAAGAACTCCCACTTAGGCAGACATCCTCTAGTCATCTAAGTGATCACGTGATCCAAATCAACTAAACCATAACCGATCATCACGTGAGATGGAGTAGTTTTCAATGGTGAACATCTTATGTTGATCATATCTACTATATGATTCACGCTCGAACTTTCGGTCTCCGTGTTCGAGGCCATATCTCGCATATGCTAGGCTCGTCAAGTATAACTGAGTATTTCTGCGTGTGCAAAACTGGCTTGCACCGTTGTAGATGGACGAGAGCTTATCACACCCGATCATCACGTGGTGTCTCGACACGACGAACTTTGGCAGCGGTGCATACTCGGGAGAACACTTCTTGATAATTTTAGTGAGAGATCATCTTAAAATGCTACCGTCAATCAAAGCAAGATAAGATGCATAAAGGATAAACATCACATGCAATCAATATAAGTGATATGATATGGCCATCATCATCTTGTGCTTGTGATCTCCATCTCGAAGCACCGTCATGATCACCATCGTCACGGCGTGACACCTTGATCTCCATCGTAGCATCGTTTGTCGTCTCGCCATCTATTGCTTCTCGACTATCGCTACCGCTTAGTGATAAAGTAAAGCAATTACGATGCGTTGCATTTCATACAATAAGCGACAACCATATGGCTCCAGCCGATTGCCGATAACCGGTTACAAAACATGATCATCTCATACAATAAAATATAGCATCACGTCTTAACCATATCACATCACAACATGCCTGCAAAAACAAGTTAGGCGTCCTCTACTTTGTTGTTGCAAATTTTACGTGGCTGCTACGGGCTTAGCAAGAACCGTTCTTACCTCGCATCAAAACCACAGCGATAGTTTGTCAAATAGACTCGTTTAACCTTCACAAGGACCGGCGTAGCCACACTCAGTTCAACTAAAGTGAGAGAGCAGACACCCGCCAATCACCTTTAAGCAACGAGTGCTCGTGGCGATGAAACCAGTCTCGCGAAGCGTCTGGCGTAATGTCGGTCCGGGCGCTTCATCTCACAATACCGCTGAACCAAAGTATGACATCTTTGGTAGGCAGTATGACTTATATCGTCCACAACTCACTTGTGTTCTACTCGTGCATATAACATCAACGCATAAAACCTGGCTCGGATGCCCTTTGTTGGGAGCGTAGTAATTTCAAAAATTTCTACGCACGCTACGCAAGATCATGGTGATGCATAGCAACGAGAGGGAGAGTGTTGTCGTACCCTCGTGAGACCAAGCGGAAGCGATCTGGCGTAGAGGAAGTAGTCGACGTTCTCCTCGCGATCCGACCGATCCCGGCGCCGTTACTCGGCGCCTCCGAGTTCTTGACACACGTACAGCTCGATGGCGCTCCTCGGGCTCCAATCCAAGAGAGCTTCGGGAGGAGAGCTCCGTCGGCCGACGGCGTGGTGGCGATCTTGATGTTCTACCGACGCAGGCTTCGCCTAAGCACCGCCACGATATGACCGAGGTGGATTATGGTGGAGGGGGCACCGCACACGGCTAAGGAGCGATCTCAAGGATCAACTTGTGTGTTCTAGGATGCCCCCTGCCCGTATATAAAGGATCAAGGGGTGCGGCCGGCCCTAGGAGGGGCCGGAGGAGTCCTACTCCCAGGAGTAGGACTCCCCCTTTCCTAGTTGGATTAGGACTTGGGGGAGGGAAAGAGGGAAGAGGCGCTGCCCCTCTCCTGTCCTATTCGGACTAGGGGAGGCGCCACGGCCTGCCCTGGCCGGCCCTTCCTCTTCTCCCTCATGGCCCACTAAGGCCCATTAACCCCGGGAGGGTTCCAGTAACCCCGGTGTTCGGTAAAATCGATTTCACCGGAACCATTCGAACTCAAACATAGGCTTCCAATATATCAATCTTTATGTCTCGACCATTTGAGACTCCTCGTCATGTCCGTGATCACATCCGGACTCGAACTCCTTCGGTACATCAAAATACATAAACTCATAATATAACCGTCATTGAAACCTTAAGCGTGCGGACCCTACGGTTCGAGAACAATGTAGACATGACCGAGACCGTCTCGGTCAATAACCAATAGCGGGACCTGGATGCCCATATTGGTTCCTACATATTCTACAAAGATCTTTATCGATCGGACCGCATAACAACATCGTTGTTCCCTTTGTCATCGGTATGTTACTTGCCCGAGATTCGATCGTCGGTATCAATACCTAGTTCAATCTCGTTACGGCAAGTCTCTTTACTCGTTCGTAATACATCATCTCACAGCTAACTCATTAGTTGTAATGCTTGCAAGGCTTAAGTGATGTGTATTACCGAGAGGGCCCAGAGATACCTCTCCGACTATCGGAGTGACAAAACCTAATCTCGAAATCGCCAACCCAACATACGCCTTTGGAGACACCTGTAGTACTCCTTTATAATCACCCGATTCGTTGTGACGTTTGGTAGCACCAAAGTGTTCCTCCGTGGCGGAGTTGCATAATCTCATAGTTATAGGAACATGTATATGTCATGGATAAAAGCAGTAGCAACATACTAAACGATCGTGTGCTAAGCTAATGGAATGGGTCATGTCAATCAGATCATTCTCCTAATGATGTGACCTTGTTAATCAAATAACAACCCTTTGTTCATGGTTAGGAAACATAACCACCTTTGATTAACAAGCTAGTTAAGTAGAGGCATACTAGTGACATTCTGTTTGTCTATGCATTCACACATGTATTATGTTTCCGGTTAATACAATTCTAGCATGAATGATAAACATTTATCATGAAATAAGGAAATAAATAATAACTTTATTATTGCCTCTAGGGCATATTTCCTTCAGTATGAACCATAGAAAAGTTGGAATACAGTAGATACTACACCAATATGATTTTTGAATGAGTTCATTACAGTAACCAAGTGGTGGTTTTATTTTTTCATACTAACGGAGCTTACGAGTTTTCTGTTGAGTTTTGTGTTGTGAAGTTTTCAAGTTTTGGGTAAAGATTCGATGTACTATGGAATAAAGAGTGGCAAGAGCCTAAGCTTGGGGATGCCCAAGGCACCCCAAGGTAATATTCGAGGACAACCAAGAGTCTAAGCTTGGGGATGCCCCGGATGGCATCCCCTCTTTCGTCTTCATTCATCGGTAACTTTACTTGGAGCTATATTTTTATTCGCCACATGATATGTGTTTTTCTTGGAGTGTCATTTTATTTTGTTAGTATTTGCTTGCTGTTATTTAGAATAATGTTTTGAATCTTTAGGTTCAATAAAAATGTCAAGGATAGCCTTTACCATGCTTATTTTGCTAGTATACATGTTGCTGTTTGAAAACAGAAAGTTTACAGCTGTTGCAAAAATTACCTAGAAAAGTCAGAGCATGGTATAGTGTTGAAACTTTTTGCATAATGAGCTCTGATAAATCTTCTACAGTATAGTAGTTTTCTCATAATTTTTGGAGTTAGTGAAGTATGATGAATCTAGCATTCTTTACAGACTATACGGTTTTGGCAGATTGCTGTTATGTTTGCATTGTTTGCATATGTTTGCTTGTTTAATGATTCTATTTGAGGATAGGAGTATTAAATATGCAGAGGCATTTACTATGCAATATGAAATAATAATTTTAGTGATTTGTTACAGTAGAAAATGATAAGGTTTTGCATTGGTTTATACTAACCTATCTCACGAGTTCTTGTTGAGTTTGGTGTGAATGAAGCTTTTTGAGAAATAGAGAAACCATGATATGAAAGGAATGAAGGAGACACAAAAGCTCAAACTTGGGGATGTCCAAGGCACCCCAAGATAATATTCCAAGAAGTCTCAAGCATCTAAGCTTGGGGATGCCCCGGTAGGCATCCCACCTTTCTTCTTCAACAATTATCGGTTAGTATCGGTTGAACCTAAGTTTTTGCTTCTTCACATGAGTTGTGCTATCCTTGCAATGTCATTTTATTTTGTTTTGATTGCTGTTTGAATACAATACCAAGATCTGAAATTCTTTAATGAGAGAGAGTCTTCGCATAGTTACACAATTATTTAGCTACTCATTGATCTTCACTTATATCTTTTTGGTGTAGTTTGTCATTTACTCGTGTGCTTCACTTATATCCTTTGAGTAAACGGTTGAATGCGTTAATTGTCATAAATCAGAAATTATATATGTCTCATTTGCTTATCCCATGGGGAGTAATGACTTCACATCTAAGAAGTAGAGGTTGTAAATTTATTGAAGGTTAGCAAGCATTGTATGGGTCATTTGAACAATTCATGAAAGAATATTGAAGGAAGAGAGATTTCACATATAAATATACTATCCTAGACATCTTTTACAGTTGGGAGCACTCATTAAGTATGACATGCTAAAGAGTTGATGTTGCACAAGGAAGACAACGTAATGGGTTATGTTTTCCGACATCTCAGTTAAAGTATATTGTCATGGATCATTCAAACATGTTGAGCTTGCCTTTCCCCCTCATGTTAGCCAAATTCCTTGCACCAAGTAGAGATACTACTTGTGCTTCCAAATATCCTTAAACCCAGTTTTGCCATGAGAGTCCACCATACCTACCTATGGATCTAGTAAGATCCTTCAAGTAAGTTGTCATCGGTGCAAGCAATAAAAATTGCTCTCCAAATATGTATGTTCTTTTGGTGTGAAGAAAATAGCTTTATACGATCTTGTTATGGAAGCAATAAAAGCGACGGACTGCATAATAAAGGTCCATATACAAGTGGCAATATAAAGTGACGTTCGTTCGCATTAAGATTTTGTGCATCCAACCCTAAAAGCGCATGACAACCTCTGCTTCCCTCTGCGAAGGGCCTATCTTTTACTTTATGCAAGAGTCAAGGTGATCTTCACCTTTCCCTTTTTCATTTTATCCTTTGGCAAGCACCTCGTGTTGGGAAGATCCTGATATATATATCCAATTGGATGTAAGTTAGCATGAACTGTTATTGTTGACATCACCCAAAGGTGAATACGTTGGGAGGCAACACTATAAGCCCCTATTTTCTCAGTGTCCAATTGAAACTCCATAACCATTAGTATTGCGTGAGTGTTAGCAGTTGTAGAAGACTATATGGTAGTTGAGTATGTGGAGTTTGGTATTCCTGAAAATAAGATGAATTGCAATTGTTTGATGACTGAGAATGAAGTTTGCTAGTTTTCAAGAAAGTTTATGGTCTATGCTTTGACATGTGAATTGCTAGTTACTTTATCGTGAGAAGTTTTATGAGATGAACTACTGTTATGACATATTATCATGCTAGAAAAGGTGATTGAAATTATCATTGATCAAACTTGTGCACCTTCTAGCATTCACACTTACATAAATTCTTTCTTTATCATTTACCTACTCGAGGACGAGTAGGAATTAAGATTGGGGATGCCGATACGTCTCCAACGTATCTATAATTTATGAAGCATTCATGCTATTTTATTATCTATTTTGAATGATTATGGGCTTCATTATACACTTTTATATTACTTTTGGGACTAACCTATTAATCGGAGGCCCAGCCGATATTGCTGTTTTATTGCATGTTTCAGTATTTCGAGGAAAAGGAATATCAAACGGAGTCCAAACGGAATGAAACCTTCGGCAGCGTGATTTTTGGGAAGAATATGATCCTAGAGACTTGGAGTTCACATCAGCAGATCCTCGAGGAGGCCAGGAGATAGGGGGAGCCCCCCTACTGGGTGTGCCCCCCTGTCTCATGGGCCCCTCGAGCACCTGCCGACCGACTTCTTTCGCCTATATAGTCCCATGTACCCTAAAAACATTCACGGAGCAGATAGATCGGGAGTTCCGCCGCTGCAAGCCTCTGTAGCCACCAGAAACCTCTCGGGAGCCTGTTCCGACACCCTGCAGGAGGGGGGGATCCCTCGTCGGTGGCCATCTTCATCATCCCGGCGCTATCCATGACGAGGAGGGAGTAGTTCACCCTCGGGGCTGAGGGTATGTCCCAGTAGCTATGTGTTTGATCTCTCTCTCTCTCTCTCTCTCTCTCTCGTGTTCTCTCTATGGCACGATCTTGATGTATCACGAGCTTTGTTATTATAGTTGGATCTTATGATGTTTCTCCCCCTCTACTCTCTTGTGATGAATTGAGTTTCCCTCTTGAAGTTATCTTATCGGATTGAGTCTTTGATTTGAGAACACTTGATGTATGTCTTGTCATGCTTATCTGTGGTGACAATGGGATATCACGTGCCACTTGATGTTTGTTTTGGTGACCAACTTGCAGGTTCCGCCCACGAACCTATGCATAGGGGTTGGCACACGTTTTCTTGACTCTCCGGTAGAAACTTTGGGGCACTCTTTGAAGTACTTTGTGTTGGTTGGATGAATTTGAGATTGTGTGACACATATCGTATAATCATGCCCACGGATACTTGAGGTGACATTGGAGTATCTAGGTGACATTAGGGTTTTTGTTGATTTGTGTCTTAAGGTGTTATTCTAGTACGAACTCTTGAATAGATTGATCCGAAAGAATAACTTTGAGGTGGTTTCGTACCCTACCATAATCTCTTCGTTTGTTCTCTGCTATTAGTGGCTTTGGAGTGACTCTTTGTTACATGTTGAGGGATTGTTATATGATCTATCTATGTTATTATCGTTGAGAGAACTTGCACTAGTGAAAGTATGAACCCTAGGCCTTGTTTCCTGTCATTGCAATACCATTTACGCTCACTTTTATCATTAGTTACCTTGCTGTTTTTATATTTTCAGATTACAAAAACCTATATCTACTATCCATATTGCACTTGTATCACCATCTCTTCGCCGAACTAGTGCGCCTATACAAATTACCATTGTATTGGGTGTGTTGGGGACACAAGAGACTCTGTTATTTGGTAGTAGGGTTGCTTGAGAGAGACCATCTTCATCCTACGCCTCCCACGGATTGATAAATCTTAGGTCATCCACTTGAGGGAAATTTGCTACTGTCCTACAAACCTGTGCACTTGTAGGACCAACAATGTCTACAAGAAGAAGGTTGTGTAGTAGATATCACAGCCGAATGGTGCATCGTTCGTATTCAGTTTCCAATTCAGCAAAAGAACGTTTCAGCTTCTTTGTGACCTTTCGTATACTCATCACGCGTGACAAAAATTTAGACAACGGGTGATACGTCTCCAAGGTATCTATAGTTTCTGATTGTTGCATGCTATTATTGTATCAATCTTGGATGTTTTATATGCTATTATATATCATTTTTTGGGACTAACCTATTAGCTTAGTGCCAAGTGCCATTTGCTGTTTTTTGCCTGTTTTTGGTTTTCTAGAAAATCAGTACCAAACGAAGTCTAAATGCCACGAAACTTTTTGACGATTTTTTATGGACATAAGAGACCCTAGAAGCTTTGGGAGGACACTGAACGTGCAACGAGCAGGTGGCAAGGCACCTGGACGCGCCCAAGGGGTAGGCGCGCCCACGTGCCTTATGGGCCCCTCGTGGCTCTGGCTGACCTAATTTTGCCTCAATAAATTCTCTAAAATCAGGAAACCAACAGAGAGCCACCCAAAATACTTTTCCCGCCACCGCAAGTCTCTTTTCTTGCAAGATCCCATCTGGAGGCCTTCTCCAGTTTTCTCCAGAGGGGGAATCGATCACGGAGGTTCTCTTCATCAACCTTGCTGCCCTTCCGATGATGTGTGAGTAGTTTATCACAAACCTATGGGTCCATAGGTAGTAGCTAGACGACTTCTTCTCTCTGTTCGATCTTCAATACAATTTTCTCCTCGATGTTCTTGGAGAACTATTCAATGTCATCTTCTTTTGCGACATGTTTGTTGGGATCCGGTGAATTGTGGTTATGTCATCTTGCTTAAGGCGTTACTCCGTTCTTTATGAACTTAATACTCTAGATGCATGCTGGATAGCGGTCGATGTGTGGGGTAATAGTAGTAGATGCAGGAGGAGTTGGTCTACTTGTCTTGGACGTGATGCCTATATACATGATCATTGCCTTGGATATCGTCATAACAATAAGCTTTTATATCAATTGCCCAACAACAATTTGTTTACCCATCGTATGCTTTTTGTTCGAGAGAGAAGCCTCTAGTGAAAACTATGGGCCCCCCGGGTCCATCTTTATCCTATATAAAAATCCAAAAATACCTTGCTGCAATTTATTTACCATTATTTTATTTTGTGTTTTTGTTTATCTATCTACCATTTCAATAGTGGTCCTTGCAATTAACCGCCAAGGGATTGACAACCCCTTGATCACATTGGGTGCAAGTATTTGTTCTTTTGTGTGTAGGTGCTCTTCATGAGGTTTTGCGTGGTTCTCCTACGCGATTGATAACCTTGGTTCTTAACTATGGGAAATACTTATATCTACTATACTGCATTATCCTCTCCCCTTCGAGGAAATTCCAACACAGCTCACAAGTAGCAGGAAGAATTTTTGGCGTCGTTGCCGGGGAGACATCACCAAAACCTATCAAGTACTATCGCATAAAATATTCATCTACTTGCATTTAATTTATTTGCCATTTTCCTCTCAGTTTCATCTCCCCCACTTCTAAAACAATTTCACAAAAACACAAAAATATTTTTTCTTTGCCTTTTTGCTAGTTTGCTTGCTTTACTATTATGGCTAGTTCTTCTCCTAATATGCCTCCCCCTCACCCAGGAGAAGGTTTAGGAATTTTAAATTTTAAGCAATTGAGTGATGAATCTTTAAAACAAGATTGGGATAGATTATTAGAAATACAAATGAGAGGTAAGCCCAAGAGTCACATCAAATTACTCCTTAGAATCTTTTATGTTGGTCTACCTCTTGCTCTTAGACGTGTCTTAGAATCTATGTTTGAAAATGATTTCCTTGGGAATAATTACTTTCGACACCTATGAAAAGATGAAAAAGCATATTTGGACAACCAAAGGTAAAAACTATTGAACCCACCATTCTGGTAAGATATCGTCAAGCTGAGCTAACAAAAGAAACTAAAACTAGTATGGAAACTAATTTTGGAGGTATATTTAATCTTGCTTCTAAAATAAATGGCAATGTGGTGTCGCAAAATACGAGATTTGATGCCTTGGAAAAAAGGTTTGAATCCCTTTGTGTGCTGAAAGAAATAAAAACTCTTAGCACCAAGCTTGATCAACTAGTTCATATTATTGATAATGGCAAATAGGGTGAAATAGAGATCTCTAGGTCTCTTCAAACTAAAGATGACAACACTTGAAACTATGCATTACACCTAGCTAGGGGCGTAAAACAATAGCTCTTGTTGGGAGGCGACCCAACAGTTATTTTTATGTTTCTTGCTTCTTTTCTAATTTTTGTGTGCACACAATTATGCTGCTGTTATGGTTGTGTTTTTGTGTTTAAATTAGTGTTTGTGCCAAGTAAAGCCTTTGGGATGATTTGGTTGATAGTTGATTCGATTCTATGAAAAAATAGAAACTTTTGCGCTCACTCCATGATTTTTTTTAATATCGATGGAATGTATGTTTGATCTGAAATTTTTACACATTATTGATATACTAATTACCCACTTTTTCCTAATTTTTCAGAATTTTTAGAGTTACAGAAGTATAGTCATTCTTCAGATTACTACAGACTATTCTGTTTTTGACAGATTATGTTTCCGTTGCATAGTTTGCTTGTTTTAATGAATCTATGGATTGTATGGGGGGTATAAGCCATGGTGAAGCTAGAATACAGTAGGTATTATGCAATAATAAATTATTAATGGGTTTACAATAGTACCTAAAGTTTGTGATTTGGTTGTTGTACTAATGGATCTCACGAGTTTTTTGTTGAGTTTTGTGTCGGTGTCAAAACTGACAGATCTCGGGTGGGGGGGGCAAGCTATATGTCTGAGAATCAATGGTAACTGTGATCAAAAGGACACAGTGTTTACCCAGGTTTGGGCCCTCTTAATGGAGGTAAAACCCTACTCATGCTTGATTATATTCGATGAGTATAGGGGTTACAAGAGTTGATCTACCTCGAGATCATAGTGGCTAAACCCTAGCTTGGCTGGCCTATCAATGTTATGATCCTGCCTTCGATCTAACCCTCCGGTTTATATAGATAACAGAGGGGCTTAGGGTTGTACAAAGTTGGTTTAACAGAAAGGAAATAGCATATCCGGACACCTAAACTTGCCATCCACGTATGCGGGAGTCCCTACCGGACACGAGAAGTGGTCTTCTGCCTTGTATCTTGACGACCCAACAGTTTGGCCCATATCCAATAGACCGGACGCCCGAGGACCCCTTAGTCCAGGACTCCCTTAGTAGGCCCTGAACTAGTCTTCAATAATGACGTGTTCGGCGTGTAGATTATCGTCGGCATTGCGATGCAGGTTCCCTGAACAATACACTGAAGGAAATATGCCCTCGAGGCAATAATAAAGATTGTTTATTTTCTTAATTCATGATAAATGTTTATTATTCATGCTAGAACTGTATTAACCGGAAAGTTAGTACATGTGTGAATACATTGACAAAACATATAGTCCCTAGTATGCCTCTACTTGACTAGCTCGTTAATCAAAGATGGTTATGTTTCCTAACCATAGGCATGTGTTGTCATTTGATGAACGGGATCACATCATTAGGAGAATGATGTGATGGACATGACCCATCCATTAGCTTAGCATTATGATCGTTACAGTTTCATTGCTACTTCTTTCTTCATGACTTATACAAGTTCCTCGGACTATGAGATTATGCAACTCCCAAATATGGGAGGAACACTTTGTGTGCTACCAAACGTCAGAATGTAAAAGGGTGATTATAAAGGTGCTCTACAGGTGTCTCTGAAGGTGTTTGTTGGGTTGGCATATATCGAGATTAGGATTTGTCACTCCGTGTTTCGGAGAGGTATCTCTGGGCCCTCTCGGTAATACTCATCACTATAAGCCTTGCAAGCATTGTAACTAATGAGTTAGTTGCGGGATGAAGTATTAAGGAATCAGTAAAGAGACTTGCCGGTAACGAGATTGAACTAGGTATTGAGATACCAACGATCGAATCTCGGGCAAGTAACATACCGATGACAAAGGGAACAACGTATGTTGTTATGCAGTTTGACCGATAAAGATCTTCGTAGAATATGTTGGAAGCAATATGAGCATCCAAGTTCCACTATTGGTTATTGACCGGAGATGTGTCTTAGTCATGTCTACATAGTTCTCGAACCCGTAGGGTCCGCACGCTTAAGATTCGATGATGATTGGTATTATGAGTTTATGTGATATGATGTACCGAAGGTTGTTCGGAGTCCCGGATGTGATCACAGACATGACGAGGAGTCTCAAAATGGTCGAGACATGAAGATTGATATATTGGAAGGTTATCTTTGGACACCGGAAAGGTTTCAGATGAGTTCGGGCATTTACCGGAGAACCGGGAGGTTACCGGAACCCTCGGGGGCTTAATGGGCCTACATGGGCTTTAGTGCAAGAGATAGGAGGCGGCCAAGAGGAGGGGCGCCCCCCCAAGCCCAATGCGAATTGGGAAGGGGGCCGGCCCCCCTTTCCTTCTTCTCTTCTTCCCCTTCCTTTCCCCTCTTAGTTGGACTACGAAAGGGGGGAAACCTACTCCTAGTAGGACTAGGAATCCCCCCTTGGGGCACGCCATAGGAGGCCGGCCGGCCCCCTCCTCCACTCCTTTATATACGGAGGAGGGGGGCACCCCATGGACACACAAGTTGATCAAGTTGACCTTTTAGCCATGTGCGGTGCCCCCCTCCACGGATTTCCACCTCGGCCATATCGTCGTAGTGCTTAGGCGAAGCCCTCTGCCGGTAACTTCATCATCACCCTCACCACACCGTCGTGCTGACGAAACTCTCCCTCAACCTCAGCTGGATCTAGAGTTCGTGGGACGTCACCGAGCTGAACGTGTGCAGATCGCGGAGGTGTCGTATCTTCGGTGCTAGGATTGGTCGGATCGTGAAGACTTACGACAACATCAACCGCGTTGTCATAACACTTCCGCTTTCGGTCTACGTGGGTACGTAGACAACACTCTCCCCTATCGTTGCTATGCATCACCTAGATAGATCTTGCGTGATCGTAGGATTTTTTTTTGAAATTACTGCGTTCCCAGCAGTGGCATCCGAGCCAGCTTTATGCGTAGATGTTATATGCACGAGTAGAACACAAAGAGTTGTGGGCTATAATAGTCATACTGCTTACCAGCATGTCATACTTTGATTCGGTGGTATTGTTGGATGAAGCAGCTCGGACCGACATTGCACGTACGCTTACGTGAGACTGGTTCTACCGACGTGCTTCACACACAGGTGGCTAATGAGTGTATGTTTCTCCAACTTTAGTTGAATCGAGTGTGGCTACGCCCGGTCTTTGTTGAAGGTTAAAACAACACACTTGATGAAAAATCATTGTGGTTTTGATGCGTACGTAAGAACGGTTCTTGCTAGAAGCCCGTAGCAGCCACATAAAACTTGCAACAACAAAGTAGAGGACGTCTAACTTGTTTTTGCATGGCTTGCTGTGATGTGATATGGTCAAGGCATGATGTTATATAAATTGTTGTATGAGATGATCATGTTTTGTAACAAAGTTATCGGCAACTGGCAGGAGCCATATGGTTGTCGATTTATTGTATGCATGCAATCGCCATGTAATTGTTTTAATTTATCACTAAGCGGTAGCGATAGTCGTCGTAACAATAGTTGGCGAGACAACAATGATGCTATGATGGAGATCAAGGTGTCGTGCCGTTGACGATGGAGATCATGACGATGCTTCGGTGATGGAGATCATGAGCCCAAGATGACGATGGCCATATCATGTCACATATTTTGATTGCATGTGATGTTTATCCTTGATGCATCTTATTTTGCTTAGTACGATGGTAGCATTATAAGATGATCCCTTACTAAATTTCAAGGTATAAGTGTTCTCCCTGAGTATGCACCGTTGCGACAGTTCATCGTGCCGAGACACCATGTGATGATTGGGTGTGATAAGCTCTGCGTTCACATACAACGGGTGCAAGCCACTTTTTGCACACGTAGAATACTCGGGTTAAACTTGACGAGCCTAGCACATGCAGATATGGCCTCGGAACACTGAGACCGAAAGGTCGAGCGTGAATCATATAGTAGATATGATCAACATAGTGATGTTCACCATTGAAAACTACTCCATCTCACATGATGATCAGACATGGTTTAGTTGATTTGGATCACGTGATCACTTAGATGATTAGAGGGATGTCTATCTAAGTGGGAGTTCTTAAGTAATATGATTGATTGAACTTTAATTTATCATGAACTTAGTACCTGATAGTATTTTGCTTGTCTATGTTGTTGTAGATCAATGGCCCGTGCTACCGTTCCTTTGAATTTTAATGCGTTCCTAGAGAAAGCTAAGTTGAAAGATGATGGCAGCAACTACACGGACTGGCTCTGTAACTTGAGGATTATCCTCATTGCTGCACAGAAGAATTACTTCCTGGAAAGCACCGCCGGGTGCCAGGCCTGCTGCAGATGCTACTGATGACGTTAAGAACATCTGGCAGAGCAAAGCTGATGACTACTCGATAGTTCAGTGTGCCATGCTTTACGGCTTAGAATCGGGACTTCAAAGACATTTTGAATGTCATGGTGGATATGAGATGTTCCAGTAGTTGAAGTTAATATTTCAAGCAAATGCCCGAGTTGAGAGATATGAAGCCTCTAACAAGTTCTACAGCTGCAAAATGGAGGAGAATACTTCTGTCAGTGAACACATACTCAGAATGTCTGGGTACCACAACCACTTGACTCAGCTAGGAGTTGATCTTCCAGTTGATTGTGTCATTGACAGAGTTCTTCAATCACTGCCACCAAGCTATAAAGGCTTTGTGATGAACTATAATATGCAAGGGATGAACAAGACTATTCCCAATCTCTCCGCGATGCTAAAGGCCGCAAAGGTAGAAATCAAAAAGGAGCATCAAGTGTTGATGGTCAATAAGACCACTAGTTTCAAGAAAAGGGAAAGGGAAGAAGGGGAACTTCAAGAAGAACGGCAAAAAGGTTGCTGCTCAAGAGAAGAAACCCAAGTCTGGACCTACGCTTGAAACTGAGTGCTTCTACTACAAAGGGACTGGTCACTAGAATCGTAACTGCCCCAAGTATTTGGCGGATAATAAGGATGGCAAAGTGAAAGGTATATTTGATATACATGTTATTGATGTGTACTTAACTAATGCTCGCAGTAGCGCCTGGGTATTTGATACTGGTTCTGTTGCTCATATTTGCAACTCAAATCAGGGTTACGGATTAAGTGAAGATTGGCTAAGGACGAGGTGACGATGCGCGTGGGAAATGGTTCCAAGGTCAATATGATCGCCGTCGGCACGCTACCTCTACATCTACCATCAGGATTAGTTTTAGACCTGAATAATTGTTACTTGGTTCCAGCATTGAGCATGAACATTATATCTAGATCTTGTTTGATGCGAGACGGTTATTCATTTAAAACAGAGAATAATGGTTGTTCTATTTATATGAGTAATATCTTTTATGGTCATGCACCCTTGCTGAGTGGTCTATTTTTGTTGAATCTCGATAGTGATGATACACATATTCATAGTATTGAAGCCAAAATATGCAAAGTTAATAATGATAGTGCAACTTATTTGCGGCACTGCCATTTGGGTCACATCGGTGTAAATCACATGAAGAAACTCCATGCTGATGGACTTTTAGAATCACTTGGTGCTTGCGAACCGTGCCTCATGGGCAAGATGACTAAAACTTTGTTCTCCAGAACAATTGGACGAGCTAATGACTTGTTGGAAATAATACATACCGATGTATGTGGTCCAATGAGTGTTGAGGCTCATTGTGGGCATCGTTATTTTCTTACCTTCACAGATGATTTGAGCAGATATGGTTATATCTACTTGATGAAACATAAGTCTGAAACATTTGAAAAGTTCAAAGAATTTCAGAGTGAAGTGGAATATCATCGTGACAAGAAAATATAGTTTCTACGATCTGACCGTGGAGGAGAATATTTGAGTTACGAGTTTGGTCTTCATTTGAAACAACATGGGATAGTTTCACAATTTAACGCCACCTGGAACACCATAGTGAAATGGTGTGTCTGAACGTCGTAATCGTACTTTATTAGATATGGTGCGATCTATGATGTCTCTTACTTATTTACCGCTATCATTTTGGGGTTATGCTTTAGAGATGGCTGCATTCACTTTAAATACGGCACCATCAAAATCCATTGAGACGACGCCTTATGAACTGTGCTTTGGCAAGAAACCAAAGTTGTCGTTTCTTAAAGTTTGAGGCTGCGATAGGTGCCTATCTGACCCACTGACGAGCTGGCACGTGTTTCGTCCGGCCAATAAGAATTTACACGTGGAAATTTCCCATTGGCCAGGGCTGTTAATGGGTTATCGATCCAAAACCCGACTCGATAGCTTAACGGCGTTCCGTTACGATGGATGCCACATATCGGTCACCCCTGACTAAAGCACTTCTGTGACATGCGATTTATTGTCATGGAAGTGGACACTTTCGTGATGATAATTTTGGTAATGTCATGGAACACTTCTACGACAGCACATGTATGACTATCTTGATTCTGTCATAAAATTGTCATGGATGTACATGCATGACAAAAAACGTGACCTACTGTGACAAACACGTGTCATCACGGAAGTGTATTTTTTTGTGGTGTCCTGTCGGTGTACAAAAGTGTGGGTACTTCTGTACCCCTTACTTGTGCATGGACGGTCGCAGCCACGCCTACAACAGGGCTTGGCAAAGCAGAGGAGGACATTAGGAGGCAAGACGGGAACAAAGAATATCAAAACAGACGCTCAAGGTAACAAGCAGCAGGAGGCGAGCAGGGCCACGCCCAGCAACAAGCCTTGCCGAGGCGACCTGTGAGGCCCCCGGCAAGCTCCTTGCCAGGGCAGCTTGCGAAGAGACCCACAGGGCCACCACCCTTGGGGTTGAGAGCTCTGACACCATTGACAACGTTAAGAACAAAGATATGGAGAGCACATGCCTAGTAGCATGCAGCCACTCATGAAGATTGGCAACCCACGAATCCACGTGGGACCAGAAGACGAAGACCCCCGGCAAGACCCTTGTCGGGGACGACTCCAAGGCCCCCGGCAAGCCTTGCCGGGGACGTTCGCTGGGCCGCGGCTAGACCCGCGCCCGGCATGGTTTCGCCACTTCACCACCACTCCAGTGCGACGATAGGCATGCCAGCTAAGCAGGCACCTGCATGGCGGCATGCAGATCTTCATGGAAGCCTACCATTTCGCCAGCACTGCAGCTGGTTGGCCAGTGTGGCGCTGCATGCCTTGTCGGCCCGGACGCATGGAGAGGCGAGGAGGAGCGCCGATGGATGCGATGGCCTCTGTTGCCGTCCCCAATAAAGCAAGAGGACACGTTGATCGAGCGATAAGCTCGTACCACTGTAGCTTGCCACCTCCTGTGTGCCACTATGGCAACCCCTTTGTGTATAAAAGGAGAGCCAAAATGCGCAAAGAGAGGATTCAGACTTTTGGACAAAGAACACATCGTAGCTAGTTCAAAAGTTCAAGAAAACCCATATAACCAGAAAAAGCAGGACTAGGGTATTACGCATCTTTGCGGCCCGAACCTGGATAAAAAATCCTTTGTGTGCTAACGGCTCGACCAGCTCTTCGTGCAACTAACCCACCGCCGAACATAGAAGGGATCTTGCAACCCCATAGGTGATCGGTTTCCCCAACATAGTGATAATGAAAAATATAATGATGATGTTCATGAAGAAACTCAACCGGACAATGATAAACAACCAGATGATGATGTTGAAATAGAACCAGCAATTGATCTTGATAACCCACAACCTAAAAATAAAACATATGATAAAAGGGACTTTGTTGCTAGAAAACATGGAAGAGAAAGAGAACCATGGGTTCAAAAACCCATGCCCTTTCCACCCAAATCCAGTAAGAAAAAGTATGATGAAGAATTCAAACGCTTTGCTGAAATACTTAGGTTAGTCTTTTTGCGCACTCGCTTGACTAATATTTTAAAGATGGCCCCTTATGCAAAATATATGAAAGACATCATCACTAATAAGAGAAAGATACCGGAAGATGAAATCTCCACCATGCTTGCTAATTATTCTTTTAAGGACGGAGTACCTAAAAAACTTGGAGACCTAGGAATACCAACTATACCTTGCTCCATCAAAAGAAATTATGTTAAAATTGTTTTGTGTGATCTAGGAGCTGGTGTTAGTGTCATGCCTTTCTATTTGTATAAAAGACTTGATTTGAATAAACTCACACCTACTGAAATATCTTAGCAAATGGATGAAATATTGAAAGGATTGAGAAGAGGTGTCTAGAGGGGGGGGGTGATTAGACCCTCAACAAGCAAACATGGCAATTTTTAAGTTCTTCAAGTTGAGGTGGAGTTTTAGCACAAGTTTAAGTATTCACAATACATTTCAAGCAAGCATGGAAAGAGTATAAGCAGTGGAAAGAGTATAAGCAGTGGAAAGAGTAAAGCATGCTAATTGCAAGAAAGTAAAGGGATGGGATTGGAGTGTGCAAATGCAATGAAGACACTGAGATTTTTTTCGTGGTTCCGATAGGCGGTGCTATCGCACACCCATGTTACTGGAGACTTCAACCCACGAAGGGTAATGGTTGCGCGAGTCCATGGAGGCTCCACCCACGAAGGGTCCACGAAGAAGAAATCTTGTCTATCCCACCATGGCCATCACCCATGAAGGACTGGCCTTACTCGGGTAGATCTTCACGAAGTAGGAGATCTCCTTGCCCTTACAAACTTCTTGGTTCAACTCCACAATCTTGTCGGAGGCTCCCAAGCGACACCTAACCAATCTAGGAGACACCACTCTCCAAAAGGTAATAGATGGTGTGATGATGATGAACTCCTTGCTCTTGTGCTTCAAATGATAGTCTCCCCAACACTCAACTCTCTCTCACATATTTGTCTACGGTGGAAGATGACTTGAGTGGAAAGCAACTTGGGGAAGGCTAGAGATCAAGATTTTTGTGGTAGGATTGGAATATCTTGGTCCCAACACATGAGTAGGTGGTTCTCTCTCAGAAAATGAGTAGTGGAAGTGTAGGCAAGTTCTGATGGCTCTCTCTCAAATGGAGAAGGGGGTGGAGGGGCATATATAGCCTCCACACAAAATCCAACCGTTACACACATTTGACCCAATTCGGTTAGACTGAATAGAAGAACTCAGTGAGACCGATTTAGTTCAAAATGTGAACGTTAGGAATCTCGGTGGGACCGACTGGAACAACTCGGTGGGACCGATGTGCTAGGGCTTAGAGAAAATATCAACTCAATGCCACCGATTGCATCAACTAGATTAGACCGAAATGAAGAAATAAGGCAATAGAGAGGATGTCAAGCAAACTCGGTGGGACCGATTGCACATTTCGGTGAGATCGAAATAATTACAACAAGCAACAGAGATTTTGCAAGACCATCTCGGCGAGACTGAGATCCATATCGATGTGACCGAATTGTCAAGTGTTTCTGGCAATGGTTATGTCAACTAAACTCGGTAGCGCCGGATAGATCAAATCGGTGGAGCCGAGTTTGACTTTGAAGTTTTGGACATATGTGGAAATGAGAAAGTGGCTGAGGGTTTTGGAGCAATATCACTAAGCACTTTGAGCAAGTAGACCATTAAGCAACACCTCATCCCCTTTTAATAGTATTGGCTTTCCTATGGACTCAATGTGATCTTGGATCACTAAAATAGAAATGAAGAGTCCTAAGCTTTAGCTGATCTTTGTCCTTAGCATTTTGAAGGGGTTCCACTTCCTCTTGTCCTCATCATGCCATTTTTACTCATCTAAAATATACTAGATAAAAGTATTAGTCCTACAAGAGATATGTTGACATTAATTACCAAAATCACCTAGGGAGCACTTGTGCTTTCAATCTCCCCCTTAGATAAGAGATATGAAGAGTAACAAGTAAAGCTTTGGACAGACATGTAACATGCATAGGCTCCCCTACATGTATGCAATCATGTGAAGATATAATATAAGAACATGTGAATGCATAAGCATGACAGAGCAAGCAATGAGTTACATGTATCTTGGCTATATGCGTCAGAGCAAATGGTGTAGATAAAAAGGAAGTGTACCTTCATGTTCATGAATCCTTCTTGCAAAAATATGTACATTAGCGAGAGATCATCATGCACATGAGTGTGATGTATATACTTACCTTGTGGTCCTAAGCTGGCTTTGGAAGAGGTGAACTTGAGAAAACAGGGTTAGATAAAACAAGAACACTCTAATTAAAGCAATTTCAGGAAGCCACAAGTGCACCAAGACTGGGATGACATGTAATGGGTGAGTACCAAGTACTTCATTTGAATATAGACATGTCCCCAAAGATTTTAAAGATATGCAATGAATTCCAAATATTTTCTTCCCTAGATATGGACTCTTTCTCCCCCTTGAATCTGATGTTGGATAATGGGAGAAGGTAGGGTAAGAGAAAATCAGAGCAGGAAATGGTGCAATCAACCAAAGATTTAAAGCAACAAGAATGTTTGCAGTAAGCTAAGATCAACCATATATATATTGACATGTCTTTACCCTCAAAAAGACATGTGACTTCTCTCCTCTTTGTTTTACTAGCATCTGGAAGAGCTTAGATGTGCTCATATGATAAGCTTTGATGTGCTCTCTTTCCCCCTTTGACATCAATTTCTAGGAAGGGCACTTTTGGAGCATGAGTCAAATAGGTTTGGTCCTTGAGACACATTACAAAGCAGCATGTAGTTTAAGGTGCGGGTAGAGGATAAGAATCATTGAGTGGAGCCGAAAGAAAATGTGCAGAAGGCAATGGCAAAAGGTTTTCTCAATAGTGAAATCGGTAACACCGATCTGTTTCTAGCGGTGACACCGAGTTAGCAGTGTCATGGATGATGCATATCAGTCAGACCGGGTTAGTCCATGTCGGTTGTACCGATGAACTATCTACATGATATCCTTGCAGTTTGGTCTAGCCGATAGGCTTGGATCCGTTAGTCTGAGTTCAATGTAGAGGAAATTTTTTGTCAACTCAGCTCACTTGGCAAATAAAATCTCACAAGGATTTGCAAGGAATTTAATTGAAAGATTTGCAATGAATTGGACAAAAAAGAAACGGAGAAAAAACATACAAAAGAAAAGAGATCTACATTAAGTTTTCTTTCTTAAAAGGGGAACAAGAGAGCAAGAAATATATGCAACAACACAAAGTAAGTGAACAGAGAAACACTAGATAACTTTATCTAAATGTGGTCGGCAACAAAGTCACCTATGTTAGAGTATATTGACTTAGGAGTCAAGTGAGATCACTTGATTATAGGTCATACTCACCATTTAAGCTCTTACGATTTTTCATTTAAGCATTTTTATGTATTAACATCTCGTTGAGTTGCTTTGTCTCATGTCTTGGAGCAAAGCTTCTCTTATATGGAATATCATACCTTGGGTTGTGGTGTTGATCTTGATCATGTAGTTGAACTTGTGTTGGATGCTCAAGGTTGATGTAGTTCATCAAGAGTTGGGAGCACCACTTAGGGTTTGAGTTCATCTTCTTACATGAGTTAGTCTTGCAAGGAAAAGCACTTGTGTACCCAACATTACCATCATGAAAACTTGATATCAATTGTAATTTGATATATAGAAATTGTCAAAGGATATGTCGAGTGAGTTCATGCTTCCTTATATTCAACATCCATATAGGAACTTGGTGATGTAGAGATTGCTCGAAATGTGAGTGACTTGCAATCTCATAGATTTGGGCTCATCCAAGTACCTACAAGGCTTAGATAACATGCAAGGGTACTAATATAGATCCAAGACATATGATCATCATCATAAGAGAAATATCAAGTTTAGTCATAAAAGGCTCATGCCTTGCATGTATCTAAATGGAGTTTCTACTCCAAGTTTGAGGCATCAATGATATTCAATTCACCTCTCAAATGGAAAAATACTTTCTCATCAAGATGTTTGGTGAATATACCCGCCAATTGCTTATCGGTATGAATATGCTTACGATTGATGTCTCCTTTAGCAACATGATCTCGAATGAAATGATGACGAACTTCAATATGCTTAGTTCGAGAATGTTGCACGGGATTGTGAGCAATATTAATAGCACTCTGTCAGCGTTCTGGGACTGGGGGTCCCCAGACTTGCCTGCCAGCAGCCTGCAGCGTGGCTCCACCAGTAGCTCAGTATGGCCCGTCTTCGTCAACCAACACTCAAGACCCTCGCGAGGGGCCAAGCCTCATGGGGAGGACGACACAAGGCCTCCTCAGGAGCGGCCTCACCAGGCAGGCTCGCGAGGGGGCGGAGAGATCAAGGCAAAGGGTACCTCGCGAGGTTCACGTGACGCAATTCATGATGACCAAGGCCAGGCGGGCGCCAGCGCGCGCAGTGTCCTCATTTCCTCTTTGGTGCTAAGGGGGTAAGCGCAGGTGCGGAGTACCGAGACATCAGGCAAAGGTTTCCATATCGGTGCAACAAGACCAAGACCAGCAGGACGGCAGGACGGAGGTTATCGTGGAGCTCAAGACAGCGTCATCACCAGCACCTTTGAGAGGCGAAGACCACCTTTAGTCAGGATAGCTTGTACTAGCTGTCCCCTTTCGAGTTGGTTGTTGTTGGATCCCTTCCCACTCAATATTTGATTGAGTTATATTTGCAAGTCTCTTCGAATTATTAGTTTGGTTTGGCCTACTAGATTGATCTTTCTTGCAATGGGAGAAGTGCTTAGCTTTGGGTTCAATCTTGTGGTGTCCTTACCCAGTGACAATAGGGTTAGCAAGGCATGTATTGTATTGTTGCCATCGAGGATAAAAAGATGGGGTTTATATCATATTGCATGAGTTTATCCCTCTACATCATGTCATCTTTCTTAATGCGTTACTCTATTCTTATGAACTTAATACTCTAGATGCATGCTGGATAGCGGTCGATGTGTGGAGTAATAGTAGTAGATGCAGGCAGGAGTCGGTCTACTTGTCACGGACGTGATGCCTATATACATGATCATGCCTAGATAATCTCATAATTACTCGCTTTTCAATCAATTGCTCGACAGTAATTTGTTCACCCACCGTAATACTTATGCTATCTTGAGAGAAGCCACTAGTGAAACCTATGGCCCCCGGGTCTATCTTTTATCATATCAGCTTTCTACTTTTATTTGCATCTTTACTTTTCCAATCTATATTGTAAAATACCAAACATATATTTATCTTATCATACTATCTCCATCAGATCTCACTTTCGCAAGTGGCCGTGAAGGGATTGACAACCCCATTATTGCGTTGGTTGCGAGTTCTTTGTTTGTTTGTGTAGGTGCGTGGGACTTTTGAGGAGCCTCCTACTGGATTGATACCTTGGTTCTCAAAAACTTAGGGAAATACTTATGCTACTATTGCTGCATCACCCTTTCCTCTTCAAGGAAAACTGACGCAAGCTCAAGACGTAGCAAGAAGTATTTCTGGCACCGTTGCCGGGGAGGTCTTCGCTCAAGTCAAGACATACCAAGCATCACAAACTCATCTCCCTAGCATTTACATTATTTTCCATTTGCCTCTCATTTTCCTCTCCCCCACTTCACCCTTGCCGTTTTATTCGTCCTCTCTTTCCCAATCTCCTCTCCCTTTTTTGCTTGCCTTTTTCTGTTTGCTTGTGTGTTGGATTACTTGTCTCCATGGCGCAAGATAATACCAAATTGTGTGATTTCTCCAATACCAATAATAACGATTTCATTATTTCTCCGATTGCTCCTCTTAATGATGTTTAGTCTTGTGAAATCAATACTGCTTTGTTGAATCTTGTTATGAAAGATCAATTTCCCGGCCTTCTTAGTGAATATGCCGCTACCCATCTAAACAAATTTGTTGATTTGTGTGATATGCAAAAGAAGAAAGATACGGACAATGATATCGTTAAATTGAAGTTGTTTCCATTTTCACCCAGAGATCGTGCTAAAGTTTGGTTTTATCTTTGCCTAAAAATAGTATTGACTCTTGGAACAAGTACAAAGATGCTTTTATCTCTAAGTATTTTCCTCCTGCTAAGATCATCACTCTTAGGAACGATATTATGAATATTAAACAACTTGATCATGAGCATGTTTCCCAATCTTGGGAAAGAATGAAATTGATGATTCGCAATTGCCATAGTCATGGTTTGAACTTATGGATGATCATACAAATTTTTTATGCCGGATTCAATTTTGCTTCTAGAAATCTTTTAGATTCGGCCGCAGGAGGCACGTTTATGGATATCACTTTAGGAGATGCTACAAAACTCCTTGATAATATTATGGCTAATTATTCTCAATGGCACACCGAAAGATCTTCTAGTAAAAAAAGTGCATGCTACAGAAGAAATCAATGTTTTGAGTGGAAAGATGGATTAACTTATGAAATTATTTGCTACTAAGAGTGCTCCTCTTGATCCCAATGATATGCCTTTGTCTACTCTGATTGAGAATAATAATGAATCTATGGATGTGAATTTTGTTGGTAGGAATAGTTTTGGAAACAATGCTTATAGATGAAACTTTAATCCTAGACCGTTCCCTAGTAATTCCTCTAATAATTATGGAAATTACTATAATAATTATTATGGTAATTTTAATAAGATGCCCTCTGATTTTGAGATTAGTGTGAAAGAATTTATGATCTCTCAAAAGAATTTTAATGCCTTGCTTGAAGAAAAGTTGCTCAAAGTTGATGATTTGGCTAGGAACATTGATAGACTCTCGCTTGATGTCGATTCTTTGAAACTTAGATCTACTTCTCCTAAGCATGATATCAATGAGTCTCTCAAAGCAATGAGAATTTCCATTGATGAGTGCAAAGAAAGAAAATCTAGATTGCGTGCTAAGAAAGATTGCTTTGTAAAAGCGTGTTCTTCTAGTTCCAATGAAAATAATGATGAAGATCTTAAAGTTATTGATGTGTCCCCCATTAGATCTTTGTTTTTCAATATTTATCTTAATAATGATGGGACTGGAGATGAGTCAACTTTAGTTAAAAGGCGTCCCAATAATTCGGAGTTTTTAGATCTTGATGCTAAATTTGGTAAAGGTGGGATTGGAGAGGTCAAGACTTTAAATAGCATTGAACCCACTATCTTGGATTTCAAGGAATTTAATTATGATAATTGTTCTTTAGAACGTTGTATTTCCTTGTTGCAATCCGTTGTTAATACTCCTCATGCTTATAGTCAAAATAAAGCTTTTACCAAACATATCGTTGATGCCTTGATGCAATCTTTTGATGAAAAACTTAATTTGGAAGTTTCTATACCTAGAAAACTTAATGATGAGTGGCAACCTACTATAAAGATTAAAATTAAAGATCATGAGTGTTATGCTTTGCGTGATTTGGGTGCTAGTGTTTCCA
This sequence comes from Aegilops speltoides, assembly GCA_021437245.1. Taxonomy (NCBI): domain Eukaryota; kingdom Viridiplantae; phylum Streptophyta; class Magnoliopsida; order Poales; family Poaceae; genus Aegilops; species Aegilops speltoides. The sequence continues at coordinate 285,779,989 of CM038145.1, forward strand.
CGATTCCGAAAACTTTATGTGATATTCTAGGTTTCCATGATCTTGATGATTGCTCTTTAAATTTGCATCTTGCGGATTCCACCATTAAAAAGAGAATGGGAAGGATCAATGATGTTATCATTGTTGCAAATAAAAATTTGGTGCCCATAGATTTTATTGTTCTTGATATAGATTGCAATCTTTCTTGCCCTATTATTCTGGGTAGACCTTTCCTTAGAACGATTGGTGCGATTATTGATATGAAGGAAGGGATTTTAGATTCCAATTTCCATTAAGGAAAGGCATGGAGCACTTTCCAAGAAAGAAAATTAAATTACCTTATGAATTTATCATGCGAGCTACTTATGAATTGTGTGCCAAAGATGGCACTACTTAGATCTATCCTGCTTTTATGCCTAGCTAGGGGCGTTAAACGATAGCGCTAGTTGGGAGGCAACCCAATTTTATGGTGATAGTTGATTTGATTCTGCTGAAAAATAGAAACTTTGCATGCACCAAATTAGTTTTTTTAAATCACAGAAACGTGCTTTTGCGTGATTCTTTCTTCTGTAGATCAATAGATAAACTGCCCAGGACTTACTATTTTGGTAGGATTTTTAGAGTTCCAGAATTATTCGTGGGTTACAGATTGCTACAGACTGTTCTGTTTTTGACAGATTCTGTTTTTCGTGTGTTGTTTGCTTATTTTAATGCATCTATGGCTAGTATTAAGTGGTATGAACCATAGAGAACTTGAAATACAGCAGGTTTAACACCAATATAAATAAAGAATGAGTTCATTACAGTACCTTATGTGGTGGTTTTGCTTTGTTTCACTAACGGAGCTTATGAGATTTCCTGTTGAGTTTTGTGTTGTGAAGTTTTCAAGTTTTGGGTAAATATTTGATGGACTATGGAATAAGGAGTGGCAAAAGTTCAAGAATAGCCAAAAGCCTAAGCTTGGGGATGCCCCCGAAAGGCATCCCCTCTTTCATCTTCGTTTATCGGTAACTTTACTTGGAGCTATATTTTTATTCGCCACATGATATGTGTTTTGCTTGGAGCGTCTTGTATGATATTAGTATTTGCTTTTTAGTTTTCCACAATAATCCTTGCTGTAAACACCTTTTGGGAGAAGCCTACTTGATTGGACTTTATTAGAATACTCTATGTGCTTCACTTATATCTTTTGAGCTAGATAGTTTTTGCTCTAGTTCTTCACTTATATCTTTTAGAGCACGGCGGTGGTTTAATTTTGTAGAAATTTCTAGTCTCTCATGCTTCACTTGTATTATTTTGAGATTCTCTTAGAACAGCATGGTATTTTCTATAGTTATAAAATTGGTCCTAGAATGGTGGGATCCAAGTTTGGTATAATAAAAACTGTCATAGGAAGTGAATTGGATGCTATGATCAATTTGATACTTGATAATTGTTTTGAGATATGGAGGTAGTGATATTAAAGTCATGCTAGTTGGATGATTATGAATTTAAAGAATGCTTGTGTTGAAGTTAGCAAGTCCCATAGCATGCACGTATGGTTAAAGTTGTGTAACAAATTTGAAACATGAGGTGTCCTTGGATTGTGCATCCTTATGAGTGGCGGTCGGGGACGAGCGATGGTCTTTTCCTACCAATCTATTCCCCTAGGAGCATGCGCGTAGTGCTAGGTTTTTGATGACTTCTAGATTTTTGCAATAAGTATATGAGTTATTTTGACTAATGTTGAGTCCATGGATTATACACACTTTTACCTTTCCATCTTTGCTAGCTTCTTCGGTACCGTGCATTGCCCTTTCTCACCTTGAGAGTTGGTGCAAACTTCACCGGTGCATCCAAACCCTGTGATACAATACGCTCTATCACACATAAACCTCCTTATATCTTCCTCAAAATAGCCACCATACCTACCTATTATGGCATTTCCATAGCCATTCCGAGATCTATTGCCATGCAACTTTCCACCATTTTGTTTATCATCATGACACGCATTACTATTGTCATATTGGCATTGCATGATCATGTAGTTGACATCGTATTTGTGGCAAGGCCACTTTGCATAATTTTTCATACATGTTACTCTTGATTCATTGCCCATCCCGGTACACGTCGGAGGCATTCATATAGTCATATCTTGTTCTAGTTTTGAGTTGTAATTCATGAGTTGTAAATCAATAAAAGTGTGATGATCATCATTATTAGAGCATTGTCCCCAAAAATAATATAAAAGAAAGGCCAAAGAAAAAAAAGAAAAAAAAGAAAGGCCAAAAAAAGGCCCAAAAAAGGGGGCAATGTTACTATCTCTTTTCCACACTTGTGCTTCAAAGTAGCACCATGTTCTTCATATAGTGAGTCTCATATGTTGTCACTTTCATATACTAGTGGGAATTTTTCATTATAGAACTTGGCTTGTATATTCCTACGCTGGGCTTCCTCAAAATGCCCTAGGTCTTCGTGAGCAAGCAAGTTGGATGCACACCCACTTAGTTTCTTTTGTTGAGCTTTCATACATTTATAGCTCTAGTGCATCCATTGCATGGCAATCCCTACTCCTCATGTTGACATCAATTGATGGGCATCTCCATAGCCCATTGATTATCCTCGTCAATGTGAGACTTTCTCCTTTTTTGTCTTCTCCACACAATCCCCATCATCATATCCTATTCCACCCATAGTGCTATATCCATGGCTCACGCTCATGTATTGCGTGAAAGTTGAAAAAGTTTGAGATTATTTAAGTATGAAACAATTGCTTGGCTTGACATCGGGCGTGTAGAATTTGGGAACATTTTTGTGTGACGAAAATGAAGCATAGAATAACTATATGATTTTGTAGGGATGAACTTTCTTTAGCCATGTTATTTTGAGAAGACATGATTGCTTTGATTAGTATGCTTGAAGTATTATCATTTCTTATGTCAATATGAACTTTTATTTTGAATCATTTGGATCTGAACATTGAGAAATATGCTAGGTAGCATTCCACATCAAAAATTCTATTTTTATAATTTACCTACTCGAGGATGAGCATGAATTAAGCTTGGGGATCCTTGATACGTCTCCAACGTATCTATAATTTTTGACTGTTCCATGCTATTATATTACCCGTTGTGGATGTTTAGGGGCTTTACTTTACACATTTATATCATTTTTGGGACTAACCTACTAACCGGAGGCCCAACCCGTATTACTATTTTTTGCCTATTTCAGTATTTCGAAGAAAAGGAATATCAAACGGAGTCCAAACGGAATGAAACCTTCGGCAGCGTGATTTTTGGAACAAACGTGATCCAGAGGACTTGGAGTGCAAGCCAAGAAGCAGCCGAGGCGGCCACGAGGGTGGAGGGCGCGCCCACCCCTACAGGGCGCGCCCCCCTATCTTGTGGGCCCCTCGGGCGGCCACCGACCTACTTCTTCCTCCTATATATACACACGTACCCCGAAAACATCAGGGGAGCCAACAAAAAACAATTTCCACCGCCGTAACCTTTTGTATCCACGAGATCCCATCTTGGAGCCTTTGCTGACGCACCGCCGGAGGGGGAATCGACCATGGAGGGCTTCTACATCAACACCATAGCCCCTTCGATGAGTTGTGAGTAGTTTACCATAGACCTTCGGGTCCATAGTTATTAGCTAGATGGCTTCTTCTCTATTTTTGGATCTCAATACCGTGTTCTCCTCGATCTTCTTGGAGATCTATTCGATGTAACTCTTTTTGCGGTATGTTTGTCGAGATCCGATGAATTGTGGGTTTATGATCATGTTTATCTATGAGAAATATTTGAATCTCCTCTTAATTCTTTTATGTATGATTGAGTTATCTTTGCAAGTCTCTTCGAATTATAAGTTTGGTTTGGCCTACTAGATTGATCTTTCTTGCAATGGGAGAAGTGCTTAGCTTTGGGTTCAATCTTGCGGTGTCCTTACCTAGTGACAATAGGGGTAGCAAGGCACGTATTGTATTGTTGCCATCGAGGATCAAAAGATGGGGCTTATATCATATTGCATGAGTTTATCCCTCTACATCATGTCATCTTTCTTAATGCATTACTGTGTTCTTATGAACTTAATACTCTAGATGCATGCTAGATAGCGGTCGATGTGTGGAGTAACAGTAGTAGATGCAGGCAGGAGTTGCTCTACTTGTCGCGGACAAGATGCCTATATACATGTCGGGGTTGGGTGCGACATATGCCAAAGGATGGCTTATCATGGTGGGGGCGAGTAGAACATCGCCGGTGCCTGGAAACGGGATGAGGCGAAGACATGCACGCTAGCAGATCTTACCTAGCTTTAGGGTTCTCCGAGGAGATAACACCCCTACTGCTGCTCTGCAGGGTCTCCGCATGATCACTAAGGCAAAGTGAATACAAGGGTGCTCCTAGAGCTGTTTCTGGAAGAAGGAGAAGGCAAGGCTAGCTCTCTCCCTCCTTCGTGTTCTGTCTAATGCTACTGGATGCCAAACCTTTGCATGGGTGTCCCGGGGGTTTATATAGGCCTACCCCCCAGGGTTACAATGGTAAATCCGGCTGGGCGCGGGTCCCAGCCGTCAGTCTCTTAGGTGCCGTCTTATCCGCCGACTCCTGGGGCCCGCCGACTGGTGGGCCCTGCCGACTGTCCTGGTACGAGGGCATCAGCCCGCGCCCGCCGCGGGCGGGTCTTGCCGGCTGCAGATTACTGTAGCCGTGCTTCTAATGACACAAGCTTGGTCATGGGGTTATGGCAACAGTGCCGCCGCCTGCGGGCGATCACTGTGGCCATCCCCCGGTCGCATCTGGTTAATGGCGCGTGGGGCCCGTGGGAGGAGCCGGCCGGCTTCGGGGGGCCGACTCCCAACGGATCCGACTCTCGGCGCGCCCGCCATCTTCAATACTCTCATTGGTGGTAGGCCCGCCGTCTCGGGCCGTCTGAGACGAGGCGTCATGGGTCTGAGGCCTGCCCGTGGGCTGATGTTAGGGCTGGCATGGCAACAGTGCCGCGCCGGGCGGAGATCTCCGTGAGTACGGCGTACTATGGCCATGCTCGTCTTTAATTACCGGGTGGTTGGGAGTCGCGGGCCGACTCCCCATAGTCGGCTTCTTCGGAGTCGCGTCTGGGACTCGGCCGAGATGAGAGTCGCCTCAGGGACTCGGCATCTTGGAGTCGCCTTCTGGGACTCGGCTTATCTTGGAGTCGCATTCTGGGACTCGGCTTATCTTGGAGTCGCCGTAGGTATTTGAGGGGCGCAGTCTGCCCCGACGTCTTGAAAGGTTCTGGGACTCGGGTTAGCCCACCCGTGGCCCATTACTCCGACAGTAGTCCCCGAAGCTGGTGAGGCTCCGAGGTTGATACGTCGTGTGCCTCAGCAGTTTCATTCCTTAGATGGGGAAAAGCGAGATTTGGTGGCCACCTTCCTACGAGCCAATTGGCTGGAGTCGGATTCGTCGAGAGCCAACATGCTCAAACCGTCTTGCCCCTTGGGGGGTTTCATATGTCACGGCGGGAACAAGGTGCCATGCGTGATACGCCTCCCGCGGTCGCTTGCCTCGGCCCCATCGCACGGCGCCACGTGGCAAAGGCAGTCTGCCTGCCCATGCGCGCGACGGGACTGGCCGTCAGGTGGGGCCCGCCACTACCGCGCCTCGGCGCGCGAACGGATCCGTTGCGGCCGTGCGGGCGGTTGGGCTTCCCACGATGTTACTGCACGCAGTAACTTCGTGGGTAAATCGTGGGGGGCGTGGGGTCCTGCGCGCACTTAATCCCACACCGCCCCATCGGCTTCTCAGCCGCAGGCCTATAAGTAGGCTGGGGGGGCTGGACGGGAAACGCGCGCGCCCATTCCTCCCTGCTCCCCTGCCTCCTCCTGCTTCTTCCTCCAGCCATCGCCGCACCGCGCCGCACCGCTCTGTTGCGATGAGCTCTTCCTCCGCCGCCATGGCTCCCGCCGTGCGTTCCGGTGTTTGGGACGGCTCCGAAGTGGATGACAACGCCATTGAGCACCTTCGCAAGACGTGCCGGCTCCCCGCCGCGAACTTGGTGCGAGCTCGTGCCCCGCCGGCGGGGGAAATAAGGCCAGCGCCGCAGGAGGGCGAGCGGTTCATATTCCGCTAGCACCTTATGTGCGGCCTGGGCCTGCTGGCGAGCGGCTTCCTCCGCTCCTTCTTGGAGTTCAACGGACTCCAGCCGCACCACCTCACCCCCAACACGGTGGTGCTGCTGGCCGCCTTCGCCACCCTGTGCGAGGGTTTCCTCGGCGTTCTCCCCACTATCGAGCTGTGGGGAGAGCTCTTTCAATCCAAGCTCGGCACGCACATCGATGGCGTGCCGGCTTAATGCGGCGCCTTCATCACAATGCGCAGGTCGACCGCCGACAATCCATTCCCCTCCATCGCGCTGATCAAATTGGTGAAGATGTGGCAGCGCTCCTACTTCTACATGAAGAACATCGCGGCGGAGGGCGACTGGGTCAACCTGCCGCCCTATGAGGCCGGCGCGCCGGCTGGGAGGCTTCCTAGTTGGTCCCACCGGGCCCAGACGCTGACTCCCGCCGGCGCCGCCGCCATCGCGCGACTCCGGGTGCTGACGCAGTCGGAAGGCTGGTCGGGGCCAACTTGCTGGCCGCCTTCGTGGCGCACCGAGTCCTCCCTCTCCAAGGCCGACCTCATTTGATTAGTCAGATGAGCGCCGACACCGAGTCGGATGTGCACAGGACATGCCCCACGGAGGTGGCGAAGATGGTGAATCACATTGCGAATCGCGAGCTCGCAGAAGATTGGCGATTCGCAAAGAGCCGTACTCGCGTGCCAACCCCCCTTCCTGCGGTAAGTCGTATATTTTTGCTTTCTGTTTTTCTTCGTGGCCGAATCCGGCTTCTGATCTTCTTGGCTTTTTTTTAGAGTCAGAACCCTCTCATCCCGCCCGCAGCCGGCGCCACTGGGCAGCCCCGCGACTATGCTCCAGATCGAGCGGAGAGCGATGTCGAGGACCCCGACTTGGGGGCGGCGGCGATGGAGGCCGACGCCGAAGGCGGAGGAGGGGGAGCGGAAGGCGGCCTCCGGCCTTCGGCGACTGGCCAGAAGACGACGCCGAAGGGGAAGTCGTCCCGCGCCGCCAACCCAAAGCTGGCCATCCGGGCGCGAGCTCTTCCGCTGGCTTGGCCGGTCAAGTCGGCGCGAAGAAGAGCCAGGCCGCGCCGAGTTCGCTCGGCGGTCGGCCGAAAAAGTTCAAGGGGGCGGCCGCCGCGACCAAGAGGGAGGAGGCGGTCGCGAAGGACAACCGCTTCCGCAAGGAAGTGAAGAAGCCGCTGCTAGTCTCTGCGTAAGCCTTCACTGCCTTTGTCTTGTTTTCTTTGACGAATTCTTTCCGGGTCTTCTTCATTCTGTTTTCTGCTTCAGGGCCCCTCTTTCTCTTGAGAGGGTCGCCGTCCCCTCTGTCATGGGGTCGGCCGAGACGTCCGCCAACACCCGGCGGATTGACCCCGCTGCCGACCTCTGGGAGGCGACGGAGCACAACCCGCGGGAGAAGCGCGATGAGGAAGAGGCCGACCGCCTGGAGAAGGCGCAAGCCGAGAAGGCGGCGGCCTCCACCCAGAAGAGGTTGGAGCAGGCCGAAGCCGCCGCCGCGACCAAACAGCGGGCCGAGGAGGCCGCGCGCCGCCAATCGGCGTTGCTAGTCGTCCCACTGAGCTCCGCGCCGCCGCCCCCGGAGTTCACGGGGCAGACTGGAGAAGTCGGCGGGGAGCACTCCATTGTGGAGAGGGACGGAGGTGAGGCCTCTGCGTCGGGCACAGCCTCGCTGCCACCGCCGCCTCCGCCGCATGGCAAGCAGCCGGCAAGCAACGGTGGCGAGGCTGCTTCTTCAAGTCGCCTCACCGGCGCGCCGCCGTCTTGCGAAGGCGGTCTCGGCGCCGCGCCCCTTGGAAGCCGGCGCCGCCAGCTCGGCCATTCCAGATGCCGAGGCATCAAGTGCTGCGCCCACTGGATGGGTGCGAGGAGGCGGCGAGGTCCATTGAACCGGGCGCTCCTGGATGTGCAGGCGAAGCTGCGAGCTGAAGGAGAAGCCATCCAGGGCTGCACCAGGGTGCATCTGGCGTCGCGAGCATCTATCCGAGTACGTTTTTCTTTTTTGACTTTGCCTTTTCTCATTTTTCTCTGTGGGGGCGCGGCAGCGCACCCACTGGGTCTAGTCCCCGAGTTTCGGACCGGCTGCTGCGCAGGCGGCCCGGAACTCAATCTGGCGAGTTCCTCATTTTTGTTTTCGTCTGATTTTTATTGCAGGAGTACCAGAACTTCCGCGTCACCGCCTACAACCGCAACGTTGAGCGGCTGGAGAAGCGGACTGCTGACTTGTCGGAGAGCCGGAGTAAGTTCTTCTTCTTTTCCGTGGAGTATTTGGCGCACTAAGAGCTATAGTCCCGAGATTGGGCCGATCGCTGGCAGTCGGGCCGGATCTTCCCGGCGACCTTTGCTGTTGATGACTTAACGTTGTTTCTCTTTGTTTTTCAGAGGCCAACGCCGCTCTTCAGGAACAGTTGGGCGAAGTCAGCACGGCCCTTCGCACCAAGGAGGAGTGCGGCAAGCTCGCCAAAGAGCGCGACTTGCTGGCCAAGCAGTTGGCGGAGCAAAAGGAGCTGCTGAAGGCGGCCCAGGACGAGGCGGGGAGGAAAGACACCGCCCTCCTGGCCGAGTTCGAGATGGAGCGCTCCTCCTGGACCGACAGGGAGGCGATGCTGACTTACGGCTTCCACGAGATCGAGGACATCGTCGATGGTGAGTTTCTTTTCTTTCTTTCCTTGAGCTGCCGACTGCAAGTCAGGCCGACTGCTGATTTTCTCTCTGCTTCTTTCTGTTTTGGGCAGACTTCTTCCCTGGCCATTCGCAAGCAGTCAATCGAGCCATCGAGGCTGATCGCGAGACGCGGAGGGCGAATGACGAGGAGATTGCCGCCAACGCCCTGCTGACCGTGGATGAGCAGCTACTGAGCATCGAGACCCGTCTGCGGCTGGCTCATCAGCTGCTGCGCCGGCTTCAACGTGCCGGGGCCCAAGCGATCTCCGCCCTGTGGCCAAGCATGCCGGCTCTGCGCACCGCCAGTCGAACTGCCAACTGGCTGGAGGTCGCGGCCGGCCGTCTTGAGGCTTGGAAGGGTTCCTCGGCCCAGGCTGGAGCACGCCGGGCGTTGGAATTTGTCAAGGCTTGGTATCCAGGGCTGGACCTGGACCGGCTGGCCGCGTTTTGGTCAGAGGCCCAGGCAGAACTGGCGGCTGTATAAGGCGCCCTCATCGAGCGCGCGGCGGCGATCGCCGACTACACCGACACCAGCGTCTTCGTTCCCAAGCGGGCCGCGAACGGCGAGGAGGTGCCTCCGGAGTGGTTCGGGATGAACCCCGACTACGGCGAAGACTCGGCGGAGGTGATCGGCTCCAACACCGAGGAGGAAGACGAGGCGGGGGATGAAGACGAGACGGAGGCGCCAGAGGACAGGGCGGACGACCAGCCTCATCTCGATCGCGCCTCCAGCAACGAGCCGCGTCCGACTGGGCCGGCCGTCGCCGGAGGCGACCGAGCCAAGACTGCCCAGCCGGCCACCCCAGCGCCCGACACCGCCGTCTCAGTCGACCCGCCGAACCCGTCTGCGGCTCCTTAGGCTGCCGTCTTGTCCTTTCTTTATCTGTTTTCATAGTCTTTGAAGAACTTGTTAATTTGCACAATTCCACCCGTGGGGTGTATTTTGAACTCGGCCAGAGGCCCTTGCTCATGTAAATATCTATTTGCCTTCTATCTTTCCTTGCTGATTGCTCTTTTGGCATTTTCCTTTGCCGCCTTCCCATAGTCGCTGCTTTGCCAGACGGACAGTCGCTCCGCGGGCTGCCGCAGGTCAAATGCTTGGCTATTTTTAGGGAAGGCAAGTACTTCGCCTTTTTAGAGTTTTTTAACAAGTGAGATAGAAGGCGGAGAGTCGACTATTCGAGAGTCGGCTCCGCAGAGAGAGGCTGGGAGCCGGCTTGGGCTATGCATACCTTCGGGTCCTTAGCCATTTTTTCGTGTGTGCGCTCGTTCTTGCTTGTTCTCCGCCTACCAGCAGTCGCTCTGCGAGCTGCGGCTTTCGACAGGAGACGGCTTAAGCGCATCACACTACTTGTCCGACTGCAGGAAGCATTTCATAGCGCAAGACGGCAAGTCCCCGGGCCGACTAGTCGAACCCGGTGCCAATCGGCATAACAAAGAGTAGCATACTCGGAGGCATAATTCTTATCATACAGCTAACAAAAAAGGGCAGTCCCCGAGCTCGTCTCGGGGGCCCAAAGTCTCGGTACTTTTAACACAAAGGATAGCGTGGTACAAACTGCATTAACTGTAAAATCTTCGGAGAAGATTTGCGTTCCATGGCCGTTCTGACTCCTTGCCGGAGTCATCCCTCTTGCGCGCTCGAGGCTTCTGAGCGTTGATTAGGTAGTAGGAGCCGTTGCCCAGCACTTTGCTGATGATGAAGGGGCCTTCCCAAGGCGCCGACAACTTGTGCCGGCCGACTGTTCGCTGAATCAGCCGGAGCACAAGGTCGCCCTCTTGAAACGATCTCGGCTTGACCTTTCGGTTGTAGTATCGGCGCAGACTCTGCTGGTAGATGCCGGACCGGCTGAGTGCCAACAGCCGGCCCCCTTCCAGCAGGTCAACGCCGTCTTGGCGTGCTTCTTTGGCTTCCTCCTTGGTGTACATGGTGACTCGTGGAGAGTCGAACTCTATGTCCGTCGGGATGATGGCTTCGGCACCGTAGATGAGGAAGAAAGGCGTGAAGCCGGTTGACTTGTTTGGAGTCGTGCGCAGACTCCAGAGGACGGCTGGTAGCTCCTCAACCCAACAGCCAGCCGAACCTCAAGTGGTTCGACTAGTCGAGGCTTGATGCCGGACAGGATGAGGCCGTTTGCTCGCTCCACCTGGCCGTTTGACTGCGGATGGGCAACGGACGCTAAGTCCAGTCGGATGCCCTGCGTCGCGCAGAAACGGGCCAAGGCGCCTTTGGCAAAGTTTGTGCCATTGTCGGTGATGCTGTTGTGCGGTATGCCATACCGCACCGTGATGTCGGCGATGAAAGTCACTGCAGTCGGACCGTTCAACTTCTTGATGGGCTTTGCTTCTATCCACTTGGTGAACTTGGCCACCGCGACAAGCAGATGAGTTAGGCCGCCTCGGGCCGTCTTGAATGGTCCCACCATATCCAGGCCCCAAACTGCGAAGGGCTAGGCGATGGGGATTGTCTTCAGCGCGGAAGCCGGCTGAAGTGGCTTGGAGCGGAACTTCTGGCACCCCTTGCATTTTTGGACTAACTCTTTAGCCTCTTCCAGGGCAGTCGGCCAAAAGAAACCGTGCCGAAAGGCTTTGGCGATGAGTGCCCTTGAAGCCGCATGGTGGCCGCACTCGCCCTGATGGATGTCTCTAAGAATTGCTTGGCCTTGTTCTGGCTCTACGCAGCGCTGGTAGACACCAGTGACACTGCGCCTGACCAGCTCGTTGTTGACTATGGTGTATGCTGCCGCTCGGCGTTGCACTTGCCGAGCCAAGATCTCATCAGTCGGCAGCTCTCTATTTACGAGAAATTTGAGGATGGGCTGCGCCCACGAGGGTGCTGCTATGGTGTATGCTGCCAAGTAGTGTGTGGTATGGGCTTTCAAGGTCCACTACTTCGAACCAGACCGGCTCTCGGCGGAAATGATCTTTGTCTCCGAAGAGGACGTCTATCAGGATCTTGCCGATTGGTGAGCAGGAAAGGCCGGGTACAATACCATGGAACCTGATCCGCTGCTCTGCGGCTGTCTTTGCTTGATTCCTAGCTTCTCCATAGTATCTTTATACAGGATGTTGATGCTCTCGCCTCCGTCTATCAGCACTCTCAAAAAGCGGGCGGCCCGCTGTCGATGGCCAAGGTGGCGCCTAGGACCAGGGCATAGGAGCCGGATTCGCATCACCTCTGGGTGATCCGCTCGCTCAACCGATAGGCCTCTCGGACCAATGCATGAACTCGAGTATTTGTTGCCTTTGCATTTACTTCTTCTTCTTTGCTGCCGTCTGCTGCGCCGATCATCAGCACACTGGTGAACACCATGTAGGCTCCATGCTCTTCTGGGTACTCGTCTTGCCATCGCGCCGATCGGGCCGAGCAGCCGCTGCCGGGTGGCGGCGAGGCGGCGGCCAAAGAAAGTGAGGGGGAAGGAGGCTGTCTCCCTTGGCAATTCTGGTGAGCCAGTGTCACTTTCGGATGGTATGATTTGACGGCTTCGCGCCACTGTGGAACTTGAAGGGACCATCCAAAGTCTGCTCATAGGAAAAGGCCGGCAACCAATTGGATTTGCCGCCTTTCTGCCGTTTGGCCGGAGGCTGCCCCTCCGGCTGTTGATCTTCAACTGTCGCAACCTGCCAACTGTTGGAAGTCGGCGGTTGGGCCTTGCGCTTGTTGTCACTTTGTTGTTGGCGCCGACTGGTGTCTCCAGCCGGGGTTCTGGGAGCCTGAGGGGCCACTTTGCCAGCCGCATTGACTTGAATCTCTGTCTTCATTGAGGAGTCGGCCGTGGCGTACTTGTCTGCTATGATCAGCAGTTCATCGAGGGTTTCTGGCTCGTCGCAGAGGAGCCTGTGCTTGAGGAGGGTGCCTTCTCGGCACCCGGCGGTGAAGTACTCGATAGCCTGCACCTCGTGCACGCCCTCACAGGAGTTCCGAAGCTCGCCCCAGCGCGTGAGGTAGTCGCGTGTTGACTCATCAGGGCCTTGCACGCACAAGGAAAGCTGGTGCGGCTTGGGAGGTCGCTTGTACGTGCTCGTGAAGTTGCGGATGAAGGCTTCGGCGAAGTCGACCCAACTGTTGATGCTGCGGGGCTTCAGACTGTTCAACCATGTCCGGGCCGTGCCCTGGAGCATGAGTGGAACGTACTTCACGGCAACCCGCTTGTTGCCGTTCGCTATGCTGATGGCCGTGGAGTAATCTATCAGCCAGTCTTCCGGCTTCACAGAGCCGGTGTACTTGGGTGTGTCTCGGGGGAGCGTGAACCCTTTGGGGAAGGGATCTTCTCGGATGCGGGGCCCGAAGTGAGGCGGACCCAGCTCGTCTTCTTCTTCCAGCGCCAGGGATCAGTGGAGTCGGTCGATCCGATGGCGGGCGTCGTTCTCTCCGACTCCTTCTCGACGGCCGAGGCGGCCGCCGAGAGTTGATGCTCAACAGGCGGCGGGGAAACTCGCCGTTCTCTTCTTGGTGGGGGAGGCAGGTAGTCGTCCCGCCGCTCTACTGCTCTCGGACGGCCGTCTTGGTCGCGCTCAATGGTGATGTGAGTCCGACTGCGACTGACAGCCGGCTCCTTTTCTTTCCTTCCGCGGACTCCGCCAGTCGGCGTTCGAGATGTCGCGCCTTGATCTCGGCGGGGAGGCAAGTCATCATTCGGTTCTTCGCAAGCGATCAGCGCTGCTGCGGCGCGTTCTGCGCAGCAACCACGTCGAGGAGCTGCTGGACTCGCTCCGTCATCATGCGGCTCTCTTTGCCCTCGAAGTTCTTCAACTCGTCAGTCGCCGCTTGGGTAGCGTGGATGTTCTCCGCAGGGGTGGCATATACGGGGCGTTTAGCCCCGAACAAGTCGGCGATGGTCGCGCCGCGCTGCCGGACCGCGCCTAGGCGGCTCGGCCCAGTTGGAGCCGGCGAGCTGCCCACGGCGCGATCCATTTCGCGCTGGTAGGGTTCTGACAGGCGCCTCATGCTCGCCAGTCTCTTGGCGCCTTCGATGATATGAAGGCGGCGTGTCTCCAGCGTCTTGGCGTCTGCGTCCTCTGGAATGGGCGCAGTTAGGTCTAGCAGGGCCGCAGCGAGCGGGTCCTGAGCTTCTTCACCAGAGCGCTCATCGTGACTGATGATGAGCACCTCTGTGACGGCGCTTCCGCCACACTCCTCGTGAGGAAGCGGCTCGTCGTAGACCACCACGTTGGTGGGGAAAGTGTCAAGCGATACGGCGTCGGAGTCGACCAACATCGGGTCGGTGGAGCCTACGGACTCCAAGTCCACGGCAGGCTCACCGGCGACGTGGAGTTGGTCGAGGAGGCCTGCGAGGAGACTCTTGGGGCCACCCGTGCCTGCGTCGGATGCAGGCTCGTCGGAGAGTCGAACCTCGCCGACAAGTTCGGCGAGGCTGCTTGCTGCATAGGCGGCCTCAGCGCCAGCCTGTGGCCGATCTGAACTCCATCTGGCGAGCTGGCTGGCTGCGCCGCCAGGAGGAAGAGGGTTCCGCCCGAACAGATCTCCGGACGACGGTGCACCAGCCCCATGGTGGGCGCCAAATGTCGGGGTTGGGTGCGACATATGCCAAAGGATGGCTTATCATGGTGGGGCGAGTAGAACATCGCCGGTGCCTGGAAACGGGATGAGACGAAGACATGCACGCCAGCGGATCTTACCCAGCTTTAGGGCTCTCCGAGGAGATAACACCCCTACTGCCGCTCTGCGGGGTCTCCGCATGATCACTAAGGCAAAGTGAATACAAGGGTGCTCCTAGAGCTGTTTCTGGAAGAAGGAGAAGGCAAGGCTAGCTCTCTCCCTCCTTCGTGTTCTGTCTAATGCTACTGGATGCCAAACCTTTGCATGGGTGTCCCGGGGGTTTATATAGGCCTACCACCCAGGGTTACAATGGTAAATCCGGCTGGGCGCGGGTCCCAGCCGTCGGCCTCTCAGTGCCGTCTTTCGCCGACTCACGGGCCCGCCCCGGTGGGCCCCACCGTATCTGATGCGAGGGCATCGGCCCGCGCCCGCCCGTGGCGGGTCTTCTTGGCTGCTGCACATGTAGCCGTGCTTCTAATGACGCAGGCTTGGTCATGGGGTTATGGCAACAGTGCCGCCGCCTGTGGGCGATCACTGTGGCCATCCCCCGGTCACATCTGGTTAATGGCGCGTGGGGCCCGTGGGAGGAGCCGGTCGGCTTCGGGGGGCCGACTCCCAACGGGTCCGACTCTCGGCGCGCCTGCCGTCTTCAATACTCTCGCTGACTGGTAGGCCCCGCCATCTCTGGGCCGTACTGACGAGGCGTCGTGGTCTGAGGCCCGCCCTGTGGGCTGATGTCAGGCTCAGATGGCAACAAGATGCCGGGCGGAGATCTCCGTGAGTACGGCGTACTATGGCCATGCTCGTCTTTAACTACCGGGTGGTTGGGAGTCGCGGGCCGACTCCCCATAGTCGGCTTCTCCGGAGTCGCGTCTGGGACTCGGCCGAGACGAGAGTCGCCTCAGGGACTCGGCTCGCCTTGAGTCATATACGGGACTCGGCTCATCTTGGAGTCATATACGGGACTCGGCTTATCTTGGAGTCGCATATACGGGACTCGGCTTATCTTGGAGTCGCTGTAGGTACTTGAGGGGAGCAGTCTGCCCCGATGTCTTGAAAGGTTCTGGGACTCGGGTTAGCCTACCCGTGGCCCATTACTCTGACAATACATGATCATGCCTAGATAATCTCATAATTATTCACTTTTCTATCAATTGCTCGACAGTAATTTGTTCACCCACCGTAATACTTATGTTATCTTGAGAGAAGCCACTAGTGAAACCTATGGCCCCCGAGTTTATCTTTTATCATATAAGCTTTCTACTTTTATTTGCATCTTTACTTTTCCAATCTATATTATAAAATACCAAAAATATATTTATCTTATCATACTATCTCCATCAGATCTCACTTTCGCAAGTGGCCGTGAAGGGATTGACAACCCCTTTATTGCGTTGGTTGCGAGTTCTTTGTTTGTTTGTGTAGGTGCGTGGCAGTTTTGAGGAGCCTCCTACTAGATTGATACCTTGGTTCTCAAAATCTGAGGGAAATACTTATGCTACTATTGCTGCATCACCCTTTCCTCTTCAAGGAAAACCAACGCAAGCTCAAGACGTAGCACCAACTGGCTTCCCATGGCCCTTACTGGCGTCCCGTGCGTGTGATTGCTCAACCTGCCGGCTTCTTCCGTGGCCTCCTCGGAGGAGCTGCGCGACCTCTTCCTCGCCCACTACGCGGCGCTGGCGCCCCTGGTCGTCACAGCTCTCCTGTGCGGCTCGCAGGCGCCACCCTCAGACCGCCACGCAAAGCCGTTCTTTCGCCGGATCAGCATCGTCCTCCCGCGGCAAGGAGCTCCCCCGGGTTAGGTGGCGCCCAAGGCTGACCTGACCTTCTACTTGGAAGATCACCCTGTCACCACCGCCTGCTCGGGTGCGCTCCCGATGCTCTGCACGGCCACCATCTGCCAAGTGGCCGTCACCCAAACCCTCATCGACGGTGGTGTCGGCCTCAACGTGCTCTTAGTGGAGGCCTTCAGCCTCCTCCACGTACCGCTGGAGCGGCTCCGACCTAGCAAGCCCTTCTCAGGCGTCGGAGGCGGTTCCTCCAGTTCCCTGGGGCAGATCCGCCTTCCCGTGACCTTCGACACCCGCGACAACCACCGCACAGAGCTGGTCGACTTCAACGTTTCTCACATCGGCCTCCCGTACAACGCCATCCTTGGGTATCTAGCCCTGGCTCAGTTCATGGCGGCAACCCATTCGGCTCACAACCTCATGAAGATGCCCGGGAGTGACGGCGTCCTCACCATAGCTGGAGATACCAAGGAGGCTCTTATGGCGCTCAAGCTGGCCCTCAAGGCCGCCACGGCGGTGCAACCCACCGACACGGACGCCTCCAAGGCCAAGGAAGCTGCACCAACCAAAAAGAAGCGGATGTTCACTCAGGATAAAGCGGAGACCAAGCAAGCGCCAGTTGAGGAAGACGGGTCCTCGGGAGCCACCTTCACCATAGGTGCGGACCTCGACCCCGACCAAGAGAAGGCGCTGGTGAAATTCTTGCCTGCGAACAAGGAGGTGTTCACGTGGGAACCCAAGCAGCTAGTGGGGGTCCCAAGGGAGGTGATTGAGCATCACCTGAATGTGTGCCCCAATGTACGCCCTGTAAACAAAAGGTGAGGTGGCAGTCCACGGAGAAGCAGGCCTTCATCGTCCAAGAAACCTGCAAGCTGGAGGTGGCAGGTGTTACTCACTAGCATACCCCATTGTCGTGCCAAAAAAGGGGGGAAAGGAGCGCATGTGCGTCGACTTCACCAACCTCAACAAGGCATGCCCCCAAGATCCGTTCCCGCTTCCCCGCATCGACCAGATCCTCGAATCCACCGTCGAGTGCGACCTGCTGTGTTTCCTGGATGCGTTTTCAGGTTATCACCAGATCAAGATGGTTGTGGAAGATGTAGAGAAGACAGCCTTCCTGACCCCATGTGGGGTATACTGCTACACTTGCATGCCATTCGGGTTAGGCAATGCGGGCGCGACCTTCCAACGGCTGATGCACATTGCCCTGGGCCAGCAGCTCGGGAAGAATGCCGAGGCTTACGTCGACGACATTGTGGTGAAGTCTCGGGAGGCAAGGACCTTAATCCAGGACTTAGATAAGACCTTCGCGAGCCTTTGCCAGGTAGACCTGCGACTCAACCCAGAGAAGTGCATGTTCGGCGTCCCTTCAGGCAAGCTGCTGGGCTTCCTCGTGTCCCACAGGGGGATCGAGGCCAACACAGAGAAGGTCAAGGCAATCGAAGACATGAGTCTGCCACAAACCCTCAGAGAAATTCAAAAGCTCACCGGTCGCCTGACCGCGTTAGGACGCTTAATCTCCAAGCTGGGGGAGCGCGCCCTACCATTCTTCAAGCTGATGAAGAAAAATGGGTCGTTTGAGTGGACACAGGAGGCCGACCAAGCGTTTCAAGACCTCAAGAAATACCTGACCAGCCCTCCCATGATGGTGGCGCCGTGCCCTCTCGAGCCCCTGGTGCTCTACCTTGCCGCCCTCTCGGGAGGAGCGCCAGGCTAAGGCCGCGTCCCGCCCAGCTATGACCTCAGCCGGGGTGACACAAGAACAGGAAGGCCTTGCGAGGACCACGACAATGGCAGTAGGGGACCAAGCTCAGCAGAAAGGTGCCCCAAGGCTGAAGAAGCCCCACCAAGCGACTAGGCGCTGGGGGCTCCATTATCTCTAGAGGCGCCTCAACCTCCAGAAGACGCAGGCCACGTCAGTGCACCCACCCTCGTCGAGCACCCGGTGTACTTCGTCAGCACGGTGTTGCGGGATGCAAGGTCACGGTACCCCATGCCTCAGAAACTCTTACTCACGCTCTTGGTGGCCTCGCGTAAGCTGCGGCACTATGTTCAAGGTCACTCCATCAAGGTCGTCTCGGCCTACTCATTGGAAAGGGTACTCAGGAGCCCCAACTCCGCTGGGAGAGTCGCCGAATGGAACATCGAGCTGCAGGCGTTTCAGTTGGAGTTCAGCACAACTAGGGTCATCAAAGGGGCCGCCCTTGCTTATTCCATGGCTGAATGGATGGAAGCGCAAAGCTCAAGGCGGGCAAGGACTGCTCTCTCTCCCCAGGAATTGAGGCTCTAGATGGCTGGGTCATGTATTTCAATGGTGCCTTCTCGTGGCAGGGCGCGGGGCTGGCGCAGTGCTGATATCACCCACTCAGGACAAGCTCTACTACGTCGTACAATTTTGTTTCCAGTAGGGCGAGAAGTTCTCCAACAACATAACAGAATATGAGGGCCTCATAGCAAGCCTGAAAGCTATAGCAGTACTGGGAGTGAAGCGCCTCGTCATCAAGGGTAATTCGCAACTCTTCTTCAACTTCTCGAACAACGTGTACGAGCCGAAGGACGAGCACATGGAAGCATATCTCGCAGAAGTACGCAAGATGGAGAAGCAGTTCTGGGGACTGGAGTTGCAGCATGTGCCCCGTGGCACCAACCAAGAGGTTGATGACATCGCCAGGAGGGCGTCCAAATAGCGGCCGCAGGAGCCTGGCGTTTTCGAGGAACGACCCTTCAAGCCGTCGGCGGCACCACCACTTTCAAGAACGGCACAACCTCGGGAAGAACTACCTCAGCCACCTACCACAGGAGCCCCGGCATGTGGCCCGACCTCGGAAGAGCGCCTACTCTTGGCGCTGGAGCCTCAGGAGGGATGCTGGACCAAGGAATTCAAGGAATACCTGACGCAAGGGACGCTGCCGGAGAAGGAGGAGGACGGGGAGCGCGTGGCCTGGCAGGTCACGGCCTACTCCATCCAAGACGGTGAGTTGTACCGGAAGCGGCCGAACAACGTTTCTCTATGTTGTATCTCCAGGGAACAGGGGAAAGAGCTGCTAGCCGACATAGACGGTGGTATTTGCGGACACCACTCGTCGTCACGGACCCTCGTCGGCAAGGCATTTCGCAGTGGGTTCTACTAGCCTACATCACTCAATGACGTGACCAAGCAGGTGAAGTCCTGCGAAGCCTGCCAATTCGCCAAGAAGATCCATCAGCCAGTGGAGGGCCTGCAGACCATCCCGCTCTCATGGCTGTTCGCGGTCTGGGGGCAGGATATCTTGGGCCCATTCCCCCGAGCGCCTGGGGGCTACCGCTACCTCTACGTCGCCATCGACAAGTTCACCAAGTGGGCGGAGGTGGAAGCCGTCCGCACCATCCCAGCCGGCTCCGCGGTCAAGTTCATCAAGGGCCTCGTCAGCCGGTTTGGGGTCCCTAACCGCATCATCACTGACAATGGTTCATAGTTCAGCAGCAATCTCTTCAAAACATATTGTGCTAACCTTGGAACACAGATCTGCTACGCTTCGGTGGCGCACCCCTGGAGCAACGGCCAGGCCGAACGCGCCAATGCGGAGGTCTGGAGGGGCCTCAAGACCAGGACCTTCAAGAAGAAGCTGGAGGCCTATGGTAGGGGCTGGCACGACGAGCTCCAGTCCGTGCTGTGGTCCATCCGCACTACCGCCACCAATCCAACGGGCGAGACCCTGTTTTTCCTGGTCTATGGAGCAGAAGCGGTTCTCCCTCACAATGTCAGGCGTCGCTCCGCGTGGGTCCTGGCGTTTGATGAGGTGCAGCAGGACGCCATGCGGAGGATGGACCTCGTGGTAGGGGAGGAACACCGCCGTGAAGCCACGCTACGGGAGGCAAGATACCAGCAGGCGCTGCGGCGGTATCACTGTCGCAACATCCGCCCAAGGATGCTCGAGGTAGGTGACCTCGTACTGAGGTGGGTGCTCTCCAGGGAAGGGTTGCATAAGCTTTCACCCATGTGGGAGGGCCCGTTAAAGGTCGTCCACGTCTCCAGGCCTGGCGTCACGTGCCTGGAGACCCAGGATGGGGTGCCCATCCCGAACGCCTGGAACATCCAGCACCTCCAGAAGTTCTACCCATGAAGAAAGGCCCGGTGCCTGTAAAGAAGGCCCAGTGCCTATGAAGAAGGCCTAGTGCCTGTGAAGCTCGCCGCCCGTGACACTCTCACGTAATAATGAGTGGGGTTGTACACGCCCCGGAGTCTCAGGAGTGCCGCCCTTGGGCCTCGGGGGCTCCCTCCCACGCCCAGTGGCAGCACTTAGCTCCGCGCTGGTGAGAAGACATCGAAGACTAGACTAGGTGCCGGGCGCAGCTTTCCATTTGCTTTCTGCAGTTGGCTCGCTCTTCTTTGTTTGGATCTTGATTAAAGTTGCTTCTGGTGTTCTATGTAGATTCTATTCCATCGCCTTCTGCCTTCATTTTCTAACTTCAGCTCTTTGTCTGACTTGCTCTCTCTCGCAATCCTAGCGAGGGGGCTGCGTGGGTGCCCTTATGAGCCCTTTCTCTTCTGACTTTCGCGAGGCTCTCTCATTCGAATTCACAGCGGGAGCATCCCTCCCAGTCCGTGCCCCTCGGGTACCGCGACACGAAGTGCCGGGCCACGGCCGGCAGCCCTTGCGGCCAGGGTTCAGAAAATGGCAGTCGCTCAACGAGTTCTTTTGCAGCTCCTAAGGCGCCCGGCAAGGCCTGATGCGGGTACCTCGCACGGCGGAAACTACTTCAAACATGCCAAGCTAAGTTGTTCCTACACGCCAACGTACCACCACGAAGCCATGACATAGCACAGGAATAATAAATGCAGCAAGTTAACTAGGAAATCATAGTTTGTTGCAGGCCCACACGGGGCCCCATACTTGTCTCTCTCAATGCAGGAAGGAAGGAAAACAAAATAAAAGCAGCACGCGCCTTGCAGCAGTTCGCGAGGAGAGATCTACGACGACCTCCTGAACTCAGCCAGACCCCACCTCGCGCTTCACCAAAGCGTTGCAACGGGACGCCCCTCTGCCGTCCTCGAGGCGGACACGGCGGCGTGGCGGTTAATCGTAGCCTCTATTGGAGGAGCTATCGCCGGAGGAGGAGCCGTCGTAGCTTGACGAGCCGCGATCGCCGCCCGGAGCGGGTTCGCCTTCACCCTCGTCACGACCGTCGCCAAGTCCGAGCACCTCATCGCCGTCGCTACCTTCGGGGCAGAACCCAACGCGACGGCTATCCCATGTGAACACCCTCACGTAGAGGGTCGCATTGCCATCATACCTGAAGTGTAGGGTGCATGGCCTGCCTAGGCCGCACGTGCGGGCAAACATCTGCCACCCTCGGGCCAAGGTTGCGTTGCCGGCGACGAAGACCTCTACCGCGTCCTAGGAGGCCCTGCTGCAGCAGCCGTTCGCCTGCAACCAGAGCCCGCTTGGGCCAACGGCCGGGAGCTCGCCGACGAAGAAGCGTGGGAGCTGAAGCCAGTTGCCGGCCGGGTTTTCCGACCACACGACGAACTCTGGCAGCACCTCCACCGAGTGGAAGCGCGGCCGGGGAGGCCGCGTAGCCACAACACGCCTTCCCCCATCAACCGGGCTGCCTTGACATGGGCGGCCACCACCACGTGAAGGGCCACCGCCACGACCGCGGGAAGCCACGGCAGGGGTCGCGGACTGCTTGCGAGGGCGACCGCGTCCGCATTTGGGCAGAGGAGAGCCAGGCCCTTCCTGACGAGCCTTCCCCTTCTCCGCGGCCGAAAACCTCTTTGCAGGCGCCATGGGGGACACTACAAGCAACGGAGCAAGGGAGGATAAGCGAGCGGAATGGGAAGAGATGGGCGACGGGGGCTTTCTCCCCTCCTTATTTATAGCCCAAGGGAGGGCAACCGTCGACCTCCATGACTGCAGGTAATGATAACCCTTTTTTGCATGCAGCAGAGACTCATCAAGTCGGGCAGTTGCCGAGGCAGCGTGGGGAAGCGGAGACGCCCACGTCCAATCAGTCGCCACGCATGGCCCAAGGCCGTAGGCTATTAGGGCCCGCGGTGCCCCGCACTTGCCCTTTGTCTTCACTGCTAAGCCAAGTCCGAGCGTGCCTTGGGCCCGGGGGCTACTGTCGGCGTTCTGGGAATGGGGGTCCCCAGACTTGCCTGCCTGCGGCCCGCGGCGTGGCTCCACTAGTGGCCCAGTATGGCCCGTCTCCTTAACCAACACCCAAGACCCTCGCGAGGGGCCAAGCCTCGCGGGGAGGAAGACACAAGGCCTCCTCAGGAGCGGCCTCACCAGGGAGGATTGCGAGGGGGCGGAGAGATCAAGGCAAGGGGTACCTCGCGAGGTTCTCGTGACGCAAGCCATGACGACCAAGGCCAGGCGGGCGCCAACACGTGCAGTGTCCTCGTTTCCTCTTTTGTGCTAAGGGGGTAAGCGCAGGTGCGGAGTACCGAGGCATCAGGCAATGGTTTCCATATCGGTGCAACAAGACCAAGACCAGCAGGACGGCAGGACGGAGGTCATCATGGAGCCCAAGACGGTGTCATCACCAGCGCCTTTGACAGGCAAAGACCACCTTTAGTGAGGATAGCTTGTACTAGTTGTCCCCTTTATAATTGGCCGTCGTTGGATCCCTTCCCGATCAATATTGGGGAGAGGACCAGGGCCTCTATAAATAGGGCTAGCCACCACAATAGATGGGGACGAGATCAAGGTTAATCTTCACACCAGACCAGCTCAAGGACACCTCTCCTCAGGAGGTTGTTCTTCCCTTGTACTGTTCATCATCAGCCCAAGAGGCAATCCACCGCCACCACACAGGAGTAGGGTATTACACTTGAACGGTGGCCCGAACCTGTATAAATCTTGTGTCTCTTGTGTTGTGAGTTCATCTAGCTAATCTTAGGGATCACGGCGAGGCTGAGAGCGAGATTCGGTAGGGGGAAATCTTCGTGCGCACCCCAGTGTTCGAACCTCAAGGGTTTTGCCGGAACCCGAAATCCAACACACTCTTATTATCACAAAGCAATGGAACATGTTTCACATGTTTCCCATAATCCTTAAGGGTTTGGGTCCTCCAAAGTAATTGAGCACAACATGATCTGATGGCAATGTATTCCGCTTCGCCGGTGGATAAGGATACTGAGTTTTGTTTCTTGGAGGACCAAGACACAAGCGATCTACCAAGAAATTGACAAGTACCCGAAGTGGACTTTCTATCAACCTTGTCACCCGGCATAGTCTGAATCGGAGTAGCCAACAAGATCAAAAGAAGACCTCTTAGGATACCAAATGCCAAAATTTGGTGTATGAATTAAGTATCTCACTATCCTTTTCACAGCCTTAAGATGACATTCTTTACGGGCCGCTTGATATCGCGCCCACATGCACACTCTTAGCATAATATCGGGACAGGAGGCACATAGATATAACAATGAACCAATCATAGAACGGTAAACCTTTTGGTCAACCGGTTTGCCATCCTTTGTCAAGTCAAGATGTCCAATAATAGGCATGGGTGTTTTCATACCTTTGCTTTCTTGCATGTTGAAGATCTTGAAAAGGTCCTTGGTATACTTTGTTTGAGAAACAAAGGTACCTTCCTTAGTTTGCTTGATTTGCAAACCAAGAAAGAATTTGAGTTCACTCATCATAGACATCTCAAACTTCTCCGACATTAGCCTTCCAAACTTTTCAGTAAAATGGGGGTTAGTAGAACCAAATATGATATCATCCACATAAATTTTGCACACAAATAATTTCCCATTAACCCTTTTAGTAAAAAGTGTAGAATCAATCTTCTCAATTTCAAAGTCTTTTTGAATAAGAAACTTGGTCGAGCATTTATACCATGCTCTAGGAGCTTGTTTAAGACCATAAAGAGCTTTGTGAAGTTTGTAAACATGATAAGGTTTCTTAGGATTAACAAAGCCGGGCGGTTGTTTAAAATAAACTTCCTCCTCATTTCACCATTTAGAAAAGCACTTTTGATGTCCATTTGGTATAAAGTGATATCATGGTGATTGGCATAGGCAAGTAAGATGCGTATGGACTCAAGTCTAGCAACGGGGGCATAAGTCTCGCCATAGTCCATACATGCGACTTGAGTGTAGCCTTGAGCGACGAGACATGCCTTGTTGCTTACAACTTGTCCATCCTCATCTTGCTTATTCTGAAACACCCACTTGGTTCCAATGACATTGTGGTTGTCCTCCGGCTTTTCAACCAATGTCCACACTTCCTCTCGAAATTGTGTAGCTCTTCATGCATAGCATTCACCCAATCCGGATCATCAAGAGCTTCTTCTCCTTCATAGGTTCAATGCCAGAAATGAATGAGTAATGTTCATAGAAGTTAGCCAAACAAGTTTTAGAGCGAGCAATTCTCCCGATTTGAATATCATCAAAGATTTGTTCGATAGGGTGATCTCTTGAGACTCTTGCTCTAACTCGTGAGAGCTTTTGTTTGGGTGGGGTGGAACATCATCTTCATTGTCTTCTCCTTCTTCTTGTCCTTCTTCATTGTTGTTGGCGTTGTTGTTCTCTTGTGGAGGTGTAGAAGGAGGTCAATGAGGTTCATCTTTTTGTACTTCCGCGTTTCCTTCATCTTGACGTGTTCCACTTGTGGATGCCACCAATTCAACTCGTGGATCACCTTGTCGTGAAGTTGAGGCTTCCACTTGAATGGACAAAGTACTCTCCTTCACCTCCGTCGGACCTATTTTGCCAATGGACAAATCTTAAATTGCTTCCGAAGGATCTTTGTATCCTAAATCAATTGGCAATTGCTCTACTTGTGAGCCGTTAGATTCATCAAACTTCACATCTACCATCTCTTCAACCTTTCGGGTGAAATTGTTGTAGACACGGTAAGTCTGAGAGATTGAGCTAGGACTGAGTAGGAAACCTTCATGAGATTTAGGGGCAAATTCTGAACGACGATGCTTATCAAGAATGTCACACTTTGAGCCCAATACTCGAAAGTATCCAACTTGGGGTTTGTTACCGGTGAGAAGCTCGTATGCCGTCTTGCCGAGAAGCTTGTGAAGATATGGTCGATTTGTTGCATGACAAGTTGTCTCAATCGCTTCCGCCCAAAAGTGTCTTGGCATCTTGTATTCATCAACCATTGTTCTTTCCATCTCAAAAAGTGTCCGATTCTTCCTCTCAAGAACTCCATTTTGTTGAGGTGTGTACGTAGCCGAGAACTCATGTGAAATCCCTTCTTCGTCAAGAAAGGTATCCACATGGGCGTTCTTGAACTCCATTCTTTTGTCGCTTCGAACCTTCTTGATCTTCACTTCAAAATGATTTTGGGACTTCCTAGCAAAGTTCTTGAAGATCTTTTGGACCCATGATTTATCATCAAGAAAGAACACCCATGTAAATCTTGAAAAAACTCCAACAATGACCAATCTGAACAAGTTACCACCGAGTCTCTTGTAGGCGTTGGGACCAAAAAGATCCATATGAAGTAGCTCAAGCGGTCTTCTCGTGGTCATGATGTTATTCACGGGATGACTTCCTCCAACTTGTTTACCTGCTTGACAAGCACTACAAAGTCTATCTTGTCAAATATGACATCTTTAACACCAAGAATATGATCACCTTTAATAATCTTATCAAGATTTAGCATGCCCATGTGAACTAACCTTCTATGCCATAACGAACCTTTAGAAGATTTATCAATTAAGCAAGTATGAGGTTGAGCTCTTTTAGTGAAGTCAACAGTGTATAGATCACCTCTACGTATACCGGTAAAGACCATATTATGATTTTCTCTTCGATATATTTCGCAATCTACTTTAGTGAATAGAACATTGAAACCGAAATCGTCTAGTCTAGATACGGAAAGTAAATTGTAGCCAAGAGATTCAAATAACATTTTGGATAGAGCTATCATGTGAGATTGCCACCTTACCAAGGCCAACCACCTTACCCTTTGAGTTATCACCAAAAGTGACATACTTTCGGGGACCGTCGTTTTCAGCAAGCTCACGGAACATGTCCTTATCTCCGGTCATGTGATCGGTACACCCACTACCAAGAACCCATTCCTTTCCTATGACCATGTAACCACGAAGATTAGCCATCAGACCAAAATGTCTCATTGACTCTTCAAGATCAAAGTCACTATCATCATCCTCATCATAATATCCATGTTCAACATCATCATGTGACTGATCATCACCTAAAGAGAGTGATTCATTAGATTTATGACCATGACAGTGTGCATCTTTATGAATTCTAATGACTTGTGAAATGATGCTACTAACTACTCCAACATCTCATTTGGCACACATAAGATCACGAAGCTCAAATAGACAATCACCAAATTTAGGATCACTAGGATTCATTTTATGAAAAGCAATGGACTTCTGAAGAATCGCATCTAGATTTTTCAAGGAATAGTTTGGAAAGCTCTCCTCAAGGTATCTCCATATAGTATAAGCACATTCAAATGTAGGCAAGCATACAAGCAAATTTCTAGGCAATCCTCTAATGATAGGATAAACAGCTCTAAGATTGCGGGTCATGTCAAGATACATCAGAGGTAGGATGCAAGGGATCAATGGGAGATGCACAAGGGCTAGTAGTATACTTGTTCAAATTATATTCATTGAAAATCTCAAGCATCTCATTTTTCCAAGCACTATAGAACTCTCCGTCAAGCATAGGCACTCTACGTCTAATACTCCCAATCGTAGACCCATCCATCATCCTTCAATGGTGATTAAACCAAAGCAATGTAGACCAAATCTCTGATACCAATTGAAAGGATCGAGAAGAGGTGTATAGAGGGGGTGATTAGACCCTGGCAATTTTTAAGTTCTTCATTTGAGGTGGAGTTTTAGCACAAGTTTAAGCATTCACAATACATTTAAAGCAAGCATGCCAAGAGTATAAGCAACGGAAAGAATAAAGCATGCTAATTGCAAGAAAGTAAAGGGATGGGATTGGAGTGTGCAGACGCAATGAAGACACGGAGATTTTTGGCATGGTTCCGATAGGTGGTCTATGGTACATCCACATTGATGGAGACTTCAACCCATGAAGCGTAAAGGTTACGCGAGTCCACGGAGGGCTCCACCCACGAAGGGTCCATGAAGAAGCAACCTGTCTATCCCACCATGTCCATCACCCACTAATGACTTGCCTCACTTGGGTAGATCTTCACGAAGTAGGTGATCTCCTTGCCCTTACAAACTTCTTGGTTCAACTCCGCAATCTTGTCGGAGGCTCCCAAGCAACACCTAACCAATCTAGGATACACCACTCTCCAAAAGGTAATAGATGGTGTGATGATGATGAACTTCTTGCTCTTGTCCTTCAAATGATAGTCTCCCCAACACTCAACTCTCTCACATAGATTTGGCTATAGTGGAAAGATGATTTGAGTGGAAAGCAACTTGGGGAAGGATAGAGATCAAGATTATTGTGGTAGGATTGGAATATTTTGGTCTCTACACATGAGCAGGTGGTTCTCTCTCAGAAAATAAGCAGCTGAAGTGTAGGCACGTTTTGATATCTCTCTCTCAAATCACTACAAAAAAAGACACATCCGTGACATTTTGGGCTGAACAAAAAACATTCTGTCATACTTATGACACTTCTATGACGATAATTGTGACAAAACCCGGTATCATCATAGATGTGGTGGGCTCCTACTTCTATGACAAAAAATCATGACTGAAAATGGGCTTTTCGTCCTGGGCGGGTCGGAGATTTAGCTGCATGACATTCTGTGGGCCATCCATGACGGAAAAACCGTGGTAGAAGCATGGGCGAGGAAAATTTCGGGGAGTTCCCGGTTACGGTGGGTGGTCGGGGGCTGAGCGATGCGTGTTTCTCAGACACGACGTCTGCTGCGTGTGTAGGCGTTGGCTCTAACTGAACCCGAGCGAGGCGTTGGGCTCTAACTAAACCCGAGCGATTGCACTACAGGCTACGCGTTACTGAACCCGAGCGATCGATCGATGGCTGTTAACTAAACCCGATCGAGCAATTCCTTCGCTACTGCTGCTAACTGATGTCGATCGATGCTACCTCTGGATGAGCAGTGAGCATTGCAGGGGGGTGGATGAACAGTGAGCGGTGGGGGTGGATGAACAGGACCCCGTGGCGTTGCCTCTGGATGAAAAGGACCCCGATCGATCGAGCTGGTTGGGGCTGGATGAACAGGACCCTGTGGAGGGCTAGATGAACAAGATGACCCCGTGGAGGGCTGGATGAACAGTAGATGGTGGAGAGGTGGTTGAACAGGAGCCCGTGGAGGGGTGGTTGAATAGGAGCCCATGGAGAGGGCTGGTTGAACAGTAGCCGGTGGAGTAGCGCACGGTGGAGGCTGGATGAACAGGAGCCCGTGGAGGCTGGAGGAGGTCGACGGTGGATGAACAATAGCCGTGGAGGATGGAGGAGGTCGACGGTGGAGATGAACAGTATCCAATGGAGTCCCGTTTTGTGGTACGCCACACCCCTCCCGATCAACAGACCCCTGTTTGATCAGAAGGCCCAACACAAGTCTGTTGGTCCGTTTTGCGGTACGCCACACCCTCCCGATCAACAGGACCCCGATTCGACCGTAGGAAGTCCGTTTCCTCCGTTTTGCGGTACGCCAGACCCCTCCCGATGAACAGGATCCCGTTTCAAACGTGGTCGGTCGAACACAAGGCTGTTTCCTCCGTTCTGCGGTACGCCATGCCTCGTTTCCATTGCAGGTTCCGTCCAAGCCCTCCCGATGAACACGATGACCCATTCCGTTCCGACCCAGCTGGTTGGCTCTCCATGAACATGACGACGACGTTGTTTCTCCGTTCCGACCCAGCCATGTACACGAGCCCTAGCCGTACGTATGCGCGAGTAGGCGTTCGAGACCCCGCCCGTATGTACGTACGTGGCCGTATTTTCTTTCTTGCACACTGGTCGTTGTACGTACGTGCACATGCTACGTGCGCGCCTCTACTATGACACGTGCGCGACTCTACATCCACCAGTATGTATGTACACATTCGCGACTAGAATGACAACACTACGTACGCTTCGACCAGGTGGGTCCCGACTGTCAGGACTTCCTTGCGTGCGAAGATGTAGCTGGTGGGTCCCAGCAGTCAGGGGGGCAAATCGTTTTTTTTGCCCGAACGCACTTCCTTGCGTGCGACGATGTAGCTGATGGGTCCCAGCAGTCAGGGGGAAATGTTTTTTTCACGAAATCCAGTGGCCCGTCCGGTGGGTCCCTGCTGTCAGGTGGAGGTATTATTATTTTCCGCGTAATAAGGAGGCACTTCCTTGCTACAGCCGTGGACCCTGTTATCAGCCTCTCCACGTACAGTCCACGTCCGATGGAAGTCGTTCCTTGACCACGTTGACCACGCCGCGCTGAGAGCACCAGGGCAGTGGACGACGGCGAGGCCTAGGAAGGGGACAACGCGGAGCTGGGGAAGACGTGGCAGTGGATGCCCATGCGTAGAGGAGTATGAGGGTTCACTGGTTCGGCTGCTGTGTGAGGCTGTCGTCGCCGCAGAATAATAGGGGGTGTGGGTGAGTAGAGGGATGGCCTATCCCGCGGTGGGAGTAGTAGGGGGCGGTGAGGCCTCCGCGGCATCACAGCCGGTCGTGGGAGGTAGGAGCATGCGGCACGACCGGCGCTGCTTTGGGCGGCTGGAGCAAGAAGACCAGAGGTTGAAGAAGCACTACAGCTGTTGGATGGACATCGTACGGTCACTGGAGCTAGAATCGTTCATATTGACTAAGTTGACAAAGCCCTCCGTCCCCGCCAACTTAGTAGGCCCACAAGTCAGCCTCCCACCAAGGTGGGTCCCAGCTAGCAGGGGGAGTATTCATTTTTTGTGCGTAATAAGGAGGCACTTCCGGTGGGTCCGAGCTGACAGCGGGGGGAACGTTTTTTTCGCAAAATACGGTGGCTCGTCCGGTGGGTCCCAGCAGTAAGGGGGGAGACAATTTTTTTTGCGAAATATGGTGGCCCGTCCGATGGGTCCCTTCTGTCAAGTGGAGGAATCATTATTTTGCGTGTAATAAGGAGGCACTTCCTTGCTGCGGCCATGGACCCAGCTGTCAGCCTCTCCACGTACAGTATTCTTCCGATGGAAGTTGGTCGTTGACCACATTGACCACGCCGCGCTGAGAGCACCATGGCGGTGGACGAAGGTGAGGCCTAGGAAGGGGATGACGCGGAGCTGGGGAAGACGCGGCAGTGGATGCCAACGCGGAGAGGAGTACGAGGGTTCACTGGTTCGGCTGCGGTGTGAGGCTGCAGTCGCCGCAGAATAACAGGGGGAGTAGGTGAGTGGAGGGATGGCCTGGCCAACGGTGGGAGTAGTGTGGGGCGGTGAGGCCTCCGCGGCAGCACAGCCGGCCACGGAAGGCAGGAGCATGCGGCATGACCGGTGCTGCTTTGGGCGGCTGGAGCAAGAAGACCAGAGGTTGAAGAAGCACTACGGTCGTTGGATGGACATCGTACGGTCACTGGAGCTAGAATCGTTCATATATTGACTAAGTTGACAAAGCCCTCCGTCCCCGTCAACTTAGTAGGCCCACAAGTCAGCCTCCCACTATGGTGGCTCCCAGCTGGCAGGGGGGTATTCATTTTTTTTGTGCGCAATAAGAAGGCACTTCCTTGTGTGCGAAGATATAGTTGGTGGGTCCGACCTGTCAGCGAAGGGAACTTTTTTTTGCGAAATACAGAGGCCCTTCCGTCGGGTCCCAGATGTCAGGTGGAGGAATCATTATTTTGCGCGTAATAAGGAGACATTTCCTTATGTGCGGTCGTGAACCCAGCTGTCAGCCTCTCCACATACATTCCACTTCCGATGGATGTCGTTCGTTGACCAAGTTGACCACGCCGCGCCGAGAGCACCAGGGCGGTGGACGATGGTGAGGCCTACGAAGGGAACGACACGGAGCCGGGGAATACACGGCAGTGGCTGCCCACGCGGTGGAGAGTACGAGGTTGATCGTTCTGCCGCCGCCGTAGAAAATAACAGGAGGTGTGGGTGAGTAGAGGATAGACAGGCCAGGGATGCAAGTATGATGGGGCCGTGAGGCCTGCCCGGCAGCACAGTCGGCCACGGGAGGCGGGAGCAGGCGGTTCCGACGGTGCTGGTTTGGGCGGCTGGGGCAGGAAGATTAGAGACTGAAGAAGCATGATTGTCGTTAGATTGACATCTAACGATCTGACGCTGGTAGAGTCGATTGTTGACTAAGTTAATTTTTTGAGAAACCTTGTGTACGCATGAACTTAGTAGGCCCACAAGTCAGCCTCCAAATCTGTGGCAGACAACATAAAGCCCATTGGCTATTTTTTTATAATTTGCAGCCCATTTGCTAATTCTTAAGTAATTTATTACATCCCATTTTCTACCCAGGACCACGGTCAAAAAGTTCAACCTTCTTTTGCATATTTCGGTGGTGTCCGAACTGTTGTAATCCCGAAATGATAAATATTTTTTAAGAACTTATTGATTTGCCAAAAAAATCATTTTGTTTTTGTAAGCAAATAAGACGTGGGACAATTTAGTTGGTTTAAGGGAAAACCAGTGGTAAAAAATCAATATTTGGGTGGAAAAAACAACAAAAATACACGTGTAAATATGAAAAGGGAATTTTATGTGTTTTCAATATAATGATATGTGTATACGAACTAGTAAAACTATAGGTAGAGATTAGGAAACGGATGTAGGACATGTGTTTCAAGAGGAAAATAGAACTGGGCTGTGTGTTTGATTCAGTAAAAAACTGCATGCGGATGTTGTAAGACAAAATATAACTAACGTTGGCGGGCCAGAGGCCAGTTGAGACCTGCTGGATCTTTGTGCCCCGTTGTCGTCATGGGTTGGGCCTGTTAAAAACAAAACCAAGCCTGGGCAGTCTACAGCCCAGTTGAAACTTGCTCGACCTAAAAAAACAATATACCTGCTCAATAAACGAGAGAATTCTGCAAGTACAGACTGATAACTGGGATGCAGCAGGGATATTGTTTTTTCATCGTTATAATAAGTGCATGCACTTGTTTCAAAAAAATTGGAGAATTGGGAATTCGAACGGCAAGTGCTTATGCTACCCATCAAATAGAAATCAGGTGCCTGAAAATTCGTTTTGAAACAAATGATTCAGCTTTATATCCACGTCGACCCTCGGCATGATGGTTGGAAGCAAATGCAAGTTCATACCAAAAGATCGTTAACAACAATACCAACTTGCGGACGACAAGGTAGTAGAACTACCAATACCAAACTAACATATAATCTTTTTACTCCTGGCCCTAGTGTTTGTCTGGTACAAAATCTTGCAGAGGACCAGCTTCCGCTCCTTCTCTTGATCCAGGTCCCCGAGGTGGTACTGGTGCATCACCCAGTTGGTCCTCTGCTGGTTGAAGTTCTTGTTGGTGTGCAGCACCAGAACCTTTGTTCTGCCCGTCTACCGGCCGTTGACCATCACCGGCAAGGTATTGCCGGTCTTGTGCGAAATCGCGTGCATGCCGCACTCCGACTGTATCTTGTGACGCGTCCACGTGCCCCTTTTGAACGCCCTGGAATTGCACTGGAAGATATGCTTCCGTAGGCCACTCTGTGTGATACCTGCAGTATTGTCGAATACAAGTTTTAGTGTACGTAGTTGGCATTTTCATAACATCTTTGGCATGTTGCAGTCAATTGTTTCACTTTTTATTAACTGTCAAATTGTAATTACTTCACCAGGTCTGCATCTAAAAAGAAAAATAGAGCTATAAACAAAGGAATATGTTTGTGCAAGTCTTACCTGGAGGTTTCTCAGGTTGGGTGTAGCATATGTCATGCTCGCTGTCGATGGTTGGTATGAACAAATCGATGAGAGGGTGAGATCTCGCGCTGTCAGCACTCACTTTGGCCTCAAGATGCTCGATCAGCTCCTGATCCGTGGGATCAAACTTGACGCCAGCCAGCAGCACCGGCCAATCCTTCTTCGACTTGCATCGGTAATTCCAGTTATATGGTACTCAATGTATGATCAATCAATTGTTTTAAGTGAAAGATGAAAGATTTCGACAGATAAGTGGTACTCAAAATCTGAAGTCTAAAATACCCGAACACGCCGCCGGGATTCTTGTGTCACCTCACGCGCAGCGTGTTGTCACATCAATTCAATGTGTGGACATGATGAATAATTTTTTTTAAACTGGACATGATGAATAATTTGATCGACGTATACTAGTACTGCTACTGTACTACTTACTAGTCATATTTAGTGTCACAATTTATACATAGGTTTAACTAACAAGTACGCACTTGAAGCCTAATTGATATATATATATATATATATATATATATATATATATATATATATATATATATATATATATAGAGAGAGAGAGAGAGAGAGACACATCGGGCTATTACATTACGCTGTAATGAATATTATTCTGCTACCCTACTTGAACTGATAAATTCAAGCAGTTGAATCGAAGAAATTGACGGTTGAACTGATGCTCTGTGTTGCTGTTAAAAATTGTCTTCTTTAGTTCAAATTTTTTTGCAAATTTTTTTGCCGAAATGGGGCGTGTAATATATCGTTGCAAAGCTCTTGACATCCACATTACAATCTTATAATTTGTTTTTGAAAAAAAATTATGATTTAAGAGCAATTTTGAAAAAAAAATCATTTTTTTCAAGACCGAAAACGCGAATCATATTTTCGACATAATTTTCAAACGGTTTGTCGGAATTGAGCAAATGAGAAGGCGTTGGAAAGCTTGTGAAAATCCGCATCTTCCATATATCTACTATTTTTTCAAATTCTATATGATTTAAAAGTAATTTGAAAAACGGTGAAATTCTGGGCGAAATGTTTTTCAGTGTTTCTTGAAAAAGGTTTATCGGATTGACGCAAATGATATGGCATTGGAAAGCTATGGAAAATGCGCAACTTTTGCGTATAGAAAGTTTTTTCTAATTCCTTACAGATTAAATACGAATTCAAATATGGTTAAAATTGGTTTTGAACACGTTTTTTTAAGTTTGTCGAAATGGGGCAAATAATATACCGTTGGATAGCTATCGACAATGCGAAACTTAGTCATGTTGGATGTTTTCTCTACCTCACAACCGTTTAAGAGTAATTTGGAATACGGCAAGACGAATCCTGCTATTTTCCCGTCTGAAAAACAGAGTACTCGTACTGATATATGTGTGTGTTTGTACTGAGCTATTTTTATAGAGTAATTTTGAATTATTCTAAAAAAAGAGTACCTGTACTGATGTTTGCATGGGTTTGTACAAAGCATGTTTTCACTAACTAGCTTTTGCTCTATTTTTGGGTAATATTTTTGATCGTAAATTTTCAAAGGTTTACTGTATCGTCGCCCCTGTACTTGCATGGTTTGTATCATCGAACTGAATGATATTTAATTCAAAAAGAAAATGTTTTATTTTGTTTCTTTTTTTGAACTCAATATTTTTTTGGCAACGATGTTCTGAACTTCTCTCATTTTAGGACTTGTACTGAGGTACTTACTAAGCAGGATTTTCATGGGTTTCTTTTTTTCTTGAACTTATTAATTGTGAACTTGCTATGTTTTTACAATGCCAATATGCATGAGAGCAGGGCGTGGACAATGATAGAAGGAAGCTATGTGTGGTGATCGTGGAAGCACTACAGGGCTAAGCCACAATGGTGGTTGATGGCAAGCCGGCATGACACGACATGCGACGGAGAGGCATGGGGACGGGTGGGCGGCGCACTGACATGACACTTGAGATGCGCCTGCTGGACTGACCTCCTTGTCCCATCTGGACGGATCAGTTGTAGAACTTGGACGTTTTCTTGGACGTCAACGTCACAAAATACCAAAACCTAACCATCTTTTATTTTTCAAACTGATCATTGTTTTTAATTCGTACTGATTAATATTTTTGATTCAAACCATTTTTTTATTCTTGACCTAATGTACGTATGGGTTTGTACTTAGCGTGTTCTCACAAACTAGAGTTTATTCTATTTTTATATGGTTCTCATAATTTTATAACGGTTTAAGGTATCATAGTCCCCGAACTTGCATGGTTTATGTCATTGAACTCAATTATATTTTTTCAAAAAGAAAATGTTTTGTGTGTTTCTTTTTTAAACTCATTTTTTTTTGCAATGATGTTTTGGACTTCTCTCATTTTGCGACTTGAACTTTTAACATTTGAATTTTCGTGGGTTTATTGAACTTGCTCGATTTTTTGCATTCAATCCTTTTTGGAACATCGGACACGCCATTGTTTGCACTTGACACTTCCACATTTCTATTTTTTGGAAACAGTTTGTTTTAAGTTCAAACTAATCATCGTTTCTAGTTCAAACTGTTCATTTATTTTTAATTCAAAATGTTCATTGTTTTTAATTCAGTCATTTTTAATTCAAACTGATCATTGTTTTTAATTTGAACTGATCACTCTTTTTAATGCAAACTTATTTTTGATTCAAACTTACCATTATCTTTAAGGTAAACAAATTATAAGGTGGACTTCTCTAGACCTTTTGGCTAGTGAAATTTCTTTTGTATATCTTAAGAACTGATATAGATACGTTTGAATTGTTGCTCACAAAAAATGGACCACTCTTGCTTTACAAAGTGTTATGAAGAGTCCCGAAGAGTACTAGTTGTACTGATCCACATGGACGGATTTGCTAAGTAAAACTTGTGGAATTATACAATATACTATATTTGTCATCTTTTTATGACATAACTACACATCAACAAGTCTAGCAACACCACCTCTCGACATAGTCTCCTTTGCGCTAGTTATTACCGGTCTTGTTCCTTGGCATATCCTCAATTCCTATAAGATCAAAAGGGCAGGCATGAGAGAGAGAGATAAATGGAACCAAACCAAGCACACACTTTCGTATATGTAACTACAAGAACAATGACAATGACAATGACAATGATATCGAGTAAGCGGCTACATCACACAATCAAACAACTAGTAATTACAAGAACCTTGCCTATAGGAAAAATTAAGAGAAAAAAGGAAATGGATACATCAAGTAACAATAACAAAAACAAGATATCATATAATCATGTTTGCCTGAAATAATAGTAGAAACTAACCAGACTGAACTGGACTAATATCAAAATGTTGCATGAACTAGAGAGCATAGATGGACTATAGGCTGATAGGAGCTCGTATTCGATCAACAATGCAACTGATATCCAAAGTTTCCAGACCATGCAGACTAGTTCTATCTTCAGTAGAGTGATTCATAGACTAACTTTTATACAACCACTCGTTTTCTGGACGTTTTCGGGCGGGAAACACTTTTTTTAACTTTGTCTTCAGAGTGCAAAAGATGCACGGTGCAGCATTGAGGCATTAAAGCAAACACTCGCAAGGTATGTAGAGTGGAGTAAAATCTGCAGCTTCCATTGCAGCAGGGATGACGTCGACATGCACTGGAGCATGGCGTGCTGGAGTGATACACTTCGCGCCTACTCATTGTTGCGGTACACTGCACACACCAGCCAACAGTTAACCACGTGGACTGAATAGCAGCTACAATAAGAATTGAATTGGATGAAATTTACAAATTGAACTGAAAGAAAAAAATTACACCACAGGTACATCTAGAAAAAAAGGTAGTAGTTAGTACCAGCTACTAAACTAATATACTGGATATTGAACTTATAGATTGCATATTGGTGAACTTTTACACGTGACCGGAGTAATCAACATGAACTTTTTCTCTCAAAGTTACAACATGTATTCCTAGACGATAATATATGAACATCAGGGAAACAAATGTTTGAACGTCTGGGACTGTAGTGTGTGAACTTGTCGATGTAAACAGAAAATATTTCAGGAAACATGCTAAAATTGGTCCTGTTTAGTGATCAAGAAAATATTTAGAGATCACCGTTCAAAATCTTGTTTGTGAACTCTTAAGCGAGAAGCAATTGAACATACGTACAGATACAATGATGAGATGACGAAAAAGAACAGCCAACGACGGTGGTTAAATAATTTTGTAGACCACACAAATTAGAAAAATGAACCACTAGTTTTCTAACTAGAGAACTGTAGGGATTAGCAAAACTGAACTACCCTGTTATAAAGAAATGAAGAGAGTTAATAAAATGCTAACAAGTAGTACTAAATAGGACTATTACAAAGAACTGGTTTAGTACCTGAACTTGCCTTAGGGATAGAGGCATCAATGAACTTGGTCGTCCACGACAACATACATGAACTCGGCATAGACTGGTACTTGAACTTGCTACACATCCACACTAGCACCAGCAGCACAAGTTGAAAAACACATGGCAGCACATTCAGTTGAAAATAGAAGAAAGCAGAACACAACATTAGAAGATGCTCCAAACTCCACAAACGAGCAAGACCAGGATGCTCCTCGTCAAACACTGGCTGAGCGTCCGGAAGATGCAAATTGAACAGCTAGAGCAGATCAACCAGGATGGACTCCACAGATGCATAGGGGGGCGGGAGGAGAGAGGCGCGCGGCCGTCGGAAACATGTGTGACATGATTTTGTGGTGGAATCTCTAATGTCCTGAATGCATTACATGAAAAGAGAAAGGGAGAGGAGTCACCAAACACACACATCCAAAGTGCATGTCTCTCGTTTCATGATCATTTTCAGTGCAGGTTCAAAACCATGCCAATTTACCTTTTGATGCTTAAATGCACCTACAGTGCAGGTTCATTACTGAGGTATTTTACACTAATTCAAGACACTTTTTGGCTTCATAGGTGCATTTTTAGTGCTGAATACCCGCTACCAAGTCTGCATGAACAGTTCAAGAACTCGGGATCATAGGTAGCAGTTCATTGGTTCAAATAAAACAGGCGTCACATGTGGATGAACAGTTCAACAATTCAGGTTTCATCAGTGCAAAGTTCAGATGAATGCAAGTGGAGATGCTCGATCCAGAGAGAGGAGGGGTCGTACCGGGGGTGGCGCTTGTGCTTGCCCATGCCCAGAATAGGCAGCGGAGCACTGTGGTGGAGGAGATGGCTGGGGCGGGGGTGGCATGCCAGCAAGTTGGCGTCGGCCGGCTTGATTCGGAGTCCTCGCTTGTCGGCGAACTTATCCACGGAGGAGAACGCGAGGTGGCTGATGGGAAGGAGCAGCAGTATATGGCGGCATGCGGTTGGGGCTTCGACCGGTGTCACCTGGACGGCGGAGCAGGCGCAGCCGCGCATGGCAGAGCTTGGAGGCGGCCTCTTTTGGGAAAGAGTAGGGGTAGGGGGGCGGCAAGCTGGGGGAGAGGGGCGGCGCGTCGAGCGAGCGGGGCGGCACGGCGGCGCATCTAGGGAGAGGGGCGGCGCGTCGGGGGAGAGGGGCGGTGCGGCGGCGCATCTGGGGAAAGAGACGACGACGCATCGGGGTAGAGGGGTTGCGCCAGGGTGGGGGACGAGGATGGCGCCGCGGTGGGGGACGAGGATGGCGCCGCGGTGGGGGGCTGGGGTGGGCGTGGGCGGTGCGAGGCGCCAGGGCATGGGGCGGCGGCGAGGTAGAGCCGGATGGGATTAGGGACTCAGGAGGTGGGTAGGCGACTTGGTGTGGAATTGCTTTTTTTCTTTTCAGTCCATCCGGTTCAGGCCTGTGGGCTAGATTCAGGAAATTGTGTCACGCGCGCCTTATAGAGCGAAGGGGTAACAGAATATTATTCTGTTACTGGTAACATAATAGTCCAGCCCTATATATATATGGCTTCTACACAGCATCTCCATCATCATTATCAGTACATCCTACGCAGGTGAGTTAGGATGCACTTGATCCCAGGAAGGTATCTATCCTTCAAACCAGAGGAGTGCTTCAAACTAACAACAGTACATAATATCCAACAAAAGAGGGTCGTGCTACAACAGTAGAATACATGGCTCAGTCTAGATATTAGCATGAATCAAGTTGTGCATATTTGCTGTTGGCATAAACCACATCACTGCATGTCGGGTTTGCAAAAGCCATCCATCGCATGGAAGCTTGATGCCTTTCACACACTGAAGATTATCTGGCAACAAGATGTGTCGACGAATCTCTGGATATGGTGATTCATGAAACCCATGGTATGATGTGTAAACACAGTCCCCCCTGGTGAATGGAAGTTGCATAGCACGGTAATCATCGCCGGTGATATGATCTATGGTTGGTTGGATGATCGGATGATTGAGCCCGAGGAACAAGGAGTGGTTGGCGAGGCTGTAAACCCGCATCCAGTTGAATACGCCTTGCCCAACGGAGCTGGGATCTTTCTTGAACACGAAGCAGACATAGCCATCAATGTCACGAATGCCCCACGCATTGTACTGCATGTGGTTTGATGTAATGGTTTGGTCAATTTAGTACGTGCGAATGAGAATCAAATGACCATCGTTAGCTGAACGAGCAATAAACCACCACCCATCGGCTGGTATGATTCCATGTCCTGGAATCATGAAGGCCAGCGCATTTGCGTCTGCTGCAACAATTCTAACTGGAGACCAAAAGGACAAAAATAAACAATCATGTTCAGAGTATGTGTGGAATTAAGATTATTATAACAGTGACACATATCATAGACAGCGAATTGCAATGCCGTGGTCATAATCATACCCCAAGTTAAAAAATTAAGCCAATGGCTTTCATATTCTAGCAATATGTCATGGTTCAAACATCATGTAACAATGAGAGGAAAACAGCTATGACAGAGCCTGCTCATATTCTACCATAGCACTTACTACTACCGTTCTCATATCAACTCTAAGCAATAACATGCGCTGTTATAAAAATCTTGGAAACAAGAGTAACATATAGCAATCATGATGTTATGCTCATAATATGTATTCAAACAATCATTAGATGCCAATTGTTCTCATATCAACTCTAACAATAGCATGTGTGGTCATAAAAATCTAGGAAATGAGAGGAACATATACTCCCTCCGTCCCAAAATAACTGTCTTAAGCTTAGTAGAACTTTGTACTAGAGCTAGTACAAATTTGAGACACTTATTTTGGGACGGAGGGAGTAGCAATGATATGGTTATAGACATACTATCTATTCTAAATTTGTAACAATGAACAGGTAGTCGTATTCATAAGGTAAAGATGAGATGAGACAGAACAATTACAGGACGATAGATTCCACCAGTATAGGCAGCCAATCTATGCATCGACCGCGTAAACAATGTCATCATGCACTATAGCATCAGACATTAATGTTGTCTCAACAGGATTGATGATGAGCCATAACCATGTATGGCGACCGGATTCCAGATAGACTAATCCCATGTTTAACAAGACAATGAGCTTGTAATCCATGTAGTCTTCTGATGGTGTGGGCACTTCACAGATTACAACTTTCAGCAAACAGAGGTCGAAAGCTTGGCGCATCTCATGCATAGTAGGCAGGAGTGTCCGACGGGCCGCGAGGCTCGATGGCGGCGGTATCCAACGATGGAAGGGTGATCTTTCGCTGGGTGTAGATATCCACGAGACGCCACGGACTACCGGATTGGTGGATGAGGATGATCTAGTTGGCCTTCATGCCTGCCCAGTAGTGGCCGCGCATCAAGGACAGGTGGACGGGTAGTGGTAGCATATCGATCGGCACCACGGCAACCTCCGTAGGATCATCAAGTCGGTGTCTGGGCCACCTGCGAGGATCGGGCATCAACAAGCAGGGTGTCTTGAAAAGAGTTGGCCGGTTGCAGACGAGTAGACGGTACAAAGACACCGAGCATGCGACCAGACAGACGGTGTTGAGTAGGTCCATACGATTACAGATCTGCTCCAAGAGAACATCTGGGAGGGAATTCCAATCGCGGCTCTGCGTGTCAGTCGGTTCTGCCATTGGGGTTTTCGGTGCCTACGAGCCAGTGGGGAAGTGGATTTGGGCGGGCGAGCGAAGAAGCTTCTCCTCGTGTGGCCGAGCAGTGAGCGGGGGGATATGGTACGCGCGAGCTACCAAGGAATATGGCGCGGACGGGCGAGCAGTGAGCGGAGGTAAATGGTGTGCGGCCGATGATGGGGAAGAGAGGAGGAAGAAGAACAGAGGAGGAAGAAGAGTGGAAGACAGGGAAGAAAGTGCATTAAATCTCAATTCTACTAGTACTACTACCAGGATATACCATCCTTCGGAGTGTAAATAGTTACACCGATGACATGTGGGTCTACCACAAGAGGGCCCATATGTCAGTTAATGGAGGACAGAGGTGCGTAGGCGTATTTGCGGAAGCGTGCTCTACTGGCAAACATGATGGCAGCACTGGGTAAGGCTGATTTAGTAACACCAACACGCTGGTTCAGCTTATTAATTACGTGTCCCATCTGCTGCAGCGTGTATTGTCACTTCACTGTGAAGAGTAGTTGAATAGTTCTCTCTGACCGAGATGGGGAATAATGGATTGTGAAGACTTCCTTTCTACAGTATCCCTATGCCTCTACGCTCACTTCACTCATTTTGCTCTGTACCTGGTCACTTGTTGAAATCTGTAGAAAGACAAATACTCCATATCTGGGAACAGAGGGAGGCTTTTACTCCGTATTTGGGAACAGAGGGAGTATCACCATATGGAGGGAACAGAGGAAGCTTGAAATATGAACATGTCAATGGGAAGGAGTAAGCCCCATGCATGCATGCATGCATGCAACATGCAACACTCACACGTACACATGGACACACGCAACACTCACGCACCCATGCAACACATAGCACACGACGCAACACACACGCTCACGCTCAAGTGCTCAACCTACTCCCTACGTCCGTGAAAGACTGTACATTTAGAGATTTACACATTGACCAAGGCATAATTAACGCCCAAAAGTAGCAGACTTATGTGTGCATGAGACCATTGAGAGAAGAAGATTAAATGAAGGTTGTTGCATGCTGTAATTAAGGATAGACATGTAGCCTATACCTAGAGCACAAGTTGGCGCATTAGTCAATCAATATCGATTTAGATTAAAGGCTAAATGCATTGGAAGTGTAGATGTACATCATGTACTACACTCTTTGTTTTTTAGCCGATGTACACTCTTTGTTGGAAGACCGGGGGAGTACAAGTGCATGCACTCACATACACAACCAGGGTGGTTCACGCGCAAGGGTTGGACTCATGTCGCGCCTGCGTAAAGTTTTGTTTAACTGATTTCTTTGCTCGCTTGGCGGCATGTGTGGGACCCAGAAACCACGTGACAATTTAACCAGTCAACAAAGCGCCACATCGACTATGTGGCCGGTCAGTAGGGTGCAATACGGTGCTCTACAATGAGCTAGTGATCGTATAATCACCGCAAAACTATATATAGTGACCGTAAAGAGCGTATTGTTACATACGTTGACCGCCAGTGTATTTTTCTCGCTTCAAATTAAGCCATATTAATTGGAAAGGACGCGGTATGGACTACTAGTACTAGTACTGCTTTGATGTGTCCTGTCAACTCGCCGAACAAGGAGAAGCTTGC
Organism: Aegilops speltoides; assembly: GCA_021437245.1. Lineage (NCBI taxonomy): Eukaryota > Viridiplantae > Streptophyta > Magnoliopsida > Poales > Poaceae > Aegilops > Aegilops speltoides. The sequence goes on from CM038145.1 coordinate 285,822,515, forward strand.
TTACTACGCCTCTCCCTCGCCCACGCGTGCGGTGGTTCGCAGGACGAGGAGAGGGTTTTGACTACATCACCCTCTCCCTCTCACTCGCACTCGCCCTCGCGGTGGACGTGCATCAGTTCAATCGGTGTCAGATTGCCAGAAGCATATTGTACTGTAGTATCATCATTGTTGGACCTTTCGAAGAGGCGAAGAGCCAAGTGCAAGGTTCACACGAGTACGAACTGTTGAACCTCCCGAAGAGGCAAAGAGCCAAGTGCAAGGTTTTATAGGAGTTGTCGTCCTAGTAGGAGTGTACTACAACTATAGCGAACGATGCTACTGTATGATGCCGCCAGGTCACGTATATCCAAATTGTGCCACCTTTTTTTATCAAAGAGCATGTTGGAGCCCGTGCAACAACCACACAAGTTGCACGTACACATAACACATTTACTAGTAATAAATTCTAAAGGACAAATGCCAATATGCCACACAAGTTCATCTCCAATTCATGTGATAAATTTGTGCACGACTAGTCTACATATATTCACAGCGCTACCGTTCATAATTACCATACTCCACTTACACGTTATAGATGGGCTACATGTCCTTCTCCAGGTTCCAGTCCCAGGTGTTCTTCATGGATGGCACGATCCATAGCGGTGGGCAACGGGAATCATTGTCGCAGCTTTCTAGTCCGGTTCCACACGATGGAGACTCATCCAAGCTGAAGCGGCATAAATTAGGGATAGCGTGTCCCAGCATGTCGTTCATCTGGCGGTGCGCGCTGAAGACACAACCATGCTTCATGAACGGCAGGCCTTCCGTGTCGTGCACGGAAGGTGGCATCCGCTTCACAATGGGGTGGCTGTCCCCGATGAAAAGCGAGTACTCTCCAAGAGTGTTCCTCGGCACCCACATAGTATCATGGTGGCCAAACTCGACGCCGTTCATCTGGTACACACGGCATCTCAGATATGGAACATGGTGACGTTCATAGTCAAGGTCCATGCATAATAATGTTGTGCTCAAATATGGCGGTTAGTAATACTGTGCTGCAAATAGTACTACTCCGGTATAGAGGAAGTAAAATAACCAGCTTATTATATATTGCCACTCTTGGCTACATGGATGAGATAGTAAGACATGGAAAAACAAAAATTGTGGCAGCTAGTGGGTTCAAGTCTCCAAGGGCCTAGCTAGCTATACGCGTCCTCCAAGGTAAAAAGTCCTCCTACTAGTACTACTAAGTATACTACTAGTACAACAATGAAAAAGAAGGTGAGAGGGTTAAAAAATGAAATACCTGGGTAGATGGTGACGGTCCGGTCGTGGTAGACTGTGTGACCATGTTCCACATCGATGGTACCATGGGTAACGACTGCTAAGATAGTTGATCCCAATATGCCAAAGTCAGCTACAAGGTTCCAGGTTAGACTGAATCGCGGATGCAAATGCACATCCAGGATTGGCGATCTTATTTTGATCGGGGGATCACTGGTCCCTGCAAAATAATGGAGTACCATTAAGATGAAAATGATGGTTTGTGCATTCCGTTTGTAATCTCCCGTACCGTAGGATGGCAACCAGATGAAACAAGTCCCCTGGCTTGTCACCGCGAAGATGCGGCCTACATGGCGCACGGCATCTTCGAACGTGTAGGGGTACAAATCTGCCACCGCCAACATGCACCAGCCTCTGCCGTTACTGCCTCTTGCATTGATGGCAATCCTTATGTCGAACACCGCGATGAGATAGTAATCATTGTAGCCGCGTCGCTTTGTCGGCGGGTCCGCAATTGCTATCTTCTTCAATCTCATGTAGGCATCATCATACGTATTCAAGCCCAGCCAGTCCGGAAGGCCGATCCCAATGGTGGAGAAGGGGTCTACCGGAACGGCCGCACTGTTGTGGATGTTGTGCAAAATGATGGTGGTATCCGGCCAGAGGTATGCAAGCCAATCTTTGTTGGCACCAACCCAAACCTATATATAAGACGATGGGCAGCAGAAAAATTACGGGATGGAAATGGAATAACTAAGTACTACATGATCAAAGTCCATTACTGACCTGCTCATCGAACAAAATCCGACTACCTCTCAATGTCGGCAACTCTAGCGGAGTCAACGTGCAACCATGGCCAAGGAGCGGTGGACTGTTCGAAGGATTGTCCCATAGAAGAACCTTCTCCTCGAGGACGCATGGAAGACCAACAAGCATGGCCTTTTCCCAAGCCTGTTTAAGCACCATCTTGAAAAAGTTGGTGCAGGAAGAACCGAGTCTTGCAGCGGTGAGGACGTTGGAGCGGTGTGCGATTTCTCCCAGAGGATCGTCGTCCAAGGTCTCCCAACCCCGATGAGGAGGAGAACCGCCTAGCGAATCCATGGGAGTAGCGACGAACTGCCTTCTCTTCGGGGGGAGGGGAACTAGCGAGGAGGAGATAAGAGCGTAGTAACCGTAGGGCCTCGTCCCTTCCAACTATAGATCGTTCCTTAGCGAAGGGGTGAGGATACTATTTACTACTAGTACTAGCATTATGGAATGTTATGGGATTGCATTATACTGTAAATAATAACACTAGTAAGAAATTTTTGGCACTAGGTAGTAGTTTTTGGCGTGGATTAAGAAATTTTGGGTATGTTTTTGCTATTTTTTGTACACACCAACTAGTGTCAAAAAACATCTTACATTATGTGACGGAGGAGTACATACTCGTACTGTAGTAGTACTAGTACTACTTTTTCTCAACTTGTAGTGCGATTTTTTGTACTTCTAGTCTAGTCTAGTATAGTGCACTAGTTTTGAACTCTTGAATCTCAGGGCCAAGGAGCTACAGTTGGAAGTGGAGGGTACTACTGTTCTCTAGAACCATCGTTGTACTATCAATGCAGGGAAAGTACACTTGCGTAGTGGCCTAGTGGGTACTCTCAGTACTCTATTCAGCCGCTCCTCTCACGTAGCTGGCCTACTCAGCTGCTCTTCTCACGCACACACTAGCAGCATGTTTATCAGCGATGGTTACTGCGGGGGCAGAACATTTGAGTTATTTGATACAGCAAGACTAGGCTTTCCGCTTCCATTTGTGGAGGTGTAATGGATCTCGTCGAACTTTGTTAGTAGTTCCTTCTTTATGAATGAGATGAAGCAAAGCTTTTGCCTCCGTTTCAAAAAAAACACGTCAAGAGGAATTTCTTTTATAGTAGAGCCGATAATGGTGTGAAGTCCATGCGTGCAACGCCACAAGCTACAGAGTAGAGCACTTTACATACAGAGCCATATTGCACAGTTACCAATGCCCCGCCAGGCTTTTCCAGCTCCTCGGGCTTAATTGGGAGGCGCTAGTTTAAATATGCTACTAGTTGATGAGGAAGCTGCTAGCGAGGTGCGGCTAGGGCGAGCACGCGAGCCACAGGATGCTGGGAAGGAAAACCCGTTCACGTGGCTAGGCTATCCAGTGCACCCAGATTGTGGTGCCGCACGTCTGTTTGACTTCAAAACTCAAACTACCCGTGTAAAATATTGGCTCGCAGCAAAGTTACTATTTAAAAAAAGTGCCGCCGTGCGTTCGGCTGGGATCGAACCCACAAAACGAGGTATACACTCCCGCGACCACTAGTAGTACTCATTGGAGTACAACGCAACCTAGAATCGCCTTTTGTCGCTAGTAGTACGTACATTGTTCCTTACAAGAAACCCCTAATAATGCAAGAAACCACTAAAATGCCAAGAAGCTACTACCACTTGCATACGTGGTAGACTTAAGATAAGACTACCTTATCAACCATTGTACATGCTCTTACCAACCAGCCCTACGAAGCAACGACTACTCTACAAAGTGCCGTTACAGGCACGTTTCAACCCATGGCCCTATTTGGATACATTTGTTGTCAATCTAACCCTGCCATCCAAACACCACTTTGGTTAGAGTTAGTTCAGGGTTACAATCTAACTCTAACCTCTGACAGGGCCCATGTCGCCCATTAAGTCAACGCCTTCTATTCGACCGGGCGTTATGACTTGTGGGACCTACATGTCAATCTGCACAAAAATCCCCGAGTGACCTCCTACCTCCGGCCCGTCCACCTAGTCATCCTTGGCCATGGGACGTAGCTACCGTCGTCGGCAGAAGGCGAGGTCAAAAAACCGCTGGTGGTGCGGAGCCCATGTTGCGGCAGCCCGGGTGGCAGCTCCGTTCGGCACTCGCGACCGCTAGCTAGCCAAGATAGCTCCATCCAGCTGCTTGTCTGCAAGGTTTGCTAGCTAGATTAGCATGGCAGCGCCGCAGCTTGCTCACGCATGCCGCGCTAAGGCCAACCATCTGGCTCGAGCAAAGGCCAGCGTGTCGGCTTGCTCACTCGTAAGTCACGCTCGGGCCAGCCTGCCAACCCGTGAGGAGGCCAGCGCGGCATCCGGCCTGTCCGGCGGAGCGGCGGCCAACTCGCTCATCACAGGCGCCACCGACGAACACGCATCAGTATTGTTTGAAGTAATGTTTAGGAAAAATAATGATTTGAGGGGGAATAATAGGATATAAGGTCAGATGTGGGTCCCTCGTGTCAATGGTCAAACAAAATGTGTTGGTTTAAGCTGCCTCGTCAGCACAGACGTGTGGGCCAACCCTGTCATAAATGGGTTTAAACGAACCTAATCGGTATGAGTACTAGGTAGTAGTTTTTAGCGTGGATTAAGAAATTTTGGGTATGTTTTTGCTATTTTTTGTACAATAGATTCTTCCTAGGGCTGGTTGAAAGTGGTACTTTTTTGTTAAATACTCTACATATTATAAGTAGGAGTGAAAGTTAACCTTTGGAAGCCAATAAGCAAGGCTAGTTACATAGTGCATATGTGTACATGATTGAAAGTAAATATCAACCATGACTGACTAATATCTTGATGGAAAACTCAAAACTACGGAATACTAGGAAAAAATGCATGGTTGGAAATACTAGCAATGTTCATGTGCGTTGCAACGAATCATAGTTAGAATAATACTTATTCACAAACTTGATACAAAACACTCTAATTTTGATATACATATGTCACTAGAGATATATTATGTTTCAATTAGAATATATTCCTTGGGCTGTTTTGGTGAGGTCAGGGAGGGATGGGGTTGGTTTTAAGATACTAATTATGGGTTTTTCTACAAATTGGTAGACAAGTGGGATGTTGGTGAGAAAAGGCAACAACTTACCTCATAGTTGTTAGATGTAGATCTAATGGTCAGAAACAACGGATGGCAGACACACCATCATCACCAACTTAGTCTTCTGTAGGAGTAATTGACCCTTGTGGGAGTAATCCCATGTGTAAAAACTAATGATATCTTGAGAAATATGAGATAAGGTGAAGAGGAGTGGGGTGTGGTGGTGATTGGTGGTCTGACTGAGCGGAGGCATGGGGATTGAGGATGCCGGTAGCGACCACCAGGCCAGTTTATTCCAGAGGCTTCCTTTCTTAATTGCTCAATAATGAGGTTTGTTGGAGATAAGGATGAACGAGGGAAGGTGATACATCTCCAACGTATCTATAATTTATAAAGCATTCATGCTATTTTATTATGTGTTTTGAATGTTTATGGGCTTTATTTTGCACTTTTATATTATTTTTGGGACTAACCTATTAACCGGAGGCCCAGCCCATATTGTTGTTTTCTTGCCTATTTTGGTGTTTCGAAGAAAAGGAATATCAAACGGAGTCCAAACGGAATGAAACCTTCGGGAGCGTGATTTTTGGAATGGAGGCAATCTAGGAGACTTGGAGTTGAAGTAAAGGAAGCTTCGAGGTGGCCACGAGGGTGGGGGCGCCCCCACCCCCTACTGGGCATGCCCCCTGTCTCGTGGGCCCCTCGAGGCTCCCCCGACCGACTTCTTTCGCCTATATATTCCCATATACCCTAAAAACATCGAAGACAACAATAGATCGGGAGTTCCGCCGCCGCAAGCCTCTGTAGCCACCAAAAACCTCTCGGGAGCCCGTTCCGGCACCCTGCCGGAGGGGGGATCCCTCACTGGTGGTCATCTTCATCATCCTGGCGCTCTCCATGACGAGGAGGGAGTAGTTCACCATCGGGGCTGAGGGTATGTACCAGTAGCTATGTGTTTGATCTGTCTCTCTCTCTCTCTCGTGTTCTTGAGGCGATACGATCTTGATGTATCGCGAGCTTTGCTATTATAGTTGGATCTTATGATGTTTCTCCCCCCTCTACTCACTTGCGATGGATTGAGTTTCCCCTTTGAAGTTATCTTATCGTATTGAGTCTTTAAGGATTTGAGAACACTTGATGTATGTCTTGCCGTGCTTATCTATGGTGACAATGGGATATCACGTGATCCACTTGATGTATGTTTTGGTGATCAACTTGCGGGTTCCGCCCACGAACCTATGCATAGGGGTTGGCACACGTTTTCGTCTTGACTCTCCGGTAGAAACTTTGGGGCACTCTTTGACGTATTTTGTGTTGGTTGAATAGATGAATCTAAGATTGTGTGATGCATATCGTATAATCATGCCCACGGATACTTGAGGTGACAATGGAGTATCCAGGTGACATTAGGGTTTTGGTTGATTTGTGTCTTAAGGTGTTATTCTAGTATGAACTCTATGATAGATTGAACGGAAAGAATAGCTTCATGTTATTTTACTACGGACTCTTGAATAGAGAACAGAAAGGATAACTTTGAGGTGGTTTAGTACCCTACCATAATATCTTTGTTTGTTCTCCACTATTAGTGGCTTTGGAGTGACTCTTTGTTGCATGTTGAGGGATAGTTATATGATCCAATTATGTTATTATTTTTGAGAGAACTTGCACTAGTGAAAGTATGAACCCTAGGCCTTGTTTCCTACCATTGCAATACCGTTTGTGCTAACTTTTATCATTAGTTACCTTGCTGTTTTTATGATTTCAGATTACAAAAACCTATATCTACCATCCATATTGCACTTGTATCACCATCTCTTCGCCAAACTAGTGCACCTATACAATTTACCATTGTATTGGTTGTGTTGGGGACACAAGAGATTCTTTGTTATTTGGTTGCAGGGTTGCTTAAGAGAGACCATCTTCATCCTACGCCTCCCACGGATTGATAAACCTTAGGTCATTCACTTGAGGGAAATTTGCTACTGTCTTACAAACCTCTGCACTTGGAGGCCCAACAAACGTCTACAAGAAGAAGGTTGTGTAGTAGACATCAGAAGGCCTGATCTGCAAATGTGGAGAGGGGTGCGGGTATCTTTTAGTTCAATTTCCATCCGTCAGATATAGATCGGATGGTCTATATTGCAAGATGGAACACGTACCATCATCACCAACTCGGTTATTTATAAGAGAAGAAATATAAGTATGGAGATACAAACGTATTATCGATATTTGCTTCCGTAAACTAGCATCTACATTCTATTCAATGCCTCGGCATGTGGGGCCTTAGCACAATGACTTCTCGACTATATAAAACAAAGAGTTTCCCGTCGTCGATAAGGAGGGGTGACGGCGGCGCGCTTTTTGGCTTGATCTAGTCCTAGTAGTCATACTAGGTGGTCTAAGCACGTGTAGATTTATTCTTTTTCACGTCTCGTGTTCGCCGTACTACCACGACTGTTGATGAATAGACGATAAGTTATTCACGGAGAAACCCTTGTTGAGCGTGTTTGCAAGAGAGAGAGACATTGTGCGTGTGTGATATGTTAGAGACTGATGCAATGATAACAGATTCTTTGTGTCTATGTGTGTGGAGGATAGAGAGAGACATGTTGAAAGTGCAACTAATCCCCGGGTGGTTTTGGTAATTAATAACAATATATATATCATTGAACTAATAGTTCATTGAGAATCATTTCAGAAAGTTCAGTGATATGGGTATGGCAAGGACTGAAGAAGTGGACCCCTCAAAATGCTAAGGCAAGCATTGGCAAAAGCTCAAGACTTTATTTTTTGGTTTAGTGATCCAAGATCACATTGAGTCCATAGGAAAGCCAATACTATTAAAAGGGGATGAGGTTATGATGATGATCTGGTTGCTCAAGTGCTTAGTGATACATCTCCTAAACTATCAAGAACTTTCACCGCCATATACACTCATAAGTAATCTCGGTCCCACCGATATTCCAAACTCACCACACCGAGATGAACCACCTCAGCCACAAAGCCAAACCCTAGAAAACTCGGATTTTCCGATTCGAACTCGGTCTCACGAAACTTGAGTTGCCAAGCTTCAGAATACGTCATCAAATCGGTGTCACCGAGATGATGAAGTCGGTCCCACCGAGATTGGCAAGCTCTTGTCTTTGCAAGAATCGGACAAACCGAGATTGTATTTTCGGTCCCACGAAAATCCCAACGCTCACATTATTTGAACTTTCGGTCTCACCGAGTTGTCAACTTCGGTCCCACCGAGATTGCTCAAATGTGTGTAACGGTTGGATTTTGTGTGGAGGCTATAAATACCCTCCACCCCTCTTCATTCGTGGAGAGAGCCATCGAAAGAACTACCACTCCTACCTTACATTTCGAGAAGAGAACTACCTACCCTTGTGTTGAGATCAAGTTGCTCCACTCCCACCATATGAAGCTTGATCTCTAGCCTTCCCAAGTTGCTTTCCACTCAATCCTTTCTTCCAACACAGCCAAATCAGTGAGGAGAGTTGAGTGTTGGGGAGATTATCATTTGAAGCACAAGAGCAAGGAGTTCATCATCATCAACACCATCTATTACCTTTTGGAGGGTGGTGCCTCCTAGATTGGTTAGGTGTTGCTTGGGAGCCTCCGTCGAGATGTGGAGTTGAACCAAGAAGTTTGTAAGGGCAAGGAGATCGCCTACTTCGTGAAGATCTACCCCAAGTAAGGCTAGCCCTCCGTGGGCGTAGGCCATGATGGCATAGACAAGGTTGCTTCTTCGTGGACCCTTCGTGGGTGGAGCCCTCCGTGGACTCTCGCAGCCGTTACCCTCCGTGGGTTGAAGTCTCCATCAACGTGGAAGTACGATAGCACCACCTATCGGAACCACGAGAAATATCACCGCGTCTCCAAAATTGCGTTTGCTCTTCTCCACCTCTCTTTACTACATGTGCAATTTACTTTCCACTGCCTATACTCTAGAATTGCATGTGTAGGGTGATGCTTGACTTGATCATAATTGTAAATCTGTCAAAACTGTTCTTTGTCAAAAGGCAGAATTTTATATTGTCAAGTAGTCTAATCACCCCCTCTAGACATACTTTCGATCCTACAAGTGGTATCGAGCTTTGGTCTCCATTGTATTGGTTTCCATTGCATTGGACTCCATAAGCTTGGTTTCACAACCTAGGAGAGTATGGCGTCTAGTGAGGGTAATTTTCGTAGAGGTCCTTACTTTGATGGTACAAACTTTGCTAGTTGGAAGCATAAAATGAAAATGCATATTCTTGGCCATAACCCAGTCGCATGGGGCATTATTTGTGTTGGTATGCAAGCTGAATTCTTCGAGGAAGGAAAAGTTCCGGATCACGAAGCCACAACCGAAGAATTGCGGATGTTGCAAAACAATGCTCAAGCTTGTGACATTCTCTTCAATGCCTTGTGTCCCGAGGAGTTCAACAAAATCAGCCGTCTTGAGAATGCAAAAGATATTTGGGATACTTTGGTTGAAATGCACGAAGGTACCGAGTCCGTGAACGAATCAAAGCTAGATGTTCTTCAAGGTCAACTTGACAAGTTCAAGATGAAGGAAGGTGAAGGAGTTGCTGAAATGTACTCTAGGCTTGCTCTCATCACAAATGAGATTGCCGGCTTAGGAAGCGAAGAAATGACCGACCGATTCATCATCAAGAAGATTCTCAGAGATTTGGATGGAAAGTATGACACCGTGTGCACTTTGATCCAAATGATGCCAAACTACAAGAATCTCAAGCCAACCGAAGTCATTGGAAGAATTGTTGCTCATGAGATGACACTTAAGGATAAGGAAGAGCTTCACAACAAGTCAAGTGGTGCTTACAAAGCTACAAGTGATGCTCCCACAACCTCAAGTGACAAGCTAGTTTCCAATGAAGAGATAAGCCTAATGGTCAAGAACTTCAACAAATTCTACAAGAGTAGAAGCAAAGAGAGAAGCTCAAAGTCTAGATCATATGATGAAAAGAGATCTTCTAGTCGTGATCGAAACTGCTACAATTTTGGAAGACCCGGACACTACTCAAATGAGTGCTCGGCTCCCCACAAGATAAGAGAAGAATCTCCAAGAAGAAGAAGCTCAAGAGATGAGCCACCTCGGAAAGAGAGAAGGAGTAGAGATGATCGTTATGAACGAAGACCCTCTCGGAGAAGCAAGGATTCGGAGAGGAAAGACAAGTCATCAAGGAGCTACACAAGAAGAAAACATCAAGCTCATGTAGGTGAATGGGTCTCCGGCCCGACTCGGCAATCAATCCGAAGAAGCTATCACTCCAACTCCGACTACAGTCAAGATGAAGGTGTTGCCGGTCTTGCTCTCGTATCCTCCAACTCCAACTCCTATGACTTATTTGATTCACCAAATGAGGGAATTGGAAGATGCTTCATGGCTAAAGGCCCCAAGGTATCACATCCTGAATTCATTGACTTTGATAGTGATGAGGATGACTTGCTTGGTGAAGATGAGCTCTTACATGATAAATCCAATGAACCTAGTAACGATGAACATGCTAGTAGTCTTTATAGTCGAGAAGAGTCGAATGACAATGCTATGAAGGAGATTGAGCGTCTAACTAAAGAACTAAACACTCTTAAGTTAGCTCATGAAACAACTCAAGAAGATCATAGAGAGCTCCTAAGATCTCATGAGAAGCTACGCTTCGAGAAGCTCACTCTAGAGCAAGAACATGAGTTTCTAAAAGCAATCAATGATGATCTTCGAAAGAAGAGTTCTTCATATCTTGCCAAACGACTTCTCTTGTCTAATTTCTTGCCACTCATTAAAACTAAGCATGACAAGCATAAGAAAAATTCTTTCTCTAGTAGTAACAATAACCATGCTAAATCCAATGTTGTTGCTTCTAGTAGTTCTCTTGATTCCACTAACAATGTTTCAAGCCAAGTTACACTTGAGCAAGAAAATAGTTTATTGAAAGGGATTATAGAGAAAGGTGTCTACAAGAGCCTTGCCGGAAGCAAGAACTTTGAGTAAATTGTTCGCAAGCAAGGAAGGCACCGGAAGAATCAAGGAATTGGTTTTGAGCGAAAGTTCAACGCCGAAGGTGTTGAATGGGAAGAAGGTCAATATCCTACTCCACAGTTTGTTTCTCAAAAGGAGAAGTATGATCCTACTTCTTCCAATGTGGAACATGCTCAAGATGACCTTTCACCACAAGACCACAAGCTAAAAGGCAAGGACAAGCTTCAAGAGGAGATTGATGCATTTGTTGAAGCACCTCAAGCCATGGTCAAGTGGGTTCCCAAGGAAACGTCAAGTTCTACTTCGTCAAGATCAACTACAACCCCAAGGATTCCCATCAAGATGATGTGGATCCCGAAGAAGAAGAACTAGAGAGTTCTTGAGGGTGACTCCGCCAACATACTTCACTCACATTCATTTTGGCAAAAACTTGTGCAATCAACTTCCACATCGTGCACTAGTTCAAGGAGTCACAAACCCTCTTGTTGGTAAGTCAAGGGACAAGGTAATCATTGCTTTCATGGACATCATCTATTGTGAACTTCAATCTATGTCCATGGATATCCTTGTTTGTTCCTTGTGGGACTAACCCATGTAGGTATTGAAAGTGCCCGAATCCAAAGGATAGCTCCAAACTCTTGATGATCTTCATCAACATTGAGCATCCACATCTTCAACATCTACATGAAGTCTTCTACGACAACCCAAGGTTAGTTTGACCCTTTAAAAGGGGTTCTCACATCTAGGGGGAGCTTTGCTCTAAAGAATTGAGCTAAAGCATCTTTAGATGATGTGAACACATCAATGCTTTATGTAAAAGTGGTAACCCCACTTGTTCTTAAACGATGAGTATGACCTATGATCAAATGTTCTCATTTGGCTCCTAAGTCAATATACTCATATAAAGATGACCTAGTCATCGACAAATTGTGTGATAGTAGCTAGAGTTTTGATTGTGCATGTTTGACACATATTTCATTTGCTATCTTATTGTGTGAGCATGTTGGATGCATGATTTTATCCATTCAAGGACATCCATTTGTTGTTTTGGTCGTTTTGATCTGACCAAATGGATGGACAAGAATGCCTAAGTACCTCCCCTAGCTATCTATGCTTTCTTGTCTCAAATTCTATTCATGCTTACATCACAAATTTTGAACAAGTCATTTTGGACCCTCCGAGTGAGGAGCACTGAGAGCCACCGATTCGTCAAGGGCTAACTTCCAAAACCTTCTAAGTGATTTGGTCGGACCAACTCACTCAAACTCGGTCGAACCGAAAGCATTTAGATCGACCTAGGTTTTCACCTCGGTGAAACCGAAGTTGTGATTCTCGGCGTGATCAAGTGCATAATGCTGCAGTTATCCATCTCGGTGCCACCGAAGTTTTACAACTCGGTCCACCGACAACAAAGGGTATATATACTCGAGGGGCGCGCGTTGATTTCTCCTTCAAACGCTTCGCCCCACACCCCTTCTTTGCCGCCGCCTGGTCTCCGGATCGTCGCCGTTGCCGCTTTGGCGCCCTCGCCGCAGTCTCCGTCGCCGTCAGCGGACATCTTCTCCGCGCCGTTGCGCAGAGAGAAACTCCACCAAGTTAGGGTGAGTTTTGATCCCTCGTGCTCCCATCTCCGATTCAATGCACGTTTGGTTTGCCTAGAATCTTGCCACGATTGAAATCTTCCTATACACCAGATTAGTTCGTTTGGACTAGATTCGAGTAAGAGTTTTAGGTTAGGTTTCGCCGAACACATCTCGGTGAGACCGATTTTACATTTTCGGTATGACCGATTTGGCCTATGGCCATTGATCGCACCTTCGGTCCAACCGAAGTTGTGCAAATCGGTGTGACCGAAATGAGGATTCTGTGAAACCCTAATGTTTTCGGCAGATCGAAACCCACTTCGTCCAACCGAAAGTGGTGTGAAAGCTTCTGTTTAAACACTTGGATTCACGAATCTTAAACTTCGATCGACCGAAATGTCTTCTGTGAAAACCTAATACTAGGATTTGAACTCATTTTTGTTGCAAAACTTCGCATTTGTGATGACTCTTCTTCTCTGCCTACACCTTATCTATTCATAGGTTGTCACCATGTCGATGCCGTGATGGCGAACAGGTCGAGACACCCATTGCAGATATTCCGAGGCGGGCACTAGTCCCGATCCCAAAGCAGCTCATCGATGATGGTGAGAGGGTACACCAAGTGGCTTACCTCCTGCAGCCACCAGAGCTAGAAAGAAGAGGAACTCAGATGATGAAGACTCAGATTTTGTTGTTGAGGAAGAGGTCACTTCAAAGCCCAAGCAATCTGCTCCAGCTAAGGCAGCTACAGCAAAGCCTGCTGCCAAGCCCAAGAAGACAGTCAGAAACATTCCAGCGTCTGAAAAGAACAAGGATGATGTGCCACCAGCTGAGTCAGATGGTGAAGGACCAGTTTTGCTGAAACTTCGTAAAAAACTGCCACTACATAATGATGCTCATCCTCAAGCTGAGGATATGAAGGCAAGGAAGGATAGAGGTCTCAGGCTATGGAGACAAGCTGACCCATATGCCGTGAGGAGAAGAACTGCTGTTGATCCTAGATTTCACACCAGAGAACAGCAGGACTTCTATGAGACCGTGCTGATGGACAAGAAGCCCATAGTCGCAGACACAAGATATGTTGACTGGAAGTACATTGACAGCAAAGAGCACAGGGACTTCTTTCCACATGTGCATGAAAATTTCACTGCTTGTGGTGTTGCAGACTTTGTAGGTCAGAAGTTGACAAATTGGAATGATGAGATGATTATGCAATTCTATGCCACAGCTCACTTCTACCCAGATGGAAGGATTGTGTGGATGACTAAAGGTCAAAGATTTTCTTCAACTGTTGAAGAATGGGCAGAACTTCTGAATGCTCCAGTGCAAAGAGAGGATGACATTGATGTATATGGTATTCCAAAGAAGAATCATGAATCCATGAAGAACATGTACAAAGAGGTTCCAGCTAAGGATTTAGGAATCTGGAAGCTCGGCTCAGTTTACTATCTCCAGGCAGGCCTACCTACCACTAATACCATATTGAGGCATACCTTGATGCCCAAGTCTGGAGATCATCGCATGATCAGAGGATACTCTATCAACATGCTGCATATACTTGATGAGAAAGCACCTTTCAAGGTGATGGACTTGATGGTTGAGACCATTAAGAGGACTGCAGCTGACCAGAAAAGGTCGTGTGGATTTGCCCCGCAGATTCAGATGCTTATCAATGCCAAGTTTGGCACGGGCACATACTTGTTGGATAGAGCACACTTACCACTGCAGCCAGAGCATGAGGATAATGTTGTTGTGATGGATGAGGAGGATCCAACATCGGTTGAAGGTCAAGCCAAGATTGAAGCTGCCAAGAAAGCCAAAGCTGACAAGGAAGCAGCAGCAGCAGCAGCTAAACCAAAGAGTGTCGGAGAGCAGCTCCTTGAAGCTACCCAAAGGATTGAACAACACTGGCCAGCATTATGCAGCCTCGGGAGAGCCTAGAGAGGATTGTTGAGGACAAGATCCACGCCTGGATGTGAAGTCGATCAAGTGCAAGTGATTGTCAACAAGCTTGAGGCGGACATTGAGGAAGCAAAGAGGAGAAGGAAGAGCTTATGCGTGAGATGCAGGATGACTTAGTCCAAGATGCTTATCAGCAGATCGCTCCGGTTCCCACAGGACCCCGGTCATTGCTATTCGATGGATCGACACGGGACTACAGCTTCAAAGACCTCCCACAGTTCCATCGGTTGCTCCAACTCCAGCTCCAAATGACCACTCCTCCAAAGACAGACATCAGTGAAGTCTTCGCCGATCTTTGTCTTATCTACTCCAACATCAACCTGCATAGAGCCGCCAGCAGAGTCCCCAGTGACGCTTAGCTCTATGCCTTTTCGAACTTTTTGGTAACTAGTTGCCAAAGGGGAGAAATTGTATAGATCATAGGACTTCGAGAGAGAGAGTGTTGTTGTCTTTGCGCTTTTGCTCTTTTGTTCATTTGCGGTTTCTTTGAGATACTTTTGGTTTTCGAGACATTCAGTGTGTTTGATACTACGTTTCATTCTACTTTAATGAGTGCTTGGTCGTACTATGCTTTAATGTGTGCTTAATGCTTATCATATGCTATTCCTATCTTGTATGACCATTTACTCATGTCTTGGTGATTGGGTGCATGCTGTTCATTCTTATCATTTTGTGCGCTCCACCAAGATGTATGTGACATGGAAGAGTGACCCATGATCCTATTCGATTGTGCATTTGCATTCAAACGCAAATCTTAAATAATGCACAAATTTAGGGGGAGCTCTTACTTATCACATACTTCTCAAAGCGACGATATTACTCATTGATTATATTCTTTGTCGAAGCTTTGATCTATATGTTGTCATCAATTACCAAAAAGGGGGAGATTGAAAGTGCAACTAATCCCCGGGTGGTTTTGGTAATTAATAACAATATATATATCATTGAACTAATAGTTACTTGAGAATCATTTCAGAAAGTTCAGTGATATGGGTATGGCAAGGACTGAAGAAGTGGACCCCTCAAAATGCTAAGGCAAGCATTGGCAAAAGCTCAAGACTCCATTTTTGGTTTAGTGATCCAAGATCACATTGAGTCCATAGGAAAGCCAATACTATTAAAAGGGGATGAGGTTATGATGATGATCCGTTGCTCAAGTGCTTAGTGATACATCTCCTAAACTATCAGCAACTTTCACCGCCATATACACTCATAAGTAATCTCGGTCCCACCGATATTCCAAACTCAGTCACACCGAGATGAACCACCTCACCACAAAGCCAAACCCTAGAAAACTCGGATTTTCCGATTCGAACTCGGTCTCACGAAACTTGAGTTGCCAAGCTTCAGAACCTTCGTCATCAAATCGGTGTCACCGAGATGATGAAGTCGGTCCCACCGAGATTGGCAAGCTCTTGTCTTTGCACGAATCGGACAAACCGAGATTGTATTTTCGGTCCCATCGAAAATCCCAACGCTCACATTATTTGAACTTTCGGTCTCACCGAGTTGTCAACTTCGGTCCCACCGAGATTGCTCAAATGTGTGTAACGGTTGGATTTTGTGTGGAGGCTATAAATACCCTCCACCCCTCTTCATTCGTGGAGAGAGCCATCGAAAGAACTACCACTCCTACCTTACATTTACGAGAAGAGAACTACCTACCCTTGTGTTGAGATCAAGTTGCTCCACTCCCACCATATGAAGCTTGATCTCTAGCCTTCCCAAGTTGCTTTCCACTCAATCCTTTCTTCCACCACAGCCAAATCGGTGAGGAGAGTTGAGTGTTGGGGAGATTATCATTTGAAGCACAAGAGCAAGGAGTTCATCATCATCAACACCATCTATTACCTTTTGGAGGGTGGTGCCTCCTAGATTGGTTAGGTGTCGCTTGGGAGCCTCCGTCGAGATGTGGAGTTGAACCAAGAAGTTTGTAAGGGCAAGGAGATCGCCTACTTCGTGAAGATCTACCCCAAGTAAGGCTAGCCCTCCGTGGGCGTAGGCCATGATGGCATAGACAAGGTTGCCTCTTTGTGGACCCTTCGTGGGTGGAGCCCTCCGTGGACTCTCGCAGCCGTTACCCTCCGTGGGTTGAAGTCTCCATCAACGTGGAAGTACGATAGCACCACCTATCGGAACCACGAGAAAAATCACCGCGTCTCCAAAATTGCGTTTGCTCTTCTCCACCTCTCTTTACTACATGTGCAATTTACTTTCCGCTGCCTATACTCTAGAATTGCATGTGTAGGGTGATGCTTGACTTGATCATAATTGTAAATCTGTCAAAAACTGTTCTTTGTCAAAAGGCAGAATTTTTATATTGTCAAGTAGTCTAATCACCCCCCCTCTAGACATACTTTCGATCCTACACATGTACATGGGGCTTTGTGTTGTGTAACATGGAGACACATATACATAATTAGAGAGTGAGTGTGTGAGATACACATGCGGACATGGGGAGAGATGAGGATCCAGATAAATGGGTGTTTGTGCGTGTCTGTGTGTGTTTGTGCACGCGTTTGTGTGTGAGAGGGAGTGTGTGTATGTGGAGTAGAGAGACCACTAATGAAGTAAACCTAGTATAAGGGAAGGGGAATGGTGTGACATGTGTAGTAGTGAGATAGCATGGGTGCGGGCGGGGGAGCAGACTATTTGGAAGAGACATCGAGTGTGTGTGTGAGAGAGGGGTGTGAGAGCGAGAGAGATAGAGAGAGCTAGCGACGGAGAGAGAGAGATAGAGAGGAAGAGAGGGGCGAGAGGGGTCGTTTGTGTCCATAAATGGCATATAGATAGGGAGACAATGTTGATGTTGTTCGAAATTGGCCTGTGTACGGAGACGCAAGGGAAGCGAGTCATCGTGTGTGTGATAGGGACTTCATGAGAGATCTAGAATAGATGGTGTAGAGAACAATGTGCGAAAACGAGAACGATGATACATTAGGCAGCTATGGAAAGAGTCACGACATATATGTATCTGTGGAAGGAGTGGGCGGGTCCGCATGTGGGAGAGATAGAAAGAGGAGAGTGGTGCACAAGGAGACAAAGTGTGCTTGTTTGCAATGGGGGTGGTGTGCGAGGTGAGTGCACGAGAACCACATAACTAGGGAGATAGACGTTTGGGGGCGACGTTTTGTGTGTATGGGAAATATACACTCTACATAGTGTGTGTGCTTGGGAAAGAGAGATAGCGGGGGACCTAGAGAGTGAGGGAAGAGATGTGTGCATGCCCGAGAGACAAAGTGATAGAGACCTATATTGGGGTCCAGACTTTAGAAGAGAGAGGGGTGTTAATGTGCTTGTGTGTTGGTGTTTGGGGGAGAGAACGACTTCTCTATGTATGTGGGGGGGGCGAGGGTTGGCTTCAGATAAAGAGTGAGGTGTCTATATTTGAGGGAGTTTAGCGTAATTGAGATATTGTGCACTCATGGTTGATCAATTTGTTTCACAGTTTGGACTATGAGATAACGATACTTTCGAACATGCGGTGATATACCTTGATGTACCAGAATTACAAACCTAAGATTGGAATTTTGGAATTCGACTCCATCATTAGCTTTTGTAATTCATTTAAACGGAGGTACATTTTTTAAGCCAGGATTTCGTGATTTCAAATTCATATATCAAACCTAGAGGTATACACATACGGGCATGTTCAAACTTTATAATCATCCACTTTATTCATACACATACACATTTTTTGCTTTTGTCATCATATTTAGGATAAACACATTTGGAATTTCATTTCAGTTGGACCGTATGATGGTATTTGTTTGTAGTAGCTCAATGATCCATATTTGAATTGAATGGACAATCTAAGTTTCAAGTTGGAGACATTGATTTTCAAAACTTGCACTTTTTTTTGCGTGCAAAACAAACAAATTGTCGGCCATGATATCATAGTCGGCCGTATAAGAGCATAACACTTATAATTTTAGGCGTCAAACGCTTTCAAACTTCCCGCTCACATCGAAATATCACGCGCCCGAAAGTTTAGCCCTGCGATATTCCTGTTTTACCCCTGCCACATGAACGGAGAAGGGCTGCTTTGGTAACTCCATTGTTTTCCCCTCTTTGCCCCTAACATTCTTCCCCAGAGCCCCTCCCCTTCCCCTTCCCGACCACCCCAACCACGGCAAGCCGCCGAATCTAGTCCTCCACCACAGCGGTGGACCTCACACCCCGTCGGATCTACCTTCTGCACCTTGGAACCCCCAACTGCAAACTGACCACTTCACCGGAGCCGCTTCAGCGACTGGCTTGTCCACCGCTCTAGATCTCCTTGACTGCCATCACGGTCCATCGCACCGGACCTGCTTAATCGGCGCCCTTGTCCACCACAGTGTAGGCCCTTCACCGACTCCCTCGTCTGCCCCTTCGCTGGCCCTTCATACAAGCCCTCGTCCGTCGCAACAGATCCGCCTCACCGAAAAGCATCAGACAGCGCCACCGCCAAGCCTTCGCCCATCAGACCGGACCCGCTCCACGGACGCCATATTCAACTCCATCGGCCCTGCTTTACCGACGCCGCAGCCTCATCAGGTTATTTTTATTTGTACTCCTTTGGTTTTTCTCTTTATCGTGCAACTGTACCACAGATGAGCTTTCTTGTATGTCGACAGGCGCCGCAACCATAGCACCGGAGCCGCTTCAGTGACAGCGACAGCCGGCCCAAACTCAACCGCAACACGAGCACCATTGACGATCTTAGCTATAAAGTATGACAATGATACCCATACACCGCCGAGAATCAGGTACTATTATCCAACGTCCGGCGCCTACGTTCACTTTCCTAGCATAAGCACCGCACCTTTGAATTTCTTTAGGGCATCATTCAGTTTTTCATGAGATGCGTTATTCTGCTTGCACCTGTATGGCCATACTTCTGGCAGTGAACATGTTACATGTGCTAAATTACATACCAGTGCACATATAGTTAATATGCTTTGGTTTTGTCCTAAGTACTCCCTCCGTTCCAAAATAGATGACCCTACTTTGTACTAACTTTGTACTAAAGTTAGTACAAAGTTGAATCATCTATTTTGGAACGGAGGGAGTATTAATGTACTTCCTAGATATCACTGCCTACTATTTTACTTCTTGAATGCTATATTTATGATAATGGTGTTCTTCTGATGCCACCTGTTGGTTCCATCAGACTGCTTAATGTTCTCTATGCTTAATTACACATCAGCAAACTAGCATGTGGTTCCGCTACTTTTTGTTCGTTTTACCCTACTGAAAGAACATGTGGCGCCCCCATGTTTGGTTTTGGTTCATCACGAAGAGTTCAAGTGGAGCATCACGAAGAGATCAAGTGCTTGAATCTTGCCATCCACTATGGTGTCAATGTACTTGTGGAGATGTGCCGAAGAGTGGCTCACCCATAGTGGACTATGGGGGAGCAATCATCTAGTCTTCATCGAGCCAACACAATCAAGAAAGGTGGTCCAACTTGAGGGAGTCAAGATCGTCATCATCTAGCTCAAGTGGACCATGTGCAAGGCAAAGGTTTGCCCTTGATAGGTTTTCTATTTTACCGGTCTCGTGGTGGTTGTTGGGAGACCGGGTTATAGGATCGTTTGCCGTACTATCAAGGGGGGCTCTCAAGTTGGTAGCTTGATCGTATCGTTAGTAGAGAGCTCAAACCATTGCATCCTTGCATCATGTTTTTGGTTCTTGTTTGGTTATATTTGTGAGTCTTAGAGCTTATGGTCATCTTGTTGACAAGCTTGAGTTCATCGAAAACGGAGTTCGCATGCGTCTTCTATGATGTTTTCGGTGTTGGAGGTTTTACCGGTCTTATCCAAGGAAGGGTTCTCACCATTTTCTTATGGGACTTTTCTATTTTTCTTCTAATTTATATTTCTTTCAAGATTGTGTTAGCCCTTGTCGCTAGCTTTCCAACAAACTTGGTTTCATCGAATTCGGAGTCCGTTTGCAAAAATTGTGGTAGTTTTGGTGTTCTGAAAAGGTTGCAGCGGTACTACCACGAATTGGAGCGGATGTAATTTTTTACTACCGCGGCTCCTACAGCGATAGTACCGCTCCGGACCAAAAAACTCGTCCCAAGTCCTGCGGAGGTAGGCACGGAAGTATTTTTTTTTTGTACCGCTCGCAAGCAGTAGTACCGCTACCATTTGCGGTAGTACCGTGAGGTCGAGCGGTAGTACCGTGAGGACGAGCGGTAGTACCGCTCCGGTGGTTCTACTGGCTTTTTGCCTCCTCGCTTTTGTTTTTCAAAGGAGTACTACCACCCTAGCGGTAGTACCATTCCTTGGAGCGGTAGTACCGCTCTGAGCGGGCTGTGAGCATAACGATTGGATTTCCCCCACCTATAAAAGGGGGTCTTCTTCCCCATTGAACCTTATCTCTTGAGCTCGTGTTCTTCCCTCATTGTTGACCTTTTTCGAGCTTGCTAATTCTCAGTCCCTCCAATGATTCTTTCTAGTTCTTGAGGGAAAAGAGAGAGGAGATCTAGATCCACGTTTCCACCATTCACTTTCTCCTCTAAGTGAGGGGAACCCCTTGGATCTAGATCTTGGAGTTCTTTGTGTTATTCTTTCATTCTTCCTCTAATTTTCCTCCCTAGCATTAGTTGCTTTGGTGGGATTTGGGAGAGAAGGACTTGGGCACTCCGTGTGCCCTTGCCATTGCATTTGGTGCATCGGTTTGACTTCACCACGTGATACGCAGAAGTTACAAGTTGAGAAGCTTATTACTCTTGGGTGCTTGGTACCCTTAAGCTTGTTACTCTTGGGTGTTTGGACACCCTAGAGCTTGTTCCTCTTGGGTGCCTTGGCGCCCTAGATGGTTGGAGTTGTTCGGAGCTCAATCATTGTGGTTAAGGATGGCAATGGGTAGGGTATGGGTAGGGTAGAGCAATACCATACCCATACCCATATAGTCAGTGGGTACAAAATTCTACCCATACCCATACCCATGGGTATAAAGCTTTACCCCTACCCATACCCGATGGTTACCCATACCCATTGGGTACCCAACGGGTAGAACAAATAGTACACAAGTTGTTCATAATTTTACACTCATTCATAGCACATTTGACAAAAAAAATCAAATATCTCAGCTCAATAACAAGTAGACGGGTGCAAGACTACTATCAAAAATTAGAAATCACAACATACTCATAAGTCAATAGGAGTAGACGAGTCACATGACAAATTAATGATTAATTGACAACAACTTAACATTATTTTTACAAGCTGGCAGGGTATGGGTATACCCGCGGGTACAAGGCTATACCCGTACCCTACCCATGGCTTAACGGGTAGGGTATGGGTACTGCCCATGGGTATAAAAATGTGCCCATACCCTACCCATGCAGGTACGGTACCCGCAGGTACCCGTACCCATGGGTAAAATTGCCATCCTTAATTGTGGTGTAAATCTCCGGGCAAGCGTCGGGGTCTCCAATTAGGTTGTGGAGATCACCCCGATCAGTTTGACGGGTATCGGTGACCACCCCCAAGGGTTGCCAAAGTGTACGGGTTCGGTGACCGCCCTCAAGGGTCCCTTAGTGGAATCACGGCATATTGCATTGTGCGAGGGCGTGAGGAGATTACGGTGGCCCTAGTGGCTTCTTGGGGAGCATTGTGCCTCCACACCGCTCCAAACGGAGATTAGCATCCGCGAGGGTGTGAACTTCGGGATACATCGTCGTCTCCGCGTGCCTCGGTTATCTCTTACCGAGCCCTTTACTTATGCACTTTACTTTGTGATAGCCATATTGTTCTTTGTCATATATCTTGCTATCACATAGTTACTTATCTTGCTTAGCATAAGTTGTTGGTGCACATAGGTGAGCCTAGTTGTTGTAGGTTTTGTGCTTGACAAAATAATCGCTATGTTTATTCCGCATTTTTTCAAGCCTAAACCGTAATTATTTTAAAGCGCCTATTCACCCCCCCCCCTCTAGGCGACATCCACGATCTTTCACCTACATTTTCTGATGCTAGCTATTACATCACTGCTCCGAGCCTCTGTTCATGACTTGTTTGTGTGTTCTTGATCTTCCCAAGTTGCATGACTAATTTGATGCTTCTATTAATTATGGAGCTGCCAACCCCATCAAGAAAATATTTGTTCTTTTGGGGCTGGCACCTCGAACAAGCATAAAAATAGAGGGAAGTAGATATATTGTTGTGTATGCATACACCCTTCGTTCATTAGCTTAGATGAACCATTGATGATCAATTCGGACCAGTGCATGTGATTAAAATTAATTTTAACTAAATAGAGGGTGTAGAATAAACTACAACAACTAGATTTGCAACCATGGATGCTGACGATATCTTCAAAGAACATTGCAACAGAAGCGAGGCTTGACAGCAACATATGGTAAGCACGTGTGTTTAGTACATGTGAAATGTAATGCGAGTGGGCTGCTTTCTTGGCTTGTGCCCTCAACCTGTAATCCTACCAAATTACAAATAGTTCAGTTGTCTGCTTTGCTGTATTGCTTGATTCGAATGCTTGTTTGTTGTTACGCTATACCTGAGTTGGCTAATATGTCAGTAGTGCCTGTTGTACTATCGTAAAGAAATGCATGCCTATTCACTTGAGTCCTTAAATTTTCCTCTCAACTTCATCACAAAACTGTCTTTGTAGTTTATATGAGGCCACACTTTTAAGTGCTTTCTCAGATTATTTCAACTGCTTAGATGCCTTGGCAACTTAAATATAGCAGTGGTACACTCCCTTTCAACTAGGGATGTCAACTGGATCCCATTTAATCCCGATTAAAGTCCACTAGTGGTATGTTAGTTCAAAAGAGTTTTTGTTTTTTGAGGAAAATGAACTAGGGAGCTAGCAAAAACTAACAAGATGGGACTGGCGGATGTCGTTTATTTGCCACTTACATCGCTAGTTTCATCTTACCATTTTAATTTATTTTCGGTTGATGCTGCTTTGAACCATTTAAATATAGCTTGCCATGCTCGCCAATAATTCATCTGTCGTTTACCATGTAAGCTTACTGCCTGGATCATACGATAACTATCTCTTACTTATGTCCAGCGGAAACCTTTCAGGATGCCGTTCACACTAGGACACAATGTACAACCCCAGAATCTATTTGTGGAAGCAGTGCGCCATCCATGTTACCAGATGGTAGTAGTTCAGAGGCAACACCGCCGGAGAGCAGTCTGAGCACAAATATTATAGTGCTTGAGGCTCTACTGGAGGCAGAAAGA
Organism: Aegilops speltoides; assembly: GCA_021437245.1. Classification (NCBI taxonomy): domain Eukaryota; kingdom Viridiplantae; phylum Streptophyta; class Magnoliopsida; order Poales; family Poaceae; genus Aegilops; species Aegilops speltoides. The sequence goes on from CM038145.1 coordinate 285,846,380, forward strand.
GATGGTGTGGCTGCCATGAATGAGTTAATCTTTATCTTGAGGCTGGAAATTACGGAATTAGCGGCACGCATTGTGCAAGCAACCCAAGAATTGGAGGAAGTAAGAATGTCGCATTTGAAGACGGAGGAGGTCTCTTGTTTACGCTATATCTGAAGCCTGTGGTAATCCGGTTCTTCTTTAGATACCAGTTGAAATTTTCATTAGATTATTGTACTTGCATGTTGTGTCATGTCTCTGAATGGATTATGTTGCAAGACCCCCTATGTTGTCCAAGTGTTGTAATGATCCGAAGTTTTTAGGCGAGGTAATCCTCAGTACTTGTATGATTGACATAAGGTCAACTGTTTTTCGTGTGAGCATATTGTATTGGATGAAATAACTGTTTGACTCAGAGTGTATCTAACCTACTGAATTCGAAGATCACGACATTTCTAAATCATAATCACATATAAAGGTGGAATAAATCTTTGTTGTGGTTCTGAAGAAATAAATAACAAAACATAGAATTATCTGTGGATATTCGTAATCGAATACAAATTGGATTTGAATTTAGTTTGCCAGGGCCCAGGGCAAACATGAATGCTAATTCTCCCAAGTTTTGAACGAAGTGGCTAAACACCCACTATAATTTGTGGGCTGCCCGAAGCAAGTGTTTGCGAGATGGAAATTACTGTCTACCCCTGACACTTGACATCCTTATCGACTGGATTTACACTGTTGTCGATAGGGGTAGACTAGTAACTTCAATTAGACATGACACGATGGCCTCTGAGCCCATTCAGACACGGTGGGCGTCAAACATGGGCGGCAAAACACATTTGATTCAAGCTCGTCCGAATGAGGTGTCTCTTCCTCCCTTTCCCCATTCATACACGGTGGGCGGCAAAACAAACTCTCCTCGTCCGAAATCGATGTAGGCTATATTTTAAATAGGGGCAGATGTGTAACTTCCCTCAGACGTGACACAACCGCCCTACCTGTCAGCCCCGTTCATACACCGTGGGCGCCAACCATGGGCGGCAAAACACCCTCTTCTCGCCCAAATAGTTACCGGCAAATATTTGGGAGATGCGAGATTACCGTCCTATCCCCAACTGATGCGATGTCCGAAATTTTAAACGGTGGATAAGTTCGTAACTTTCACACATTTCAGATAAGCGCATCCCAAAGTTTGAGATCCCCCCTCCCCTCCATTCCCCATTCATACACTGGCGGCAGCACGACAACCTCCGCACTGTGGCCAGTCTCCTCCGTCCGCCATCCCATCCTCCACCTTGCCGGAGCCGCTACCCTTACCCCGTCGTCCACTGCAAGAGATGGACGTCTCTCATCCATGGTGCTGGACCAGGATCCTTTCATCGCCTCCTCTCGCTTCATCGGCGTTGTCGTTCACCTTGTCGTTGCCGCTCCTACGACCGCCTTGTCCACGGCAACAGGATTTATCCCCCGACCCGGCCGTCTGCCGTCTAAAGTCTTCTTCCTCGCCGCCGACAGCCATCGCACCCGCAGCACCCTCAACGTATCAGCATAGGCCTACACGGCGTCGCAAGAGAGGTGGTACTCTTACATATGTGCTTAAGTTATTGATCTTACCCGGAAAATAGATCGTAATTTGTTTACTGTACTTTTCTTGTCCGTACCAAATCATAGTGGCTAGTTGAAAGCAAACATCGGTTGCGAAGTAGCTTTGTCCGGTTTGCACCTTCAGATCCGCCATGGCACGGGCACTATACTCGTAAAGCTTATGGTTTCCCCCCTTTATATTCATTACCATCATCGTAGGTGCTTCGTGTCGTGCTAGCACTGCTCCTCAAGACCTCAACCCAAAGCTTACGTGCTGAAATACGAATCTGATATGATGCTCATATCACTAAAACAGAGAACGTTTAATTGGTCACTTAATGTTCCTATATTCGTTTCAAAAAGCATGTGCACCGCCCACTGGTCCAACTAGTTCCACTTTCCTGATTTTTCTCTTGATGCTTAGGGTTTTCCCCTTTTATTTACTCTACTATGATCTGCGTAGGTGCTTTCTGTCGTACTAGCATTACTCCACCCTTCAAGCTAAACAACACAACACCTAGAATTCAAAAGCTTAGTTGTTCAAATATGATTGTGATATGATACTGATATTAGTTAACTGACACATTTAATTGTTTAGCTAAAGGTCCCACTTGAGTTTCCAAATGCATGTCGCGACATATAGAGAGACAGCATAATTGCATTTCTTTGTCACTTGTTGACCGTACTTTCTTGTCCATACAAAATCTTAGTTGTTATTTCAAAGCAAACATCGGTTGCTAACTACCCTTTGCGTGATTTGCAGCTTCAGATTTGCCATCCCACTGCCACGGTCAACACTGTACTCATCATGCTTATGGTTTCCCCATTTTATGATGACCACAATCAGCCTACGTGGTTCATGTCGTAATAGCACTGCTCCACCCATCGAGCTAAACAAGCTTAGTTGTACAAATTCATATCTGATATTATTGCTGATATTAGTAAAAGTGAGAGATGTTTAATTGGTTAGCTAAATGTTCCTACTTTAGTTTGGAAATGCATGTGAGCCACATATGGAGAGACCGGAAAGAATAGTATTTCTTTGTGCGCTCTGGTTCATCATGGGTGCCAACCGACACTATATTGAAAGACTTGTAATATCTTCAATCTGCTTGCTCTTCTGCTCTTTTTTAAGATGATCCTCTTCTCTTGCGGTCGACTGGTCAGGTCGAGTTGTTCTCCCTTAGTATATTTTGAATCTGTCAGGTCAGGTCGACTTGTTCTTCTTTACTATATGTTGAAGTTGTCATCTGCGAAGTGTCATCACTTCTGGAGCTCTCATATTTTGAGTAGTAGGCCACATTATATTAATGCACACACCAAATTACAGCATGCATGGCATCTCTTAAAAGAATTGCAGAGATAGCACAAAGGGGTTTACAGGGAGGCAGTATTGGATTAGAATCACTTCTGCATTACAAAGAAAATCTCACTTGTTTTTATGTTTTCATGCATGTCAGATATTGAAAATTATCAAAATGAATATGAGAATGGGCGCACGAGAGGAATATGGCGGAACAATCCACTGGCTAACAAACTTGGCATGGTGGAGGATGGCCTATCTTATTCACCCATCAAGGTGCTTGCTCTAACTTTGCAAAGTTGTATTGGTCGTACATATTTTGCATCTGACCTCTTGCATTACTTCTACTTGTGTTACACCATCTACTTAGTTTAAGCATCATATATGAGTATATGCCATACCTATCCATTTTTTGTACCTATTACATGTGTCGTCACACTATGTTTTTCCAGTCAAATGTTGTTCTTTCGTAATAGATCTCCAAAAGGAAGAGGGTGAGTGCAGATCCTCAAGGAGTACAGACTAGGTATTTGGAAAAGGTAGTGATACCTGTTAAATCAGATAGATCAGCAGCCATAGAAAACAAAGGCCCCCTATTAGAACTGCTGAGAGCCCAGCATCAGGTACTGTCCATGATATCAATTCAAAATTTGAACTCCTAAATTTCTGCATATGCCTTACCTTCTCTCTTGTATGAAAACTAATTTTAGATGAATCTCCTTGCCCAAAGGATCATACGATCTCACAACAATACTGGGCTCTGCATTGCTCTTGTCAGTACCTCTCTCCCTTTTGCCTTGTAACGTGATACGTCCGTTTTGCATCATGCTTTTATATCAATATTTATTGCATTATGGGCTGTTATTACACATTATATCTCAATACTTATGGCCATTATCTCTTATTTTACAAGGTTTACCATGAAGAGGGGGAATGCCGACAGCTGGAATTCTGGCTGGAAAAGGAGCAAACGTTGGAAACCTATTCTGCATAGGTCCAAAAGTCCTGAAACTCTACGAAACAACTTTTTGGATTTAATAAGAATTTATGAGCAAAAGAAATAGGCCAGGGGTCCCACACCCTGTCCAGGAGATAGGGGGGCGCCCCCCCCCCCCCTATAGGTCGCGCTTCCCTATCTCCTGGGCCCCCTAGTGGGCCTCCGGCGTCCATCTTCTGCTATATCATCACTTTTACCCTAGAAAAAATCGTGGGCAAGCTTACGGAACTAAACTCCGCCGCCACGAGGCGGAACCTTGGCGGAATCAATCTAGGGCTCTGGCGGAGCTGTTCTGCCGGGGGCACTTCCCTCCGGGAGGGGGAAATCATCACCAACGTCATCACAAACGATCCTCTCATCGGGAGGGGGTCAATCTCCATCAACATCTTCACCAGCACCATCTCCTCTCAAAACCCTAGTTCATCTCTTGTATCCAATCTTGTATCAAAACCACAAATTGGTACCTGTGGGTTGCTAGTAGTGTTGATTACTCCTTGTAGTTGATGCTAATTGGTTTACTTGGTGGAAGATCATATGTTCAGATCCTTTATGCATATTATTACTCCTCTAATTATGAACATGAATATGCTTTGTGAGTAGTTACGTTTGTTCCTGAGGACATGGGAGAAGTCTTGCTATTAGTAGTCATGTGAATTTGGTATTCGTTTGATATTTTGATGAGATGTATGTTGTCTTTTCCTCTAGTGGTGTTATGTGAACGTCGACTACATGACACTTAACCAATATTTGGGCCTAGAGGAAGGCATGGGGAAGTAATAAGTAGATGATGGGTTGCTAGAGTGACAGAAGCTTAAACCCTAGTTTATGCGTTGCTTCGTTAGGGGCTGATATGGATCCATACGCTTAATGTTGTGGTTAGGTTTACCTTAATACTTCTTTTTGTAGTTGCCCATGCTTGCAATAGGGGTTAATCATAAGTGGGATGCTTGTCCAAGTTAGGGCAGTACCCAAGTACCGGTCCACCCACATATAAAATTATCAAAGTACCGAACGCGAATCATATGAACGTGATGAAAACTAGCTTGACGATAATTCCCAATGTGTCCTCGGGAGCTCCTTTACTATTATTAGAATTTGTCCAGGCTTATCCTTTGCTACATAAAGGATTGGGCCACCTTGCTGCAATTTATTTACTTTATTTACTTATTACTCGTTACTATTTATCTTATCACAAAACTATCCATTACCTATAATTCCAGTGCTTGCAGAGAAAACCTTACTGAAAACCGCCTATCATTTCCTTTTGCTCCTCGTTGGGTTCGACACTCTTACTTATCAAAAGGACTACGATAGATACCCTACACTTGTGGGTCATCAAGACTCTTTTCTGGCGCCGTCGCTGGGGAGTGTAGCGCTTTTGGTGAGTGGAACTTGGTAAGGAAACATTTATATAGTGTGCTGAAATTTTCTGTTACTTGTTACTATGGAAACTAATCCTTTGAGGGTCTTGTTTGGGGTATCTTCACCCCAACCATAAGAGCAAAAAGTTGCTCCTCAACCTACTAAAATTTATGAAAATATTTACTTTGAGATTCCTTCAGGTATGATAGAAAAACTGCTAGCTAATCCATCTACAGGAGACGAAACATTGCATCCCGATCTACACCTTATCTTTGTGGATGAAGTTTTTGGATTATTTAAGCTCGCAGGTATTCCCGATGATGTTGTCAAAAGGAAGGTCTTCCCTTTATCTTTGAAGGGAGACACATCGAGATGGTATAGGCTATGTGATGATATGGGATCTTGGAATTATATGCGATTGAAGTTGGAATTTCACCAGAAGTTCTATCCTATGCATCTTGTTCATCGTGATCGTAATTACATATATAATTTCTGGCCTCGCGAAGGAGAAAGCATCGCTCAAGCTTGGGGGAGGCTTAAGTCAATGTTATATTCATGCCCCAATCATGAGCTCTCTCGGGAAATGATTATTCATAATTTTTATGCTCGGCTTTCTCTTGATAATCGCAACCTGCTCGATACTTCCTGTGCTAGTTCTTATATGCTGAAGACTATTGATTTCAAATGGGACTTATTGGAAAGAATTAAACTCAACTCTGAAGATTGGGGTTCCAACGATGGTAAGGAGTCAGGTATGACACCTAAGTTTGATTGTGTTAAATCTTTTATGGATACCGATGCTTTTCGTGGATTTAGCGCTAAGTATGGACTTGACTCTGAGATAGTAGCTACTTTTTGTGAATCTTTTGCTACTCACATTGATCTCCCTAAAGAGAAGTGGTTTAAATATAATCCTCCTATTGAAGTGAAAGTAGTTGCACCTATTACAGTCGAAGAAAAGACTATTACCTATAGTGATCCTATTGTTCCTACTGCTTGTGTTGAAAAACCTCCTTTTCCTATTAGGATAAAAGATCATTGTCGGTGTCAAAACCGGCGGATCTCGGGTAGGGGGTCCCGAACTGTGCGTCTAGGCGGATGGTAACAGGAGACAAGGGATACGATGTTTTTACCCAGGTTCGGGCCCTCTCGATGGAGGTAAAACCCTACTCCTACTTGATTGATATTGATGATATGGGTATTACAAGAGTGGATCTACCACGAGATCAAGGAGGCTAAACCCTAGAAACTAGCCTATGGTATGATTGTTGTAATGGTTGTTGTCCTACGGACTAAAAGCCTTCCGGTTTATATAGACACCGGAGAGGGCTAGGGTTACACAGAGTCGGTTACAATGGTAGGAGATCTACATATCCGTATCGCCAAGCTTGCCTTCCACGCCAAGGAAAGTCCCATCCGGACACGGGATGGAGTCTTCAATCTTGTATCTTTGTAGTCTGGGAGTCCAGCGGACAATGATAGTCTGGCTGTCCGGACACCCCCTAGTCCAGGACTCCCTCAGTAGCCCCCGAACCAGGCTTCAATGACGATAAGTCCAGCGCGTATATAGTCTTCGGCGTTGCAAGGAGGGTTCTCCTCCAAATTTCGTGTGTTTGCCAAACAGTGTCCGGCTTCCTTATCAATGTTGGGCTTCTTGGCTTTCACGCCCAATAATGGCCATCTTCCACGCGTCGCATGAATGCGAAAAGCCAGGGTATCTTTTATGTTTTACCCCTAGCTATGCAAATAATCTGCCTATAAGAGAAGCAAGAATCCAGATCCAAATCACACCATCTTCCTTCCACGAGTACTCATCGGAGCGCCTCCGACCAAAAAATCCATTCCATCATGGACCGTCGACGCGGCTCCTCCTCTCGCACTCCCAGCCCACTGCCAGGAGACTGGCGGAGATGTTCTGTCCCGCACGGCGAGCTGGTGACGCTCCAAGCAAAGGGATATCTCCCTCCGGCCTTCATGGTCCCGGTTCGAGCCGGGTTGGCCACCTACCAAGGTGGAAAGCAAGCGGAGGCTACCCCAAGTCCCAACAAAGGGGAGCGGGTATGCTTCGTCCCCTATCTGATAAGGGGGCTCGGATTTCCTATACATTCGTTCCTCCGCGGGCTCCTGGAGTTCTACGGACTCCAGCTCCATCACCTCACGCCCGCCTCTATCCTGCATATCGCGGGCTTCATAGCTCTTCTGAGCTATTTCGGGCATCGAGCCCCATTTTGCTTCGTGGAAGAGGTTGTTCGCCTTGTACCTCGCTCTCACGAGGGGTCCATATATCAAGTGGGCGGCGCCAAATATGGCGCATTGCGGGATCGGATATCCATCCGAACCCCTAAGAAGGCGTCCGAAGACTGGCCTTCGGAATGGTTTTACATAGAAGACGCTCCGCTGCCGGACCCTGTTTAGATCGGCCTCCCGGAGTTCAGTAATGCTCCTCTAAAGAAATGCCTTAGTTGGCGCCCGCGGAGCCCCCAACTAGAGGAAGACAAGAGCGTCCATTATTTGATGGGCCGGATAAGATTACTAGCCCATTCCGGGTTGACCATGAATGGAGTCATGGCAACATGCATCACGCGGGGGGTGCAGCCACTGCAATACATGGGCCACCCCATGTGGGATTTCAACAGGGAGGACGATGCCACCCATCATGGCCGCAAAGGACCGGATTCGGCCGAGGATTTGGCGAAGATCCTGCCCGGCCTGTACAAGGGGGAGAAGGAGGACTTTCTCCAGACGAACCCGTTGAATGGGTTCTCGATGAATAACCCTCGGCGTTGGGTAAGCGAACACTTTAAGGGCCCGACCCATGCTTTCAAAGTTTAAATTTCTTATATCATGTTTTCAACGCAGGAGTTGCGTCGGGTTGTGGAGGACATGCTAAGTCCAGCTCCGCAACCCGAGGATCCAGAGAGATCCCAGGATCCGGCCTCCGAAGAGGATCCGGACATAAAGGTGGAGCTAATCGACGGGGTGTTCCACCAGCTCAGCATGGATAATGCTTTAGTCGCCATTACGGCTGACTACCCCGGACTATATCCGGCTTCCCAGGTGATTGTGACCGAAGTCCCGACACCATTATCTCCTCCTTGCTCATTTCTAACCTTCGCATACGATGGTGTTTTGCAGGAAGCGCCTTCAAGGCGGGAAGCCGAGCCCGCGGCGGTGACCAACAAAGGCCATCCGGACCAAGAGGGCGGAAGAGGGCGGCGCGCGGATCAAACGTCGCCGCAAAGGTATAGCTCACGATTAATTATTTGGAGCAACGTCCTAGGAAGCGTTTGAGTGCTCATGACCTTGTAGGAGAAAAGCACCCGCCAGATCTGCGGGCGAGAGGTTGCCCATCCAACCTCTACCAGCCGAGCTCCAAAGACTGGTGCGGGGGAGGCGAGCGCAAGGCGCGATCCGGACACTCCTCCAACGGAGGATGCCGACAGATCGTCCGCCACCAAGTCTCGAGGTGGAGAGCGCCATGAACCACGGCGCCCGATAGTATTTCGTGACGCGTGCTTCTCCCCGAGGCGTTGAATGCCTTTAACGCTGGGACGCGCACTCGTGCTGCTCAAGATGGTTTTACCAGAGCCACGGAGCAGTATGTAAAAGACATACGGGTAAGAGAATTTAATAGTTGTATATTCCAGTAGCCCCCGAGACTTAAAGTAATTATATTAACTGATTTAAGGATCATTTGAAACGCAGGATCTTACGAAGAAGAATACCCAACTGTCTCAGGAGCTGCAAGAGTGCAAGGCCCAACTCGAGGCCGCACTTGCTGCCGCCGGAGGAAACACAGAGACCCCTCCTGGTAACACATTATTTTAAAAAGATAAGTGGTGTGCAGCATGCGCGCAAGTCTAATAATGACGTTGCAGGTGCTGCCGGACAAGATCCGGATATGCAAGAACTACTGCGCCAGCTAAAGGCCGGCGAGAGGGTGCTGAATAGGGTGCAGCAGGAAAGGAACAAGCTCTAGGATGCCCACGCCCAGCTCGGAGAAGAGCTAAAAGGTGTTCGGGCCGAGCTGTCCGGCTCCGTTAAGGAGACTGAGTGGCTTCGTCGCGGCATCTATAGTAAGTGCTTGAGCGGACTCCTTTGCAAAGAAGAGTTCCGCGAGGAAGTCAATTGACAAAATATGTCTTGTAGCTATACTCACAGGTCGCCCTGCGGAGGAGATGCCCGTATCAACGGGTGATCAACTTCTCGAGTTGTTGCAGCTGCTCGAACGAGTTCGGCAGGCAATGAGCGGTGTCGTCCAGGCTTTATGGCCAGCCCTCTCCCTACCCGAGGGCCTTGGGGAGCTTATGGAGAAGCTTGAGGAGTGCAGCAGCGCCTGCTTATGGAAGATTTCGGCCTGCCGCCAAGGTGCCAGGGAGGCTTGGGCCATGGTGAAGACGCGGTACAAGAAGGCGGATCCCAACCACATGGCCGAGGTCGGACCTATGGGGCCCGATGGGAATTGGATCCCTGTGAGTCTAGTATACGGCCAAGTAGAGTTGGCCGCTAAATTTTCCCAACGGGATTGTAAATTAGACAGCCTGTTAGACGGGATTGAGGAGGAATACAGTCAATAGATTCGACAATGTATTTTAAAATGACATGTGAAATGCCTTCTAGCCGGATTGTAGATCGTTTGTCTTTGCCGACCTTTTCGCTTTAACCTCGGGACCCTAGAGTCCGGAGTGTGTCTGAATACCTGCTCGGTTAAGAAACAACCGGGGTATGCATGGAGACCAGGCGTAGGGGTCATGAGTGCTTTATCGCATAAGTGCCCAACTAGTTATGTTATATTACATGGTTAGTAAGAAACATCTTCCAGGAGAATAGTTTCGTTAAGGGTTCCTTTCCCTGGGAGGCATGCCCTAAAGTGCATGTCCGGACTGCGAAAAGAGCAAGAAAAACATCGGGGGCAGATAAATAAGTAGGTAAAAAGATCGTCTTTCAAATCATTCGACCAAAAATCCCTTAAGAACGCTTAGCTTTCGGCTTCACCTACCGAGGTACACATCCGGTGACCCGCAAGAATAATCGCAGAGGTGCTCCCTTTACCTCCTAGCCGAACAATCGGGAATGTAGGGGTAAGCACAGGAGCCAGGCAACCCAGCTTGGCCAAAACTTAAGTCATATCGATGCATATAATGGTGAATAAAAGGTACATGTGGAAGCTTGACACATGTGCCGGGCATGAAGCCCTTATAATTGAGCTTCTGGTAAAGAAGCCCCCAGGTATAATGAGTGCGGATGGCACATCAAGTGTGTGCGAACAATGCGCAAGTAGGCCCTTAAGGGCTTTTTAGGAAAGGGTTGAGGGAAGAAAGGGAAACAAAAGACAGCTAAAGTGTAAAAGTTTGGACAGGCAAAGGGGACGAACTCTTAGTCCGGCGCTAGGCATAGAATCTTCGGAGGCGGGTTGCGTTCCATGCGTTCGGCTCCAGTCGGTTGTCCGACGCATTTCGTAGACGGTACGCTCCGCCGGTCAGGACTTGATCGATAATGAAAGGGCCCTCCCATTTGGGCTTGAGTTTGTCCTTTTTCTTGTCCGGCAGGCGTAGAACTAGTTCGCCAACGTTGTAAGTCTTGGCCCGTACTTCTCTGCTTTGATATCTTCGAGCCTGCTGCTGATAGAATGCGGAACGAGCCTTGGCGACGTCGCGTTCCTCCTCCAATGCGTCCAAGCTGTCCTGCCGATCCAGCTCGGCTTCTCTTTCTTCGTACATGCGCACTTGAGGTGAGTCATGAATGATGTCACAGGCGAAGCGCCTCGCTCCGTATACCATAAAGAATGGTGTGAATCCGTAGTACGGTTGGGCGTTGTCCGCAGCCCCAGTACGGAGTCGAGCTCCTCTACCCAAAGGCATGTCATATTTCGTAAGTGACCACACTAGTCCGGGTTTGATGCCGCCATTATTAGACCGCTCACTGCTCCACTTGACCGCTGGTTTGAGGATGATAGATCAAGCGTAATCGAGCTTAATGCCCATATTTTTACACCATGATTTAACCTCGTCGGCCGTGAAGTTCGTGGTCGTTATTAGTGATGATCTTTGTGGAGGACACCATAACGTGTACTACCCGGATATGAAGTCTATCACTGGTCCGGACTCGCCGTTTTAACCGGCTTGGCCTCTATCCATTTGGTGAATTTATCCACCATGACCAATAGGTACCTTTGCTTGTGGGTTCCCCTTTAAGGGGTCCAACCATGTCAAGCCCCTGCACCGCAAACGGCCAGGTAATGGGTATAGTTTTGAGGGCGGTGGGTGGCATATGGCTCTGATTAGCAAAGAGTTGACAACCGACGCATCTTCGGACTAAGTCCTGAGCATCTGCTCGGGCCGTCGGCCAATAAAATCCTGTACGGAATGCCTTTCCTACAAGGGCCCGAGCTGTTGCGTGGTGTCCGCCTAGTCCGGCATGAATTTCAGCCAGAAGGTTTCGCCCTTCTTCTTCGGAGATACACCTTTGAAGGACTCCGGTTGTGCTTTTCTTATAGAGTTCTCCCTCATGGACCTTTTAGGCTTTAGATCGTCGGACTATGCAGCGGGCCTCATTTTGGTCTTCGGGAAGTTCCTGCCTAAGCAAGTAGGCTAGGAATGGCTCTGTCCACGGGGCGATTACTACCATTATGTCGTGGGCTGAAGGTGTTATTTCATCGATGAATCGCGGTTATGTCGATTGCTCGCGGTCGGTTGGTGCAGCTGCTTCGGGTTTGTTATTTCCGGACTCCTCTTCCCATAGTACGGATGGCTTAAACAGCCATTCCAGGAAGATGTTTGGAGGGACATCGTCACATTTTGCACCGATGCGTGCCAATACGTCGGTCGCTTGGTTATTATCCCGGGCTACGTGGTGGAATTAAAGTCCGTCAAACCGAGCAGACATTTTTAGGACAGCGTTACGATATGCTGCCATTTTCGGATCCTTGGCATCAAAGTCTCCATTTATTTGGGATATTGCAAGGTTTGAATCCCCGCGCACCTCCAGGCGTTGAATGCCCATGGAGATTGCCATCCGGAGGCCATGTAAAGGGTCCGTGTACATTATCTGAAGTACGTATTGGACTGTGTCCCCGGTTGGGGACGTCAATACGATGCCAGCCCCCAATCCGGCCAACATTTTAGAGCCGTCGAAGTGCATAATCCAATTGGAGTATGCGCCGTACTCTTTAGGGAGTTCGGCTTCGGTCCATTCAGCGACGAAGTCAGCCAAAACTTGTGACTTTATAGCTCGCCGAGGTTTGTAAGTTATATCGAATGGTAAGAGCTCAATGGCCCATTTTGCAATCCTGCCCGTCGCGTCGATGTTGTTTATAATGTCGTTGAGGGGCACCGGAGGCCACTATTATCAAACACTCTTGAAAGTAGTGTCGAGCTTCCGGATGCCATGAACACCGTGATACGCTATCTTTTGATAGTGCGGGTAACGGACTTGCGGTGGTGTTAACACGATGGATCGTAGTACACTGGTTTTGAAGAGGGAATTTATGCCCTTCATCTCTCATTCGACGACAGTACCGCGCTTACAACTTGATGTGTTGCCGTGATGTATAACAACATTGGTTCGCCCATGTTGGGCGTATAGCTAGGACCGGATTTGTTGCCAATATGGCTTTTATTTCTTCGAGTCCGTAGTGGCAGCATCCGCCCACGAAGTGTTCGTGCGCCTAAGGAGGCGATAGAGGGCAATGCCTTTTCTCCTAGACGGAGATAAAGCGCTTAGAGCTGCCACGCATCCAAATCAATTTTGTGTTTGTTTGAGGTCTTTTGGAATATCTAGCTGTGATAGGGCTCGGATTTTGGCCGGGTTTGCTTCAATTCCTCTACCGGATACAATGAAGCCCAGGAGCTTTCCGGCTGGTACACCGAAAACGCATTTTTCCGGATTCAACTTGATGTCATATGCTCTGAGGTTGTCGAATGTGAGCCTCAAGTCGTCTACTAGAGTTTCGACGTGTTTGGTTTTGACGACCACGTCGTCTATGTATGCCTCTACTATTTTGCCGATCTGGGTGGCCAGACATGTTTGAGTCATGCGCTGATATGTTGCGCCGGCATTTTTAAGTCCGAAGGGCATCGTGTTGAAGCAGAATGGTCCATATGGAGTGATGAATGCCGTTGCGGCTTGGTCTGCTTCCGCCATCTTGATTTGATGGTAGCCGGAGTATGCGTCGAGGAAGCACGATGAATCGTGAACCTGCGGTAGCGCCAATTATCTGGTCGATGCGGGGGGGAAGGATCCTTTGGGCAGGCCTTGTTGAGGTCTTTAAAATCGACACATAGGCGCCAGGATTTGTTCTTCTTTGGTACCATTACCAGGTTTGCTAGCCAATCTGGATGTTTGATATCTCTGATGAATCCGGCTTCCAATAGTTTGGCTAGCTCTTCTCCCATTGCCTGTCTTTTGGGTTCGGAAAATCGTCGAAGAGCCTGTTTGACTGGCTTGAATCCTTTTAGGATATTTAGGCTGTGTTCTGCCAATCTGCGTGGGATTCCGGGCATATCCGAAGGGTGCCAGGCGAAAATGTCCCAATTTTCCCGAAGGAATTCTCGCAGTGTGGCGTCTACATCAGGGTTCAACTGTGCCCCGATGGAAGCCGTCTTTGTCGGGTCCGTTGGATGGACCTGGAATTTTACTATTTCGTCCGCTAGTTTAAAGGAGGTGGACTTGGATCTCTTATCGAGTATCACATCGTCTCCATTCACAGTAGAGCGTAGCGCGGTAAGTTCTTCTGCCGCTAGGGCTTCGGATAGTGCCTCCAGGGCTAATGCGGCTGTCTTGTTTTCGGCGCGGAGTGCTATGTCCGGATCACTAACGAGAGTGATTATTCTGCCGAGCCCAGGAATTTTGAGCTTCATGTACCCGTAATGGGGTACGGCTTGAAAAATTGTGAATGCCTCTCGTCCTAATATAGCGTGATATCCGTTGTTGAACGGGGCCACTTGGAACGTGACTTCTTCGGATCTATAATTGTCCAGCGATCCGAACACCACATCAAGTGTGATTTTTCCGGTGCAGCGCGCTTCCCGGCTAGGGATTATTCCTCTGAAGGTTGTGCTACTTCGCTCAATGCGGCTCCAGTCTATTTCCATTTTTTGAAGAGTTTCCTCGTAGATGAGGTTTAATCCGCTGCCGCCATCCATGAGGACCTTTGTAAGTCGAAAGCCGTCCACTATTGGACTAAGTACCAGTGCGGCTGGTGCTCGGGCTGTTCGGAATTTAGGTTCGTCATTGGCGTTGAAGGTGATGGCTGTGTCGCTCCATGGATTTGTTGTTGCTACTTGGTATACTTCGGCGAGGTTGCGGATTGTTCGTTTCCGCATATTATTTGATGCGAAGGTCTCGAAGACTGTTGATACCGTACCGGTATTGTTGGAGTGGTTTTCCAGGGCTAAAAGCTTCTCGCCACTTTTGGCCACCTGCCGTAATATCCAACATGCTCGGAGGCTATGTGTTGGGGTGGCGCCCTATGTACTGTGAATTTTACAGGGTCCGCTAAGCCACCCCTCCAGTACGGTTCCCTGCCCTTTATGGGGTTTTTGGTTTTTGGTTTTTGTACCCGGTGCCTGAGTGTAATGCACCCTTTTATTGCGGACTGGGGTTGTATTCGGGGCCGGATTGTCCCAAAACTTAATTTCGGTTTTCCGGAAACTCTCCATCGCACAGTACTTTCGTACTATGGACGCCTTGGTCGTGGCGTGTAACTTCACGACGGCTGATGGCGTTCAAGATTCCCTCATCCGTGCAATTATTGCAAAAGATTGAGATTGCGTTTTCCTCTCGGCAGTCCTTTATCCTGTCCATAACCAGGAGGAATCTGGCCCAGTAATGATGTACTGTTTCAGCGGGCTCTTGCCGAATTAGAGATAGATCGCATATGTCTGGGCGGGTGGGTGGAATTGAGTCCGGAACCCTACCCATCTCAAGGCTCAAGGGCCGAGAAGTTTCCAAATTTGGAAGCTTGGAAAGTGGAACGTTGTCCAACGAGTCCGGTCCAATGCCTGACTTTAGGTTCAGTGCTTGATCGAAGTCCGACCCTCCGCGGGAATCCGGCATGGAGGGTTCGGCAGCCCGGACATGACTAGTTTTCAATAGAGGAGAAGAGTCGCCGCATTGTTCCTCTACCATCGCAACGGTGGGTGACCGGGAGAGTTAATCTCTCTCAGATCGGTTTTAAGCCCAATCTGATTATAGTCTGTAGCGACTCCCAGGGCGGCGATGCGATCCAAGAGCTCGTTTACGGACGAGAGCTCTATTGGATCCAGCCGCTCGGTGAATTCCGAGTTGACGTGAAGATTGCTTTTGATGACTTGAGAGGTCATTGTCGAAGCGGTGGCCGGACAGGCGGTCATAAGGAAACCACCTAGCCGGACAGTTTGGCCGGTGGCCAAGGCTCCTTTGGCAAAAATTCCGTCCTTGAAGACGGGAGGAGGCATCCTTCCTATCGGTGACGGCACAGAGGAACTCTCAATGAAAGCACCAATGTCGGTGTCAAAACCGGCGGATCTCGGGTAGGGGGTCACGAACTGTGCGTCTAGGCGGATGGTAACAGGAGACAAGGGACACGATGAAAGCACATTTGCTCCCTAGGTGGTTTTGGTAATTAATGACAACATACTTTGTGGTTGGACTAATGCTTTTATCAAGTATGTCTCAGGAAAGTCAATCACTCTGGCATGGCAAAAGGACTAGAAAGGTGAACCCCTAAGATGCTAAGGAAAGGATTGGCAAAAGCTCAAGACTCCATTTTTGTTTTAGTGATCCAAGATCACATTGAGTCCATAGGAAAGCCAATACTATTAAAAGGGGATGAGGTTATGATAATGATCTTGTTGCTCTAAGTGCTTAGTGATTTATCTCTCAAACTATCGACAATCTTTCATTCCAACATAAACTCATAAGTAATCTCGGTCCCACCGATTCCAAACCCACCACACCGAGATGAACCACCTCACCATATAGCCAAACCCTAAGAATTTCGGATTTTCCGATTCCAAACTCGGTCATACGAAATTGGTGTTGCCAAGCTTCAGAACCTTCAGACTCAAATCGGTGTCACCGAGATGAGAAAGTCGGTCCCACCGAGATTGGCAAACCCTAGACTTTGGAAGAATCGGACTAACCGAGATTGTATTTTCGGTCCCACGAAAATCCCAACGCTCACAAGATTTGAACTTTCGGTCTCACCAAGTTGTCAACTTCGGTCCGACCGAGATTGGTCAAATGTGTGTAACAGTTGGATTTTGTGTGGAGGCTATAAATACCCTCCACCTCCTCTTCATTCGTGGAGAGGGCCATCGAAAGAACTACCACTCCTACCTTACATTTCGAGAAGAAAACTACCTACCCTTGTGTTGAGATCAAGTTGCTCCACTCCCACCATATGGAACTTGATTTCTAGCCTTCCCAAGTTGCTTTCCACTCAATCCCTTCCTCCACCACAGCCAAATCAGTGAGGAGAGTTGAGTGTTGGGGAGATTATCATTTGAAGCACAAGAGCAAGGAGTTCATCATCACCAACACCATCTATTACCTTTTGGAGGGTGGTGCCTCCTAGATTGGTTAGGTGTCACTTGGGAGCCTCCGTCATGATGTGGAGTTGAACCAAGGAGTTTGTAAGGGCAAGGAGATCGC
The DNA here is from genome assembly GCA_021437245.1 of Aegilops speltoides. Lineage (NCBI taxonomy): Eukaryota > Viridiplantae > Streptophyta > Magnoliopsida > Poales > Poaceae > Aegilops > Aegilops speltoides. Next base: position 285,863,239 of record CM038145.1, read on the forward strand.
CTACTTCGTGAAGATCTACCCGAGTAAGGCTAGTCCTCCGTGGGCGTAAGCCATGATGGCATAGACAAGGTTGCTTCTTCGTGGACCCTTCGTGGGTGGAGCCCTCCGTGGACTCTCGCAGCCGTTACCCTCCGTGGGTTGAAGTCTCCATCAACGTGGATTGACGATAGCACCACCTATCGGAACCACGAGAAAAAATCTCCGTGTCTCCAAATTGCGTTTGCTCTTCACAATCTCTCCCTTACTATTCGTGCAATTTACTTTCCGCTGCTCTATTCTCTAGAATTGCATGTTTAGTATGTTGCTCGACTTGTATGCATGATGCTTGACTTGGTCTTCATTATGAACTTACTAAGAACTTATGTTAATCAAAAGGCATAAACCTTTATCTTGTCGAGTTGTCTAATCACCCCCCCTCTAGACACTCTTGCCTTCAACGATCCTACAATTGGTATCAGAGCTCTGGTCTCCATTGCTTTGGTTTGCACACCATTGGAGGAAGATGGACGTGTCTACGTTTGGGAGTGTTAGTCATAGAGTGCCTATTCTTGATGGAGTGTTTTATAACTCGTGGAGGATTGAAATGCTTGCTATCTTTAAGATGTACAACTTGCGCAAATATGTTGAAACCCCATATGTACCACCATTTGACCCCTTGCACCCCACTATGGATGAAGAGCTTGATTTGCTTCGTAACCTTAGAACTGTCAATCTTATTATTAGAGGCTTGCCGGATAACTTGCTTAAGCTTGTCACAAACTTTGAGTGCGCCCATGCTATGTGGAAGTTCTTGGAAGAACTTTATCCGGACTACTCTTTGAGAGGTCTTGATGAAATTCTATACAAGACTGTTGAATTTGATATGTTGCGCCCCAATGATCCCAACTTTGATAAATGCTTCTTTGAGCTTCGTGATCTTATGAAACGGAAGGGTGATTCCGGACTTATCAATGTTCTTGTTAGAAATGCTCTTGTATTGCATTCCGATGATTATTATCACGTTGATAAAACTGATGCAAGTCATTGTCAAATTGACCTAGGTATTGATAATGAATTATCTATGGGTCAATATGATGATGAGCATGAGCATAATGACGATTCGGACACCGAGCTAGACAAGATCATGAAGAGTCTCAGTCTTATGGCAAATCTGAGAGACTACATATCCGGTGGAAAAGAGTGGATTCTTGATAGTGGATGCACCGATCACATGACCGGAGATGAAGACATGTTTCGAGAGCTTGCAAAGAACGATGGTCCACGCAAGTATGTGACATTTGGAGACAACTCCAAGGGAAAGGTACTTGGCCTTGGTAAGGTGGCCATATCTCATGATAGCTCCATTAAAAATGTCATGCTTGTTGAATCTCTTGGATACAATTTACTTTCCGTGTCTAGATTAGCTGACTTTGGATTCAACGTGCTATTCACCAAAGTAGATTGCCAAGTTTTTCGTAGTGACAATCATAACATGGCTTTTACTGGCATTCGTAGAGGTGACCTATACATTGTCGATTTCACTAAGAAAGCTCAACCTAGAACTTGCTTTATTGCTAAATCTGCTAAAGGTTGGCTTTGGCATAGAAGGCTTGGACATGTTGGTATCTGAAATTTAGATAAGCTAATCAAAGGTGATCACATTCTTGGTGTTAAAGATGTTTTCTTTGACAAAGATAGACTCTGCGATGCATGTCAAGCAGGAAAACAAGTAGGTGGAAGTCATCCGTGAAGAATATCATGACCACAAGGAGACCGCTTGAGCTTCTTCATATGGATCTCTTGGTCCCAATGCTTACAAAAGCCTTGGTGGTAACTCCTTTGGTCTAGTTATTGTTGATGACTTTTCCAGATTTACGTGGGTATTTTTCCTTGATGACAAATCGCAGGTTCGAAAATCTTCAAAACCTTTGCTAGAAAGGCTCGTAATCAATTTGAAGTAAAGATCAAGAAGGTTCGGAGTGACAACGAACGGAGTTCAAGAGCGCCCATGTGGACTCTTTTCTCGATGAGGAAGGATTCTACATGAGTTCTCAGCTACGTACACACCTCAACAAAACAGGGTTGTTGAGAGGAAGAACCGAACGCTCATTGAGATGGCGAGGACAATGCTTGATGAATATAAGACACCAAAATACTTACTGGGTGAAGCCGCCGAGACAGCTTGTCATGCCATCAACAGACTCTATCTTCACAAGCTCCTCGGCAAGACTTCATACGAGCTCCTTACGGGTAACAAACCCCAAGTGGGATATTTTCGTGTCTTTGGTTCAAAGTGCTATATTCTTGATAAGCATCGTCGGTCTAAATTTGCTCCTAAAACTCATGAAGGCTTTTTCCTCGGTTATGGATCAAACTCTCACACCTACCGTGTCTACAATAATTTCACCGAAAGGTTGAAGAGACGGTAGATGTGAAGTGTGATGAATCTAATGGCTCATAAGTAGAGCAAATGCCTATTGATGTAGGAGACAAGGACCCATCGGAAGCCATTCAAGATTTATCCATTGGAAAGATTCGTCCCATGGAAGTGAAGGAGAGTACCTCATCTACATATGTGGAGCCCCTACCTCACGGCAAGGTGAACCTCAAGGCAACATGGAGGCCTCCACAAGTGGAACTCACCAAGATGAGGAAGTGCGACAAGAAGATCCACCACAACCTCCTTCTCCACCACCTCAAGACAACACCAACAACACAGATGAAGAAGAAGATGAGGATGATGAGGAAGCTCAGCCACGACCACGACAAAAGCTATCCCGAGTTCGAGCAAGAGTCAAGAAGGACCATCCCGTGGAACAAATGATGAATGACATCGACTCCGGGAGAATCACTCGCTCTAAAACTCGTTTAGCTAACTTTTGTGAGCATTACTCATTTATTTCCAGTCTTGAACCTATGAAGGTAGAAGAAGCGCTTGAAGACCCGGATTGGGTGAACGCTATGCATGAAGAGCTGCACAACTTCGAGAGGAACAACGTTTGGTCTTTGGTAGAGAAGCCCAATGATGACCAAAACGTCATTGGAACCAAATGGGTATTTCGGAACAAGCAAGATGAAGATGGACAAGTCATCCGCAACAAGGCTCGTCTTGTAGCACAAGGTTACACACAAGTCGAAGGTATGGACTATGGTGAGACCTATGCCCCTGTTGCTAGACTTGAGTCCATTCGCATTCTTCTTGCTTATGCCAACCACCATGACATTACTCTCTATCAAATGGACATTAAAAGTGCTTTTCTAAATGGTGAAATTGAGGAGGAAGTTTTTGTGAAACAACCTCCCGGATTTGTGAATCCTAAAAAGCCCAATCATGTTTACAAATTGCACAAAGCTCTTTATGGTCTTAAACAAGCTCCTAGAGCTTGGTACAAATGCTTGACTAGCTTTCTTCTTGAAAAAGGATTTGAGATTGGTAAAATTGACTCAACGCTATTCACGAAAAGGGTTGACGGAGAACTATTTGTGTGCCAAATATATGTTGATGATATTATCTTTGGTTCAACTAACCCTGATTTTAGTGAGAAGTTTGGAAAGCTTATGTCAGAGAAGTATGAGATGTCCATGATGAGTGAACTCAAGTTCTTCCTTGGGTTGCAAATCAAGCAATCTAAGGAGGGTACTTTTGTCTCACAAACTAAGTACACTAAGGATCTCTTCAAGAAGTTCAACATGCAAGAGAGCAAAGGTATGAGAACCCCCATGCCAACTAATGGACATAATGACTTGACTAAAGATGGAAAACCTGTTGATCAAAAGGTTTATCGATCCATGATTGGTTCTCTACTATATCTCTGTGCTTCTCGTCCTGATATAATGTTGAGTGTATGCATGTGTGCTCGATATCAAGCTGCTCCTAAAGAATGTCATCTTAAAGCTGTTAAAAGAATTGTGAGATATTTGATACACACACCTAACTTTGGCATTTGGTATCCTAAGAGGGCCTCTTTCGATCTTGTTGGCTATTCCGACTCGGACTATGCCGAGACAAGATAGATAGAAAGTCAACTTCGGTACATGTCAATTTCTCGTCGATCCCTTGTATCTTGGTCATCCAAGAAACAAAATTCGATATCATTATCTATCGCCAAGCGTAATATATTGCTGCTGGTTCGTGTTGTGCTCGGTTGCTATGGATGAAACAAATGCTTAAAGACTATGGGATACATGCGAGACATGTTCCTTTGCTTTGTGACAATGAGAGTGCGATTAAGATTGGACACAATCCCGTGCAACACTCTCGCACGAAACACATTGAAGTTCGTCACCATTTTATTCGTGATCACATTGCTAAGGGTGACATTGATCTTAAGCATGTTCGATCGACAAACAGCTTGCAGATATCTTCACAAAACCACTTGATGAGAAAGTGTTTTGTCGCTAAGGAGTGAGTTGAACATCATTGATGCTTCAAACTTGGAGTGAAAACTCCATTGATGCATGCAAGGCATGAGCCTAATTGACTAATCCTTGATATTTCTCTTATGATGATGATCATATGTCTTGGACACATTTGCCCCTTGTATTGCATCTAACTCCTTGCGGTACTTGGATGGTCTACATTCTACAAGATTATCACACTCACTCAAATCATGAGTAATCTTGTCATTAACCAAGTATCTAGCTCTTTGGGATGTTGAGTTCAAGGAACAAAATTCCACATATCCTTTTTGACACCATACACTTCTAGTACTTCACTCATGTCATATTGGATATTCTTGAGTATTTCCTTGCTTGCCTAACCCATGTAGGAAGATGAACTATACAATTGGAATTGGTGCTCCAACTTCACATTCTATGAGCATCTACATAAAGTTCACCTACATGAGAACAAGCAACAACAAGCCCAAGGTATGTCTTTCACATCTTGAAAAAGCTTTGCTCAAAGACATGAGTACAAGCAGCTTCAAAAGATGTGATCACATCAAATGCTTAATCGAAAAATGGTAATCTCATTTTGAGCTTAAACGATGAGTATGACCTATGATCAAATGTTCTCATTTGACTCCTAAGTCAATATACTCAAACATAGGTGACCTAGTCGCCGACCCCTGTCTAGATGAAGTACATATGTTTTGGAGTCTTGCTATTGTCTCTTTTGATTCTCTTGTTGAGTTTTCCCTTAAAAAAAACTTCATCTAGCAATCTTTTTCATTTCTGTTTCTTCTGTTCTTGTGTATATCCTTTAGCTCTGATAACTTCCCTGAAAATCATTTACAAATTCATTGCAAATCTTCTGAAACATTCCTTGCAAAGTGAGCTGAATTATTTCTGTATTTCCTTGGAATTAAATTCGGTGTCACCGATTTACATTCACCAGGATATCATCTTCTACAGCTCATCTAAATGATTTCTTCTGCATACTTAATTTGCTCAGTTGTGATTCTTCATGAACCCACTTCTTTCCTTCCATCCTTCCTGCCCTTCCTGGTTTACTGCCCATTTCGGCACTTGATGTCAAAGGGGGAGAAAATTTAGGGGGAGCTTAAGGGAAGATTGGAGGATGAGGGGAGAAAAGATATTTTAAAGGAAGAAGAACAATCTTACCTTAAGGGGGAGAGGATCACATCAAAGCTTTGCCATATATTTCACTATGATAATACATTTGGCATTATTCTCTTGATTTTGCTTTTCTTGCTCTCACTATTGGTATCTTCTGAAAAGCACAATTGGTATCTTATGAAAAGCAAAATTCTCTCAGAGCTCATTGAAAATCTTTTAGTCTTGGGAGACATGTTGGCTGATTCAAGCTAGTGCTCAACATGAGACACTCTTTATACATGTCATCCCTGGCTTGGTACTCTTGATGTTCTTGCTATTGGTTGAAGAACTACTCTTGTGTTATCTAACCTTGTTTTCCCAAGTTTATTTCTTCAGGTACAATACCAAGAAACTCCAAGGTAAGTATATGCATCTTGCAGAATGTGCATGATGGTGACTTGCTTGTGAATACTTGTTTGCAAGAAATCACCATGCACATATGTATCATCTCTCATTTACCTTCATCCGCTTCTCGATGCATATAGCCAAGCTGCATGTAGCACATCTTGCTTTTCTCTCATGTGTGCTTGTGGTAGTCCAAAACCAAAATCTAAAATCTTGCACACTTGTAGGGGGAGCTTGTGTACTACATGTTTGTCAAAGCTTTAATGATAATCCTGTCTTTCTTTCAGTAAGCTTTGATATCTTTTTCTGTGTGTTGCCATCAATTACCAAAAAGGGGGAGATTGAAAGCACATTTGCTCCCTAGGTGGTTTTGGTAATTAATGACAACATACTTTGTGGTTGGACTAATGCTTTTATCAAGTATGTCTCAGGAAAGTCAATCACTCTGGCATGGCAAAAGGACTAGAAAGGTGAACCCCTAAGATGCTAAGGAAAGGATTGGCAAAAGCTCAAGACTCCATTTTTGTTTTAGTGATCCAAGATCACATTGAGTCCATAGGAAAGCCAATACTATTAAAAGGGGATGAGGTTATGATAATGATCTTGTTGCTCTAAGTGCTTAGTGATTTATCTCTCAACTGTCAGCAATCTTTCATTCCAACATAAACTCATAAGTAATCTCGGTCCCACCGATTCCAAACCCAGTCACACCGAGATGAACCACCTCAGTCATATAGCCAAACCCTAAGAATTTCGGATTTTCCGATTCCAAACTCGGTCATACCGAAATTGGTGTTGCCAAGCTTCAGAACCTTCAGACTCAAATCGGTGTCACCGAGATGAGAAAGTCGGTCCCACCGAGATTGGCAAACCCTAGACTTTGGAAGAATCGGACTAACCGAGATTGTATTTTCGGTCCCACGAAAATCCCAACGCTCACAAGATTTGAACTTTCGGTCTCACCGAGTTGTCAACTTCGGTCCGACCGAGATTGGTCAAATGTGTGTAATGGTTGGATTTTGTGTGGAGGCTATAAATACCCTCCACCTCCTCTTCATTCGTGGAGAGAGCCATCGAAAGAACTACCACTCCTACCTTACATTTTCGAGAAGAAAACTACCTACCCTTGTGTTGAGATCAAGTTGCTCCACTCCCACCATATGGAACTTGATTTCTAGCCTTCCCAAGTTGCTTTCCACTCAATCCCTTCCTCCACCACAGCCAAATCGGTGAGGAGAGTTGAGTGTTGGGGAGATTATCATTTGAAGCACAAGAGCAAGGAGTTCATCATCACCAACACCATCTATTACCTTTTGGAGGGTGGTGCCTCCTAGATTGGTTAGGTGTCACTTGGGAGCCTCCGTCATGATGTGGAGTTGAACCAAGGAGTTTGTAAGGGCAAGGAGATCGCCTACTTCGTGAAGATCTACCCCGAGTAAGGCTAGTCCTCCGTGGGCGTAAGCCATGATGGCATAGACAAGGTTGCTTCTTCGTGGACCCTTCGTGGGTGGAGCCCTCCGTGGACTCTCGCAGCCGTTACCCTCCGTGGGTTGAAGTCTCCATCAACGTGGATTGACGATAGCACCACCTATCGGAACCACGAGAAAAAATCTCCGTGTCTCCAAATTGCGTTTGCTCTTCACAATCTCTCCCTTACTATTCGTGCAATTTACTTTCCGCTGCTCTATTCTCTAGAATTGCATGTTTAGTATGTTGCTCGACTTGTATGCATGATGCTTGACTTGGTCTTCATTATGAACTTACTAAGAACTTATGTTAATCAAAAGGCATAAACCTTTATCTTGTCGAGTTGTCTAATCACCCCCCCTCTAGACACTCTTGCCTTCAACGATCCTACACACGATGTTTTTACCCAGGTTCGGGCCCTCTCGATGGAGGTAAAACCCTACTCCTGCTTGATTGATATTGATGATATGGGTATTACAAGAGTGGATCTACCACGAGATCAAGGAGGCTAAACCCTAGAAGCTAGCCTATGGTATGATTGTTGTAATGGTTGTTGTCCTATGAACTAAAAGCCTTCCGGTTTATATAGACACTGGAGAGGGCTAGGGTTACACAGAGTCGGTTACAATGGTAGGAGATCTACATATCCGTATCGCCAAGCTTGCCTTCCACGCCAAGGAAAGTCCCATCCGGACACGGGACGGAGTCTTCAATCTTGTATCTTCGTAGTCTTGGAGTCCGGCGGACGATGATAGTCCGGCTGTCCGGACACCCCCTAGTCCAGGACTCCCTCAATCATGCTAAAGCTTCGACTGTTGTTCGTAAGAGTAATACTAGGACTTATACACCTCCTAAGCAAATTAATGTTGACCTAGTATTGCTATGATTAAAGATCTCTTGGATGAGGACTTAGATGGGCATGTTATTTCTTTCTTGGATGAAACTAATAATATTGCTAGGCCTGATACTAAGACTCGTAGACCTGTCATAGGCATGCCTGTTATTTCTGTTAAAATAGGATATCATTGTTATCATGGCTTATGTGATATGGGTGCTAGTGCTAGTGCGATACCTTCTGATCTTTATAAAGAAATTATGCATGACATTGCACCCGTTGAATTAGAAGACATTGATGTTACTATTAAGCTTGCTAATAGGGATACCATCAAACCTATTGGGATTGTTAGAGATGTTGAAGTTTTGTGTGGGAAGGTTAAATACCCTGCTGATTTTCTTGTTCTTGGTTCCCCACAAGATGATTTTTGTCCCATTATTTTTGATAGACCTTTCTTGAATACTGCTAGTGCTAAGATTAATTGTGAAAGGAATATTGTTACTGTTGGCATAGATGGTATGTCTCATGATTTTAATTTTGCTAAGTTTAGTAGACAACCTTGTGAAAGGGAACCACCTAGTAAGGATGAGATTATTGGTCTTGCTTCCATTGCTGTTCCTCCAACTGATCCATTAGAACAATATTTGCTAGACCATGAAAATGATATGTTTATGAAGGAAAGGGAGGAAATAGATGAAGTGTTCCTTAAACAGGAACCTATGCTGAAACATAACCTTCCCATTGAAATTCTTGGGGGTCCCCTCCACCCAAGGGTGACCCCGTGTTTGAACTCAAACCATTACCCGATAATCTTAAGTATGCTTGTCTTGATGAAAAAGAAATATATCCTGTTATTATTAGTGCTAACCTTTCAGAGAAAGAAGAAGAAAGATTATTGAAAACTCTGAAGAAGCACCGAGCTGCCATTGGATATACTCTGGATGATCTTAAGGGCATTAGTCCCACATTATGCCAGCACAAAATTTTAGTAGAGAAAGATGCCAAACCAGTTAGAGATCCTCAAAGACGATTAAATCCCAAGATGAAGGAAGTGGTAGGAAAGGAGATACTAAAGGTCCTTGAGGCAGGTATTATTTATCCTGTTGCAGATAGTGAATGGGTAAGCCCTGTCCATTGTGTCCCTAAAAAAGGGAGGTATTACCGTTGTTCCTAATGATAAAGATGAATTGATCCCGCAAAGAATTATTACAGGCTATAGGATGGTAATTAATTTCCGTAAGTTAAATAAAGTTACTAAGAAAGATCATTATCCTTTACCTTTCATTGATCAAATGCTAGAAAGGCTATCCAAACACACACATTTTTGCTTTCTAGATGGTTATTCTGGTTTCTCTCAGATACATGTGTTAGTGAAGGATCAATCTAAAACTACTTTTACTTGCCCTTTTGGTACTTTTGCTTATAGACGTATGCCTTTTGGTTTATGTAATGCACCTGTTACCTTTCGAAGATGCATGATGGCTATATTCTCTGATTTTTGTGAAAAGATTTGTGAGGTATTCATGGATGACTTCTCAGTCTATGGATCCTCTTTTGATGATTGTTTGAGCAACCTTGGTCGAGTTTTGTAGAGATGCGAAGACACTAGTCTCGTCCTGAATTGGGAAAAGTGTCACTTTATGGTTAATGAAGGCATCGTCTGGGGCACAAGATCTCCGAGAGAGGTATTGAAGTTGATAAAGCCAAAGTTGATGCTATTGAAAAGATGCCATCTCCCAAGGACATAAAAGGTATAAGAAGTTTCCTTGGTCATGCCGGTTTTTATAGGAGGTTCATTAAGGACTTTTCTAAAATCTCTAGGCCTCTGACTAATTTATTGCAAAAAGATATTCATTTTGTCTTTGATGATGATTGTGTAGAAGCATTTGAAGTACTTATGAAAGCTTTGATCACTGCACCTATTTTACCTTTTGAAATTATGTGCGATGCTAGTGATTATGCTGTAGGTGCTGTTTTAGGGCAAAGAGTCGATAAGAAATTGAATGTTATCCAGTATGCTAGTTAGACTCTTGATACTACCACTGAAAAAGAGTTCTTAGCAGTTGGTTTGCATGTGATAAGTTTAGACCTTATATTGTTGATTCCAAAGTTACTATTCACACTGATCATGCTGCTATTAAATATCTTATGGAAAAGAAAGATGCAAAGCCTAGACTCATTAGATGGGTTCTCTTGCTCCAAGAATTTGACTTGCATATTATTGATAGAAAGGGAGCTGAGAACCCCATTGCAGATAACTTGTCTAGGTTAGAGAATGTTCTTGATGACCCACTGCCTATTAATGATAGCTTTCCTGATGAATAATTAGCGGTCGTCAATGCTTCTCATACTGCTCCTTGGTATGCTGATTATGCTAATTACATTGTTGCTAAATATATACCGCCTAGTTTCACATACCAGCAAAAGAAAAAGTTCTTTTATGATTTAAGACATTACTTCTGGGATGATCCACACCTTTATAAAGGAGTAGATGGTTGAGGGAGTCCTGGACTAGGGGGTGTCCGGACAGCCGGACTATCATCGTCCGCCGGACTCCAAGACTACGAAGATACAAGATTGAAGACTCCGTCCCGTGTCCGGATGGGACTTTCCTTGGCGTGGAAGGCAAGCTTGGCAATATGGATATGTAGATCTCCTACCATTGTAACCGACTCTGTGTAACCCTAGCCTCCTCCGGTGTCTATATAAACCGGAGGGCTTTAGTCCGTAGGACACAACATACCTCACAATAATCATACCATAGGCTAGCTTTAGGGTTTAGCCTCCTTGATCTCGTGGTAGATCCACTCTTGTACTACCCATATCATCAATATTAATCAAGCAGGACGTAGGGTTTTACCTCCATCAAGAGGGCCCGAACCTCGGTAAAACATCGTGTCCCTTGTCTCCTGTTACCATCCGCCTAGACGCACAGTTCGGGACCCCCTACCCGAGATCCGCCGGGTTTGACACCGACATTGGTGCTTTCATTGAGAGTTCCTCTGTGTCGTCACCGATAGGCTCGATGGCATCTTCAATCAACAACGCTGTCCAGGGTGAGACTTTTCTCCCCGGACAGATCTTCGTATTCGGCGGCTTCGCACTACGGGCTAACTCACTTGGCCATCTGGAGCAGATCGAAAGCTACGCCCCTGGCCATCAGGTCAGATTCGGAAGCCTAAACTTCACGTCCGACGTCCGCGGAGACTTGATCTTCGACGGACTCGAGCCACAGCCAAGCGCGCCGCACTGTTACGATGGGCATGATCTTACTCTGCCGCCGAACAGTGCCTTGGTGGCCGCACACGAGTCCGCTCCGGCTCTTAGCTCGGAGCCGATCGCCCAGATCGAGGACCGGTGGATGGACACCACCTCGGGGGCTTCAACTTCCACGGCGATGGAGCCGAACACTAACCTTGTCCCTCGCGAAATTAGTGATTCCGAGGTGCCAGACTCCTTGCCGGACTCCGGACCTCCAGCGCCCCTGCCCATCGAATTGGATTGGGCACCGGTTATGGAATTCACCGCTGCGGACATCTTCCAATACTCGCCCTTTGGCGACATCCTAAATTCGCTGAAGCATCTCTCGCTATCAGGAGAGTCCTGGCCGGACTATGGCCAGGATGGTTGGGATACGGACGACGAAGAAATTCAAAGCCCACCCACCACCCACTTTGTAGCCACTGTCGACGACCTTACCGACATGCTAGACTACGACTCAAGACATCGACGCTATGGACGGCGATGCGGAGATTTAACAGAACCAGCGCCACTGTGGCTTTGGAAGACCACCTCGTCATACGACATATACATGGTGGACACCCCAAAGGACGGGGGCAGATTCCTTAAAGAAACAGCCCAAGCGTCGGCGTCAGCGGCGCCGCTCTAAACCCCGCCACAGCAAGAATGGAGATTCCGGCACGGGAGATAATAATACCCCAGAGAGTGCCGAAGATAATCCCCTCCAGCAAGACTCAGCGCAGGAGGACGCAGAAGCAAGCCCCCACGAGAGGGCGGCAGACGAAGAGGTCGAGGATTATAACTATATACCTCCCTCCGAAGACGAGGCGAGCCTCAACAACGACGAATTCGTCGTGCCCGAGGATCCCGTTGAACAAGAGCGTTTTAAACGCAGACTCATCGCCACGGCAAACAGCCTAAAGAAAAAGCAGCAGCAGCTTCAAGCTGATCAGGACCTGCTGGCCGATCGATGGACCGAGGTCCTCGCGGCCGAAGAGTTTAAACTCGAACGCCCCTCCAAAAGCTACCCCAGATGCAAGTTGCTCCCCCGATTAGAGGAGGAAGCATACATACCTTCATCACCAGCGCATGATACGGCCGACCGACCACCCCGTGGTCGCGACAGAGAGGCATCCAAACCCTCCACAAAGACCGTACCCCGGCATCGCTCCAAAAGTACGAAGCCAAGAGGGAACGCGCCGGACTTGCGAGACGTATTGGAGGACAAAGCAAGGCAATCCAGATCCATCTACGGATCACGAGGGCGCCCTACGACCCGCGAAGAATACCGTCACGCCGGATACAATAACCCCAGCCGGGCCGAACACAGCAAACAACGCTCCCTCGAGCTGCGTCGTGATATTGCTCAATATAGAGGCGCCGCACACCCGCTATGGTTCACTGACGAAGTAATGGATCATCAAATCCCTGAAGGGTTTAAACCCGTAAACATCGAATCCTACGACGGCACAACAGACCCCGCGGTTTGGATTGAAGATTATCTCCTTCACATCCATATGGCCCGCGGCGACGATCTCCATGCCATCAAGTACCTCCCGCTCAAGCTTAAAGGACCAGCTCGGCATTGGCTTAACAGCTTGCCCGCAGAGTCAATTGGGTGTTGGGAAGACCGGAAGCCGCATTCTCGACAATTTGTGGCACGCGTATGTGCGGCCACCGACGCCGATGACCTAAGCCACATAATTTAGCAGCAGAGGAATCGGCCGACAATTCGACACGGTTCTTGACAAAGAAAACCAAATCGCCGACCGTCCGGATGCAGAGGCGCCGCAGCCTTCAAACATAACATCCGCGACGAGTGGCTAGCCCGCACTGGGACAGAAAAGCCAAATCCATGGCAGCACTCACATCATTAATGACCCGCTTTTGCGCGGGAGAGGATAGCTGGCTAGCTCGCAGCAACAACCTCAATAAAAATTCTGGTAGTCCGGATACTAAGAACCACAATGGCAGGTCACGTCAAAACAAAAACAAAAGCCGCATTAACGGCGACGATAAGGAGGATACGGCAGTCAACGCCGGATTCCGAGGCTCTAAACCCGGTCAGCGGAAGAAGCCATTCAAAAGAACCACTCCGGGTCCGTCCAACTTGGACCGAATACTCGACCGCTTATGCCAGATACATGGCACCCCCGAAAAGCCAGCCAATCACACCAACAGAGATTGCTGGGTGTTCAAGCAGGCAGGCAAGCTCATTGTCGAAAACAATGACAAGGGGCTAAACAGCGATGACGAGGAGGAGACCCGACCGCCGAACAACAGAGGACGGAAGGGGTTCCCCCCACAAGTGCGGACGGTGAACATGATTTACGCAACCCATATACCCAAGAGGGAAAGGAAGCGCGCACTAAGGGACGTCTATGCGATGGAGCCAGTCGCCCCGAAGTTCAATCCATGGTCCTCTTGTCCAATCACTTTCGATCGAAGAGACCATCCGACCAGCATACGCCATGGCGGATTCACCGCATTGGTTTTAGACCCAATCGTCGATGGATTTCACCTCACGAGAGTCCTGATGGACGGCGGTAGTAGCCTGAACCTGCTTTATCAGGATACAGTGCGCAAGATGGGCATAGACCCCTCATGGATTAAACCTACCAAGACAACCTTTAAAGGTGTCATACCAGGTGTGGAAGCCAATTGTACGGGCTCAGTCACACTGGAAGTGGTCTTCGGATCCCCGGATAATTTCCGGAGCGAAGAGTTAATCTTCGACATAGTCCCATTTCGCAGCGGCTATCACGCTCTGCTCGGACGAACTGCGCTTGCAAAGTTCAACACGGTGCCGCATTATGCATAACTCAAGCTCAAGATGCCAGGCCCTCGTGGATTCATCACGGTCAATGGAAATACGGGACGCTCCCTCCGAACGGAGGAACATACAGCGGCTCTCGCGGTAGAAGTACAGAGCAGCATTTTAAGGCAATTTCCGAGTCCGGCCGTTAAACGGCCGGATACAGCAAAACGCGCCCGAAGTAATACCAACCAAGACAACCTGGCACGATCAGAGCACGTGTAGCAATGCGGCCCTAACCCCCGCCCTCGCATGATTGCAAGAACGACCCTCCGCGTACATCATTACGCTTTGGAGATACCATCGGTGCAGGGGAAGGGGCACGATCACAATGGACCCAGAGTGCGGCTCGACCACACAGGGCTCGCAATCGCCCCTTTTTATTATTATTATTTTCCTTCTTTGTATACACAGGACTCCGTTAACAGAGGCCCCGTCCGCGGTGAACTCCGCCGAACTCACGATGCAACAGCCGGGGAAGAAAGAAGGCTGCATTTAACACTCGGTGGTCTCAATTACGAGCATTAAATTCGATTATATACACCAAGTCCACAGCTCATCCTGGAGGGGGACATGTTTAAATAGTCCAAATCCCTTGCTTACCGCACTATTTGTATCAGTCCGCACTCATAGCAGACTTCCTTTAATAAATAATGCAGCACTTTTCGACTGCAATTACATTACTTTTTATATGTATGTTCATTACAGGACATCTCGCACCCGTATATTTTGGTACGGTATAATACACCAGGGGATTATGTTCCCCACATTATGGTGTGATAAGTCCGAACACTTTCATAAGTGCGGCACCCCGAACTTATAGCATTATATGAATCGGCTCCAAATCATGTCTTGGGTCAATAGTTGGGTTTGCCCGGCTCCCACGTTTTGGTGCCTTATGTTCCGTTCTGTCGGCTAAGGTGGCACTGGGAGAACCACTGCGATTGCGCCCCGGTTGAGCCGGCCGAGCGCCTCAGTGGAGAAAGCTAAAACTGACCGGCATGATAAGGCGAGAGACTGGTCGCTGTTCGAGAGGTTTTTTCGAGTCCTTAAAGACTCACGCCGTTTCGAGCGAAGTTCCGGATAAATGTCCGACGAAGGCGTGGATAGCGCCCCGGATTCGGTCTTCCGAATACCAGGGGCTTCGCCGAAATTTAAAATTATAGAATTCTATGGCTAAGTGAGAGTGTTGAAGTATTATAAGTCTGGTTGCCTTGTTCGTTGTGTTGAGCGCCTCCCTAGATGGACCCAAAAATGGGAACAAGACTGCTCAAGTTTATCCCGAACACCCCAAAGACTTTCATGCTCGGGGCTGAAGCCAACGACTTGCCATCTCTTAGATTTTATAAACGGCCGCACAGAAGGTAATATTTTAAATTAAACAAGCATTGCTTAATGCGCATATGAACAAAGTTTTCAGCGCACAGGATAATACATAGCGAGTTTACTCAAAAATTACATCTCTGGGGCATTCATCTGCAATATCACGGGATCCCTTCAGGATAGTTTTATAATACATTTCGGGCGTACGATACTCCTTGCCCGGTGGCGGCGGGTCCGTGAGAAGCTTCTCCGCATCCAGCCTGCCCCAGTGCACCTTTGTGCGGGCAAGGGCCCGATCAGCACCTTCAATACAGGCGGAGCGCTTGATGACCTCCACCCAGGGGCACGCATCCACCAGCCGCCGCACGAGGCTAAAGTAGCTCCCAGGCATGGCCTGTCCAGGCCACACCGGACTATAAGGCCCTTCATGGCCTCCTCGGCTACCTTAGGAGTTCGACCACCGCTTCATTGGTCGCTTTAGCACGGATGGCCGGCCTCGGCGTCTCGAGACCGAAGACCTTCTCCGTCGAGCTCCCTCCTCGCCACGATACAATGCGGCGGCATCGGACACACTACGCGCAGATCCGCAAATGCCCCCGAGAGCTCGAATGCGGGTAAGTGTCGTAGTTTACATTAACATGCTTGCTTTGCATGAAAAATGCCTTACCCGCCGCTATCTTCTTTACATCTTCAACTTTCTTTGAAGGGCCTTACAGGCCTCGGCCTTGGCGGACTTGGCACTTTCGAGGCCGAGGCAAGCTCGACTCGAAGTCTTGAGTCACGCCCAAGCTCTCATGCTTCTCCATGAGAGCACGGAGCTCTTGCCGCATTTCCGCCACCCGTGCCTCCTGCTTTTCTCGCTGCTCCCGTTCAAGATCGCCTTGCTGCGTTCGTCGCGGACACAGCCTCCTTCGTGGCTGCCACCTCGCTCATGGCCCTTGCAATACCCATATTATCCTTGTTAATTTTATTGCAACCAAAATCCTTTTCTCAGAAGGTAACTATTCAAAGTGGTGTTACTCACCTTCTTTGTCCTCGAGCTGCTTCTTGGCATGGCCGAGCTCTTGCTCGACCGCCGAGATCCTGTTTAACGCACCGACCTCCACGGTCGGTCGGCAGAGGTCAGCAACGCAGCCTCGCAAACCCATATTGACATATTTTAAGCAACCTCACAGATATCTTATTAGATCCTCGGTCCGCTTTTCTTTCCAACACCGAACCGAGCATCGAGGCTACTTGTCTATGCGGTATTACATTACATAATTATAACTTCTTACCTCAAAGCTCGTTAGAAGGCTGCTGCGAAGCTTCGGTCAGCCCGCTCTTGGCGAGTGAACTTACGAATCACCGCACTCATGATAGTGCGGTGTTCTTCCTCGATGGAAGCGCCTTTAAGCACCTCCAACAGTTGTCCGGCGCCCGGTTGGACGGAGGCCGCCAGTGTCACGGTCTCGCCCTTCTTTCGAAGGGCCGCTGCGGACTCGAACCACCGCAGGTTCGATGTAGAGTCCGCGCGAAGTCCGGAGGCTGCTGGCGGCGCCTCGAGCCTCCTCCGATGGGTCCCTCTCGATCCCACCTCGGCCCCTCATCGGCGCGGGGTAGAGGCGGTCGAAGTGAATTCACATCCGACGGGCTAACGACCGCTTCGATGAAGCGGGGAGATCATCATCGGCCGGACTGCGGACAGTATGCGGCATTAGTAGGACGCTAAGTGACACGAAAGAAATTGCATGTCAGGGATCCGGATACTTACGATCTCGCTGGAGGCCTGGCCCTTGAAGGCCACTCCTCCTCGCCAACGTTGGTGTTGGCGGAGCTGTCCGGGGGGATAGTTCTCCCCCTCTTGGACCCTTCGGCCTCCCCTATTGGGGAAGCCTTCCTCTTCCTCTCTCCCTCCTCCGAGAGAGAGTCTTCTTCCTCCTCCTCGTCTTTGGGGGAGGAGTCCGCCTCATCGTCGGACGCTTGATTGCGGGAACTCTTTCGAGTCCCCGCGGCCACCTTCTTGGCCTTCTTCTACGGCACCACGTGTGGTGCCGGAACCAGCAGCCCTGCTAGACGGGCGTTCACTGGGTCTTCTGGCATGGGAGCCGGACAGATGAGATGCACGGCCTTCTCCATCCATTCCTGTCAAAGGAAAAGAGAGATTGAGACCTTCTTAGAACCAATCTATTTACCACAAGTGTCCCGTAAAGGGGTTGAATCACTTACCTCGTCAGCTGGATGCTGCGAGCGAAATCCGCGATCTTCCGTCGCGGATGTGGGGGCTTCGGCGCCCTTAAACAGCACCCTCTAGGCACCTTCATATGTCGTGTCGAAGAACCCGCTTAGCGCCTGGTGCTGTTCCGGATTGAACTCCCACAGGTTGAATGTCCGTTCTTGGCATGGGAGAATCCGGCGGATGAGCATGACTTGGACCATGTCGACGAGCCTGAGCTTATTGCTCACCAGCTTCTGGATACAGGCTCGGAGTCCCGTCAGCTGCTTCGGATTGCCCCACAGTAAGCCCTTCTCTTTCCAGGAGGTGAGCTGCGTGGGGATGCCAGATCTGAACTCGGGGGCCGCCGCCCACGTGGGTTCACGCAGCTCGGTGATGTAGAACCACCCCGATTGCCACCCCTTAACGGAGTCCACGAAGGCCCCTTCGAGCCAAAGGACGTTGGGCAACTTGCCCAACCTGGCGCCTCCGCATTCCGCTTGCGTGCCCTTCACAACCTTCGCTTGACGTTGAAGGTCTTGAGCCACAGGCCGAAGTGGGGCCGGATGCAGAGGAAGGCCTCGCACACGACGATAAACATCGAGATGTTGAGGATGAAGTTCGGCGCCAGATCGTGGAAATCCAGGCCGTAATAGAACATGAGCCCCCGGACGAAAGGGTGCAGTGGAAAGCCCAGTCCGCGGAGAAAATGGGGAAGGAAGACGACCCTCTCATGGGGCCCAGGGGTAGGGATGAGTTGCCCCTCGTCGGGCAGTCGATGCGCGATATCGCCGGAAAGGTATCCGGCGCTGCGCAGCTTGGTGATGTGCTCCTCCTTAACGGTGGAGGCCAACCATTTGCCTCCCGCTCCGGACATAATCGGAGAAGGTCGAGGCGAGATGCGCGAGCTTGGGCATTGGAGCTTGAGTGCGCGGAGATGGATAAGCAAAGGAGGAAGAAGGCGTAGGTGAGAAGGTAAATCCTTATCCCTTATATAGGCGGACGAAGACTATGCGTCCCCCACCGGCCTAGTAAAACTCGCTTATCTCCCAAGCGCCACCATCAATGACACGGTTGGGTTACCCACGTCCGTATTGATGAGAATCCTGGAATAAGGGGAACACGATCTCTGCTTCAACAAGACGTGCCAAGGAAACCGCTTCGCTAAACGTGCTGAGGTGGTATAATAAAAAATGATTCAAGTAAAGGCCTGGTAACGGTGTGATATCATACCGCCAAATACGTCAGCAGATTGGATTTATGTGCATTATTCTCTCTACGGTGGAATGTGGAATTTATTTTGCAGAGCCGGACACTATCCTGGTGTTCATGATCTTCTCTGGATTATTCAAGGGAGGAACCCGCCTTGCAATGCCGAACATTATGCGCACCGGACTTATCGTCATTGAAGCCTGGTTCAGGGGCTACTGAGGGAGTCCTGGACTAGGGGGTGTCCGGACAGCCGGACTATCATCATCCGCCGGACTCCAAGACTACGAAGATACAAGATTGAAGACTCCATCCCGTGTCCGGATGGGACTTTCCTTGGCGTGGAAGGCAAGCTTGGCTATACGGATATGTAGATCTCCTACCATTGTAACCGACTCTGTGTAACCCTAGCCTCCTCCGGTGTCTATATAAACCGGAGGGCTTTAGTCCGTAGGACACAACATACATTACAACAATCATACCATAGGCTAGCTTTGGGGTTTAGCCTCCTTGATCTCGTGGTAGATCCACTCTTGTACTACCCATATCAACAATATTAATCAAGCAGGACGTAGGGTTTTACCTCCATCAAGAGGGCCCGAACCTGGGTAAAACATCGTGTCCCTTGTCTCCTGTTACCATCCGCCTAGACGCATAGTTCAGGACCCCCTACCCGAGGTCCGCCGGTTTTGACACCGACAGTGATAGCCACCGTGGAACGGGACTATGTCAAAGATTAACTCCTCGCTTTGGAAATTATCCGGGGATCTGAAGACCACTTCCAGTGTGACTGAGCCTGTACAATTGGCCTCAACACCTGGTATGACGCCTTTGAAGGTCGTCTTTGTAGGTTTAATCCTTGAGGGGTCTATGCCCATCTTGCGCACTGTATCCTGATAAAGCAGGTTCAGGCTGCTGCCGCCATCCATCAGGACTCTAGTGAGGTGAAATCCATCGACGATTGGGTCCAAAACCAATGCGGCGAATCCGCCCTGGCGGATACTGGTGGGGTGGTCCCTTCGATCGAAAGTGATCGGGCAAGAGGACCATGGATTGAACTTCGGGGAGACTGGCTCCATCGCATATACGTCCCTAAGTGCATGCTTCCGCTCCCTCTTGGGTATGTGGGTTGTGTATATCATGTTTACCATCCACACTTGTGGGGGGAAACCCTTCTGTCCTCTGTTGTTCGGCGGTCGGGTCTCTTCCTCGTCATCGCTGTGCAGCCCCTTGTCATTGTTTTCGGCAATTAACTTGCCTGCCTGCTTGAATACCCAACAATCCCTGTTGGTGTGGTTAGCTGGCTTTTCGGGGGTGCCATGTATCCAGCAAGAGCGGTCGAGTATTCGGTCCAAATTGGACGGACCCGGAGTAGTTCTTTTGAATGGCTTCTTCCGCTGACCTGGTTTAGAGCCTCTGAATCCGGCGTTGACTGCCGTATCCTCAGTGTTATCATCGTTAACGCGGCGTTTGTTTTTGTTACGACGCGACCTGCCACTGCGGTCCTTGTTTTCCGGACTGCCAGAATTTTTGCTGAGGTTGTTACTGCGGGCTAGCCAGCTGTCCTCCCCCGCACAGAAGCGGGTCATGAGTGATGTGAGGGCTGCCATGGATTTCGGCTTTTCCTGTCCGAGGTGCCGGGCCAGCCACTCGTCACGGATGTTATGTTTGAAGGCTGCGAGGGCCTCTGCGTCCGGACAATCGACGATTTGATTTTTCTTTGTGAGGAACCGTGTCCAGAATTGTCTGGCCGATTCGTCTGGCTGCTGAATTATGTGGCTTAGGTCATCGGCATCTGGTGGTCGCACATATGTGCCCTGGAAGTTGTCAAGGAATGCGGCTTCCAGGTCCTCCCAACACCCAATTGATTCTGCTAGAAAGCTGTTAAGCCAATGCCGAGCTGGTCCTTTAAGCTTGAGTGGGAGATACTTGATGGCGTGGAGATCGTCACCGCGGGCCATATGGATATGAAGGAGGTAATCTTCGATCCAGACCGCGAGGTCTGTTGTGCCATCGTAGGATTCGATGTTTACGGGTTTAAACCCTTCAGGGATTTGATGATCCATTACTTCATCTGTGAAGCATAGTGGGTGTGCGGCGCCTCTATACTGGGCAATATCCCGACGTAGCTCAAGAGAGCTTTGTCTGCTGTGTTCGGCCGGGCCGGAGTTGCTATATCCGGCACGACGGAAGTCGTCTCGCATCGTGGGGCGCCCACGTGATCCATAGATCAATCTTAATTGTCTTTCCTTGTCCTCCAATATGTCTTGCAAGTCCAGGGCATTCCCCCGTGGCTTCATACTTTTCGACCGGTGTCGGGGTACGGTCCATGTGGAGGGCCTAGATGCCTCTCTGTCGCGGCCACGAGGTGGTCGGTCTACCGTATTGTGCGCTGGTGATGAAGGTTTATATGCCTCCTCCTCTAATCAGGGGAGCAACTTGCCTTTTGGTTAGCTTTTGGAGGGGCGTTCGAGTTCATACTCTTCGGCCGCCAGGACTTCAGTCCATCTGTCGGCTAGCAGATCTTGATCAGCTTGAAGCTGTTGCTGCTTTTTCTTTAGGCTATTTGTCGTGGCCATTAGCCTGCGTTTAAAACGCTCTTGTTCGACGAGATCCTCAGGCACGACGAATTCGTCGTCGTTGAGGCTTGCCTCGTCTCCGGAGGGAGGCATGTAATTGTCATCTCGACCTCTTCGCCTGCCGCTCTCTCGTGAGGGCTGGCTTCTGCATCCTCCTGCGCTAAATCTTGCTGGAGGGGGTTGTCTTCGGCACTGTCTGGGGTGTTATTATCTCCGGTGCCGGAATCTCCATTCTTGCTATGGCGGGATTTAGAGCGGCGCCGCTGACGTCGGCGCTTGGGCTGTTCTTAGTGGAATCTGCCTCCGCCGCTTCTTCGTTGTTCCGTCCTTTGGGATGTCCACCATGTATATGTCGATGACGAGGTGGTCTTCCGATTGCCCCATAGGCGCTGGTTCTTGGTAAATCTCCGCATCGCCGCCCATACCGCCGATGTCTTCGGAGTCGTAGTCTAGCATGTCGGTTAGATCGTTGACAGTGGCTACAAAGTGGGTGGTGGGTGGGTTCTGAATTTCTTCGTCATCCGCATCCCAACCGTCCTGACCGCCGTCCGGCCAGGGCTCTCCTGATAACGAGAGATGCTTTAGCGAATTCAAGATGTCGCCAAAGGGTGCGTGCTGAAAGATGTCCGCAGCGGTGAACTCCATGATCGGCGCCCAATCGGATTCGGTTGGCAGGGGCGCAGAAGGTTCGGAGTCCGGCAAGGAGTCCGCACCTCGAGTCACGAAGCTTTGCGAGGGACAGGTCGATGTTCGCTCCATCGCCGTAGAGATTGCGGCCCCCGAGGCGGTGTCCAACCACCTGTCCTCGATCTGCACGGTTGGCTCCGAACTAGGGGTCGGAACGGACTTATGTGCGGCCTCCAGGGCGCTGTCCGACGGCAGAGCTAAATCATGCCCATCGTGACAGTGTGGCTCGCTCGGCTGTGGCTCGAATCCATCGAAGATCAAGTCTCTGCGGATGTCGGCCGTGAAGTTTAAGCTTCAAACTCGACACGATGGCGGGCGAAACTTCGATCTGCTCCGGATGGCTGCAGTAATTGGCTGCGGCAGAAGCCGCCGAATACGAAGATCTGTCCAGGGAGATAAGTCTCACCCTAGACTGTGTTGTTGTTGATTGAACAAGCCATCAAGCCTATCGATGACGACATAGAGGAACTCTCAATGAAAGCACCAATGTCGGTGTCAAAACCGGCGGATCTCGGGTAGGGGGTCCCGAACTGTGCGTCTAGGCGGATGGTAACAGGAGACAAGGGACACGATGCTTTTATCCAGGTTCGGGCCCTCTCGATGGAGGTAAAACCCTACTCCTGCTTCATAGATATTGATGATATGGGTAGTACAAGAGTGGATCTACCACGAGATCAAGGAGGCTAAACCCTAGAAGCTAGCCTATGGTATGATTGTTGTAATGGTTGTTCGTCCTAACGGACTAAAACCCTCTGGTTTATATAGACACCGGGGAGGGCTAGGGTTACACAGAGTCGGTTACAATGGTAGGAGATCTACATATCAGTATCGCCAAGCTTGCCTTCCACGCCAAGGAATGTCCCATCCGGACACGGGACGAAGTCTTCAATCTTGTATCTTCATAGTCTTAGAGTCCGGCCGATGATGATAGTCCGGCTATCCGGACACCCCCTAGTCCAGGACTCCCTCAGTCATCATAACGCTGTACTTAATTAGTTGCTATTTGATTATGTATCATCAGTCTGCACCTGAGCTTCATTATCCTTTGTTTCTTCCAATGTTATTCGATCTATATTTACTCTTTGCAAAATGTAGAATAATGGCAATGCTTATAAAGAATTTTCTTTGGGGGATTTATTGAATTATCCTTCCATCAACATGGAGAAGGGCTTTGTCCAGCCCGTGTTAACATGTAATGTAAGTTCATCCTTCTCAAGCCTTCAAACTTTGTTCTAGTATAGATTTGGATAGGCATCATTTCCTCCACTGCTGTTTGCTTTGCTGTTTACATCTGATTGGATGTTTAGAACAACTACCAGTTTCAAATTGTAGTTGTAAAAACATGTTCCTTATGCAGAACAGATCCATTTATTTGCTTATATAATTGTGAAACCTGTTACGTGTCTCCTTGTTTCTCTTTCAGAGTCGTATCTCTTACGCCAAGCAAAACTTTAGGGAAGATAGTGAGCCAAACCATCTTGAGGACAGCGTGATGAGCCCAAGGTCCTGTCTTGATGAAGACAGTGAGTTGAAGCTACTCACCAGCAGGTGTGAGACAACCTCTGTGCAGTCGCTGCCTCAATCAGTTCGACTTCTTCAGTCTCAACTTAAAGCAGAAAGGCTTGCTTCAGCTTAGCTCCGACTTGAAGTCAAAGATGCAATGAAGATGTTAGAGGACTGTCGTGCGCACCATCATGCCATACATCTACTGTTGATGCATCTATCGTTGACACAACTGAGCTCTACTCAGCTTCTTCGGCTGTTTGGGGGGGGCGACCTGCCCAGGCCTAGTGCCTTCTGAAGTGCTCTCAGTTCTGTATATTCTTTTGTTGGCGTGTTTATTTGCACTGGTGGCGAACTTGGATGCCTAGTGGATGTAATATGTGTGATAGCCGTGATAGCCTAGTGTAAGTTGCTTGCTTATTTATTTCCTTGTTGCCTTGTTTATTTGTTTGCTTGTAGTAATTGCAGTTCTTTTTCCGCGGTTTGCTAGTGGCTACAATAACCTATTTTTTTAAAACTAGGCCACAATAACCATGGGCTAATATTTACTATAGTGACACTGGGCCTCCTACGGGCCATAGAAACAGTGGGCCTTCTATGGGCCGTAGAAACAATGGGCGTTCTATGGGCCGTAGAAACAATGGGACTTCTACGGGCCGAAGAAACAATGGGCCTTCTACGGGTCGTATCATCAATGGGCCTTATACGGGCCGTATGATCAATTGGCCAAACATGGGCCAATAACAGACCGCATTATGGCCGTAAACGGGCTATAGTTGGAATCGTCCGTTCATGGGCCGACCATGACGGACCATCGTTAATAGGCTGTATTTGATGATGCTATGAAAACGGCCCAACGTATTAATGGACCACAAATGGGCCGACTGTAACCACGGGTTGAATTTGGCCCACAAGCAGAAAATGACAGTAACGGGCCGTAAGTAAATGAATGCTGGAAATCAGCCCAAGAATAAATGGGCTCTGAGAAGGCCGAAAGATAACATGGGCTGGAAATGGCCCAACAGAATAACGGGCCGTTAATGGGTATAAAGTGATACACTGTTCATTACGGGTGAGGGAGTCCTGGACTAGGGTGTGTCCGGATAGCCGAACTATCATCATTGGCCGGACTCCAAGACTGTGAAGATACAAGATTGAAGACTTCGTCCCGTGTCCGGATGGGACTTTCCTTGGCGTGGACGGCAAGCTTGGCGATACGGATATGTGGATCTCCAACCATTGTAACCGACTTTGTGTAACCCTAGCCCTCTCCGGTGTCTATATAAACCGGAGGGTTTTAGTCCGTAGGACGAACATAACAATCATACCATAGGCTAGCTTCTAGGGTTTAGCCTCCTTGATCTCGTGGTAGATCTACTCTTGTACTACCCATATCATCAATATCAATCAAGCAGGAGTAGGGTTTTACCTCCATCGAGAGGGCCCGAACCTGGGTAAAAACATCGTGTACCTTGTCTCCTGTTACCATCCGCCTAGATGCATAGTTTGGGACCCCCTACCCGAGATCCGCCGGTTTTGACACCGACATTGGTGCTTTTGTTGAGAGTTCCTCTGTGTCATCACCTATAGGCCCGATGGCTCCTTCGATCATCAACAACAACACGGTCCGGGGTGAGATTTTTCTCCCCGGACAGATCTTTGTATTCGGCGGCTTCACACTGCGGGCCAATTCACTTGGCCATCTGGAGCAGATTGAAATCTACGCCCCTGGCCATCAGGTCAGATTTGGAAGTTTGAACTATACGGCCGACATCGCGGAGACTTAATCTTCGACGGATTTGAGCCACAGCCAGGCGTGCCGCACTATCTCGATGGGCACGATTCAGCTCTGCTACCGGACAGTGCCTTGGAGGCCGCACAAGAGTCTTCTCCGACCCTTGGTTCGGAGCAGACGGCGCCAATCGAGGATGGGTGGTTGGACACCACCTCGGGGGCTGCTACCTTTACGACGATGGAGCCGAATACCGACCCTGTCCCTCATGAAGCTCGTGACTCCAAGGTGCCGGACTCCTATCCGGACTCCGAACCTTCCGCGCCCCTGCCAATCAAATCTGATTGGGCGCCGATCATGGAGTTCACTGCTGCGGACATCTTTCAGCACTCGCCTTTTGGTGACATCCTGAATTCGCTAAAGCACCTCTCCTTATTAGGAGAGCCCTGGCCGGACTACGGCCAAGACGGTTGGGATGCAGAAAACAAAGAAATTCAAAGCCCACCCACCACCCACTTTATAGCCACTATCGATGATTTAACCGATATGCTAGACTTTAACTCCGAAGGCATCGACGGTATGGACGACGATGCCGGAGACGACCAAGAACCAGCACCCACAGGGTACTGGAAGGCCACCTCAACTCACGATGTATACATGGTGGATACACCCAGAGGAAGCGATAACGAGGAACAACAGGACGCTGTGAAGGATAATTCCCCCGAAAAACAGCCGAAACGGCGACGCAAGCGCCGCCAAAAGTCCCGCCTCGACAACGACAGCACCCATGTAGACCCAGCCATAGAGCAAGGCAAGCCGGTGTACGACGAACATGCCTCGGGCAACTATCCGAACGGGATGAATTAAATAAGCAATCCACCCCCGGCGAAAACAACAATTCGGACGATCTAACACCGGACACATCCTTGGAGCAGAAGAACCTCCACGAAAGGATCGTCTCCACTGCACGAAGCCTGAAGAAGCAGAAGCGGAAGCTCAAAACAGCGGAAGACGTACTCAGAATGAGATGGAGCAAAGTACTCAAGACCGCAGACAAATACGGCGATGGTCACCAAGCAAAAAGTTACCCGAAGCGTAAACTACTGCCCGAATTTGACGAGGAGGCCATAGAGCCCCCACAATCAAAAAACAAAGAGGCCGCCCGGTCGGATGGACGACCACATGGCAAACAAAGAGCGGCAAGCAGCGCCGCACACAAGCCGGCACGTGATCCATATAAGGATCCTCGTAAAGAGGACGACCCGATCAGGTCCATATATGGGTCCAGAAAGCAAGTTTTAGAAAGAAAAACAACACGTCGAGTATTCAAAAATCACGGCACACCCAAATACAGGGGCGCCGCACATCCCTTATGTTTCACCGATGAGGTGCTGGATCATGAACTTCTAGTGGGATTCAAACCCGTAAACATAGAGGCATACGACGGAACAACAGACCCTGGAGTCTGGATTGAGGATTACATCCTGCACATACATATGGCTAGAGGAGACGACCTCCACGCCATAAAATACCTACCCCTCAAGCTCAAAGGGCCAGCCCGGCATTGGCTCAAAGGCCTCCCAGAAAATACCATTGGAAGTTGGGAAGATCTCGAGGATGCGTTTCGGGCAAATTTTGGGGACTTATGTCCGCCCTCAGGATCTGAGCGATTTAAGTCACATAACTCAACAGCCGGAGAGTCACCAGAATTCGGAACAGGTTCCTCACCAAAAAGAACCAAATAGTCGACTGTCCGGACGCCGAAGCCTTAGCAGCCTTCAAACATAACATCCGAGACGAATGGCTCGCTAGACACCTCGGCCAGGAAAAGCCAAGGACAATGGCAGCACTAACAAGCCTCATGACCCGCTTTTGCGCGGGAGAGGATAGCTGGCTGGCAAGATGCAGCACCAGCGATCCAAGTACATCCGAAGTCAGGGATGGAAACGGGAAGCCATGACGCAAAAAGGAGCAACGCCGAACTAAGGGAAACAACCCAAAGAGCACGACAGTCAACGCCGGGTTCAAAAGCTCTCGACAGAACAACAAAACACTGCCTCTCGAGGACAGCAGCGACGAGCTATCCAACCTAAATAAAATCTTGGACAAGATATGCCAAATCCACAGCACCTCCGGGAAGCCTGCAAACCATACCCACAGAGATTGTTGGGTCTTCAAACAGTCCGGCCGACTTAATGCCGAACACAAGGGGCTCGAAACACCAAGTGAGGACGATGACAAAACCCACAAGGACAGCACCGGCAAACAAAGGAACTTCCCACAAGAGGTCAAAACAGTAAATTCACTTCATGTGACAACAGGCAAAAATAGAGCGGCGCCCACAAAAATGCGCGCCGCACGGTCCCCCCCCCCCCAGCGGAGTCCAGACAGTGGATGTCAAAACCAATCACCTTTGACCATCAGGACTACGCCGGAAGTATTCGGAACGAAGGATGGACTGCCCTGATAATAGATCCTATAATCGACGGACTGCAATTTACACAAGTCCTAATGGACGGCGGCAGTGATCTAAACCTTCTATATCAAGACACAATCCGCAGAATGGGGATAGACCCAACCAAAATATGCCATAGCAACACTTCCTTTAAAGGAGCAATGCCAGGCCTATATGCCCATTGTACGGGCTCTCTACCATTAGAAGTTGTGTTCGGCTCACCCGACAACTACCGTCGCGAAAAGCTAGTCTTCCACATCGCCCCATTTAAAAGTAGCCATCAAGCACTATTGGGACGCGAAGCCTTCGCCCGCTTTAACGCAATGCAGCATTATGCATCTCTCACACTCAAAATTCCCGGTCCACGCAGCATAATCTCATTAAAGGGAAGCCTCGAGTGTTCCTCGAATAAGGAAGAAAGTGAGACTGCCTTGACAGCCACACATTAATCCGGCTTTTTGCCGGTCAAAGCCCCCAAACAGGTCATCCCGACCCCGGACACGGTTAGGCGAGTCCGGCGCAAATAAACAAGGGGCTCACCAGCCGCGTACCGCCTTACAAGGGGCTGCACGCATGTACCATAAGAGACAATAAAGCTCAATCTTATTTGTTTTTTGAATAATACTCTGTTCATACATTTCTCGCATGACACTTTTTCACACTAAGTTCTTCTCTTTTACAGATGAACACCGTGCTACGCCCGTCCAGGATACGGCACAACGGAGACACAGGCGCAGACGTGTAGTAGGGACCCGTTACAAGGATTCTTTTCAGATTAAGACCCTGCGTAAACCTTTCTTACTGTCTCTTGTTGATACACATCCCCCGGTTCCTCACTATAACCAAGGAGGAGGCTGGCGTTTTGGCATCGGCCGCGTCAGAAATTTTGCGCGTACCTGGACACCAGGGGCTTAGGGCATAGTTCTGCCCGTTTTCATAAAGACCGAATACCTTAGGGAGTGTTCGGCGTCTCAAGTTAGGCCTTATATGCATCAGCTCCGAATCATGTCTTTGGTCAAATGTTGGGTTTGCGGCCTGTGTTTTGCTGCCTTATGTTCCGCTCTATCGGCTAACGCGGCACCGGAGAACTCTGCGATTGTGCCCGGTTCGTCGGTGAGCACCTCAGTAGAGAAAGCCGAAAACTGACTGTCATGATATAGCGAGAGACTGGTCAACCACTTGATCGACCACCGGAATGTTTAGAATTCCTCCACTTTGACGAAGGACCGCTTCCCGGTCCGGCACATATGCGCCCCGAAACTCGGAGAGCGCAGTGCCCCTAGGGGCTATATAGAAGTCCCACCATTGAACTCCTATGGCTAAGTGAAAGTGATAAAGCATTATAGTCCGGTTGCCTAGTTTGCTACGCTATCACCTCCTTCACAGGACCAAGACGTTGGATTAAGTGTGAAACAGCACTATTTTTTTGCAAACACCCCCGCACTATGTGCGTGGGGGCTGAAGCCGAAGACTGCCATCTTTAAGGTTATATACACATATACGTTAATGGCCGCACAGGAGAAATTTCAACACTTGAACGCACAAGTATAAAAAAGCCCATACATTACATTTGAAGCATGGCTTCATAAATCATACATGTCATTTGAACATAACACTTTTCGAGCACTGCGTCTCTATTAAACGAGCGCCCTGCAGGACTTCCCCAAAATAGTGCTCGGCTGGTAATCGGCTCCTGTCCGAGTCCTAGGAAGCAACGTCGGTGGCCTCCATCTCTGCCCAGTATGTTTTGACACGGGCGAGCGCCATCCGTGCACCCTCTATACATGCCGACCGCTTCATCGCCTTGATATGCGGCACCGCGTCAAGGAACTGCTGCACCAAGCCAAAATAACACTTCGGCTCGGGCCTTTCCGGCCACAGATGAGCCACGACACCCTTCATGGCAAGTCCGGACAACCTATTCAGCTCAGCCCACTCGGCTAACCGATCGGTCAATGGAAGTGGACGCTCCGGACTATGGAACTACGACCAAAAAAGCTCTTCCATTCCGTGATCCTTCTGGCCTCGGAAGTGTGCAACGGCGTCTGTGGCACTCGCCGCCAAATTCAGATAGGCATCCTCCGCACCCCACAACTAGCCCAACTGAGCATATTTCGGATCCGTGAACTTCCTACGCAGTAGAAAGGGCTTTCCAGCCGCAATATCCCCGGCCTGACGTAGCTCCTCCTTTATAGCTCTCATCGCGGAGCGGGCATCCTTGGCTTCGGCGGTGGCCTTCTTCAGGTCCTCTTGCTACGCTCGGCGTTCTCTTTCAAGAAACTCATAGCGGTCGGCAGCATCCTTCAGCTTTGTGGCCATTTCGACCATTTCCTCCCTGCTTCGGCCGTGAGCAACCTGTTCGGTTTTTAGCTCTTCGGCCGCTTTCAAAGCAGCCGCATTACTTTTTCTGGCTTGCTCCTTGGCTCGGGCAAGCTCTGCCTGAAGGTCCTCCATAGCAGCGGCACCATCTGCATTAAGCATACATGTAGTAAGGCATGGGCTTCAAGCTCCCTTACCAGGTGTTCGCAGAAAAGCCACATACCTTGTGACTCGTCAAGTCGCTTATTGACTAGCGCGATGTCTGCATCCGCCACATCCAGTTGCCACTTTAGTTCGGCAACTCTATCAGTCCGGCTGGCCACCGAATGCTCTGCCCCCTGAATAGGAAGGGCGACATCTTAACACTGAGATTATGATCCTCGGCACACCGTCACTTTTGACAACGTACCGAGTCTCAGGGGCTACTATCTATACAGGGCGCATTCTATATGCAAAACTGTCAGAAGGTACATAATTCTTGCGTACCTCAAACCCCGTCAGTAAACTTCTGACGGCTTCATGCAAACCGCTCTCAGCTGATGAAATCCTTTCAATCACCGTACCCATTAGCGCACGGTGATCTTCTGAGATAGATGCTCGCCCGAGCAGATCCTTCAGCTCCTCCGACCGCACACCAGTTGGTGCCGGACCTCCCGGCCCCACCGGACTCGGGAAAATCCTCCACGACGACACCTCAGGGTCGTCCGCCCCGCCTGATGGCACGGCAGATGGAGGCGTTTCGCTTTCCGTCATCTCCGGACGAAGATCCCACGAAGACGAGCTCTGCTGAGAAGGGCTGAGATCCGAACTACAAGGTAAAAACTTCGGTCATCCTCAGAAATAAAAACAGGGATGTCTCTTATTACAGAACTCCCCTTTCTACTTACGGCTCGCTGGAGGGCTGATTCCCTTGGGGAAATAGTGTGGCCGGGGCCCCTCCTGGCGCAGGACCCTCTGGCGAAGATTTCTTCCCCCGCTTTGAGGCCTTGACCTCTGGATCTTCAAAAGCGGTCCTCTTCCCCCCTTGAAGGGAGGGATTCTCGACCCCCCCTTCCTTAAAGGCCTCCTTAGCGGAGGCGGTAGCTCTCCTGTTCCCCCCTTCGTCCTCTTCTAAAGGCATAGCCTCCAGCATCTTGGTTAGCACCGGATCCGGCGCGGTCTCAGGGAGGGGGGCCGGACACCTTATTAGCTTTGCTTTTGCTATCCACTCGTGTTCAAGGAACAGCTCTTTAAAGGGCAAGTAGTATGATAAATGTACGGATAGCACGTCCGAGTGCAGGAAATACTTACTTGAGTATCCGGGCGATTGCAACTCAGACCTGCGTCCTCGGTCAAGTCCAGACACATCTCTTGTGATCTGAAGAACAGTTTATACATCTCCACGGGCGTCGCACCCATGAAGTGGTGGAGAGCTCGCGGTCCCTCCGGATTGAATTCCCACAGGTGGAGAGGGCGACATTTGTAGGGCAGAAGACGTCGAATCAGCATAACCTGCGCCACTACGACCAGATTGATCTCCCTCTCTTGGAGGTCTCGAATCCGGCCCTGCAATATTGGCACGTCCTTGGGCGGCCCCCAGTCAAGCCCTTTGTTGACCCATGATGCCAGCCGTTGTGGAGGGCTCGCGCGAAAGGCGGGTGGCACCACCTGCTTGGTGCCCCTACGAGCGGTGATGTAGAACCACTCCTGTTGCCACAGACCGAGCTCCTCTTGAAAGGAGCCCTCGGGCCATGGAGCATCGGCCCTCTTACTTATAACTGCCCCTCCGCACTCTGCCTGTCGCCCCTCGATCATCTTCGGCTCCATGTTGAAGGTCTTGAGCCACAATCCGAAGTGAGGGGTAGTGCGGAGGAAGGCTTCGCAGACAACAATGAACGATGAGATGTGGAGGATGGACTCCGGAGCCAAGTCATGGAATTCCAGCCCATAGTAAAACATGAGCCCCCTCACGAAGGGGTCCATCGGGAAGCCTAAACCCCGACGGAGGTGAGACACGAACACGACGCTCTCACCAGGCTCGGTAGTGGGAATGACTTGCCCTTGGGCGAGAAGCCTATGCGAAATCTCGCAGGTTAGATACCTGGCGTCTCTTAGCTTCAGCACGTCTTCTTCCGTGACGGAAGAGGGCATCCACCGGCCTTGTAGGTCGGAGCCGGACATTGTTAAAGGTTCGAAGCGCCCGAATCTGGAACCTTAGGTGTTGGAACTCAAGGCTAGGGGCGGATTCGATTGAGATTGAAGAAAAGGAACGGGCCTTGGTCTCATTATAAAGGGGTAGAATACCAAGAGCCGTCCCCGTGACCGTTTGGGACTCGCCTTCGATGGAGGGGGCGTGCCAACAGGCACGGTTGGGTTACCCACGTCCGTATTGATGAGAATCCCGGAATAAG